>JAMZTW010000180.1:0-1200000 GCA_024706585.1 Penicillium simplicissimum | reverse complement strand
GGTGCTTTACAGTTCATCGATCGACTCGGCCTTTACCCGACGATCTTTGCCAACCATCAAGATGAAGTTACTGCAGATACCTCGACTTGGCCTCTCGCCTACAATGCGCTGGCGCGACTGTTGAAACCCGAATCCAGCGAAGTGGCATTGGAGCGTGTTCGCGAGGCACTGCTGCGAGAACATTCGAGCCATTACAGCGCTTGGATGATTGCAGCTTTTGCTCCCTGGACTTCTGTCCCTGCCCGACAGTCCAATCGTGAAAAGAGACCTCCGCCGACGCGTCCTGTCGAAGTTGGCAGGGACAGTCTCAAAGCCGACAACAAAACGCTGTTCATACTCCGTGATGCCACCCTACACTTCCAGGACATCATCGAGTGTAAAAACTCGTTGCTTGGAAACACTATTCAAGCCACGCCTGCCGAAATCCGGCAACGGATTGGGCTACGAATCCGGTCTTGGGGCAAGGATTGGAGGCTTTGTGTCGTGTTGGCCATACTCCAAGAGGTCATGAGGGGACGCGATCTTATTGATGGTACGATATCTCCCGTCCGTCGTCTCCCGGAAACTGCAACATACTGACTTTGCGTAGTGGCCCAAGAGTACGACCAATTTCTGGCGTATCTTGTAGAAAAAGACCTAGATAATGTCTGCGAGCTCAAGCCTATTGTAAATGGTGCAGAAATCATGCAACATCTGGGGGCGAAAAAGGGACCCTGGATGAGCAAAGCAACGAGCTTGGTGGTGGAATGGCAGCTGTTGCATCCTGAAATCACCGACAAGTCGGTGGTGCTGGAGGAGATTTCGGGACGGCGCGCAGAGTTTGGGTTGTGAGATTGTGACGGCGGGGAACGCTTGAATAATCTAAATTCCACCGAGTTTTCATGGACCACATCTTGTCTTCTTTCTCAGATTTCGTAGAACAGCCAGACACACACACTCTCTCTCAAGTTTCAACATGGACCAGCTGCGCAAGGAGGCCCGTGAGGCGCTGCAGCGCGACCCGTGGAGGCGACCGCATTTCTTGCGGGCGGCATTTACGGCGACAGCAAAAAATGGGCTGCCCGACTTGTGGAAGGACGTGTCATTTCACGATAGCCCCGTCCATCTGGATGTACTTTCTCACCTTAACCCTGCGGAATTGTGCCAGTAGACTAAGCATCTGACAAGGTCTGCGAAAACCTCTACACGGCATTTTGCTTCGTCGATGGCTGGGACACCCTGATGCCGAATGACGGAGGGCCCAAGCGACTGAACGAGAACGAGACCGAGGCTGTCAAGAACTTGTTCCAATGGGCGAGTCAACTTGCACTCCCATCATCGGCATTTGCAGCAGCCTTTGACGAGCATGTTGAGGTCACAAAAGGCAAGAAAAACCCCTGGCGACGAATCCCTGCTGTGAACCCCGAGCGCTAGCATCCACTAACCATTCGCAGAGATCAAAAAAGCGCAGGAAGAGAGCCGACTCCGGTCTGTACTGGCCATGCAGCTCATTCTGTTGCTTTCCGCAAAAGCACCTCCAGGTCTAGCGGATCGATCCATAGCCAGCTCGCCCGATATCATCTTGGCCGCAGCGTGTTTCGCCTCGCAGAAAGACCCTTGGACGACAGAGGATAGCTACGAGGAGGCCTCCATGTACCTCGATGTTGCTTTGCAAGACAAGAAGTGGGATCTCATTGCACGCCTGCTCAAGGAGAAAATTAGGCCGTTATTCACCAAGGCCAAGAACCCTGCAATCACTAACGAAGGTCGCAAGAACTTCCACCCCGTGCCTCTGAGCCGCTTTGACGGGAGTATTCTGGACGATGAGATGAAGCCTTGGAGGGCCCGAGACATTTATGCTACAAGTGTTCTTTCATGGATCATCTCGCAATATAAGGTAAGTTCCAATATCTTGTTCGGCGTTTTCGGCCAACTGACTCGTCTACAGCCCACCGATAAAGTGCACCTGGAGGCACACTTCCCTCTTCTCGTGCCAGCCATTCTTGCCTTGATCGATGACAGCGGTATCACATTCAAGCGGATTGGCTGTGAACTCTTCAGCAAGATCCTACAGCCCATCCACCAGAGCGGCTCCGACATTCTGGTGCGCACCAACTTGACCTCCGTCTTCGAGGACGCCATCACTCCCTGTCTCCACTCCCTACCAACACTCACGCCAGAGGACAACTCCATCGAGATTCTCGGTGCCGCATACCCAGCACTTCTCTCACTCTTCAAGACAGTCCACAAGACTCCCTCGCCCAAGAAATCGCGAGAGCAGAGCGAAAAGGACAGAGAGACATATGCCGTGAAAGTCTCGAAAATCCTGCGCTCGAACCTCATTTCCTCCTTCCACCACATCAGTTCCTCGACGCCCGCTGCTATATCTACCTCGGCTTCTTTCCCACATCCGCGTCTGTCAACCTTCCTCCTAGAGTGGATCACCACCTTTGTCAAGGAACTCGGAATCAACACAACAAAGTACCTCCAGGAAATTGTGCCCGTGCTTTATACGACTCTCACCAATCCCTTTGGAACCGCCCACCCGCCTCTACTCTTCGCTGCAGTATCGGCCACCAAGGTCGTGACTCTAAACGCCCATCCCCGGATCTGGAGATGGCGGGGCGAGATCCTGGGAGCACTGTGTGCATGCTGGCTGCATATCGTCGGTGAGAAAGAGGATAGAGAGAAAGCGACAGGGGCCACGGGATCGCCGTCTGTGACCGAGCTCGTGAAAATTACGAGGGAATTGCAAAGTGCGGTGTATGTGTTGAAGCATACTTTGCAGAATCCAGTTGCGGTCGTCAATGGTGGCCCCGACGCGGATCAGCTGCATGCAAAGAAAGAGATGCAGCAGGAATTACAGACACTCGTCGAAGCCGATAGTGAGCTGCAGGGGCTACTCTTTGCTGATGTCAAGGCGTGATATCCTGTCTAGTTAGATCGGGAGAATCCCTGCTCTGTGCTGAGATTCACGAGATCTTGGGAATTAATGTAGCTTCTTACACGATCGTGGAGCTAATTGCTCTAATAGTATGGAAAACCTTTGATTTGGCCTCATGCGAAGACTCATCAACAATGCATAGGGGGGTATCATTACCAAAGTGTATACGCTGAAAACCAACAAAACACATGATGCAGGTGACATCACACATCAACTCGTTGCTTGAAGAGGCTCTTCCCCCGCAACCACTGCCGATAACGCTTGTAGCGCTTCTTCTGATAGTCTTCGCTGACGACAGTCAACCCTTCCTCCGAAACATTCAGAAACTCGGCATAGTCAGCCATATTTTCCTCGGCATTGGCTTCGAGGGCTGCTTCTTCGACATTGCACTTGTTCACGTATTCCACGAGGTCGAGATTTGGACCGTGTTCCCGGAGAGATGCCGCAGTCATTTCATCCTCAGACGTGACAACCAGGGGAACTTTGAGGGGATGATTGATGTATCGCTCGTATTCCTCTGCTTCCGCAGAAGTAACTGACGGGCTCAAAGAATCGCTGACCAATTGGCCCAAGGTCCATTGGGCAATTTGTGCTTTACTGGGAGTCGTTGGAGTATCGGGAGGATTTATTGGGGGAATGTGAGGATTTTGGTTGATTTCGAATGTGGGCTCCCTGATGATTCCTGTCGATGGGGCTTGCTTGGTTGATGATGGAGGTTGATGCTTCCAAGCGTCAGGTGCATCCGGTAGGGGCGGCTTGGTAATCGAAGATTGGGACTGACGATCAGGCTCCTGAATTCGGACGGTTCGCTGAGGTGGGCGGTCGCGTTGGAGTTGCTCTGGAGGGATGCGAGGTACGAACGGGCTGAGATCAGGAGTAGAGTGTCCAGGGCGGAACGGAGGGAGGTAGCGAAGGGTTGAGTTCATCTTGTAGGAGAAGATTTTGGACATGGTGGAGACAGCCAGAGGCCGGTAATATTCAAGCCAGTAATCGTCAAAGTGGGAGAGCGGCTCCTTGGGTCGGATTGGCAGAGGTGGGAATTCTCTTTCGTTCAAGAATTCGGGCGTGTACCAAGAGATGTAGTTTGGACGCCTTTTCTGCAAGTAGGATCTGGGATCGGCGTGGTGTAGGTAGTAATCCGTGGCAAGATCCCAGAGCATTGGAGCGCCTTGAGCAAAGATGTAGTTGCCCAGGAAAAGGTTATATGCTTCCTGTCGCTGGGCATCGAGAAAAGAATTGTTGTAGTATCGCTTGAAACTTTCAACCATATCGCGCGAGTGGCTACTCCACTGGTTGATCTTGCGGTACGTGGCCATGGTATTGACCAAGTGAGATCCTCCATATTGGATGGCAATGGTGTCTCCGTGGTCATGCCACATGTTGGTAAACAGGTTAACGGCGTCGGTATCATACTCCACAGTTGTTTCATCGATGACTCCGAGGGCATGCAGCTGGTAACCAAGTGCCCTTTTGCCAATGACAAATTGCGCTGCATTTGTCCGATCAAGACAGTCAATGCAGTTTGTCCGTGCGACACCGTTTTGCAGTCGCAGACCAGATTCCACATCCTGCGCATTCTTGAAGAAGCCGGTCCTCGGGATGATATCTCCAGCAATGTCTTCCAAAGTCTGGATGACGTCTTGATCACGGCTCTTTGCCGCGCGGCTCATGTCCCATGCCTTGTATATGAGCTTCTTGCCCTCGGGTAAGAATTGGTTCAAGTAGGTCACCGCGTTGGTAAACTCTTGCAGAAGCTTGGACTCCCTGGGGGTGCGCTCTCGCGATTTGACGAGATTTAGGATATAAATCGGAGCTCCGTATCTCTCAAACAGATTATCGAAATGCAACGCGGCAGCGGAATAGAAAGGATCGACAAGATTCAACTCGATGGCAGGTTTTGGTGACACGCCAGTATTCTCTTGAGTCCAGTACAGAGGGATACTTCCACGATGCTGCACATAAGAGGTATAGTTGGGATTTGCATGTAGCTCAGGGCCAGCGGAGTGGAAGGATGTGGTGATTTGTTCAGAGACGATTTGCTCGGTCTCGACGTCGTTGGCAACAAAGCCCAAGTCATTCGCACCGCGCTTGAGGAAGCGCGCTCCCGCAAAAAATCGGGATCGACGAGCGATGATTGTGATGTAGACCACTCTTCCATAGACATTCAGTTTAGACTGGTCCACGTAGCCATGAATGATCGGAAGACACCATTCGTAAGGATGTTTCAGAGCACTAATTGCCGGCGTGAGGAAATGGTGATTCCAAATAAACATTGTGTTGTAGTCTTGGAAAACGGATCGAGAAGCACCTTCATGATGAGCTTTTCGTTCGCGGCAGATGTTGTGCTGAAGACAGCGCGTAAAATCGTAGGAATAACTGAAGTAAAATGATCTCGTCAGGTCGAGATTGCCCAGGATAGCCCTGTATCTCTCCTCCTCGGACTGTTTTTCGGGTTTCAATTTCGATGACTCGGCTGGCGTCAAGGAGACCAGTTCAGTCTCATCGATCTGATAAACATTGTGACCGCCGAGCACAGCGACTTGGCTTCGCTTGGTGACCAGGAGCATGTAGTAAGCGCCGGTAAAGCGGACGAAGCCAAGGAGAGCCCATGCGCTGCATTTCTGCTTCAAACCGCCAGAGCTTTTATTTCCGTCATCGATCGCATCCAGCAGCTGGACCATCTCTCTTTTTGTGTAGACCATGTCATCTTCGGTGATGCTCAACTCGCCCGACTCGGATGTGCGGTCAATTTTAAGGATCCGGAAGCGCGTCTCTGAAAGATTGATGCCGACCATGTAGAACCGAGTCGCCGTCTCGTAAAGTGTGAACTTGTGCATGCGGTTGATACCCTCGTCCTCTGCATCCACGACAGATCGATGTTTTTGCGCGAAAGTCGGACTCGACTCCCGCTCGAAGGAAGTGGCAACCCGAGGCTCTTCATCTTCCTCTTCGGGGGGAAAATCAGACGAGATCGACGGCTCCCCAGCTAGCTCCGTTGTAGCTGGTTGAAGCCGAACACGCCCCGTGTTGATTGATCTGTCGGAGGTGGGAGTGCTTGGTTCCGCTGATTCCAGATCACCAGATTTTCTTGTCTTCGCATCATTGCTGGCTAGTGGGAGGTGGTCATCGATAATTGAAGGATCAGATACCGGCCCTATTAGTGTCACGTCGTCGAAGCTCTCCATCGCTCGCTCGAGAAACTAGCTATCGCAGTCGGTTGGCATCTGGGACTCTGGTGCTGGAGGTGCTTGGAGCTTTCCCCACAAACGTGACGTCGTTAGGCCGCACTTGCGTTGATGCCTGAGGAATCAACAGGCTTCTGTGTAGTTCAAGACTCGACAACTTGACATTAAAACATTGGGCAGTAATGATGGATTTTGCGGGAACAACATCCCTGTTGTGGAATTTGACTAGACATTACGCAATTCATACTGCAGAGAAAAGAATCGATCATTCCCATCTGCACTATTCTTTCACCTCTCGAGAAATGTCGCATCTGATAGACGCGGCCTTCACAACCACGGAATAACAGGAGCATCTGTTGACTGGAGAAGGAGAAGCTAACAGGACAAAGGTGTAAAAGGCATAGCAGATTAAACTTTGTTCCACACATTTTTTCTTGTCACTTAGTCGAAAAATCAAAGAGGGCGATATGCGAACATGCCCTACGGTAGACAGCACTGGCATCGCGTGGGACTTTATCGAACGCATGGTATCAGTTTGCGACGACTTAAAAGTCCCCACCTTTCTGGAGCTGTAGACCCATTGTGGGGGGTTATTCAAGTCCCACTTTATGGGAAGGAACGCATATCTCTAGGCAAGTGTGTGATTGTCATCGGGCAGAGTCCGATATGGTCCCCAGGAATACAAAGGAATATTGGCAGGCCATTTGCAATGTCTGAACTCAGCGGCAATGCTCAGCTGAGTTTTTTTGAATTCGCTTCGGGGGTGGAGCGTGCGACAGCTTGCACAATATCGCAAATCTTCCGTCTGGGCTCGGATGAGAAACAGGGACCGGGCGATTCCTCTTTTGTTCCAGGATTGGAGGATGGACATCAATCGACGTCTCTCAAGATCGGCTGGTTTTGTGGGAAGTCTTGGAACCTTGAAGAACCTCTCGCGGAAAACCGAATTGAATTGCAAGTAGTACGTCTTGCAGGTGAGAGCCAGGCAGCCTTGTGAATCCAGTGGCAGCATCGAGCAGATGGCGTACAAGAGCTCTGGTGGAAGCTGAAACAGACTCGGTTTCTTTTCAACGGGAGAGCCCGATGACGAAAGCATCGTGGAGTCACAGAGAACGTGAAGGCCAGAGTCCGGAGTAATCGTCAGCGAAGCGAGGGAGTCGGCGAGAAGGAGACATACCTCTGGGAGAGCAGATGATACGGTCGAGGAGATAAAAAAAAGACCGAATGACTCTCTGGAGAGTGACGTGAGGGTAGAAGAAGTCGTTTAGAAACTCTCGAGGGAGGTGTGAGGATTCCGATGAGTGGCCTGGTGAATCGTCTTGCCCGGATGAGGGAGTCACGAGTGGAGGAATCTTCAACATCTCTTACTATCAACCTTCCTCAAAGAAAGTTCCATACGCGTATAGCCCCGTAAACACAGACGTATGTACCACTCCAGTTCCTAGCAAGCTTTCAGGCATCTCGGGGACTCAAGATATACTAGTCTGTCACGGTGAATAGAGGCCAACGCAGAAATTCTCATGGAAGCCCCATTCTGCCGTCCTATTGCATGTCCATATATGTTGTCTCAAAATTATAGTAGTCCAGTACTGACAAAAATTTCGCGGTGGTAAAACCATACCTAGTCATCCTCTAACATGCCAGGTCGTCCCGCCCGGCGCCTGGCGGTGATACATTTTATTCTATGAGAGATTAGTGGGCGGCTTAGACAACCTTGGAGATAGAAATAAAGGGACTTAGATAAGTGAGAATTAGGTACTTAGCTCACGAGGTACCTTCTCCCCACTTTCTTGGATTCATGTATAGGTATCCTAGACTCATGACGGGATACATTGCGATCATTCCACGTTGCTTTATATAGCTTCAAATCGACAGTGGGGCGAGATATAGTGCACATTGCGAGGGCAGGAGATAACGGTGGATCTGATGGATTCTGATTATAAATATAGAGTATTTGGGGAGGGTAGGCAATAGGAAGTTCTGAAAGGGGTTGAGAGTATTTAATATCGATGCCTAAGGTTAGGCATAGAGTCTTAAGCGGAGGGAAGAGCGTCAACCAGGTTAGAAGTTCTAAGGCTGATCGTACAGGGTTACGTGATCAAGACAAAGAAAATGCCCGTTTGATTCTTAGACTTATATTTTGTGTATGGGATTACTAGGAAAATTAACCTCTCCCTCTATATGTTTTGACCCTCCTTGTATCCTCTTCCTACTACTCCTTTGGACGGGCACTCTTTCGAATCCTCTTTTATAAAAATCCTACTTCGAATCCTACTTCGGATATTCTACTGCTTTAGTTCCTATAGTTTAGTATTCTAGTTTTCGCGTTCTTAAATAATATAGATAATACCAAGTAGGGGAGATTACACACGCTCTGCCAGCTAGAAATTCGGGGCTACCCAAGGCACTCGCCGCTCTCCTAGACTTTTGATTGTCTCTTCTCAAGCGCCTTCCGCCGTGTCCGTAGAGCCTTGGTCTCTTCCTGCAGTGCCAGGCCCATCATGATTTCCTCGCTCCCACCACCCACAACGTGTACCCGTGCATCACGGCTGATCTGTTCAATTCTGGCTCCCTTGCCAGCCTTGTTGTACCCAGCGCCGCCAAGAATCTGCTGTGCCTCGCGGACACTCTTCTCCAACGCTCTCGTGGACATGACCTTCAGCAACGCAGTCATGCCGCCGATCTTGACATCGTCGACGGGTCGGCCCTTGGTGAGCTCCAGGATGTTGACGAGCTGTTCCATAAATGCGTACGCGGGCTCAATCATCAAGCCGAATTTGAAGATCTTGGCTTGGATGGCCTGTTTTTGGATTAGGGGAGATCCGAATGTCTCCCTTTGAATGGCGTAGTTGAAGGCATCTTCGGCGCAGACGCGGGCGAGACGTAGGGAGGCACATGCGAGTGCGAGCCGTTCCGGATTAAAGTCTGGATCGAATTGTCAGCCTTTGCCTGGGGCCTTATAAAGCAACTTTCAATGCTTACTCGACACGATGAGTGGGAAGCCTTTGTTCTCCTCGCCAATGAGATGGTCAACCGGGACGCGAACATCGTCTAGCTCAATGAAGGTCGATCCTGAGAATATGTCAGTCGAGCGTATAGACTCCACAAGGGCCAGTGATGATCATCATACCGCTAGCATTGACACCAGAGTTGTGCATTCTTCTGCGAGTCACCCCTTCGGCCTTCAAGGGAATGACAAGCAAGCTGATCCCCGATCGTCCTGGGCCTCCGGTGCGCACGGCCGCAGTGCAATAGTCAGCCCAAATACCATTGGTGATCCATTTCTTCGCTCCATTAACGATGTAGTGGTCGCCGTCACGCTTGGCGGTGGTCTTGATATTGGCAACATCCGAGCCAGCTATATCCAGCCACGTTAGCGCCCCAGGATTATCAAATGGGTTGCCCAACATCGCTTACCATCCGGCTCCGTGATACCCAGGCAGAAACGGAGATCACCTCTCGCAACACCTGGAAGCCAGCGCTTCTGCTGCTCCGGCGTACCGAACCTGGCAATAGGTGGACACCCGATGCCGTTTCCACCACCAAGGCCCCAGATGACACCAACAAAGCCGACCCGAGTCAATTCATCCCCCACGATCAGCGTGCACCAGGTATCCCACTTGTCGCGTGGTACGTTGCCCGGCAGTGGGAGACCAGCCGAGTGCTCCTCCGTCGTCAGGGGATGCACGATGGCGAAGCCGAGCTCGCAGTGACGTCGCCGCACCTCCTCGGGGACTTGCCCGACAGTTTCCCATTCCTGTGCATGTGGCGCGATTGAGGTCTCGACGTAGTCGCGGACCCAGGCGCGCAAGTTGTGGTGCAGGTCGGTGTAGTAGGGATTGCGGACGTCGAGCTGGGGGAGCAGGGGCTCACTGTAGGGAGCGGTTGCGGGGCGAAGATTACGCGCCATGGTGTGTGTTTGGGAGTGGACAGTATGTCAGAGAGATCTTTGAAAGAGTCTGTAAGCTGTATCTACATTGTTGCGCGACAGCTGCGGTGTATTTGAATAATGCGGGGAAGGACGGCAGGGAGAGCTCGGGACTGCCCGTGAATGGAAGCTCCACCAGGCCGAGGCCCGACTGCGTGTGGCGTCGATCACTGTCGCTATACTTATTTCTTACTGCAGGGACATCATCCCGAAGATTTGTGCACACTTCAAAAACGAGAGGAGAAATGCATTGCTTTATGCTTGGGGTATGACTACATGCAATAGTTTATGAACGAGATTCCCGAAAATGCTTCACGGTCGCTCTCAATACTGCTCATCCACCCTTCAAAGGTGTTTGATGAACTTGTAGATCGGGCGCAGGTGCTCTTTGACTTGTCGAAGGCTCCATCGCCGCCGCGACTGGGGATCCAACATCCCTCTGATACAAGTTAGGACAGTCTCAGCAACAGAGAGACCGGTCTCGAGTTGCGTCCCACAATGATCAATCTTAGTCGCAAAGTCACTCGGGAAAGTGGCTGCTCGCCGGGTCAGGTCGTTCAATACCATCTGTCGTTCCATCTTGGTGTTGAAACGATACAGGAGCTCAAATAATATCACACCCAGGGCGTAGACATCAAGTTTCTCATCCACCTTGTACTCATCAAAATAGCCCGAAGGGTCCGACGTGCCCGTATTCGCCGGTGGTCGATAGAACTCGGTTCCTACGACTCGCTGTATCTTGGGGCCTTCGCGGTAGGGCGTAATGGCGCTCCCTACCGGAGTATCATTGAGGTGTGAGATATCCGCGACAAGACCGAAATCCCCAATGCGTGGGCGGCAGAAATGGGTCGGTGACGTAGCATCAGAGTTACAGGAAGCGCAAATGTCCAAAGTAGTGCTTTCCGGCGCACATAGAAAAATATTGGCCGGTTTCAAATCGCGATGGACGATTCCCTTGGAGTGCAGATATTCAACGCCCGAGATGATGTCCAACATTAATCTTAATGATGGCATTAAATGGAAACAATGACGCCGACGAGGCACCTCTTGGCCACAGTTGGCTCTATCGGTCGATTGTGGATTGAGATAGGAGCTCAGGGAAATTGGGTGGAGAGACATTTGGATATGAAGAATGACAGCCGGTGTTTGTTGACCAAATCGGGGGTGTCGTTGTACCTGAAATTTGGACTGATCCTGGCTCAGGCCATCGGTGAAGATGTCGTCCGTCTCTCCAAATGTGGAGGTCTGGCCATAAGAGGGATTGGCGAAGTTTCGAGGAATGGACTCTATGTCGTCGTCATCATCGACTCCCGTCCCCGAGCTCTTCTTGGAACGACGAGAAGATGATGTGGCGTGGCTGTCCCAGCGTGATATACGGGTGGGAAATCCATGGTCATCGGGCAAAGAACTACTAGCATGCGATTCCACTGCTGAGCTCTCGGAGTGCTCAAATACAATGCCCATGCTGGGTTCATGGGTGGATCCATGGTCGGACTCGTCAATGTGAGATGGTTCGTATCTAGGGTGCGCTTGCCGCTCGAATGGACCACAACCCGCGACATGGGCTTGTTCAACCCATGCACCATAATATCGGACAATATTAGTGTGCTCGAGCCGAGCGAGTGTTCGGATCTCTTTCATGATGGTTTCCAACTGGTTCTGACCTCCATACTGCAGCTGGTCGAGGCGTCTCTGGCTGATGGGAATTTTCTTGACAGCATAATCTTGCCCGTCGATATGATTGTTGACATGATACACCTCACCGAAGGATCCACGTCCAAGAATTCCCAGCTCGGTGAATTCGACCGAATAGCGTGACATATTGTTGTATGGGGGCATGGCAGGTCCATTGAACAGAGGCATGCTCACGGGCGAGCTCCCAAACAATGGGCTCGAGGGCGCAGGTAGGTTGGGTGCACCGATAGGGATACCTTCGAACACATTGAAATTGCTCGTCGAAGGCATGTCCTTACGAAGTTGCGCATCTCCACCAGATGATTTCCAGAAACGAGCATTGCTGTCTGCCCCTTGCTGAGCCCAGAAGGTCTTTGACACAAGAGCAAGCGCTTCGCTACTTTCGATCGGTGTCGGCGGTTGTGTCCCATTCAAGTTCAAGTCTTCCAGAGCCGAGAGTCCAAGCAAGTCCAGATTGTCTCGATAGGTCTGTCTGGCTCCTTCCAAGTCTTCATTCTCGATGCCATCTGCTAGAACGCCATGTGATGCGAGGAATTGAGATTTATACCTGTAAAGCTTCTTGCCGAGATATTGTGCCTCTGGAGAGTGTCGAGTAAATTTGGCGGCAGAGCCCTTTTGCGCATTGAGAATGTCCGCCGCTCGGCTTTGGCAGTAGAATTCCAGCAAAGCCGCTGTCATGAAATTTGCATGGCGCTGCACATCTGCACCTAGAGCGTCCTGGGACAAGGCGGATATATCTTCTCGCGAGATTGACGAGTCGACCTCGCTGCCTGAGTCCAGGCTGCTTGACAAATTTGCCGATGCTTTGTCCTTACCAGTGCTTCGAAACGCAGAAAGGCCCTCATTGTTGGGATTGGGCGTTTGGTGGCCACTGTACTCGTCCTCATCTGAATCAGATTCTGGTTCAGATGATGAAATGTCTGCTGCGGACCTGAACATTGACATGCTGATGGTCGTTGGCGGAGTAGGGTAGATGTCAAGTTGGCAAGAGATGACCAGTCAAGAGCAGATCAAACTTTTCTCCATTGAGATCTGGGATGGGCAATCGCGATGAAGAGCGCCCATGAATTCCTCGAATGCAGCAGAAATTTCAGTGCCAACGGTGATGGCAATGCCCCCAACGAGCAATGGTGGGCGATGTAGATTTGGTGGGGTAGGCCAGGACACAGATCGTCACACTGGGTTGAGTGATGGTATAAAGCGCGAAATTCGAAAGAAAGAGAAGCTGAAGTCTCGAGGTATAAATTCAAGATGACACGCTGGAATTTACGGTCCAGACACAAACATGCCCTGACCGCAATCGCAACGATTGACTCAGGCTTCCATTGGTTTCTAAATGTCTCCCGCAAGGCGTGTTATGTGGGCGGTGTAGAAGTCACAGTTCAGCCAGTGACGAGGTCACGTCCACCAACTCATAGAGTGATTGGATATCCGAAGATAATGGGGAGAAAGACAGCTGGCTGGAAACAACCAAATTGGGTGATGATTGAGATGAGCTGATACAAAGCCACAAAGAGGTCGTCAACCAGGGAAGTCTCATTCCACTCAATTATTTTCTGCCGGCGGACAGTAACGCGGGACAGTATCCGCAAATGACATCTCCTTCATGAACACTCAGAATATCGGGTTGTGGCAAGTGCTGGGAGTAAATTGATCATATAAGGAGAGTCAGAGATGAGAGAGGGCCGTCATGGACCACATTACTCATGATCACAATATTCCAGTGATATGACTACGTGGCCATGTTCGTCACTTGGTGGCATGGTGGCATCAACTGTTGGGGCTTTCTTATCTTATCTGCATGTGACTGCTCACGCGTAAAGAGCGTCACGTCGAGGGCGCGCCTGCGACACGACTCCCGGACTTGCAGATTGTTGCCAGCCCAACACGTTCTGCTCAATCTTTTCTCACATTCAGTCGGTTCGGGCTTCGAAGGTGAATGACAGTACCTTGAATGTATCAGCACCATGCCTGAAGCCGTCCCGCCCCAGAAACGGGCTCTGACCGATACAACCTACAATCCCCGAGCCAATGCCGTATCCCCCACGGCGCTGAAGAAGCGCAAGCTCGACAATCAACCATCCTCCCAGTTGAAGGCCCCTGCACAGAATGCTCAGCGCAAGGGTTTTGGTTCAACTCAACCACAGAAGAGTCAGTTTGAGGAAGAGGTCCTTGAGAAATTCACACAGGATATTGGAGATTTGAAAGGAAACAATGCGGAGAAGGACCAGCAGTGGGAGCGGCCGCCTCTGGGCGACTTTGATCCGACAAAAGAGAATATCTGTTTCCAGCAGATCGATGCTGAAGAGGGTAGATTTGGAGCCGACAAGATGGCAGTTCGCCTCTTTGGTGTCACTGAGGTAAAGTGCTTGACCGTGGTCGTGTTGCCTGCAAGTAATGGGATCTGACAACTTATTATCAGCTCGGTCAATCGGTCATGCTGCATGTGACTGGTTTTCAACACTATCTTTATATCGCTGCCCCGGTCGGCTTCACGAAGGAGGACTGCGACCCATACCGGGCCTTCCTCGAGACCAAACTCGCGCAGATGGTCCCCGTCATCCAATCCGTGCAGGTCACCTTACGCGAGAATCTATATGGGTTCCAAGGAAATCAGAAGAGCTGGTATCTGAAAATCACTGTGACCGATCCCAAATTCATCGCCAGGCTACGAAGTGCGCTGGAAACCGGCAGTGGATCAATGAACTACAAGGGTTTATGGAGCAGTTCCGACTCGGGTATTCTGACCTTTGATAATATCCAATACCTTTTGCGATTCATGATCGACACTGGTCTTCACGGCATGTCATGGGTTGAAGCCAAGGCAGGAAAATACCGCCTTTTGCCAGACCACGAAAGGCAGTCCAATTGTCAAATCGAAGCCATCATGGACTACCGTGACATGATTGCCCACGCACCTAATGGCGAATGGGCTAAAATGGCCCCACTTCGTATCTTGTCTTTCGATATCGAGTGCGCTGGGCGTCAAGGCATTTTCCCAGAGCCCAACGTGGATCCAGTCATTCAAATCGCCAACGTCGTTACCCGATACGGAGAGTCAAAACCTTTCATTCGAAATGTCTTCTGCCTCGATACTTGCAGTCTCATCGTCAACACTCAAATCCTGGAATTTGAAAAAGAGGAAAGAATGCTGATGGCATGGCGCGACTTCGTGGACAAAGTCGATCCTGATGTTATCATCGGGTACAACATCGCCAATTTCGATTTTCCATATTTGCTGGACCGTGCAAAACATCTGAAGTGCGCTCAATTCCCCTATTGGACGCGAGTGAAGAACTGCAAAACCGAGGCCAAGGAGGCCAGTTTCTCGAGCAAGCAGATGGGCAACCGAGAGACCAAAGCCACCAACACCAATGGCAGAATTCAGCTTGACTTGCTCCAATTAGTACAACGCGATCACCAACTGCGAAGCTATACCCTCAATTCGGTATCGTACGAATTCTTGGGAGAGCAGAAAGAAGATGTCCATCACACGATGATCACCGAACTTTTCAACGGCACTCCTGATTCTCGACGTCGGTTAGCAGTATACTGTTTGAAAGACGCCTACCTCCCACAGAGATTGATGGACAAGTTGATGTGCTTGGTCAACTACACAGAAATGGCAAGAGTCACTGGTGTTCCCTTCAACTATCTTCTGTCTCGGGGCCAGCAGGTTAAGTTCATCAGTCAACTGTTCCGGAAGGCCCTCGAGCAGCAACTTGTCATTCCGAATACCAAGTCGCAGGACGAACAAGACTACGAAGGTGCCACTGTCATTGAGCCGAAACGTGGTTACTATGGCGTGCCCATCGCCACGCTGGATTTTGCATCCCTGTATCCGTCCATCATCCAAGCGCACAACCTGTGCTATACCACCTTGCTCAACAAGAATAGCGTTGAAAAGCTTGGCCTGAAAAAGGACGAAGACTATATTGTCACGCCCAATGGAGACATGTTCTGCACTGCGAAAGTTCGAAAAGGACTCCTGTCACAAATTCTTGAGGAACTGCTCGGTGCGAGAAAGCGTGCGAAGAAAGAGTTGGCAAGTGAGACCGATCCATTCAAGAAGGCTGTGTTGAACGGTCGCCAGCTTGCTCTGAAAATCAGTGCAAACAGTGTTTACGGTCTGACTGGTGCCACGGTCGGCAAGCTGCCCTGTCTTCCGATTGCCAGTAGTACTACCAGTTATGGTCGGCAGATGATTGAGAAAACGAAGTCGGAGGTAGAAGCGCGCTATACCATTGCCAACGGCTACTCCCACGACGCGGAAGTCATCTACGGTGATACTGATTCAGTCATGGTCAAATTTGGCGTTACTGAACTGGAGGAAGCGATGAACCTCGGCCAGGAAGCGGCAGATTTCGTTTCTTCAAAGTTCATCAAGCCCATCAAGCTTGAGTTCGAGAAGGTGTACTTCCCCTATCTGCTCATTAACAAGAAGCGTTACGCTGGTCTGTACTGGACCAATACCAAGAAGCACGACAAGATGGACACCAAGGGTATTGAGACCGTCCGACGTGACAACTGCCTGCTGGTGCAGAATGTTATTGAGACTGTTCTGAACAAGATTCTCATCGACCGAGATATCGATAGCGCGCAAGAGTAAGTGAACAGCTTGCCTTGTAGACTCATTCGCTGGTTAAGGCTAATCTGGGATACAGTTATGTGAAATCGACCATCTCGGATCTCCTCCAGAACAAGGTGGATATGTCCAAGCTGGTGATCACAAAGGCTTTATCGCAGAAGGAATATGCGGCCAAGCAGGCTCACGTCGAACTTGCCAAGCGCATGGCGAAGCGCGATGCTGGATCTGCCCCTGCCTTGGGAGACCGTGTGGCCTATGTGATGATCAAGGGCGCCGCAAATTCGAAGGGCTACGAACGTGCCGAAGACCCTATCTTTGTGTTGGAGAACAATATCCCGATCGATACCAAGTATTATCTGGATAATCAGCTCGCCAACCCATTGGGACGTATCTTCGAGCCCATCCTGGGTGAGAAGAAGGCCAACCAGCTGTTGACGGGCGAACACACACGATCTATCTCGGTCGCTGCTCCCAGCTTGGGCGGACTCATGAAGTTCACCAAGCGCACTCAAACATGCATGGGCTGCAAGAAGCCGCTGTCCGGCAAGGAGGAGATGGCTGGTGCCGTGTGCGAGAACTGCCGCCCTCGTATTGGCGAGTTGTACACCAAGGCCCTCACCAAAGTTTCTGATTTGGAAGTTCGCTTTGGGCGTCTCTGGACCCAGTGCCAACGATGCCAGGGCAGTCTTCATTGCGAAGTCATTTGCTCGTCGCGGGATTGCCCCATTTTCTACATGCGAATGAAGGCAAAGAAGGACGTAGAGGATTCGCAGAAGGAGCTGGCTCGGTTCGACTTCGATGCTGGAGCCTGGTGATGTCACAGAATGCTTTTGGTTCTGTATGATTGTTTACTTGGAGAGGAGCAACTGAAACGCGGTGCAGAGCGGGTCTTGGGGCATGTTTCATGGACGGCGTTGGGATTTTTATACCTTGTACACATACTACTGCAGCAGATAATCTGATTAGGTTGCTGAGAACTACAATTTTCCCGCTCGATTGTAATTGCAGTGGAACTGATCGTTGCCTAGTGTAAAGCTGTTTCTCCGTACAGTACTGTAGATTGTTCCTTATCCTTATCTGTTGTGTTATCAATCGCTCCTGCAGCGCACAAGTCTTGGCGTGGAGCGGCTCCGCCCTCTTTGCCGATCCCTGTGAGCTTCCTTTCCCCTCAACTTTTTGAACCTTGCAACCCCTGCACGACACTTCCCTCGACTTCCACTCGAGTTCAAACGCAATCATGAGTGTAACCGAAGGCATGCACGGTCATAACCAAGCATCTTCCAGTTTTCCAGCAAATGGTGCGCCGATCCCATGGGCAGAGGTATGTCGTCATCCAGAATTCCCCCCAGCGCAGACAAAGCAGTGGAACCAGACCTGCGGGCAAGCGAGTCTCGACTGTTCTGTTCCTTTGTCTTCTTTTACTCCCATCGATTCGTCCGGGCTCATACTCGTCGCATATCACAGATTTTTTCTCGGCACGAGACTGTCCTCGCCTCGCATCTCGAGATGCTCGAGTCCGTCAAGGGTCAAGTCGCGCCGGACGGCGAAGCGCTCAGGACGATATCATCCATGGTAGCCAAGACGATCCAAGCCATAAATCAGTCCAAGGTAGCTCGAAAGCAAACGGTGTGTGGATCTTTTCGGGATGTTTGATTTGGAATTTGTGACTGACTCGTGTCCAGCTCAACAGTATGTTTTGTCAAACCCCGTCGATCCCTACCCCTTCGACATCGCCAGTTCCCCTCAAATATGAAAGCACGGCATGGATAACAGTGTTATGATCGCAACAGGGAAAGCCTCTGACAACAAATTCAACACTCCCCGCTCCTCATCATCCGCGCCCAACATGAAGGCACGAAACACTGCCACCCCGCAATCGACCGATACAGAGACCAGCAGCCGGAAGAAGAGATCCAGAAACGAGAACGGGGATGCACCTATGCAGTATCATCCCCCAACCCCAGAAGATGATACTCGAGCTTCCAAACGACGGCGCGATGTCATCCAGGCAGATGCCCGAAATTCGAGCTACACCTCATCCAGCTCAGGGGAGACAGAGGATATCTCTGCGGAAGTCCAGCGACGCCTCCAGATCCAAGAAGAGAAGCGACGGAGGAGACAGAACGCCAAGCCAGAAAAACGCAAGCGCGAGAGTCTCCTCTCAACTGAAAGCGGGCCTACTGGTGAAGCGATACACAGAAAGAAGCGAGTACGACGGACAAGCTCCGACCTGAAGAGAGACGGAGAGTTCCTGGCGGACAGAGAGACGGATGGGAGGATGAAGCGATTGAAGAGAGCGCACAATGGGGGCTAAACGTCCAATAGCCAAAGGAGCGATGTTCAGCTGGCATGGTTGGTCGAGTCGCTCATTGGTTGTACCTTGTGACGTACATATCCAAGTCTATTGTTACCAACAAAGCCGACTTTGTCTTTCGTTTTGAGGCCCTAAAATAAGCGATGGGGCTGATAGGCTGCTCATTGTTGTTTTACCCCTGGCTGGCCTTTGTGGAAGGGTGGGTTTGGTCAGAAAGCCATTGTCCATTCAATGATTACTATCTTTATTTCTTTCAAGCAGTCCCATGACAGGCACTTAGCTTCAAATAGGAACAAAAAGATGAAACTGCCCCCCCTTCTTTCTACCCTCATCCATTTCAGACCCGTGGGCTATATATCTGTCTCACACTCCCAGTATGGGCTATAAATCGAAAACACACATCACCTGTATCCATCAGACTCACTATTGTGATCAGCCATCCCTGTGGCCTCGCCGTTTCCTCCGCTGCCCGTTTCGGAGCACTGTCTTTCCCAAATACGTCAGGAAACCACCCGTTGAGGACTAGTACCCCCGACAACCCACGGCGCAATTTGCAACTGTTCGAAGGTCTAGATCTGGGGCAATTGAACTAGGCCTATTCCTCTGCCTCAACATTCTATATCCACGGATCCGCACAATCAGACGGGCACCGGCAACCTCGTTTCGACAGATCTATCAGGTACTAAACCCAATCCAATTGCTACTAGTCCTGCGTCTCCTAACAGGGATAGCAGCTTTTCTTCACCTGAGGGTATACTTCTCGCCTTCGTCTGTCCTGCCATCTTTTTTTCCCTCCTCTCTCCATCTCTCCATCTACCCTAACCTCCTCTCCATCTCCGTCAAATCCTTATACTACGCTGTTCCATTCCGGCGTTTAACACAGAAGAGACCACCTCACCTCCTCCTGGGAATATCATACCGAGTGTGTCTGGGTCACTAAGTCGACTCTAAGTGGTCGGACTTCGGGCTTCAACTACTGAAACTTGAGGGATTTCACTGCGTGCAAAAATCGTTCAAACCAATCGTTAAACAAATCGTTCAAAGCGTTTAAAATCGTTCAAATCGTTCTTCAATCACATCCCAAAAATAGAAAAGCGGGTAAAGTCCCTGAAGTGGAAATCCGGCTCTTCGGACGAGACAATAGGGCCCCTCTCGTGTGATCGATCAATCCTGGAGTTCAGGTCGAGACCACCACATTACCCCCGTAATCAAGCAACGATGGTGCACCGACGTCAAACCGGCCCATCTTGCGGCGGAGGCCGAAATCGTCCTGCATACCATATACCAGCCGGGTCTCTTCAACCAACCACTTACGGCTCAGGACCAGGACCAAGAAACAATAAATGGAACGGTCGTGGCAATTCAAACCCGCGGCACTACAATCAAAACCAAAACCGCACCCACGACTTCCTCCCTCATCAGCCCGTCCACTTTGGTGCTCCATCACCAGTGAGTTATCCGCCTCCAGTATTCGAATTGCAGTATGCTAACAATATCTTACAGGTTCAGCCTCAAGGCAACTTCCGCCAAGGCCAAGGCCAAGGCTATAATCGCCGTCCAAAGAATCCACGATTCCAAACCCAACAAGGCGGTGGCTTCAATGCTCCAAATCATGGCCACCAAGCCTCACAATTTCAACGGAACGCCAGGAGCGTGAGCCCAGTAAGTACCTAGTTTCTCTCGAATTTATCATTTGAAAACCAAGCTAACCAAGAGATCACAGATTCCATTTCAGGCTGGCTTCGAAGACCATCTGAGCGCACCTTTCCCTACTGGTCCAAAGAACCGGAGACGGCGCAATCGCCGAAACCAAGTAGATATTCCCCAAGCACAATCCACCCCATCAACAGAGACTAACTGGTTCGGCCAGCAGCCGGCTGCCTTCAATGCCTACAGCGCCTACAGTGCTGCCCTTGACATCGAAATGGCTGAGGCTTCTCATCTTGACACGGACATTGACATGCCCGATGCTCCTCCTCTTGAGTGTTATCAAATTGATAATTGGATCAGTGAGCCGGTAAATCGATTTCAATATGCTGTGGATACTTTTTCTAATGGCGGTTGCCATCAGACCCTGCTCGTCGCAGAGGGCCTTGCTTCTGCAAATGAAATGCTCTCTCGGATTGAATACTTCGTCCGCACCGGCACTATGCCCCCACCCAATGTTAACTTCCATGGCTGAAGAGAGCCGTCCAAAAAATGCGGAAAATCTTCAAGTCACAAAAAAATCTTCGAGCTTGAGCCATCTGCGTTGGCCTGTTGGGAGAATGTGATGGAAATGTGGTCCTGTTTACACTGTCTTGTCTCATGTGTTGACTTTTCAAGAATGGGTCATCTATTTGCATGTACCAATCTCAATGTGCGTTGGAGCGTGGTGTTCGGCGAATCATGGTTAGGGTAAATGCCCATTTTGACCTTATTGACTGATTGATCAGTCTTAGGTTACTTTTGCATATATTTGTACGTCAAGATTTCTGTTTCCTTTTCTATATGATACCCCAGATGTACATTAAAATGGACAACAATTTTCCATCTTCCATGAAAGTTTCCATCTAGACCACCGCAAATAGCCAGTACAACCTAACTAATTGTCATGTATAATTATCACGACCATTTCCTACGAATACCTAGGCAACTACTAGGTCTGAATGCACACCACCACGAGTAGTAACCAAAGAGAAAATCACTGTCGATATTGTACAGCGCTGGGGTTGGAGAGCTCGAGGCGATTAAACGTGGGGATGTTGTAGAGGTTTCTTTCCCAGAATGGCCACAAATAACCGCAAATGCTTAAAGCTCCCCATAAACGTAAAAGTCCATGCTATGTCTTGATCTAAGGATCGGATTATTAAGTCTAAGCCCGGTGGTAAAGGCTTTTAATCTTGGATTCTTTCTGCATGGAGCGTAAAAAGTTCTGATTACACTCCAAGAGCGGAGGATGATCATTGCGCGAATCTAGGTAAACAACAAAACGCCAAGTCCCAATGCTGGATGAAGAAGATAATGGTACAGAGACAACTGTCGACAAATCAGAAAGTATGTGCAGTGACGTAAGCGAATGTCGCAGAAACGTCGAGAGTGGCGGAAGAGATAGTGCGTATACCGCGTCAGGATGTAGTGAGGATCGAGGACTTGGAGGGCATGTCTGAAGCATGTAACGGAAGAAAAGACGAGCCCTCCACTACTCATCCTCGTCCTCATCCACCTTCTTCCCCCAATTCCAAACCTCCCAAATATGCTCATAAATCAAATCCCCATACCCCTTCCCCTCCTCCAACGCCTCCTTCTCCTTCCTCAGCCGCTTCTCCATCCACCCCTCCTCCTCCCCACCCATCCACACCCTCTGCACAACACCCTTCTCCTGCATCTGCCTCGCCTTCAACTTCTCCAATTCCTCACTAACAGAGCTACTCTTCGCCTGCGCCTCCGCCTCACGAATCTGCGCATCCCGCGCCGCCCGTAGCCGGGCCTGAATTTCCTCCGCGCGCTCGCTGGGCAATTCCCGCATGATGCTGGGGCGGGCTATCCGCGCCTCGATGCGCTCGACGATACTTCGCCCCGTCCGCTCACGGGTGATGTGGTTTGCGGAGATGGCGAATGCGCTGGCCAGCAGGACGGTGAGGTGGTCGAATTTGCGGGGTGGAAGGGCGATGAGCACGGGCGAGGCAATGAGGAAGGTCATCGCGGCGTAGTTTTTGAAGCGCTCATAGTCTGCTCCGCGGGGATCTTGGGCGGTTGGTGGTGGTTGTGGGGTTTGAGTTGCCATGGTGATGGACTGCGCTGTATCCTGGGCTTCGCTGGGACTTGTAGCAGGCGACTATCATGCGATTTGGGATGTGCATCGATCTTCGAACTTGAAAATTTACGGTAGGCGCTATTGCCCAACCGTGCAGATCATGTGACAAGGCCTTGGCTCCGCTGGGGTACATTGAGCAATTGGAACTCCGAATTACTCGACGAGCGAATCATTCCAGCAACAAAAAACGCATGATTTGGTTCAGCCACATTTGTGTTTGCTTTGTCTGCCCAGAAGGCCAGAGTTCAACCAAGAAACTCTTCGACATCGCCTCGGTGCTGGACTTGTCTCATTGAATCCCTCGCCCGGTGGTGAAACTTTTCTCAGCCACAAGTCCAGGGCGGTCGGGTACAGCGAGAGAAGGCGCACTGAAGTATCGACCGCTGGACAAGCGCATAACTTAGGCCATCCTGAGCGATGATAAGCGGGCCTAGGAGACTGAGTACCGGGATGTTCGCAAAATGACGAAGCTTGACGAAGCTTAGCGCTGCTGGGCCGAGCACGCTGAATGGCCCCAGTAGAGGAGCAGTGGGTACTCTGTACACTTGAAGTTGCCTTGTTGATCAGATGCGTGGGCTGGGGAATCGTATCGAAAAGGTATCACTGCATCTCCACTACAATACAGCATTTCCCTCAGTCCAGTCCACTGGGGACCCGTGATATTCGAATATTCAAGGGCTGAACCTGATTTCAGGGGTGTTTCCAACAAAGAACCTTTTGTTCATCCACATGACCCGGTGGAATGTGTAAAGCTTCTGTTCGAACCTTACGGGATGCTTGGCCATTTCCCCATCTTCCAGGCGATCATCGTGGGACAACGTGGCGAAGCTCTAGCCATCTAGTGGAAGTCACCCTGCGCCAGCCACGAATGTCCTGGACCAGTCGGTCGGAGTGGTTCGCATCCTATCACACAGCATACATCGTGCAGGGATGTTCTTCCCTGCAAGATTACGTTCATAATTACGACGCAGTGAATCAGAGATGGTTGATAAGTGGACGCTGGATAGGTAGGTACCACAAAGGGTCGGAAAGGATACCGCTGTGAGCCACTCAATACCTGAGGATTCCGTGAAAACATTAGCGAACATTACTTTACAGTAGATAGAACCAAAGTACCTCAATACATAATAATAATGTTCCAGTAGATTCCGTATTAATCCTGCAGGATACGGACACCCTCGTGCTCAGGCGATCCATATAAACCCTCGGTGGCCCCTCATGCTTTCTTTTGCTCCTCTCCCTTGATCTCATCTCGGTATCTTCAACCCGCCCGCTTCTCCCCGGGTCATCTCACTCAGCTACACAAACCTTCACAATGTTCGACAACGGCCTCTTCAACTGGTTCTTCTCCTCCAAGCAGGAGCCCAACGGCGCTACCTGGGACGCAACCACTGCCACTGTCCAGAATCAGCAGCCCACTAGCCCCGAGGCTCCCTCGACCGAGCGCGTTGTCACTGAGCAGCCCGTAAGTAGCTCGTTTACCTCATGGCGGAATCGCTTTGGCTCGACTTGGATTCATTTTCGCTAATCCTTGCCTTGCTTTGCAATGCTAGAACTCCCAGGAGAATATGATGAAGCTCCGCGGTGGCGGTGCCGGCGATGTTTGCTGCGGCGTGTAAGTAGTCCTCACCAAAAACCCACTCTACCATGTGATCTGGCCCGGGGCATCAGCGATCCCTACCATCTGCATTCAGAATGCACGATGGAGGCGCTTTAGAGCTTAGGCACCTGCGCCGCTTGTATGAACGATTGCTGACATATACCAGCTGCGCCGGTCTCCTCTGCTTCGAGTGCTGCGAGGACTGCTGCTAAACAGCTCGCTGTGCTCATTCAGTCCCGTTCGGTCACCACCTCCTTTGATACGATCTGCGATTCGCGACGCCCCAGTTTTTTCATGATTGTGCTTTAACGTCTCGACGGTTTCATTTAATACCTTGAGCCTTTTGTCCTCTTGCGCGGACAGCATGACTGTCTGACGCTTGGAATTGGAGTCGGGGCTTTTTACACGAGAATACCCTTCAGCCATGCAATTCTATCAATTTTAAGAATCCTCACGCAAATAGTTCAACATAAGTTACGTTGAGTACCTTTCTCGATATATCTGCTTGATCATTCGGTATACGACGAAAAGAGTAGAGATTTGCGAAAGGCAAGTCCGAACAGAAGGAAGCCTGAGATGAAACGGTTCTTTGATACCCTGATGTATAGGTATACGACTATTCATACTGGTCAAAGGCACGAGCATTCCCTTTCAATATTCAAGTTTTCGAACTCACCATCTAAGGGCTTAGTCCGTTCCGAATACTAGAATCGCGAGAAGGGCAACCTGCCAAGCCCTCGTTAGCACCGACATTCCCAAATTGGAGAGACTTTTGCTATGAAAACTTACCACTTTCCCCGCAAAGTAATCACAGCCCAATTGTTCCCCTCCGCATCAGTCTCCTTCTCTACCTTAGTTGAGAAGGAAATAGCACTCATAATCCCATCTCCGAACTTCTCATTCAGCACCGCCTTATACGCATACCCATAATTCTGCACAATCTCATACAGCCGGTAGATCAAGGGCTCCTTGGGCGGCATCTCGACCGACTTGCCCCGATCAGGGAACCCACTCAGCTGTTCCTCCAGCAGGCCATGGTTAACGCCAAGCAGCTCAGACAGCTTCTGGATATCCTCCGGCGAAGCTTTGGCTTGGCCGTAGAAGATGGCAGCGGCAGCGACTTCGTTGCGACCAATGTGCTGGCCAATCTGCTCAAAACTGAGCTTCTTGCTCGCTTTGGCTTGGAAGAGGGTTGCCGAGGAGGCGGGAAGGTGAGGGTGCTGGGAGGTCTGGAGATGCGTGTTAATATGGATGGAAGCTAAATTGATTGTGATAGAGAGGGTTCGCATACATCGAGGGTGGCGAGGGACATTGTGTTCAAGGCGTTGAGACGTGAATATTCAATAGAATAATTTTTATCAGATTGCAAGCAGACGGGAGATGAGGGAGATGAGGGGCGTGGGCTCGACATTTATATCGACTTCATCTCTCTTCGGGGTCTGATGATTGCCACCTGCACTGATGCGGGGCAGATAAGGACCGGTTTGATGCTGGCGATGACGTGCGGGGATTCGGGGAAACCCCCTGCGTTACTCACGATTGTGCCTGGATATTTCTCAATCTACTAGTTTGGAATACCATATAGTGAGAATAATCTGATAAAGAGGTAAGGTATCTTGTTCTGTATGATAAACAAGGCAGTGTTTCCATCAATGAAGAAATATTGTTGAAGACCAGTACAACTGGGCTCGGGGACTTTTATAGTCGACATGGATGTCCGCCGAGATAGCCTGATGGAACTGAAATTTTGTCTAGAGTGGCCCGTATCCAGGTACGAGAGAGCATATATATTTTCATATTATCTTATCATTACTTATCTGATGCAAAATCTTTAATTCAAAGGTACCATAAACTGCCTGCCTACTGTTCAAATGATGGGGCTGGTAGGGCTGAGGACATGGAATCTGGCGTCAGATAAAAATACCCACACGATCGAAACCAAGAGCTCCGGAAGGTCACGCACATCATACATTTCAAATATCTCAACACAGCACATTATTTGTCGCAACTGAAAGTCTCTCGGAGAATCAGAAATGTCAATCTGAGTTCAAATCCCGATCACTTTCGTCGATCTCCTCTCGGCCGTCCTGATCCGCTCGACAGCTGTCAGGCGATCCACGGCCACGTTGCATTGCACGGCCCCACTCTCAGCTCGAGGAACCAAAGTACCAACAACGTACGGAGTAGTAAACAGCACGACTCGAACGACTCTATCGGTATATACCAGATGAGCTGAGTTTGTCTTACACTCGCTAGCCTTTGGTCTTGTTCACTCAGTTTAGCTCAGCATCCCAAAATTGCGGAGCCTAGCGACTTGTTCCACCATCTCGAACACAGCCACCTTTTCCCGGCTCCATCGTGGCTGGGCAGCGGGGCATTCAGAGCTCTTAAAACAAATCCCCGCCCCAGGCAACGCGTGTTCCGTTGATTTCCTTTGCCTTTTGTTCTTTCCATCTTACACTCATCTGTCGCCATGTCGCAAAATGATGACTTGGCCTATGGCCGCTACTACGAGTCGGAGCGCGGGTCGGGCGATGGTTCCAGAGGACTGAGCGACACCTTTAAGAAGCTCAAGGATACCTATAAGGGCCACTCCAAGCCATCCGGTCAGGGATACAATCAGGGTGGTGCTCAGGGGGTAAGTGTGGTTTATGCAATTGCTTCGCAGATCCTTTCTAACCTATTCACTCATCGAAGCAGAATTACCAGGACCAGAGTCAAGCCCCATACGGATATAGCCACAGTCAGCAAGGTCAGCAAGGACAACAGGGTCAGCAAGGCCGGCAGCAGTATTCTCCGGGTCCACCCCCGCAGTACCAAGGGCGGCCCCAGAAAGAGGATAAACTTCAAGGCCTCTTGGGCAAGATCCAAGGTACTGTGACCGATCTCGGTTCTGACTTGGCTACCAAAATCGGAACCGCCATTGATCCACAGGCCTACGCCCAGTATGGGGCCACCAAGCCCACCACAGAGCACCGCTTCGGCAGTTTCGCTCCACCCCGAGAACACAATGACGTGAAGCCATACATTGATGGGTGCTCTTACTTCTGGGCGGTATCAGTAGCGTTGGAGAATGCCCGAGAGTCGATTTGGATTCTCGACTGTAAGTTGCGGATCCCCCGGATATACATCGCAGTGATAAGCTAAGTGTTGATTAGGGTGGTTGTCTCCTGAACTCTACTTGAGAAGACCTCCGGCTGAGAATGAGAAATACCGATTGGATCGCATGTTGAAAGACGCAGCCGTTCGCGGCGTGCGCGTGAATATCATCGTGTATAAAGAAGTGACCCAGGCCCTGACACTGTCCTCTGCCCACACCAAGCATGCCCTGGAAGATCTTCACCCTAACATCGCGGTCTTCCGCCATCCCGACCATTTGCCGGATCGTCAGGAGCTGGTCTCCGATATCACGCACTCCATTCAGAACCTCTCGCTCACCTCCACAAGCCTCGCAAAGATGTCGAAGGACACCTTGAAGGGCCTATATGGTATGAATGACGACGTCATCCTATACTGGGCCCATCACGAAAAATTGTGCCTCATTGACAGTCAAATCGCTTTCATGGGCGGTCTAGACATGTGCTTTGGGCGGTGGGATACACATCAACATGCAATCTCCGATGTACACCCGTCCAACATCAACGAAACTGTCTTCCCGGGCCAGGATTACAACAACTCCCGTGTGCTCGACTTCCACAACGTCTGGGAGTGGGAGCAAAACCAGCTCGATCGGTTGACCATGTCTCGCATGGGATGGTCGGATATTTCGGTTGGATTGCGTGGCCCGGTCGTTGAGGACCTTCGACGACACTTTGTGGAGCGCTGGAACTTCATCTTCGATTCGAAATACCAGGTTCGTCAGAATACTAGGTATACACGACTTGCACTCTTCGGTCGGCCTACTTCGTCGTCTGGACCACAGCCTGGTCCCGGGCAGCCGGTAGGCCACTACCAGTCCGGGGCTCCTCAGCCGTCCCAACAGCAGCAGGCATCAGCTCCTCAGTGGCAGTCACAGCAGCCCGGTGTTCCAAGCCAGCAACAGCAAGGGTCAGCTCCTCAGTGGCAAGCTTCCTCCACGGGTACATCGAGCTACCCCCCGCCTCCTACTCAGACATCCTCTAGCCCTCAACCGCAGCAGCAGTACAATACCTCTTCATCCTATCAAACTGGTAGCACACCAAGCTACCCACCCCCGCCAGGACAATCCTCGACGGAACAGAGTCACCAGCAGCAGCACAGCTCTGCACCATCGTATCAGGCGTATCACTCCGGCGACTCTCAAGGCTATCAGTCATCGACCGCCGGTCAGCCATCCCCAAGCCAGGCATCTCACCAGTACAGCTACACTGGTGATTCATTCCCTCCACCTCCACCGGGACCGCCACCAAGCCAGTCACCAGCTGTTCCATCCTACCAACCTCAACAGCAACAGAGTCAAGCACCCTATTACGCCCCGCCGCCAATTCAGGGGAGCGGTTCAGCCCAGCAGAGCCAGCAACAGAGTCAGACCCCTTACTACCCGCCTCCACCCGGTCAGGAAGCTTCTCATTCCGGCACTCGCGGCGTTGATGACTACCATCAGGGAGGCGACCAGGATCGAGGTTTCGCACCGAGGCGCTTCCGTGAGGAGTTCACGCAGTACGGTAATCAGCTTCGTGGTCAGCTTGCAGGCCAGATTCACCAGTACCAGGATCGGCTCACCACCTACGGTCGTCCCCAATCGCAGGGTCGTGGGAACATGTCCTGCCAGATTGTCCGCAGCTGTGCTAAATGGAGCAACGGCAGTCCAATCGAGCACTCGATTGCGGATGCATATGCTGCCATTATCAAGAACAGTCAGCACTTCGTGTACATCGAGAACCAGTTCTTCATCACGGCCACGGGAGATTCGCAGCGACCTGTCAAGAACAAGATCGGTGCTGCCATTGTCGAGCGCATTCTGCGCGCTGCTCGAGCTGGTCAGAAGTACAAGATCATCGTTGTTATTCCCTCGGTGCCTTGCTTTGCTGGTGACTTGCGTGATGACGAAACTCTGGGTACTCGCGCTATTATGGAGTTCCAGTATAACTCGATCAACCGAGGCGGGCACAGTATCATGGAGCTGATCGCCAAGGAAGGGTTCAACCCGATGGAGTACATCCGTTTCTACAATCTGCGAAATTACGATCGCATCAACAACGCTGGACTTCTCTCTGCCGTGGAGCGGGAGAGCGGCGTCCACTACGAGGATGCTCGCAGACAGTATGATCAACAGACCGCTGGCGCTGCTGGTTATCCTTCTGCGCCTTCTGCCCCACGCAGCGCATTTGACACGACGGCTCCCTTCCAGCAATACCAGCAAGCAGCCCATCACCAGAGCCAGGGTGCCAAGCCTGCTGGATCTGCGCAATGGGACAGTGTCAGCTCTTGCTACATGCTGGGTGGACAGGATATCCGCAATGTGCCATGGGATGGACACCCTGATGCTGAAATCGACGCGTTTGTGAGCGAGGAGCTCTACGTTCACTCCAAGGTAAGCCTCAAATTACCCCAAATATATTTCAAACGATCGCCCTCTAACAGTAAACAGGTAATGATTGCCGACGACCGCGTGGTCATCTGCGGCTCTGCCAATCTCAACGACCGCTCCCAGCTTGGCGACCACGATTCCGAAATCGCCGTCGTCATCGAAGACTTCACTCCCCTTCAATCCAACATGAACGGTCAACCCTGGATGGCCAGCCGCTTCGCAGCATCGCTCCGCCGCGAGCTGTTCCGCAAACATCTCGGCCTTCTCCCTCCCCAGGACTACAAGCGACCCAACGCAAGCTTCGAGCCTCCCGGCGTACCGGACCACTTTGATCTCGACTGCCCCGAAAGTATGGTCGTCGCCGACCCGCTCTCCGATACCCTCCAAAGCCTGTGGAACACGCGCGCACACACCAACACCGAGGTCTTCCGCAAGGTCTTCCACGCGGTGCCTGATGATAACGTGCGTAACTGGGCTGCCTACAAGGAGTTCTATGAGTACTATTTCCGCGGGGCGGACAAGGAGGCCGAGGGTAAGGATGGGCACGCCCGGCCGCCGCGGTTCCAGTGGGGTCATGTTGTGCGTGATGACTTTGCGCCGGGCGCAGAGGGCGCGAAGCAGGTTAAGGAGCTGTTGAGTCAGGTTAAGGGTAATCTGGTGGAGATGCCGTTAATGTTCTTGATTGAGGAGGATATTGCGAAGGAGGGGATTACGCTGAATGAATTGACGCAGCCGTTGTATACTTAGGCAGTTGATGATTTGACTGTCTGTCAGCGGGTGCGATGGGGAGATATGTGCATTTGGCGAGTGCTTTCTTAGTCTGCGAATTCTTCTTATCTGCTTCATCAAGCGTCTGAGAAATTGCCAATCCATCAATATGACACCCGAATTCACCTGGAGCTACGCATCCCGATGGCTTTCGTATTCGTATTTGCCTATCTGAGCGAGGGTTGACTCAGGCACATCCAAATTCAACTACGCTAGTAAGTACAGCAATCATCACACAATCTTATTTTGTCAAAATGTCGTTTTCCCACTATCTGAATCTATCGAATTCCAGCCGATCACTTCCACAAACAAAATGGCCTCCCTCACGTGTCTTCCCACTTGGAAGCCAAGAGATCGTCTCAACGAGATCAACGAGAGCTGAAGACTCCATCCTCCGGGGATGTTATATCTCCAAGTGACCTTGCCAGGCTCATTGATTTGAGTAAGATATTGTGTCTACACATTCAGGACCCCGAGGTGATTTACTCATGAAAAGTTTATGGATTGTTTGTTCACATTCTATGATGCCTTGACTATTTTCAGGGGCATCTTATTAGCTCGTGTCTCGTGATAAGTTATCGAATCGACGGGCAGACAGTGATCCATCGATCATTTGGGTGTCTATGCACGCCTTGTCTGGCCTTCCCCTGGCAATTGACAGATCGGGGCATTCGTACTCTCAGTGTGATCAATACATTCATCTGTCTATTGCGAGGTTAGGCGCGCATAGTCATTACCAAGAGAACATCGCTTACTTTGCCATACATCGATAGATTGGATTCCATAGGTATCAGATCCAGTCTTGTACTAGTATGTATATAGCTATATCGAGAGACCGGTTGCGGAAGCGACTCGCCTACTTTTCCCTTGGTCGGGCTTCCAGCCCTATTCTGCATAGTCACAATCCTCTGCCTGACTCATTTATCTTCATTCTTATTTCAACACAGGCTAGGAGTGACCAGTATGTTAAGGTCTCTTTTAACAGATTTGGTATCAAGCAACTAAGCATGAGAGAGAGACAGGAAGAAGCAAGGAAGAAGAGATGACCATTCGAAGCATCAGCGGGGCACTTGCTTCGGTTGGATTGTCGAAGGAAGCGGCTCCACAGATTGCAAAGAAACGACACCATTGTCTGGCAGGTATTTATGGAGTAGATCTTCTTTCCATTGCTTAGGGCCAATATCTGCTGGGGGGTTCCTCGCCTCTGGGCAGGGTGAAAAATGCTAGCAAGAATTTCCACACGCGTCTTCTGGCTCTTTCTGCTTGTTCTGATGCTTTCGTCTCGTCAACAACCTTATTCCCCTGTCTACCACGTTCTGCATAAGCGACCATTCAGATGATGTTTTCCAAGAGAGCCCTCCCCTTTCTTTCCAGCGGTTTTCTCGTCGCGGGCTTCTCAATGCCTTCTCCCTCCAATGATGGCACACCTTTCTTATAGAGCGCATGAAGCTCTCCATATTGAAGGTGAAAAATAGAGTTATCAGGCCCACGATTGCAGAAGTGATGATGAAAGGATTTCTTGTGTTGCTGTCGCTGATATTCGGGATAGCCCAAATCGCCTATATCTAGACTTCAGCGGCCTGCCTACTTGAACCGAGGTTCGGCATACGGTGATGATTTAGTAAGGTTAAGAACTTACAGCGCAGACTGCTAGCGGCAAGTAGAAGATGCTGATGTATGTGAGGAGCATCATATTCTGTCCTAGTCTGGTCGCGATTCTGGTTTCTGTGACTGAGGCCCAAGCGAATTCCTGCAGAAGATGAGATGAGCCGACGTAATGTAGAGATGAAGACGCCGTACTCACAATTTGTAGGAGGTCCCGAACAATTTGATCTAATCGTTCAAGATGACTGTTTATGTCGAGTTCAAAATCATCTATCAAGAGCTCCAAGTCCTTTGGAACCTGGTTTGCGTAGTAGAGCTGGCAGTAGTTCGTAATAAACTTCCTCGCATCACAGACTTGGTTTCGCAATATGCTTCGAAGCTCAGCCAACTTCTGCGCATCATTGGCGAGACAATCTATCAGCTCTGGGCTTGTGCCTTTCGAATGCAGCTGATCAAGACGCTGTATTGAGTTCAGATTAGTGGGCAATCCCATGCATAGAGAGAATACAGCATGAACAACTAGATCTCACCCTTTCCGACAGATGCTCCTCGGCTTGCTGACATAGCCTTGACCATCTTTCTTTGATGCAGACAATGAATTGTTTGAACAAATCAACCTCATCACTAGGTATCCAACCGTATGGTAGCGTGCTGAAATAAGCAATCGGCTTCCACCGTCGGCTGCTCGCAGATGGTATCATTTTCCACGCAATCCTGCATTTGCCACCATCACGGATACTGAAGTATTTTGGGGATGAGATCCGCTCCGTAGGAAACCAAAGTGAAACAGAGATATCAACGTCACGATTGATGGTTTTTGTTGGGAGAGAAACCTGTAGCTTGTTGGGTGCTACTGGTTCGTTCGAGCCGGAGATTGGTACTTTTGACCACAAAGAGTCGGAATCACCTATGGACAGGCTTGAAATGTCAGTGAACCGCCAGGAAAGCGAAAAGAAGCAACATACAGGAGACGTCTTTGATTTGCAGCTGACATCTCGGATAACTCTCGAGCTGTCGGAAAGCTTGTTACAAAATCCACAGGGTTCGATTCATCGTCTCCTTCGGATATTTTCAGAATAAATCTGTCGTCTTTCGCGTGTATATCACGCCAGTCCTCTGCCATGATATCTCTCATGCTTGCTTTGTGTTTGAGCAATTCCCGAGTGACAGTGTAGCTCTTCATGCGTATTGCTAATCGGAGCGGCGTTATACCGTCACTACTCTTCGCGTTGACTTCTGCTCCATATGAGATGAGGTCTCGTGCGATCTGTAGGTGGCCCGCTGCCACTGCAATGTGCAACGGCGTCTCCCCCCAGTCGTTTCTCGTGTTGAGTTTATAGCCAGCGGTTATAAGCCTCTTCACTACAGCATGTTTCCCTTCTTGGACGAGAAGATGCATCGTGATCGTGTCAATGGGCGCGAGCAGTTCCACTATGGCCTCATGCTCATTCTCTGCAGCTCGCGAGAGGGGCGTCCGACCGTCGTTGTCGCGGGAATTCGGATTGGCAGCACTTGATTTTAATAGCAAATGCACAAGGGCATAATGGCCATTCTCTGCGGCCCACGACAGCGGCGTTTGACCGGGACGGGTCGCGCATTGCTTCACGAGGAGCAGCTTTACCACGTCGGTATGCCGCCTCTCCACGGCCCACGATAGCGGCGTCACACCGTTGTTGTCTTCGCAGGCAATGTCGACCCCAGCTTTGTCAAGCAGCAGGTTGACCACAATCTTGTGTCCATTCCCTGCCGCCCATGACAGCGGTGTCCGGCCGTCCCGGTCGTTGCAGTTCGCGTCGACGTGGATGTTCGCGAGCAATAGCTTTACCACCTGCCAGCGTCCAAACTGAGCCGCACACAACAACGGCGTCCGCCCATCGCTCTTTTTGCAATTCACATCGACGCCATTCTTCGCGAGTAATAACTCTACCACGCCTGCGTGTCCATTCTCCGCCGCCCAGTAGAGCGGCGTCTGGCCATCCCTCTCTTTGCAGTTGACGTCGACGCCGTCTTTTGAGAGCAGTAGCCCTACCAGGTCCTTGTAACCAGACCGGGCTGCCCGAGAGAGGGGCGTTCGACCGTCTGTGTCTTCCAAGTTCACGTCGACGCAATCTTGTGCAAGCAAAAGCTCCACCACAGCCTTATGCCCCTGGTCAGCCGCCCACCATAACGGCGTACAGCCGTCCCTGTCTTTGTGGTTCGCGTCGATGCCGTCCTGCGCGAGCAATAATTCCACTATATCGGTACGCCCATACCGAGCCGCCCATAACAGAGGCGTTCGACCCTCCCTATCGAGGAAATTGACGTCTGCACTGTTCAGCAACATCTCCACAGTGCTGAGGTTTCCCTGACATACTGCCTGGCAGATGTCCATCATTTTTAATAGGCGTTTTGGCCGGCTCCAGTAAGGCGCAAGCGTGTTTGAGGAGCCAAGTTCAGTGAATGTGATCTCGAGGCAACATCCCGCAAGGAAACCACGCCAAATTGTTGCCTCGAATACGAGCAAAATAACCACTAGACCAGAAATGCACAATCGTTACAGTAACAGCATTTCCAACACGCCGAAATTGAAATGTTCGTGTTCGCAATTTAAAGCCCTTTCCATCACGCTTGTAACGCTTGGCTACCGCGCTAGTGCTTGGTTGCTGTTGATCACACAAAAGTCGCCCGAGGAACCCAGATTGTTGGCCGCGGATGATTTGTGCTAGTTTGCAACTTGGTTCTGGGATATGCGGTGTTTCATAGCTTTCTACCATGAATCTACAATCCAGAACATAAATGTTGTGTCAATAATTATCTCCACCGTTTTTCACTTGGACTTTTCTGTCGTTGCAGGGCTGACAGCGGCAGCGCTCTTCTTTAAAGCAGGAATTGTTCTTGGCGTGACTATACAAGGCCTAGAGTCTTTCGACCAAGGGTCCCAGAAGAAATCGTATATACGAAATTACTTCTTCATTGGCCGCGAATTGGAGAAATGGACTCTGAGTCCGTCTAAGTCCTTCAAATTTATTCTATCTGTATGGTAATATGCACGTTGGCGCTATTCCTGCTGTAACTCCCTCGACAAGACGATATACCAAAGATATACAGATTGCCGCCGGGCCCAATCAAGAATATATCAAAATCGTAACACAATCACGAAATTCAACGTCTAAATAGAAATCCCATCCCATACATTGGCAAACTGCAACTCCGTCGGGCCAGTGTGGCTGCTTTGTAGGACCCCAGTGCTTGAGGGTTCATCTTCTGCGCAGAATCGCATGCCGAATGTCTCCTCGGCCGCGTAAAGGCGGGTGGAAATTGCGGTGCGACCATTGACGAATACCTCGAGAACCGAGCTATCCCGCCAGGTGCGAATATCCAAAGTTTCCGTAAATTCTTCTCCACTGCTCGGGTTGACCATCGTGAACAAGGTGTGTGGTGCTGCTTCAGGCGAGCTGTTGATCAGGAGGGATGAGTCAGGATGAGAAAAGGATGGCCGAGAGATTTTGAAGGTTTCGGCTTGTGGCTCGAAGGTCAGAATCGTTGCTTTTTCATAGTCTATTAATATCGTCAGTATATGATCTGAAGGTCGACTCACGGATACGTTCTTACCCCTTGTATGACCGATCGATACCCCGACCTTGGAGCAAGATTTTGAGATCTTGAACGAGCATTCGAGTTCCCATTGCGTACTCTGCAGGCTCTCTTGCGAAAATTTTACTTCGATGCCCGTCTGATCAAGGGCAATGCTCCCCAGGTGTGAGAGCTGCACGTCCGGACCACTTCTGAGACGTTGAATCAAAGGCTGATAAGGCTCACTGGCGAGGGTCTGGACAGCGAAAGTGCCATCACCCTCAGACTCAAGCTTGACAGACGTGATAGAAGATAGATCCGAGACTAATGAGCCCACTACATTATGTAGAGTCTGCAAAGAGAGCTGTCGGGGCATTGACAACACTCCGCTCCAGCCTTGCTGGTGACGGAGATCATCGCACAAGTCCTCCTCGGTGATCCAACCCCAGACAATTTGTTTCTGGCTTCGTTGATCAAAGAAGGAGTTGGCAGCATACAGGCAACCATGGTCGAGATGACCACCGAACTCATATGAGATACTGGCAGAGCCAGTAGTGTCGTCTTTCCGGAGGTTGCCAGACATCCAAAGCTGGCCACGGGCGGGACGCGATGGACCAGCACAGCTCAAGGATTCTTCGGTTCCATCGCCGAGACATCCTTCAGTTCCCATGACGAGAAAGTCAAGGCTGGAGCTGGGATCATTCTCATCGGGTATCGACAAAAAGTTTGTGACCTCCCAATTCTTGCCCAGATCGCCGGACCACCTTGACGGTCGGAGATTCAGGCCAAAGTTTGCGAGAGGGCCAATGTATTCCCAATCACTCAAGTTCTCCGGGTCGATTTTGTAGAGAAAGCTGGTGGGAGTGACATCCCTGATACCTCCTGAGATGATACCGAAAAGTGACTTGGTTGGGTCCAGCCCCAAGTTTTTGCTCATGTTGGGCCATGGAGCGCAGAACGGATCTCTCCAGCCGGTGACCTCAACATCGGGAGGCTCACCCGGGAGGACGGGGTTCTTTCCACTTTTGTACCAAGTTCTGCCCTGATCGGACGAGGTCGCCATGCTTAATGTCTCAGAGCCCCGTTGATGTGGGAGGGTATGGTGGATTGGGAAGGCGCTGACGGAGGTATAGAAGTAGTTGAGGGTTCCATCGAGAGCCTTGTGAAAGCAACCGGTGAAGACACCCTTGGCGTCATAGCTCTTCTCTGGTATGAGAACGGGTTGGTCTTGGAAATCCCATGTAATCAGATCATGCGAAGTCGCAGTTCCCCAGCAGATATCTCCCCAGTCTGGGCCATTGGGGTTCCACTGGAAGGAGACATAGTACAGTCCAGTCGAAGGATCGTATCCAGGTGCGCATGGATCGTTCATCCATCCCGTCTGAGGCATCAGGTGGAAGGATGGACGCCATCTGAATCGCTGGGCCAGGCTGATGGTCTCGGACTTGCAGCCGGTGGGTGTAGTGACTCCAGTCGAAACACCAGATGTTGAGCTGTCCGAGCTTTCTCCGGGGCTTGAAGTAGCCGTCATGATGTGGATGTGAAGGAAAATGAGGGCAGATGATAGTCAGACTGAAGTGCTAGACTTTGATGTTTAAAAGCAAACATGGTGATGCTCATCAGAGTTATCGCCACGGCAGTATGCCGGGGAAAATGTTATCACGATGAGTTTCACCGAGGATTGTCCCATGAACAGCCTCGTCTTCCTCGGAGCTTTTCAGTGGATTTAAGCTTCGCCCACTAGTTCCGCACTACTGAGACCCTCAGTGGGGTATCCCGCTGTCATCATTCATGGCAGTTGCAACTTGCCAGTCGGAGATTCTGCGGAAGCTGTATGTATATCGAGGGAAACTCCGAGGATTCGCCACACGCAAACCTTCCAACTTCAACTTCACTCGATTCCTGTAATCCTCCATTCCTGTCTCCTAGATTTCCCCGTGGGGTTCAACTGTCCCCTTGGCAAGGACATATAAAAGTCAAGATGTCCATGACTCAAGATGATCCATTCTCAGACAACAACAACTCCTCCTTCTCCTCCTCCACATTCCTCTTGCTTTCATCCCGATAACTTAAAAGTCATGGACTCTCCCACCAAATCAACTGAATTCGAGAAGACAGCTCTCAGTCACGTCGAGAGCATGTCCAACGAGGCACTTCCCGCAAAGATTGAAAATCACCAAGCTCCGCCCATGACTCCCAAGGAGCAATGGCGCAAACTTTGGGGAGCGATCCGGGCTGAGAAACGATTCTGCCTCTGGACTCTCTACACCATGCTTCTGGTGTTTAGCTGGGGTTATGATGCTGGTCTATCTGGCGTGGCTATTGCGTTCCCCGACTTCCGCAAGGTCTACGGCAATTACTATGCTGCGGGTGATGAGTATGTCATTCCTGCTTTGTGGCAGTCGCTGTGGAATGCTGCTTCTACAATTGGTCAGGTCTTTGGAGGCTATGCCGCTGGACAATTCGCCGACAACTGGGGCCGCAAATTCCTGCTCTATGCAGCAGTTCTCATCTCATTCGCATCGTCATTTGCTCTGGTCTTCGCCCCGAACCTCCCCGTCCTCTTTGTCTCCAAGCTTCTACTCGGCTTCTCGGTTGGTCTTTCGACCGTGCTTCCTCCTCTGTATGTCACAGAGAATGCACCGGCACACCTTCGCAGCACTGCGTCATCATTAACCAACGTCATCATTGTGTTCGGATTCTTCTGCTCGTCGCTCACTGGATATGGCGCTTCGCAAATTCACGGCGTCTGGTCTTTCAAGCTTGCCTTTGTCATGACCTTTTTGATGCCCGGACTTTACCTTTGCGGTCTTCCTTTCCTTCCCGAGAGCCCCGTATGGTACATGAAGAAGGGTCGTGAGGCCGACGCTCGCAAGGCTATCGCCAGACTCTATGGCCCTGGCTGTGACATCGACGCGTGCGTTGAAACCATCAAGACCGAGCTGAAGCAGACCGAGGACGAGGTTTCTGCGACCAGCCAGACAAGCTGGAAGAGCATCTTCAGCAAGGAGAACCGTTCTCGCACTCTGGTGGCTGTACTTGGTCTCCAGTCCCAGAACTTCTCCGGTGGCTACTTCGCCAACACCTACCAGACCTACTACTTCGAGCTGATTGGTCAGACCAACTCGTTCCAACTGACCTCGATCTCTTCGTCTCTTCAACTGTTCTCCAATCTTGTCGCAGTCTGCCTTTCCGATGTCATTCCCCGCCGAAAGGGCCTGATCGGCGGTGGCACCCTGCTCATGGTCTGGTCTGTCATCATCGCCGGTGTTTCGATGGCACCCACCACCAACAGTGCGGCCACGATTGCTCTCATCGGTTTCATGCTCACCTGGTCGATGCTGTACACGGCAACCGTTGGCTGCTATGGATGGGCTGTTGCTCAGGAGACGGCAACCCAGGCGACTCGCCCCAAGACCATCTCGTTTGTCTTGATCTGCCAGCAGCTGACCGCGCTTCTGCTGTCGTCCATCTTCCCGTACTTCATCAACCCGGACGAGCTCAACTGGGGTGGCAAGGTTATGTTCTTGTTCGTCGGAGCTGAGCTGTTCATCATGACCGGTCTCTACTTCTTCCAGCCCGAGACCAAGAATCGGTCGAATGCGGACATTGATGCGTTGTACGCTAGCAAAGTCTCTCCACGGAACTTCGCTGATTTCGATGTTGTGGATGGCCAGGTGGTTGAGAAGACCCAGAAGTCTGGCTTCTTCGGCCGCTTCTGCTGAGAATATTTTGCATTTTATAAGAGGCGTTTGTTGGGTGGATTCATCAGTTACTTGGCGGTGTTACTTGGGCTGTGTGGCAGTTTCTGTTGGTGATCTAGATGTCTCCCTGTTTTGTTCAGTCAGCTGTTTTCTCCTACGGTTATGTGCTTATAAAAAATTAAGGATCTCCTGTTGCCTGCTAAATTTTCCACTTGACTCGATCCCTTGTATTGAAGTGATTGATAGCCCGAGATCATGATATACATGGATTTATCATCACTTAACCTCTTCTCATTTGAAGTACCCGGCATCTTCAAATCGTTTAAAAACGCCGAGTAGCAGTAAAAGCGCTGTCCATGATTATTTGATGGGGCGGAAGTCTTCTTTTGTCGAGCTTCATCGGACCACCAGGGAGCATGACAAGACACTTCTTTTATATGCTATCGCAGCCGACGAGACAAAATAGCAACTAGGAGAAACGCTGGCTCCAATTGCACGGCAGATAAGTCTGATTACTACAAAACCAAACAGTCCTTGTTCGGGAACAGTAGCTGAAGGAATGTCAAGCCAGTGGAAGTTTGATATGAAATTTTGCGACCACAACTGTTGAGTTTGAGGGAATTGGGGCGACTTGACTAATTACCTATCGACACAAAATATCTAAACAAGTGAGACCCAAACAGGGAGGAACCCCCCTTAATAGTATGTGCCGGCCCCGGCGTCTACTGGAGCTCAATATTCACTGTCAAAAGCCTTCTTTAAGACGCATGATGAGCAAGCAGATAATGGAGGAATGGGTTACAAAGATCTCGCTACATTGAGTGAATCTAATGAATCCTGTAGGGAAGAAGTATCTATCTCACCACAAGATGCCAATAGTGGGCGTTGGTATGTCACCACGAGGGAGAGGTCCCTCGCCATTGGTCAGATTGCATTGGGAACAATATCGGGCAGTGTTCGGAGGTCGGGCAGTATTCGGAAGACCATCTCGGGACCTTGGGGAGTTTGACTAGCTCCCGATACAGGTATCATGCAAAGCTTCTGAGCGAGGTCTTCGTGATTACGACCAGATGTTGCCTCATCGCCACATGCTGGAGCTTGAATTCGAGCTACGGTCAGACTTCCAGCGGAGCTACCTCGGAGAATAGAAGATCGACACGATCAAGGTTCTGAGCACTGACCTGCACGATCTTATCGCCACCCCCACAGTTCCTGCACGGATCTCGCTACCATACAGGTTTCTCCGAATTGTCCCCAGTTTTCCCATCTTTGTGAATACCTACCTATACCTGATCGCAACAATCTCGGTGTTCTCGGAGAGAAGGGAGGGAATTGCGAAGAGATTTGTGTTATCGCGATCCATCATGTGCACTACATATATTCCACCTCTGCCGAAATCATAGTTTCACCTTCTAGCCTCCACAACATTGATCATTCTTTACTTCGGCCTCTTCTTCAGAGACTTTCAATTTATTTCATTTTCCACCATCCCTTGTTACAACTCAGACTACCTCCTTTTTGACTATGACTCCCCGACCTGTCGAGAAGGCCTGGTGGAAAGAAGCCGTCGTCTACCAGATCTACCCCGCCAGCTTTCTCGACAGCAATGGTGATGGTCTCGGCGACATCCCCGGCATCATCAGCAAGGTGCCTTATATCAAGTCTCTGGGAGTAGACGCGATCTGGCTCTCTCCCATCTTTGACTCGCCCCAAAAAGACATGGGCTATGACATCTCCGACTATCGCTCCATCTACGCGCCCTACGGCACCGTCGAGGAAGTCCAAGAGTTGATCGACCAGCTACATGCACATGATATGCGCATTCTCATGGACTTGGTCGTCAACCATACCAGCGACCAGCATGCCTGGTTCAAGGAGTCTCGCAGCTCCAAGTCAAACCCCAAGCGTGACTGGTACATCTGGCGCGATCCCAAGTACGATGCCCAGGGGAACCGCAAGGAGCCCAACAATTGGAAGTCTATCTTCGGCGGCAGTGCATGGGTTTACGATGAGCCAACCGGCCAATACTACCTCGCCCTGTTCTTGCCTAGCCAGCCTGATCTCAACTGGGAGAATGCCGAGATGCGTAAAGCCACGCACGACGATATGCGTTTCTGGCTCGATCGAGGCGTGGATGGATTCCGTATCGATAGCATGAACTTGATGTCCAAACACCCTGATCTGCCAGATGGCAAGGTCGTCAACGACGAGCCGTACCAGTCTGGGGCTGAATTCTTCGCTTCCGGCCCCAAGATGCATGATTACATTCGCGAGATGAGGACCGAGGTCCTCGACAAGTACGACGTGATGACGGTTGGCGAGCTTGGGTTCACTAAGGATGAACAATCCGTCAGCGAATATGTTGCCAAGGACAGACACGAGCTCAACATGGTCTTCACTGGTGATATTGTGGATATGGATTTCGGACTGAACGCCAAGTACGAGCGAGGTGACTTCCACCCTCGAAAGATCCGGAAGATCACCAACCTTTGGCAAACTGCCATGCCCAAGTTTGACGGGTGGAACACCGTCTATCTCGACAACCATGACAGCGGCCGCTCGCTATCTCGATATGCTTCCGACACCCCGGAGCACCGCTTGACCGCGGCGAAGATGCTGGCCACGTACATGACAACGTTGAGTGGCACACCTTTCATGCTTGCAGGCCAAGAGATCGGCATGGCGAACCTTGGCAAGGACTACGGGGTGGATGCATACATCGATGTCGAGGGCAAGAATTACTACAATGAGGTTTTGAAGGCGAGAGGTGGCAATGTCGCAAAGATGGACGACGTCCTCCAGGAGCTGCAACTGAAGTCGAGAGATCACGGACGTCTGCCAATGCAGTGGGATAGCTCACCCAATGCCGGCTTCACTGTCGAGAATGCCAAGCCATGGATGACTATCAACAAGGACTACACCGAGTGGAACGTTGCCAGTCAGCTCAACGATCCTGAAAGCGTCATGTCCTACTGGAAACAGATGCTCGCGTTGCGGAAGGAATACTCTGACCTTTTCGTTTATGGATCGTATACCCCCCTGGAGGAAGCCGAGACGGGTGAGCTCGTTCTGGGATACGAGCGCGAATGGAGCCAGACAGCTCAAAAAGCGGTTGTGCTGTTGAATTTCTCCGATCAAGTCCAGACTGTGCCCGTGAACAAGTATGAGGGTTACTCTGTCCTTGTTTCGAATCGGGGTGACGTTGATCCTGCGAAAGGCCAAGTTGAGCTGCAACCATATGGCGCCGTGGTGCTTTTGAGTGTTTAGGCTCCCAAAAGTCTTGGGTCGTGTCTGTTGAACTTTGTACATATCATATTTTGCAGTTTTCTATACATTCGGACTATCATTCCCTGATTCCTGGACGTTCTCTTGCACAATCTGCTCTGGGTTCTAGCGCGTAGTAACGTACCACCAAGGCATCACGAGTCAGAGCTCAGCGAGCATGATCCTGATATCTCTCTCATAGAAGTGCTAGCAGCTCAGACATGACCTCACTGTCTAACCAGGTGAACCTAAGTCTGTATCCATTACAGACACAGACACTTCCACTATCCTAGCCCGATTGAACTGGTTCTCGTCTTCGACGAAGTGGTCTGCCATCCCCGTCCATTGCGTCCGAGGTGCGCGGCAAGTGGCCGAGCTCACCAATTCTAGCCAAGGCAGGAAGTACTTGACTTTGGCAAGAACAGTCTGTGGGGTTAGATTGATGAGGTTGAGTTTCTTTGTCTGCCAGTCGCCAAGACTGGCCACCGCACCAACCAGGTGCCATCCCCACTTCAGCTGGCTTGCCTCGTGGCCAGTCAACTTAATCTTCTTTCAACATCAAAGAAAAGCCGCCCCTTGATGTACCTTAGTATTGTTCTCGATTGAAATGCAGTCACTGAATCCACGGTAGCCGACAACCCCGCCATGTCATCCACGAAACTGGCTCGACCGAATTCTGCGGGACAAAGAACGTGCCTGGGCGCGGGCCCGATTGGGAAAAGTTCCCCCCCATCAGAGTGGAGCCTTGTTAGTATTGTTCTTCGGAGAACAATATCAAGACCCCCTGGCGACCAGCGGCATTTCCATCCACCGGGCCACCCACGAGCCCCTTCGGAGATGCCAACCTTCGAGTCATGAGCCTCCAGGCTATCTCAACACCCTCGAGGTTGAAAGAAACCTCAACTTGGCTCGAGGCAGCCACATCGATTCACCATGTCAAGAACAATATCAAGCCAACGCCACTGGCCTAAGAACAATATCATCGGCGTGCATTCTTCGACTCGCCTCCTACCCGAAACGGCACCAGGCTGCACGACTCCTCGCCAACTCTTCTCTAGAGATTGTTCTTCGCCATCCGCAAGGCCATCTCCAGCCTGCGATACTCGATCCCATCCTCAGGGCTTCTCAAATATAAATACACCCTTCTATCCCGACCAACGGCCCTTCTCTTCCTCATCATCCGCTTCACTCTCAATCCAATATCATTACTACAAACCTTCCGCTTTTTCAAAGCTCCCAATCAATCGCAATGGCTCCCGTCCAGAACACCGTTGTTGTCAAGGGTAAGCATCTTCCACTTCTTCCTTGTCCATCTTGATTCAACTGCTACTCTGAACATTGACTGACACATCTTCCTCTCCAGCTTCCCCCGGTGGTGGCTGCGTTGTCATGTAAATTCCTTACATGAGCACACCCCGAACCGCCTGCCCTGCGCACCACCATGACACCCTGATCTGATCGCCGATCTGAGTCCATGGCCAACGACAAAATGCGCAATACAAGCTTGACTTCATGACTTACGAACCAATCCTTCCGGAGTAACCACCGACTTTTTTTTCAAAAACATCTCTCTCAAGAACATGATCAACCAATTTTCGCCTTTCGTCGTTTTCTCGTCCAGTTCATTCTTTTCGTGGCGATCTTCCAGTGTCTCTCCCCCTTCATCTGGAGCTTTCTTTTCCCCTTCAACATCTCGCCCGTCCGCTCGCAAGAAACATCCCCTTCCACCTCTGAAGCGGATCAGCCTTGCCGGACTGTCAAAAGCCCAGATGAACCACGGGGGGCGTTTCTAGCCTGGATCTTCGGTGCCTATTTTGTGGATCTGGAAACATTGGGGAGGGTGTTTAGAAAGGGGGTTTCCTGTGTTGCGAATGGTTCCTTTCAGCTGCAATTCTTGAGAGAGCGCGAAATTTACAAAAGCCTGTTGGTGATTGCTTCTGCGGGGATGGGTTCGTGGGTTTCCTGTGGTTTTGTTGCTTGGGGCGCTGGGTGTGTCTGTGGTTCGGGATACTTCTTTTTTTCTTTTACTTGTGTTGATCATGAGTGGCTGCTAGGAATGCAAATCTTGGCCCCCATCATTTTGTTGATTCTCATCGTAGTTTGTAACAGTAAATTTGCATCGTAAGCTTCGGAGGTAACTGTTGACGATGAGGAGATCTTTCGAAATGACTTTTCTGCATCACCGACTCTCCCTCGAGGAAGGATACGAACTAGCGGAGGTAACCTGTAGATGGCCCAGATGCTTACTGCTCTACAGAAACATTAATCTTCCCAGAAAAGATATGTGCAATTCAAGTGAACGAGCCAGCCCATAATAGAAACAGATCAATCCATTTACACCCGGCAAAGCAGATCAAGATCAAAGGTGTTCATCCCTCGGGCCAGGTCTCTCTGGTTCAAACCAGCCCCTCCGTTTTCTTCCGAATGTCAGCAACCAAAGCCTCCTCCTCCTTCGAGAACCCCTTGAGGTCCGCATCATCCGTGCCAAAGTGCTCGTTAATCACCTCCTCAATCTGATCCAACGTGAGTCCAACCAGGCCTACAGACTGGGCAATCCCGGCCTGGCACATCTCCTCGCCAACAGCAGCTTCGATGAGGCCATCGCCACCATTGGCGGCGAGATCACCTTCAAAAGCACGGAAAAGGCGGCGAAGTGGAACGAGCACTTCACTGCGGAAGTACTTCACGGTCTTCTCAAGCTGCAAACGGTTGCGAAGGTCATCGGACGCGAGCAGGAGGAAGTACAGGTTCAGTGCGGAGTGTAGATATTGGCCTGCGTCCTGCGTGAGGCGAGACCAGCTAGCCACAAGACTCTTGGGAGAGGCATCCAGATCAACGGGGCGCAAAAGAAGCGGAAAGATGGACCAGAACCACAGTGGATCATGGAAAATATCTTCAGGGGACTCCGATGGCTTGCTGCCAATGACCTCATCTTTGAGCCAGGAGATGGCACTATCCCGAATATACCACAGAATCTTATTCTCCAGGATCTGGCGAATGACCGTGAACCGAGTGACGGGCGATGGATTGCTGTGCACGATTCTCGCTGGAATCTGTCGAACGATGGCGTGGCTTTGCTGCGCTGTGCATGTGGTCAAGGCAATGACAAGGCTATTGAACTCGGCGACGCTTGAGGGTGGTGCAACGGATGATTGTGTCGCGTGAACGGTTAATGCTAGCAGCGAATCCACAAGGGCTCTTGGCTGACCCATTACGTCTGCTTCCAGACCGTCGCCACTAGTTAGGAAATTGGAGAAAATCTGGGCAAGGTCGGGGAAGACCGGCAGAGGAGGCGTGGGATGTGCGGAGGATGCAAATAGTATGGCCCCAGCGGCTCGAGCTGCGAGAAGCAGCAAAGAGCCATGTCGTTCAAGAGGAATTTTATCTGCTGTCTCTGGATGCTCATCAAAGTCCAGGAGAGGAGGCAGGCCGGCAGGCGATTGGGATATAATAGAGAGAAGGTCATTGCTCTCGATACCCACGTCGCGTGACAGAGCCTAAACAAAATTAATGAATCAGAGAGGAATTATTCCGTCATCGGGCATGGTCGACACATACCACGATCTTTCCCATGATCATATCCCGCTCCCTAAGCTCCTTGATACTACCATACGCATCTGTTTGCGATTGTGCTGGCAGCCGCAGATTGGGATGCAATTTCTCCTGCATTCGAATCGTCCATGCCATACCGGGATCCAGTGGGTCAGAAAAACTCAGCAGATACAACTTGAGCATTTCCAGCAGACCGAACTGAACGAATTTGCGAACCAGTTGTGTTTCATTGTCCTTGGCGGGTGATGGCGACTCTACCTCGGCTTCTGGGTCTGGCGCGGAGGCCTGTGAGACCCGGAGAACGCTCGATTCGCTGGGCGCCCGCGGCGGAGGTGCTGGACGCTTGTTCGGGGATAGATCACGAAGGAATTCGAGCAGGGCCAGGGTAGTCTCGTCGCATGTCATCGTCTCGTAAGCCTCGAGCGCGGCCTTCAGCGAGGTAGCAACGAACCGACTGGGTCGTCTTGCCTGGAGGCGGGTGTGCAACGTCGAGAGCATGGCGAGAAGGCAGTTAAATTGCAGAATGTGTTTTGGCAGGGTTTTGCTTCCCTCGTCGGCTTCTTCGTCGGCTTCTTCCTCGTCGTCATGGCCATAGTCTGGCTGCAAATGTTCCAAAGCCTCGCACACGCGCAAGATCACCTCCCGGGGGTTTCCCAAACGAGACACATCCTGCAGACATTCTGTGGAGCCAGGGAGCATAGGCAGGAGAATTGTGACCAGGTCCCAGCCAATGTTGGTGGTGAGCTTTTCATCTTGCAGCAGACGGTGCAAGAGGGGTAAGCGTTCAGGAGTCAGCTGGTATTCGAGAAGGGTGAGGTATGTGAGATAGTCGGTCGCTGGCGGCAGGGCCTGGACTAGTGGGTCGTCGCCATCCATGGCGAGTCAATTCACTGGTGTTTCTTGGGTTGGTGGTTTCTTGGTGTCTTGGTTTGTTGATTTGTTGATTTGTTGATGAGGGGGAGTTGCGGATAGGTTGAGACCCGATTAAGCGACGCGCGGGGAAGAAGGGACGCGGGCGGTGACATCACCGAGCCGGCCCGGGAATTAGGGAATTCCATTTATTACAGTGAGCCTAGTGAGGGAGTGGCTGGTGGAGTGGATCTGCGATTTACTCGTGTCGTGACTCGCGACAAACTAGCTGCAGCAAAAAAGTGAGGCTAGCAATTGAGAAACTTTTGCATTGGATGCCGAACATTTCTATTTCATGGTTCAAGACCATCAAGTGCACCCAGAAAGTGACTTCTCTGTGATGGTGGCTCTTGGTGGAAACTCCATCCCGCAGAGTGTGCCGCGTGAATCATGTGCCTGGCCTATGCCTTGTTCCTGCCTGGGGATCTGCCTTATCGGGCAGGTCTCCCGAATGTGGAATTGTGGATGCGGTCATGCTGCATACTTCGTCCCTTCCGAACTCCGAACTTCTTCTGAGTCCTGACGAACTACCGCGCCTTTGCTTGGCCGTGAGCCGAAGATCCGCCCAGGATGCCCAATCTGATAATATTGAATATGCTCGATGCCCTGTCCGTCCAGTTGATCAGCCCAACCAGGACCAGACCCACTCCTTTCCGGAGCCTTTTCGCATGCTTCCAAGGCATGCAGCTCCCACTCAAGAGTCTGAGACGGGGGCCAAACTGGGCTGGATGCTCCGAGGAGTCAAATTATCAAATCCTTGCCGACTAATCCGAAGCTCCATCTACAATCCCTGGTTTTCTGAACCCGCAGCCTTCCCACGGGCGTTTCTAGTCCTTAGGTCTGCTCTTTTTAACCTCTGGGAGATCCTCGAGCTCACCTCATCGTCACTTTTTCCTTTTCTCCTGGGGCAGTAGTCTTATTCCTCGCCGCGACCCAATTACGTCGATCATCAGCTTGTGGGCCCGTGTACTTCCGTCTGCATCCGGAAAGCCCAGCCCAGCACAGGGAGATTTCAAATCCAGCCCGAGTGCTGTCAACGATCTGGGGATTGTTCCCCCTAGGAATAAATTCTCCCTCGAGTACCTCCAACGAGACGTGCTATATAGCACGAGGATCGCAGACCAAGTCAAAGCCGCCTTTTACTTTTTATACCTCATCTCGCCATTTTGTCTCGCCCTCTTCGAACGCGATCGAGTGCGATCGTCGCAACCCGCCTCATTGCCCCCGATGCCGACCGAGATGCAGTCCTTCTATACCCCTAACGCGTCGACGTATATGTCGCATGCGCCGGCCGCGGTGGACGAGCTCATCAGCAAGTACTCATCCAACAGTGCTCCCGCAGCGTTTCGGACGCAAAGGGCTCGCAACCTCTTCCAGCGATTCTTCGACCGTGTCCATTTGGAGTACTACCGCTACGAAGTTACCTTCGGTCTATACGTGATGACGCCCAGTGAGAAACTGGTGGCCAACACCTTCGTTGTTGTGGTTCTGTCTCTACTGTTGTGGGCACTGCTGCTATACTTCCCCTCGCTCCTATACCACAAGCTTAGCCGCCTGGTGTGGTTGTTGACGGGCCACAGCAGCCAGGAGGTGGGCACTGCCTTGGGCATTCTGGACAATTACAATAACGCCTCTATGGCAGAGCATGCCGTTCTTTCATAGGCACGGCCCCCTTGGGCCCCTTATAGATACCAGGAACACTCCACTCCCCTCTCCCGTGGCCTTGAACCTCCGCCCTGGACGCTTCTTCGAGGAAGAGCAAAGCCCCATGATGGTTAAAATGCGACCTGATTTCGCATACACTTGGTCGCATATTTTTGATCTGTCATTTCCTCTCTTCCTCGCCTGGTGTTCTGCCTCTTGTTTTTGTCATGTGCCTTTTGCGTGGCTTCCGCCCTATAGGGACGTGTACCCTTTTTGTTCTCTTTTTCTCTCTTTTTTTGGCGCTTTGGGGCAAGGGACATGCCACCTTCGTTTTTGAGATTACGAGATGTCGCCTTATGGACCTTAACGACGCGTATCGTGTGGCTCCTCCAGCTTTGGATCGGGGGAGTCAGACGGTCAATGACCCGAACACGAGCACCACGAACCGACGCGCGACCCGTAGCATTGCGGCGAGCAACTCTCGGGGACAAGCGAGCTTGTCTGTTTTCTTATTGCTATCCGATGTAATACTTAATGTCAAGTGCATGGCACAATCATGATAATTTTGGGCTCATTGTAGATTGTCTCAGCCGGATCGAACTAGCTCCGGCCTAGCCTGCCTTTGCCTGTACAGGGCTCGTCTTTCGCCACAATCTGATCCCAGCGTGCGATCTGGCAATCTTGTAGGATCCTGCGGATCGCGCTAGGCCTTGTACGGAGTACATGTGATTGTAAAGATGACCTCTTGCGGTACCAAAATTGCTCATTAATTTGAGCTCCAACCAAAACGAGAGCCTGTTCTCTTACTACGTATTCCGCAAGGTGGCATCCCAAGTTCTTTGTTGAAATCCAGATATAATGTCAGATTCTTTCCATCAACTACGCCCAACGACAAAGGATGGTTCCATCCAGAATGCAATCGACTTCATTCAGGTAGTCAACACACCGAGCATCCCATCACGAGGGCAAATTATCTCAACGCTTTTGCTGGCCATATCACGTAGGTTCAAAGGGACACTGTCAAAGCACCCGGAGCACTCCGTACTGAATCTCCATTTGAGAGTTAAGCTTTGCTTCCCTTAGTTAAGTTAGTACCTGAAACCCTGTGAGGTTATGTAAGAGTCTCAGGGCGAGGGACCACACGAGACGACGTATACACACTATTACACAGAGTACTAAAGCTGGATCCATAATCAATGTTGTATCTATGGATGCCCGATGCCCAAGCTGCGCAATTGACAGCGCAGGCTTGGCATCGTGGCTGAGGCAGTGCATCATGAGCACCTTTAGGTCTCAACGAGTCAACTGTACAGCAGACCACAGTTAACAATAAAGTGGCTGGTGTCGAAGGCCCAGTCAGATGTTAATTGATACGAGTCGTAATTACTATATAGTGAGATCTAGATTTGAATACACGTACCCCTTCGACCGGGCCATCTAATGGTTACTTAGCTTAGTGCCATCTCCTTCCGCCCAGCCCAAGCGCCGCGCGGCTGTGTTGATTTCGTGACGACGATCGGCCCCAAAAATAACCAACCTACCCCAGTTACATAATGTGACTGCCTGCCTCAACTTTCTTTTTTGTTGACAACTCTTCTCTTTCAACATATTCCATTCACTCTTTGTCAATCAATCAACACCTGTCTTTCACTAACAGTGTTTCTTTCAAACCCACCTCCCTGATTCCCTCGCCAGCGTCGGAACTTCACGACTTCCACGATCTACGCCCGACAGACTCTGATCATCCCCCCATTCCTTGATCCTCCAACCTCGGCTGGCGCCCATCATGGCTGCCAACGAATACTATCACTCGAACATCCCCAATCCCCCCAGCTACGATCAAGTAGCAGGCGGACATAGCGGGCACCCGTCGCAACTCACCACCAATACCCCTGGATACGGATACCAGAGCCACAGCCCCGTGAGCCAAATCAGCCAACACGACGACCCATCCGCCCCCTATCACAACCGTCAAAGTCAACATTCGCTACAATCAGATGGCGGAGCGTACCCTACCGCAGGACGAGTAGGAGATGGCGATCACTATGCAGAGAACATCCCGCTGAAGGCGCAAACGCAGTTTGGAAACAACCCGGAATGGATGCACCAGCAAACACAATACCCGCCTCCTTCGCCAGGAGCTTTGGAAGATCGGCGACGGAGAGGTGATCGGGGCAAGAAGGGTTTCTTCCGGAAGAAGCCTGCGTGGGTAACCTGGACCTTGACCTTGGCGCAGATTATCGTGTTTATCGTGGAATTGGTGAAGAATGGTGCGTACCGAGCGCTCGTTGGTGTTGACGGAGCCAGCATCCTTGTAATTTCAACTACTTACCAGGATCACGCTAACATTGTATTCTAGCCACTTTAACTGGATCGGTAATCGAGACTAAGCCCTCATTCAACCCCATGATCGGCCCTTCACCATACATTCAAATCTACATGGGCGCCCGCTACGATCCGTGCATGAAGAACATCCCCGGTGTCCAGAACTCCAGCGTCGAAATCAGTTGGCCCTGCCCCAATACTACTACAACCACATACGGCTGCTCGCTCTCGGACCTGTGCGGATTCGGCGGCGTGCCAAACCCCAGGGTTGGCGGCTCAATCGATGATACCCCCGCCCCCAACCAGTGGTACCGCTTCATCATTCCCATCTTCTTGCACGGCGGGTTCGTTCACATCGGCTTCAATCTCTTGGTGCAAGTGACTATGGGCGCGGACATGGAGCGCATGATCGGACCCTTGCGGTACACCTTGACCTACTTTGCCAGCGGTATCTTTGGTTATGTCTTTGGTGGAAATTATGCCGCGCAGCTCCAGCCGAGTACTGGCTGCTCTGGTGCACTATTCGGTATCCTAGCCCTCTTCCTCTTGGATCTACTGTATGAATGGCCCCAGCGTGAATCGCCCTGGGTGGAGTTGATCATCATGGTCCTTGGAGTAGCCGTCTCCTTCGTGCTCGGCCTGCTCCCAGGCCTGGACAACTTCTCCCATATTGGGGGGTTCATTATGGGCCTGGCCATGGGCTTATCTCTCATGCGCTCACCCAATGCCCTGCGAGAGCGCATTGGGCTGGCTCGTCAGCCCTACGTCGCCATGAGTGGTGGTGCTGGAGTTGGTCCCGCCGACAAGCCAAAAAGCTCCTCTCTTATGGCCTTTTTCAAAGGCAAGAGCAATATGGTCTCGTCCACGGACGGTGAGGGCGAGTCCAGGGGTCTCCTCGGTTTCTTCAAGGGCCGCAAGCCTCTGTGGTGGGCGTGGTGGCTAGTGCGCGCGGGTGCGCTAGTCGCAGTCCTGATTGGATTTATCTTGTTGATTGTCGATTTCTACAAATACCCTTCCTCGAATTGCTCCTGGTGCTACCGGTTGAGCTGTCTGGTGAGTCCATTCCGACCTTCTCAGTTGCCTTGTCCGGAATAACTGCTAAATCTATCATTTTCTTTAGCCCGTCAATGGCTGGTGCGAGCAGGATACTCTGCAGTCCTCGTCTACCACTACTACCTCTGGAAATTAGTGGCTGCATCATGCATTCTTTATTGGTTTCTCATCTTATTAAGCCACTGATTGGCGTTGGAGGTCATCTTTGAGAGATATTGAATATTGTACATAGAGCGCCAAAATTGCGTATAATATACTCCATGCATGTCCTCCGTTATCTTGTTGTTTGTCCTGTAAACAATGCATTCTTCCAAAAAAAATCACGAGGAAACATCAGCTCATTTTCTCATTTTCTCGTGAAGAAACTTTTTTACGAGCAAAGGCTCGTCCACTGTTACACTGTGTCTACGCAGCCTCTTCGTCGTACCCGCTGCAAACTTATCTAAGCGATCACACAACATATGCCGTCAAAGTCTCCCTTTGGCCCTTTTTTTTTGTCCGAAGGCTCTTCAAATGTTGGCAATCTACAACCTATCGGCACTAATTCCTTGGTAGTATGGTACAGTCCCACCTCCGCCCTGCCAGGACGCGCTAACAAATTAAAGACGTGGCTCAGCGTGGCTGAGTAAGGCAGGCCCCCAAGCTGACGCAGCTCCGCTGGAGCCCGCGGGTGAACCGACTCCGTGTTGCGCTGCATCGATTCTCTCCATCTTCCACCACAACCTCTTCGCGTCGTCGTCATGCGGGCCTGTTATTGAAAGTATACGCTCGTTGAGATTTGACTCCCTCCATCTGATGAACATCTACCCCTCGCTCGCGGTATAACCATCTACCATGGCCACGCTGGCCTCCTCTCCCCCGAACTCGCCCTCGTGGCCGAAGCGACGGCCTCGCGCGTGGGCGCTTCGTTGTGAGCGGTTATGCTGTGCCGCAGCGAGCTGCTTCCCGCTTGCCTTTGTGTATGGATTAACGACGTGGGCGGTGTATGTGGAAGTCAGTATTGGGCTTAAGGAGCATCAGAGTCCTTGGATTGGTATGGATCCGTCCAGAATGCGGAGTCGGCAGATATTGTGCGCTTGATAGGGGATCCAGTGGGCTAATATATTTTTTTTCTTGTTGGTTTAGGGTTCCCAAGCACGTTCCTGGGCCTTTTACTCTACGGATGCTTGAATGCTAGCTATACCGTCGCCGTCTTTACAGACCCGGGCTCGCCCCTCACGACACGCCGCGGCAACGGCCGTGGTGAATACAGCGCCCTACCAGTTTCCGAGTACCCTGAGTTCACCTCATACACGGTCAGCTCATCCGGTGGCTCGCGGTATTGCAAAAAATGTCAATGCCCCAAGCCTGACCGCGCGCATCACTGCTCGACATGTAAGCGGTGTGTATTGAAGATGGACCACCACTGTCCCTGGCTAGCGACCTGCGTGGGGCTGTACAACTATAAGGCATTCCTGCTCTTCCTGATCTATACGTCCCTGTTCTGCTGGGTGTGTTTTGGCGTTGCCGCGGTGTGGACGTGGACCGAGGTCTTGAATGATACCCGGTATATGGATACCTTTATGCCAGTTAACGTGGTGCTGCTGGCGATTCTGGGAGGAATTATTGGCCTTGTCCTGAGCGGATTTACCGCTTGGCATATCAGCCTGGCCATGCGGGGTGTGACTACTATCGAGTGCTTGGAGAAGACGAGATATGTGTCACCGCTACGCAAGGCACTGGACCGACAGCGCCAGGAGAACGGGACAGGAAATGGCCAGGGTACGGATCCCCATAACGAGAGCCTAGCCCATCGACTCCAGGGTTATGGCAATCAAATACTAGAAGCACACGCCAACGCAATTCCCGGCGTGACACGAGCCGAGGAGGGCGAAGAGCGTCTCTCCCCAGCACCCTACCCACCCGGCCAGGGCCCCAGTCTCGACCACCCCCACCACCCCATGACTCCCGCCCAGCAAGCCCTCACCCGGTCCTACGCCGAGATGGAACGCCAGCGCGAGCGCGACCGTTACCAAGAATGGGTCAACGACCAAGACAGCGAGAAGATGCCCCGCGCCTTCGACCACGGCTGGCGCCGCAACCTAGCCCACCTCTTCGGGGACAACCCTCTCCTTTGGCCGATACCCGTCTGCACAACGACGGGGGATGGCTGGCGCTGGGAGCCGAGCACAAAGTTCCTCGAAGCGCGCGAGCGCGTCCGACTCAGCCGAGAGCAGGAAGCCAGCAACGAGCAGCAGTATTACCGTGATCTGTACTCGCGGAATATGGATAACAGCCATGCATGGGGGGTGAATGGTGCCAATGCCGCACAACAGCCACATCAACCGCCGAGTTGGATCGCCAACCGGCGGCCACAGGATGCACCTGAGCGCCCGCCGACGAGCGTTTCGATGCAGACGCTTGCGCCAGCTTCGCCCCGGCCTCGACCTGGAGATAGTGACTTTGAGGACGAGCCTGAGGCGAACGGGTTGCTTGACTCTGAAGCCGGCAGGGGTCAGTCCATGAAACCGAGTGGACATAATCATGACACGGATGAATGGCGGGACTGGGATGATTGAAATGAGATTATATCAGGTTGATGGCTGTTCATAGTGCGCTTGGCGGAATCTTGTAGCGATTAATTTTGCATGAATTGGCGTTGGTGATTATTTTTACCGAGCTATTAGGCTATTAGTTACTAGGAGGGAATGGATGTGCTCGATCAGTACTGCGTAAGCGTTTTAGGAAGAGGCCAACTTGGCATTTTCTTGATCTGGCATGTCTCAGTGTGATATGACGTGTACTTTACTAGCTGTATATGAACAGAGATATTTCTTGCTACAAGATCTCTGCTCCTTTGCCCTCACTCCATCAGGTTCCTGTCAATTGACTCTCGCACTACGTTCACCCGCTTCATCTCGTGGGTCGACATACCGTTGCTGCCTTGGTGCCTGAGCCCGCTATCTGGACATGATCTAATCGCAATCTTATCCTCTCCGCTTCCTGGGCAACTTCCATCCATCTCCACCACCTCCACCTTTACTCCAACTTCAATCCGAACTATATCCTCCTCACCATCCAGCACAAAACACAACCCACAACCCACAAACAACCCACCATGACATCTCCCTCAACCCGCCGCCTCCTCAAAGAATCAACAGACATCCACAAAAACCCCAGCCCCTACTTCACCGCCGCCCCCATCTCCGACACAAACCTCCACGACTGGCACTTCACCCTCGCCGGGCCGCCGCAACCAACCCCCTACGCCCACGGCCTCTACCACGGCCGCATCACCTTCCCACCAACCTACCCACTCCGCCCCCCGAGCTTCCGCTTCCTCACGCCCTCGGGCCGGTTCGAGGTCAACCGCGAGATATGCCTGAGTATCTCGGGGCATCACGAGGAGACGTGGCAGCCGGCGTGGGGGGTGCGGACGGCGCTGCTAGCGATTCGGAGTGAGATTATGGGTAGCGAGAGTCGGGGGCAGGTGGGTGGGATGGAGGGGAGTGAGGCGGTTCGGAGGGAGTTTGCGAGGGAGAGTCGCGGGTGGAGGTGTCGCGAGTGTGGTGGGGGGAGGAGTAATGAGGAGGTTATGCGGGAGTGGTGGGGGGTTTGTCGGGAGAGGGGGGTGGAGGTTGATGTTGAGGGGTGCGAGGTTGTTGGTCGAGGGAGGGAGGAGAGTAACAAGACCGAGGAGGAGGAGCGTGGTGGGAAGGAGGCTGCTGGGGACGAGACTGCGTCTGCGCCGGCTGCTTCAGCTTCACTATCTGCTGTTGCTCCCGTGTCGCCAGTGCCGTCGGGGTCATCAACCGCTCCGGCAGTTGTCCCGTCGACACCATCGGCTCAATCGAACACTGGCCCTCGCCCAGCGCCAACAACACCGGCTCCGGTGTCAGCTCCTGCTACAATGGCTGCGAGAACGGCAGCCGCTGCCTCGCCCGAGCCCGCGAATAGTCCCTGGCTGGACCGCGCCATTATCGGCATCATCTTTGCCCTGATCATTTTGATCATGAAGCGGGTACTTAACATCGACGACTTATAAACGACCCCACCTACTCCCCACCGATCCCGGCACTACAGTCTACAAAGAAAGCTGGATTTGCTTTGTATATACAGTTTCAAAGGACGGTACTTGGGACATGCCGTTGATTTATCCTTGCGATCGTTTTTTACTCGCGCTAGATACCATAAAAATTTTGAGCGTTCATGTGTTATTCTACATCAATTCATTTGGTTGAATTCCATCTCGACAAATTTGTAATCATACATGTCGTAGTATCAGAAGAGAAAGCCTTCTCACGCATCGGGCATTGGTGCATCAACCTGGGTCACTGGTTCTGCCACCAGCTCATGGGCTGCCTCCACTCGCTCGGTAACTGGCTCTGTGACTGGCTCAGTGACTGGCTCTGTGACTGGGGCTGTGACTGGGGTTGCGACCGGCTCTGAAGCCGCCTGAACATCTGGCATCGCCCTGTGATAAGTGTTCTGCGTGAGGACCATCCACCACCACTGACGCAATCTCCAGCCATCCTTCTCACCAAGGCTCTGCCGCTCGACCACACCGACCTCCCGCAGCCAATTCAAGAGTAACTCAATCTCCCACGCGCCCATCGCAGGCTTGATCATGCTCGAGATGGTTTCCGGACTGAGACCTTGGCGCATAGAAATGCAGCCTAAAATCGTGGCAATAGCCATCTCCCACAGCTGTGGGATCAGGTACCCGTGGATATCAAACCAAAGAGGCAATTTGGGCGGAAGTTTTGGATCATCGGACTTGGGCGGTAGCGGGGCGGAGATACTATTCGCTTTGTCCTGAACAGGATTGCCGTAGACGTATGCAGGTGACGGGCGAACTTCGATGGCGAAGCGTACGCGGGCCTTGTCCATTTGTCGGGTAATGTATCCGCCGTCTGCCAGGCCCCATTTGTTGCGTGGCGCGCCGCGGGGATGGAGGGTGACTTGGCCCTGGTCGAAGAGATTGATCAGAGCGAGAATGTCCCCGTCTTCCGCGTGGTAATGTACATCAAGGGATCCTGTGCTCTGCAGTTGAGGATCCAGGATCGCTGTCTTAAAGTATGCTGCGCGCTTAAGAATAGGGCAGTCAATGAGGCGCCTGCGACTTAGTGCTCCCAGGAGATGATCTGTGAGATCATAGTTGCGGCCTGGTTGGACACGACCCTTGTTGCCCATGCTAATAACCCGATCTGTGAGGAGCGCTTGCACGGCTGAGTTGATAAGCTGGGTGCCGAATGGTTTGAGAGCTTCTTCAGCCCTGGGCGGGTTGTATGTCGTCTCCGATGCGGCGACGTTGGCTCGTACCCATGTTTTGACGACCTCAAGCCGAGCAAGCTCATTCTTGCGGGATACTGGAATTGTAGGGCCTTGATCGGCGCTGGCCTGAACAACGAATGGAATCTGGGCCATCAGGCCACGCCTGGCACTGACAGTGGTGGTCTGTGTGCTGATATACAGTTCATCAGCCGTAGGAGCGTCGTCAGGTCGAAGCTCGTAGAGACTATCAAATGCCTCCCGGGTTGCAGGCAGCAGTGGAGCTTTTTCTGATGTCGAAAATTCGAGTTCAATGTTGGCCCACTCGACGACAGCCGGCCAGTTGTAATTGCCCAGGTTGGTGTAGTCAATGACGGGAACCTTTTGCTTTTCGTATGCTTCGAGAAATCGCTCTTGGAAGTCACGCTGCATGCCGGTGATTTGCAGTCGGCTTTTGTTCAGGATAATCTTAGCGTGATCATGGATAAAGAAGGGGTCGTGCTTCGGGAATGCAGCACAGACAAGGTCCCAGTCGACGCGAGTAGCTTCTGCGCCGCCGGCTAGTACTCTGACAGCGACGATGGCAACCATGATCTTTCGGAAAAGGGTCTCGTCAAGAGGGGCAAGAGGAGCTCGGCGGCGCGGACGCTGTATCCTGAGATCATCTGGTTGGACACCATACTGGCCGGGGATAGACGTATCCACCCCGTCGATACGACGACGTACAGGGCCAGGGTCGAATTTGTGATGCTGTCGGAACCGTTCCGACGGAGGGCGAGGCCGAATTTCTCGTAGAGTGCCTCCGTATCGAGTTGTCATCAGGCTTCTGGGCGGAGGGGCTCGAGCAACAGGCAGGTCGAAATCAAACCGGATCTCACCCTCGATAGGCACATTTTCGAACTCGTCACTAACGGTATGTTCGATGTACGTGCCGGTCACATCGTGGGCTTCGTCGAAAATCTCTTCGTTCTCAAGTTCCCACCTGAGAATCCGCTCGGCCTTCGAGTGAAACGTCTTAAGCCGGCCTCCCTGGGTAGTATTAGGAGCAGACGCCAGCTCAGCAAGCTCACGCACAGAGGGTCGTGGCCTCTTAATGGCCTCGAATGTGCCAAACGTGCCAGAGCTTGGATGGAAGATCTGTTGTGGGTGCATCAGCATAGCATGGGGTCCGATGGCAGACAGAAGTTTGAAAAGCCGTGCTGAATCGCTCTTTATTCTTCCACCGGGTTGGGCAATCAAGGTTTGAGGGTAGTCTTGACCCAGGTAACGAGGACGGCGTCCAATCTTCATCAGTCGCTTGGTACCAGTACCAGAAGGATTGCGGATACCAAGTTGGTCCTCCAGCTTCTTCAACAAGTCTTTTTGGATCCTACGTTCAGTGCGTTGCTCTTCTGCGAGAACGGTTGCGGGTTTTTGTTGCAACTGGACAGTAGTACCTGACACGACGGGGAGCGAACCTTTAGGTACGCCCGTTTGACCACTGTGTTTGACAAGTTCGGGGTCAAGTTCAATGTTCGGCGAGTAAGAAACACGCTGGTCAGTTGTAGCCAGAAGCTTGCGTTGCATTTCCTTGATCAATGGGTCATCTGGCGACATCTCAGGCTTGGCCAGAATGGTCTTGGTGACCATCGCACCTTTCGGACCTTTGCCGCAGAACGTCAATTGCCGAAGCTTACCAGCTTCAACCAGGTTGCGGATCGCCGTTTTGACGGTACGGTTATCAGGACGCTCTTTTTGCCTCCGCCTCAGCCACACGGTTGCAAATGGGAACCAGATTTCAGGAGTCGAAGGATATGCCCCGCCGGCCTTTTCCACAATCTCCATGATGATATTTCTCCGTAGGAGGCTAACAGAGCCACCCCGATCCGCTGAGCCATGGGCTAGCTTGGGCGGCTGATCGGCCTTGTCAGTGGCAGGACTCATCGCCTTGGAAAGCCATTCTCTCGAGAAAGGCCGAGGTATTCTCGTCCGTGTGGGACCTGACACTTGCTTTTCAGGGCTTTGAGTAGCTTCTGTTCTTGTTGTAGGTTGTTTTTCCAAGGCAGGAGTGAGATCCGCAGAGCCAATACGTCGCCGTTTAGGCGTAGCTGCTCGAGCCTCTATTTCAGTCAGTGGGTGCGGCATAGAATTCTTGCGACGAGTAACGGGCGGAAGTGATTCCACCCCATTGGTGATCTGAACCCCAGGGCCGTCTCGAGTTGGACTTTGGGGTGCCAATTTAAGCGCCCCGTCGGCCTCATCTCGGGGCTCCTCAAGACGTGGCTGTTTCTGAGGTCGCCCGGGGCTGCACTGCTGCGCTTCAGATGCAGCGAGTGTTGGGGTCGGTGCGTCAGTGAGATCTGAGACATCCCGAACCCGCTTTCGCCAGGTCGCATTTCTTGTAGTAAACGGCACATTGGCAGCTGGTGGAGAAGCAGAAGCCGTGAAACCTTCAGGATGAATCGAATGCGGCACCGGAATAGGCAAAACGTCCTGGCCAGTGCCAGATTCAGCTGAGATCGCCTTTTCCCCGATACTCTCACTGCCTGTGTCGCCCTTTTCTGAGTGGAACCAGGGGATGGATGACAATTTTGCCGATTTGAACACTGCAATTCGGCTTCTTGCGGGACGGCCTTGCTTTCTTCCAGCGGGTCTTCTCTTGCCTTGAGGCGTGACATAGACGCCAGGATTGGGGCATTCATTGACAAGCACATTGTACTCTGTCCAAGTCTCGTCCATACCTAGCGTCTCGAACTTTTCCTTTTCTGAAAGGCCCTCAAACTTCGAACGCTTAATCCTCGGTTTTGGCGTCCAACGAGAGGGCTGTTCCCACGTAAGGTGATTAGGCATCTCACGCGGAATATCATCCAGTTCTATCTCATCCGGATCGGTTGGGTCGGGAATTCCCGGGGAGCTTCTCTCCATTTTGAACAAGGTCGAACGTCTTTGAACGCCTTTGGACCGCGGGCCGCTTGGCCGGCCGCCATGACGCCGTCCGCTAATCGGCGATGGTATGACTTTTCCGGCAACGGCTTGTCTGCCCATGTCCATCACTGCGATTCATTAGTAAATATATCACATACGTTTAACCGGGGTTGCAACACGTACTGAAATGACCATCCGGAAGTTTCACTGGCATGGGATCGCTGCTTGACAGAAGATAGGTCGGCGGCTTGCAGATTGCGAGCGCCTCGAACAAGCTTGCATTTCCATTCCTCAAGAGCTTTTTGACGGCACTTGATTCATGGAAGCCGTATTTATCACGCTGGGCGACAGCGTCAACGGCGGGTATGTCACACTTTGCTGCTTTGGCCTTTTGCGGTGGGAACTCCACGGCCTCCCATGATGACGCACCGCTCTCCACCAGTTTTGCGAAATTGGTGGCCGAATAGTGTACATAGTAGAAAGTGGTCTTTTGAATTGCTGTGTCTCGAACAATGGCAAGGTGTCGGAGGTGAGGTGGTTGTGACATCTGCCAGCAATCAGTGAGACGATGCAGCGCACTTTCGGAAGGTCGACGGTAGATGCTGCCAAAGCAGATGCGGTTGATTTCCTAGCAAAAGAGATCATTAGACATAATTTGTTGGCGGAGTTGGAGCATGAGCGGTCTTACTTGATTGGTGATCCCTTCCGTTCCAGAGCTGTTCACGATATCAAAAATTTGGTTTGCCACAGGACGATCTGGCGTCCATGATGGCACACTCCGTCCAGCTTCAATGACAGACTTGTCCTTTGCCATTTCAAGGCCACCTTCATCCCCATCAATTGTCCCGTTGCCCGCAGCATCATCTATGTCTTCGTCGACATCCGCCTGATCGTCCAAATCCCGGTTTAATTCCCCGCTCACGGCATTGAATTTTGCGATATCGGTCTCAGTAGGCTCGCGCAAGAGCATCACACAGGGATGCATCTTGTTGTACTGCGATTTCGCTCTCACACGCTTCAAAACTCCGATCCGTTCGAATTTGCGAAGTGCCCGTGACAAGATTCGCCAGCGCCAGCGGTCGTCAAAGCCTAAACGCCTCTTAAGATCATTGCGTGAGATAATGCCGAACTCAGTGAGGATTTCGAAGAGTTTTGCAGTAAAGGCGTTAAAGTTGATAATGGGACGTGCCGCGGTGCCTTCAAATGGGCCTTCGGCCGTTGACTCAACGGTTGCTGGTTTCACGAAGCGTCGAAAGATCACAAGACTAGTGCGAGCCGATTTGATCTGGATCGGGCGTTTCTCCACGTAGCCCTTCTGAGCTAGAGCATCTGTCCGCTTGGGGACGGATCGTTTGTCTTGGCCGCTGAGCCTCACAAGATCTGTTTGTGCGACACCGTCGGACTTGTGCATAGCAACGATGGAGAGCAGAAGGAATTCGCTCGCGGGGACCTTGGTTTCGTCCGGCTCATGGCCAGTGAGAGCATACCACATTCTCTCTTTTGAAACGAATATGCGGATATGCGACGCAACGGGCGGAGCTTCATCTTGATCTTCATCCACTCGAGGGGCATCAATCTCAGCTGTTTCTGCAAGCTCGCGATTTTTTTGCTCCGCGTCTTCCAGACTGATGCTGTGCCATTCGGCCTCGGGTTCCACATACACCTCTGGATGGCGCATAAGCCATGACCAGACCTTAGCTTTGAAGCGGCGGTCTACGGTCTGCCTTCGTTGACTTGGGTCTTGGGGTGCATTTTGATAGAAATCTTCGACTACTTTGAGAATTTCTGACAAGGTCGCGCCTAGATGCAGGTCAGCTGAGGGTCCAGTTCACTATATAAAGGTACAGCATCGGTGGGCCATTTCAGGAACAGGTGGAAATTTCCGCCACGAAGTGACAGCATGAGTGATAGAGTGGGAGGACCAAGAGACTACACCCAACACAAAGTCCGAATATACGCCGACGTGAGACATGCATGTTCCACAGGCGGATGAAAGACGAGGCATCGGCCATGTACTTCATGCTTCGGAAAAGTGGGTCTGAGAGCTTCGAGCTATTCATACCTTGGCTGCCGCAAAGCGCGACCTCGTTCAGCAGGAAGTCGATCAACTCCTGTAGACTGGGAGCCATGGTCACACCATATCGGTTGAGAGAGCAAAACAAATTGAATAGGGGTGGGGGAGGCTGAGGGGCAAGAAGCAGGGTTGACGAGGAATGAAATTTCCGGAGCGAAAAGTGTGATTCGAACGCGGGTCACTTGGATTTGGGAGTTACCATTGTGTCACATGATGAAGATCTGGTGGCCGGAATTTGTTGCCTGGAAATCGAGGCGGTGAAGTCAGTGCCTTCCATTTCTGTTCAAGAAAGGGTACGCTTTTAGTCTCCTTTCTCCTTTATGACTTATTCTGAGGCTGGAATGAATCATGAACTTTGCATCTCTCCGACCGTTATTCATGGTTGTCACACCAAACTTTCATTGAAGAGCAGTGTACTAGCCAAGATAGAGCATGGCCTGATGGCCCTCATGGTGGTCAGTGAGCTTACAGTCCTGGGCAGCCTTATACATTATGACTAGACGGGAGTAAAGCGTGAACGGGCTGCCAGAAACTCTTTCCACTACAGATAGGTAATGGCACATCCTCCTAATCTACCTAGGTTCGGGAAAAGCCCTTGGTTCAATTATGGAGGATGCCCAGGAATCTCAAAATGGCCGTTGAGCTCTTTGCCGCTCTGCCGTTCCCGCATTTTGCAGGATAGGTCGACTCTATCAACCTATCTGTATAGCCTCATCGGGCGTAGGCACAAACCCAGTATGTTCAAGTTAGTTCGTGGGTGTCCGCCCAATGCCGAGGCTGACAGGTTCGTTATTGTTGCAGACTGCCGAGGCATATTCTCGCAAGATATATCTGGTATTTCGAGCTCATATATTGCACTTTTGTAGACATCTCTGCCCATCATGGCAAGTAGTAAAAATCTCCGTCGCCATCCGATCTCGGGCTTCGACCGTGCAGGCCTGTCGCAGGGGAAACGATTCACGGCGATTAGAAGCGCCGATTACCGATCGGGAACCCTGGTCGGTCAGGAAGCATCCGGTAGTCAGGATTCAAATTCGGGTCAAGATATGAGTGATGCGAGTATACGTGGAGGCGATTAAGTGTTGCACAGAAGTCCATTATTCATTCCACAAGTGCGAATGAGCAAGAGAATAAATACTATACAGCATGAGCGGCAGTATCGTGAACGCAGTTGATTCATAACCTTATCTGGTGTACTCCTCAGTCTCCTCCTGATCTTTGCTGAGTTATGCACACTATTATGAGCACTGGTAAGGTTTGGCTCGGCCCAGCGATCGGCAAGAATGTCCGAGACTCTGACCCGTCTGAACTCTGACCGGGGATCCGGAGTCTCAGTCCACGCATCCTCCGTCGTATTCGTAATCCAAACATGATTCCCTGGTTTCTTCAAGCGGCGTCAATCGAGATGGATATAAAGTTCAACAGAGAGCAGAGGGACAACGAGACATAGAGTTATGTAAGCGGGATAACCAGTGTTCCCTCTTCCAGAACTGTTATGATCTGCAATTTAGTTGTCCCTTGTGGCCAGACCAGAGTCACCAGACAGGGTTCTGTCATTTCTTTTCGGCGCCAGTCCACTCCGAAGGCGCCGAGTCAATACAGCCGGGTGACATTAGTGGAGTGGCGAGAGAGTACTAGAATCTGTCGAGGACGCGCCATGTACTGCGCCTCTGGGCAGTGGGAGGGCGTGCTTGGCATGGATGGCAAACGAAAAGCAGAGCGTCAGCCGAGACCAGAGGAGGATATTAAATCCACCAGAGACCTGCCTGACGAACCTGATCTGTCGCAGGGTTGGGTCCTCATAAGAATTCAAAACACAGCGACTCTACAGCTTTGCTCTGTGGAGAGGGTATACTTGGCTAACCCCGTTGTTGCATGTTTGGATGACATCACGGGAGCGCCCTTACGTCAGGTACTTCATCCCACCGCCAACTTTGCGCGCTTGTGGAAGTACCCGCGATCCCCCGTCGTTTCCGGCGCAAACTAAAAAACAAAAAAAAACTCGCTTTCGAGAAGATCCCGCGATCATCCTATCTTATTCTTAAACTTTCCACCTCCTATCGACGAACTATTCGAGAGGAATCTCCTGTTTAAACCTTCCCACCATGTCCTAACTCTACAAATACCCTCCATCGCAACGAGCGCTCACCGTGAAACCACAATCAAGCCGCTGTGCTATCCAACTCCCACTCCGAACTCCTGAATCGCCTCTCTCCAGATTTCCGCCGTCGCCACCATAACCACGCAGATGGAGGAAGGCGTCGTCTCCGGGTTGCCCTCCGAACCACCACCTCTCCCCTATTCGTTGCGGACCCGAAAAAAGGCCATCGCGATCTTCTGGACAATCTTCGTTATCGATACCTTGGGTCAGCCGCTGATCCTGTACTGGACATTATGGTACCTCACCGATATGTCGCATAACTTGGGTATGTGGGACCATCATGGATGGCTCAGCTTGAATGTTGAGGTTTCCAGGGTGTCAGTCGCTAATCTAGTCTGGCAGTCTTCTCCATCGTTACCGCGTGTCTGGGCGGTGTCTCCGTCTTTGAATACTTCTACCGATTGTACAATCTGCGTCGCAAGAGTTCGCGCGCTCGACCGTTGAATGCCAAAGGATCGTGGGTAGGTTGCTCTGTCCTGAGGTCTGACAATTGGCGATAACATGAACTAATGGCTTGGGTAGCTGGATTTCTTCCATATCAACTTTACTATTGTCTGGCTCATTTTGGCCGTTGAGCTTATTGTGTAAGTCGGCGCCAGGACATTCGAGCACGAATGGGAGCAGACCACTAACAAAAACACAGTGGAACCGTGCCTACCGAGCCATATGGTTAGATCACAATTCTTCATTCATCATCGGTCTCAACAATCACTAACTCTCTATAGTGCGCCTTGTCGCCATGGTTCTCCCGACCGTAATGTTCTACTTTGGCTTCGTCCATCTTACTCTCGATGTCCTCCGCATGATGGGCTTCAAAGCCCCTTTCCGAATTTCCTCCACGCCGAAAGGATCCGTGATGCCGACTGCACTATATGCGCTGATCGAGGACGTGGTAGCAGTCGATGGAGGTGGCGGTCAAATGTACCGATACGCGTTGCGGACTCGATACCTATCAAGCCCATACTTCAGAAGGATGCTATTTGAGATGAACTGCTTTTGGAGCGGGGGATCTATCATCTTCGCAGCAGTTATCACCGCAATCATTTTCACCGTCTCGGAACCCGTCGCATTCACTGTAAGTGTTCGCAATGATTGTTCTGCTACCACAATGAGAATACTTCTGACACAAAACACAGTTGGGCTGGACCCTACCTTTTGCTTGGGCAGGCGTGTGGACACTTATCACCATTCCCTGGGTCCAAAGTGACCTACGCCGGGAGAAACAGGCCTGGGCCGAGAACCGCGGGCAGGGCGGAATTCCCTACGTTGACGATATCACTGCACCCACCGCGCGCACGCGTTTCGCATCAGTGCAAGAGGCCTTTGTGCCCTGGGCCCGAGGAAAAGAGGCTCCGTCAGCGCCATCTGCCGAGGGTGCCTTGGGGATGCACTCTAAACCTGAAAGCATGCCTGATAGCACCCTAGATGCCGCCTCTGAGGGCAATTCGTACGACCTTCCAGTTATCACGCCCCAAGGCGGAGAAGAGTCAAACCCCCAGATCAAAGAGACAAAGGAAGTCGCTGCGACGGAACCGGCCAATACCTCGTCTGTGGAGGAAAAGAAATAACCTTCAGCACATATTGAACATTTCTGTTTCATGACTTTACGATACCGTTCTCGACATCAGATGGGCAACCCTTGTTTATGCTGAGCTACATACGGAAACGAAAGCAGGGGCTTTTTGAATACCTTTGGGAGTGTTATAGATTTTGACTTGCATCGCGGCGTGTTTTCGATTGAGACCCTTGGCCGTTCTGCGTTGCGTATAGATACCCAAAATATCAAGCAATGGTGATATACACCTTCACTATTTTCTTGACAGTTCCGAAATTCATCCATCTCAAGCAAATAAAGCAAAACTAATATTAACACAAATTGATTTGATTGATTTCATTATGACTTTGTCTTCGTTCCCACTGAGTGCCTTCTCTGCAGATGAGCTTGTGCCCAATCGGACCTTTCCCTGCGTCTTTGTTAAATATGTACTACTTTCCAATGATAGCAGAGCGAGTCCAAGCAGAAATTACATACCCAAGCGGTAGCAGACGAAGCAAATCTAGCCACTACGATAGCAATAACCGTTACTGCAATAGTCGGTTCCACGATTACAGCATTGTCTCGAGCAGCAGATATCGTACGGGCAACAAAAGCCAGCACAGAGCCAGGGATAGTTGGACGGGCAGGAAACGTCTCGCTCGACCAAACTGGATGTACCCTCAAGTCCAGAAGGAATGAGCTCCGGTAGCTTGGTACCTTGCTTGACTGGCAGGGGCTCCGCCAGAGCGCCGGAGAGAATGGAAGAGCAGAAAAGGAAGACAGCAGTGACCTTCATGTTTGCGGCGTAAGAGATGCTTTGGTGGAATGAAGATTCTCATTGTTGAGTGTAGGTGATTGCATTCTTATAGACGATTTTCTTTCCAAGACACCTCGAGTTCGCGGTATGGATCCAATTCAGATCTGGAGATCATCACTTGAATACGAAGTACCACTGTCAGAGTTTCCAATGAGGCTCAGAATCTTTCAATAATAGCAGACGCTGCATATGATCGACTGTCGATCGCCTCCGATTCCGTGTGCTGGACATGCGACTCTGCAGCTCGTATTGAACTCGAGAGCCCAGCATCCAAGCTTAGTTCTTGACATCCAGGCAGCTGTAAATCATTAGCAAGGTGGAGACTCGGTGCCTTGAGGACCATTCCATAGCCATGGACATGTATTGTCAATTGTTTGATCAAGGATCTGTGTCTGGGCGATAGCACTGTTGTCATGGGGCTTTATTGTCAACTCAAAGTGCTCTAAAAATCAATTAGCTCAAAGTAAACACAGGTTAGGGCGAATATTCTCGCTCAGCTACGTGCCATAGACTTAATGCCTGACCTCTAGCTAATCGAATCAGGATAACTGTTTTCAGGTGTCCTGCACGACTGACGATCGATGGGATACAGCTGTCAAGAATGAATTGATAGGTTCGTTGGACTTAACCTCGTATTGAGACGCAAGGTTTCGGCTCTTCCCCGCGCCACGTAGATCTGTCGGACAGGGCAAATTTGGGGGCACAATAACAACGGGCCAATTGCTAGTCAAGTCGTCGTTCAATAGCCAAAATGGCCGGGGCGAAGGTACACATGTGAATCTCCTCTAGCTTCTTGCCCAGCCTGAACCAAGCAAAATCGTTCCAACCCTGAAAGTGTTGGGACAAATCAACGAAGCCGTTGATCAATATTAAACAGAGTATTCGGGGTCTAAACCTTGAAACGAGACACCAACCCCAACAGCATATGGGTTAATACACTCATCTTCTCTAAATACCTGCCTTAAGGTGTTGAAAATATTTTCTTTTGATTGCTGATATACCTGCTCCTGTGGACTGTTCGATCTGTGGCGGTATGGATGCAAAACAATTTCGTTCGCAATATTTGCTTCTTTCGCTTTTCTTGTGGTGAATGGAGCTTTTGGCTGCTGAAAGAAGATATATACAGTAGGTGGTAAGCACAGGATTTGAAGATCGAACAGACCACCTAAGTCAGACAAAAACACACTTATCAATAGCCAAGAAGATATGGAAACGACAGCCATAATGCAAAGCGTTCGGTCAAGCAGAGATATCGAGGTCCCTCTCATTTTCATTGCTCACCGATGGTCTCTCATGTCAGCCCGTTGTTGTTACTGAGCATGTCCGCTTTCAGGGGAGGAGGGGAAGGAAGAAATATGCCTAAAGGAGGCTGAGAGTGGATTGCTGGAGAGGCTCTTGCTCACAAACAAGGGGAAAGAGAAGAGACGAGGAATCTCAAGCTTATCTCCCACAGGTCCTTCTTGTCCATCGCTTACCTGCGCGCTTGCATGGCAGCAAGAGGTGAGTCACATGCCTTGGGCCACCGTTCAGTCAGATAGAACACACATGCCATGAGTCGAGGCCCGATTACCTGCAACCTTTTATCGTCGAATAGCATCAATCGCAGATAGGCCGATCAAACTTGTTGGTCCCTTCCAGGCTCGAATCCCAGTTCGAGCACCACTGAGGCGCTGATAAAGATCTGTACTCCAGCGGTTGCGTATCATTCCAGATGAAGCGATTCGGCTTGTCGGTCCCGTCTACTTTGATCATTCCAGAGCTGATTACCACTACCAAGGACTTCATACACAGGAGCGGTTACATATATTGGCTTTCTGATTAGGCGGTTTAGAAAGCCCAGATTGAAATGCAGCTGCAGGTGGAGCGTCAGTAGGCTATCAAACCAGGAGCATGCTCGTCATGTATCGCTTGGTTCGATTGAGAACTGCTATCTAAAGGATACTTGAATTCGGGTGAACACGTCAAGGCCAGGGACAAAGCATGAGAGAAGATTCCGATCATGCCCGACCGCCAAGACGTCGAAGGGTTAGAAAAGGACAGGTGAGAGCATGAGACAAACCCAATCAAGCAGCTCGGGAGAGAGTTGGAAAGAGCCGAAAGTCAGACCAAACCAAATCAAATGTAGAAGTCTAGAAGTATGCGTCAGAGCGCTGCGATGACTCCTAGCCTCTAGGCCCCTGGCTCGAGGCGTGAGGTCCTAGCCACCAACGCATAAGGCTGAAAAAAGCAAAACCTCCAGGACTGCGCCACACTACAGACGGCTTGCCGAGGGCGTGTGCCAAGGGCTTGGGGTTAACTATGAGAGGGGCGAGACCGCCGATCATGGAAGTGAAGGTGCAAGGAATTCCGAGACGGAGAATAGTCAGTATGTAATAGCGAAGTGGCTAGTCCATAAAAGTCTTGTTATTATTCACGAAAAGACCAAACAGAACCAGAAAAACGTAGAAGCCTAAGAAAAGAACTCAATTCGAAAAAAAAAAACTCAACGCGAACCACATTAACAGTGCCAAGACTCGGGAAGCGTCCCCACCGAAAAAATCCCAGCGATCACACAATCTCGTTGAGCCAACAGGGGCCACCCAGTTGGTGTCCACATCTTCCACATTTTCCCACGCTTTCCATCATCGTAACAGCTTTGGCGGAGTCTAGACGACTCCAGTCGGAAAACTTGACTGGATCCGTGGCAAGTGAACTGACTTTTTCAGACCGCCCCATCATCAGAATATCGCTCACCCATTCCGGGTTTTGGCTGAGCTTCCTCTTTCCTCCTATAACTCCCCAGCCTTATAATCAGCCATGTCGACTTTCCTCCAGTCAGATGCTTCATACCTGCCATGCGTCCTCGTTGAGCTTTAACACCGGCTGTATTGCGCAACTGCGTCTCCCTGGTGCCCACTGCCGACTCCTGAGCTGCCTCATCCCGCAGTCTTGATTGTCCACCAGTCCTCATCTGATTCGCCCCGGATACTTCTACTCCTTCTCATCTCCTCCTCCCCCGTCTTCGCATCCCAGCATCCAGAGGCTAGCTGCAAGCTTATCACGGCCCTTCCCGACCCGTCGAGCTACTCTTATTAGCAAACCGGGGAAGTCGGGTAGTCCTTCACCGCAACGATAGCGTGACACCTCATCGAAGCCATATCACTTTCCCAATTCTCAAATCCCGGCGTCATTGGGTATTCTCAGCCAGTACTTGGCGCGCATCACGGCCCGTGCCTGCTGCAGTCGCCATCCTACGTTCTTTGTGTCCAGACTCCAGAGAGGCGCTACTCTCCAGGGACCTTCACTGAGCTTGTGTGAAAGCCGAAGGCCTCCCTTTTAATTCCCATCCACAACCTCGATCTCGACTGATTGATCTCGAATAATTGTCACCATGGACGTCCACTTATAGCACCCGCCCTGTCCTCTCGATCTTTCTGCATTTCAGCGCTTTGTCCAATACCCCTCGGACCTTTCTTACATCTCTTACTGGCGGTCTATTGAGACCCTTCGCCACACACTCGTACGCCTACATATTACTCGATTAATATTGCCATCTCCAATCATGGCCCCCAACCTCTTCATCTGCCTACGCGCCCTCTGCTGTCCAACCTACTGGTTCCAGCGGGGCGAGCGTATCGATGGCAACGTGAACCGCGAGCAACACTGGGAAAGCCCCGTCCCAGGAACCTACAAGTTCCTCCCAGGTCGGGGCTGGCATCTCATCAAGCGTGACGGATGCGAAGAGGAAGAAAAGGTTCCCGCTGCTCTGGTCTACTGCCGCATCCTTCACCGATACATGTTTGAATCTGAACTGGAAGAGCGCTGCCGCTGGTACTCGGCACCTCTGCACAAGGGTAGTGCACCCGAACAGCTCCGATTCTTCCTTCTCGACGACGGCATCCACTGGGTTGCTGGCTGGGATGCCAAGGGACGATTCATCCCTGGACCCTATCCCAAGTGGTGGCTTGATGAGGATGGAGTCACCATGCGCCGTGGTGCCTCTCCTCCCACAAGTGCCGACGTGTCCCGTTGCAGCAGTGTCATTGCTGGCAAGTTCGATTAAGCGCTTTTTAGAGCAACAACGACCACCATCTTGCAATGATTTTGGTCACACACACTTTTTCGCACTCTCGTGGTTTTTTATCTCTTTGGCTTGGAAAGCGTTCAAGCGTGCCGGTGGTGTCTGTCCACACAAAAAAGTCTTTGGAATTCGCTTTAATGGACATATGAGCTTCTTTTCGGTTGTTTTTTTATGATGGGTCGCTCTTGTCATGGTCATGACAGAATTATTAGATTACATTTTGCTTTTATCGAATCACTTCAAGTGATCTGCATAGGTGAACGAGGCACACCCCGTTGACCTCGAGGACCGCACATTCCATAGATCTGATGTGATGATGAATGGCAACAAGCAGGAAATTGGCCTCCTTGCTCCGGGTTTCCCGATTTACTTTCATGATAATTCTCTCCGATCGCTATGTACGGTGAGACGGGTCCTTTGAGGGATATCCCACCCACCCGGCACGTCTTGGGAGACTATAAACGGCTTGACCTTAGTATCTGAGAAGGCATGCCCGGTTCTGACTCCAGCACTATGTGCATGTGACAGTATTGCAGTTTAACCTATACAGGTCCTGCTTGGCTTTCGGCTAAGCCGATCACAGCTTCGCCCCCGGCGAATTGAGCAACTTCTCCAATCCCTCACGCACCTGCTTCACCATCCCGCCCTTCCCCACACGCATCGTCTCCCGCAACACAAAAACATGCGTATAACTCCCAACCATCTTCACATCCTCCTCACCCTTGCGAAACACCCCAATCTCCCATGTGACACTGGACGAGCCTAGCTTGGCGACGCGAAGCCCCACCTCCAAGATATCCGGGAAAGCGACCGAGGCAAAGAAGTCACAGTGGGTGGAGACGATCAGACCGATCTGGTCGTCGCCGATGTTGAGGTTCGAGGCTTGCCCGTCGGCGCTTTTGGGGGTGGGGTTGTTGACGATGAACGGGTTGCGGCCGCAGTGCTCGATGAGATAGGCGTTTGCGATGGTGTCGAAGAGGGCGGTGTAGACGGTGTTGTTTAGGTGTGCGTACATGTCGTTGTCGAACCTGGAAGTATCTGTTTAGTATATATGGACTTCCAACAGCGGTGGGAGAATCATGGAAGAGGACTGTTACCATCTTGTCTGGTGTACTTGGTGGTAGCCATAGTCGCTGCGCTTGCGACTCTTCTTGGCTTGAATGTCTGAGGCTGCCATTTTTGTATGGGATGTTCTAGGGCTAATTGGGGATATGTGCAAGAGATTGAACCTCGGGCACCGTCCAGCGGTCTCGAAAGAAACAATGATCGCCTGGGGAAGTTGTTCAGCTGCCTCCAGCATGCGACGGCATCTCCGCAGCCTCGGGGAAGCTGGACCGAGGTCGGCCGGTGATTAGGTAAGCGAGCGATCTTCGGGCAGTGTTAGTTAACTAGTTAGTTAGGTTGGTTAGTTATAACTAGGTAACTGCCATAACTATCCAGACATAACTAAACTTCATTTGATTTCCTACATTCAACGCGATCAACTACATTGCAATCTAATTGCAGCGTGGTTGATGGAAGGCCGAACGGTTCAGAATAGCTAAAACCACCTTCTTTAATAAGGATATACTCTGCAATCCAGCTAACCTAGCTCCCGTTAGCCAACTGGAAGGTTTTACTGTGCCTGGCCTTATCGGACGCTAATCGCATTTTTTTTCTTCCGCCCAAACTTTGTTGCTCGCCACCCTCCACACGGCAACGCTCCCTGTCGTCGTAATCTCAAAGCCAAAGATCTAGCAATTGAATAGGTCCCCCGAGAATCACCGTCCTCGCTGGCTCCTTCACCTCGAATCACGGCCTATCTGCTGCGGCGAGGCAAATATCCTCTGCCCCAACCGCCCTGCATGGCCCTCGTCAACGTCGACACCTCTCTCAAGGTGCCTCCTCCAGACCCCGTCGAAGAGACTCCCGATGTGCTTGTCACTCCCTGCGATCCATGGCCTGCGCCGTACTATATGGAGCGTGGACTACGCCGAGTCCGCCCCTACCACTACACCTATAACACAAACTGCAAGGAGCGATGGCGGGGTAAACGGTTAGAGGATATTTTTACCTCTGAATTTCGAGACCGTGCGCCGGATTACTATGTATGATGATGTTCTTTCCATTGAGTCTCGTACGGTATTGCCTTCGAAGCTAATACGATGTCTTCTAGAGAGCCGCTCTCGATAACGGCCTAATCTGCGTGAACGGCAAGCCCGCAGGCCGGGATACCATCATCAAGAACGGCCAGGTTGTCTCGCACACCACCCACCGCCACGAGCCCGCAGTCACCAGCGCTCCGATCGGTATCATTCACGAAGACGAGGACTTGATTGTCATTGACAAGCCGGCCGGTGTGCCCGTCCACTCTGCTGGTCGATACCACTACAACTCGGTCGTGGAGATTCTGCGCGCTGAGAGAGGCCATGACTTCCTTCCCCGCCCGTGCAACCGGCTGGACCGATTGACGTCGGGAATCATGTTTATCGGAAAACATCCGAAGGGTGCAGAGAGAATGGCGGGTGCATTACAGGCGCGAACCGTGCAGAAGGAGTATGTCGCCCGCGTCAAGGGCAAGTTCCCCGACGGCGTGATTGTCTGCGATCAGCCTATCATGCAAGTCAGTCCGAAGTTGGGCCTGAATCGCGTGCGTGCTACGGGCAAGTCGGCCACGACCAAGTTCCGCCGTTTAGCCTATTATCCTCCTCAGGCGGCGGTCGCCTCTGCGGAGAAGCACGCTACCCATGGTGATCGCGCGGAAACTCCTCCGCCGGTTCTTGCCAACGAGAGCGAGGGGTACAGTATTGTTCACTGCTTCCCCTTGACTGGTCGGACACATCAAATCCGCGTGCACCTCCAGTTTTTGGGACACCCGATCACCAATGACCCTATTTACTCGAATCGCCGCGTCTTTGGACCGGACCTCGGCCGCAACGAAACCAGCGGTGACCGTGATGAAGAAATCATGGAGCGACTGCATCGCATGGGCAAGACGGAGGTGGCCGACACCGTCTCATACCGCACTCACCTGACCGCTGCGCCGAATGTTCCCCCAGGCACGGACCCTGCCATCCTTGCGGACATCATGGCTCGGGAGCAACAAGCCGCTTCGGAAGAGTATGAGAAGCGCAAGGGCGAGCGTCTCTCCGGCAAGTTCTGCGATGTCTGCGGAACGGAGTTGTATACCGATCCAGGCCCGCACGAGCTCGGTATCTTTCTGCACGCCGTTGCTTACGCTGATCGCAACGGTGACTGGGGTTACCGCAGTCCGATGCCTTCCTGGGGTCTTCCCCCTCCTGGATCGGAGGGGCCTCGTGAAGTCCCAGACTGGGAGCCTGTTCCAGAGAGCGAGGAAATCATTTATGGTCACGGCACGGTTCCTCCGGAGATTGGCGTTGATGATGATAATGAGCAGCCGAAGCCCATGTCTAGCACCGTTTTGTTGACGGGTGTCGGGATGTTGGACTTTTCAGACCCGAGGCATGGTTTGACCGGTGATGTTTCCCAGCCGAAGGCAGAGGAGACAGCGCCTGCTTCAACCACTTGATGGATCTGATGCATTTTTGGGGGTTATGGCAGCATTCTGGTTCATGATACCATATTCCTATATAGACAATGACTGAGAAGGCAGGCTCTCATTCTCTATACTTAGTCTTCGGTCCAAGTATGAGATCATCATCTACACATCTTTGACTTTGAGTAAACTGCAGGTTTAACCTCACGATCATCATAAAACTGCTATCGAATAATCGAGGACTCGCCAGGGCCCAAACTCATGCAAGTCCCGGCTCAGGGCATGAAGACGGGAGGTTGTGCGTATCGCCCAGGGCACTCCGTCTATGGGCAATCTGAATGTGATCCCTCAATAGCCAAGACCTCTAAGCTTGCGCTCCCCAAAAACTTAGATGGATGGTTGCCGGCTTGCATTTCTCATGTTTCCCAAAGCTATCGTAAACGTATGCGTTGCAAATCATTCTTTGGAGCAGTGGGTAATCGCCGAGTCTTATGGTCTAAAGAGAGACATGGGTACTCTGCAAAGAAACAGCAAAGATCTGTTATCCCTTTGCCACCTCAGTGATAAACTAACATGCTGTATACAGAGGTAAAGTGTAGAGAGGAGATTCTTATCAAGGTGTCAGCGTCAACTCCCACTCAACATTGTTTCACGTAGCCAGTTCCTCTGCGCTTTTCGCTTGCTCCGTCCTTCCCCCGCCTCCATCAGAAGCCTCCGCGTCCTTCTGTACATCCTCTGGTTTCTTGACACTCAACCACTCCATTCCCAGTGCACTCATTAGCCCTCCAAGCGTGACTCCCATAGCCGCCAGGAAGACCCGAGTGATGGAATAGTTGTACGCCAGTCGCACAGTGATCTTGTTCGCGTCCGGCGCTGTGTAAATCAACTCAGTCGCTCCACCATTGATAATCTTGCTGCTGTCAAATCCAGGCACGACCCCCACGAGGCGCGAGATGAGCATGTTCGTAAGTATATTCTCACCCACAGTACTGAATACCGAGCCCCCGAGCTGCTGCAGGAAAAACAACAGAGCAATACCGAGCGGGATATCGTCATTGGGCAAAATGCGCTGGACAAAGAGATCTGAAATCTGCAATGCGAATCCCAGCCCGAGCCCGGACAGGAACTGGTAGCCAGCCCAGCGGGGGTTCCCGTGTCTAGTGACCAGGTCGACATAAGACCCAGTCCTGTCGCCATGACTATTGGGCAGAATAACATTGCGGGTACGTAGTAACCGAGTTGTTGAGTGATGATGCCGCCGCCAGCAAAGGTCGATACGATCATACTCAGCATCAAGGGGAACATGTCGACGCCTGGCCGCGTTGAACTGAATCCCTTGACGGGTTGGGCTGTGTTGGGGGTTATCAGGATGTGTTACAGGGGTGGGGAAGGGGGCAGAACATACACCACTCCGGAATATAGTAAATCATTAGGATCATTCCCCCTAAGACGCAGAAGGTATACAATGATACGCAGAAGATGCTTCGCTGCATGATCACTCTAGGGGAAATCGTTGCGGTCTTGGGCAGCCATGCCTAGGCTGCACCGTGGGCGATGAGCAGAACACCGAAGACAATGACTAGAGCAATGACACGTCCATCGCTCCAGTCGTACTTTGTACCACCCTATTGCAGGGCTACCATAAGACAAGCCATTGCCGGAGTAAAGCACAGCATCCCTAGTGGGTCGAGTCGTTTAAAATGCGTGATCGGGAACCTGCTTCACGTTTCCTGTGAGGTGGGTGCCAGACCAGGACCATGAACACCCACGAGACGCCGCCGAAACAAACCCCCTAGCAAAATCGTCCTCCTAGGCCTCAAATACTTCCTCTTCGATGCTAGCGATAACGACGCCGATGGAGATAGCGCTAATAGCGGCTAAAGAGTCGCAGAAAGAGTCACAGAAACTACGTGGGGAAGAAGAGGTGGCAGTGGGGGGTGATAATATGCAAAGGGGGGGGGGGGGGGGGGGGGGGGGGGGGGGGGGTGGTTTTAATAATCTCCTAAGTCTTAGGGATAGTCGTGGGCGCAGGAATTGTGTAATTCTCCAGATTCTAGGCAAGGACAAATACGACCCACAGACTAAAATTTGTTAATCGAAATCTTGTAGCAGTAGGTTAAGGTTACATCATTGGGAATATGCTACAGTAAAATACAATTTTCGATGCAGGTATGGTTCTTAATATCCTCCAAGTCAACGTCCCCTGCATGAGTTCTTCGGTTAGAAAAGCGTCGCATACACGTCTAGTATTCACTCGGCTCGGCATCTTTGGCTCGGATGCTACAGCTGGAGGAGGTCGTCCTCTCCCCTCGTGGCTGCTACCACACTTTTTGGCTTCGTAGAAATCCTACATACATACACACCGAAGCCATTCATGGCAGACAGCCCGCTGCAGACGTGGGTTATCTGGGCGCCGGATGGTGTCGACGAGCACGAGTCAATTGTTATCCAGCCAGAGGATCCACCAAATATGCATTGGTTGCTTCGAAAACGAACAGAGGCTGTACTCGGAACAAATGGATGGGAAGTTCTAGTTGGGAAAGAAAACATCCATGTCGAGGTGCTGCGGGATGACAATCATTTCACCGTGTACAGAGCCAGCCGCCCGGCGTATAAGCTCGGTGCTTGCGAAGGCTATGGAGTGATTTTTCTCAATGATCAAGAATGTGTAGATCCAGTAAATTTCAGAGCCTCTAGCGGGATATCAATCCTCTCTTTTTGCCTCAACATGGCTTCCTGTTTCAGCCGGCTTTTCCCCTTCATCAGAGCATAAGCGATCCTTGTCAAGGGCGTCTCCCACGATATGAATCAACATAAATAGTCTAGACAGCTACGACTATCCAGATTCGAGCACTAGGTAGAGTTAACAGGGTCCAGTTACCAAGAGCTACCATCCCATTCCTATCTGGACCCGTTTTGCGTGTGCAATCGCTCCGTCGAGGATGCAATATACCCATTGTCGTGTGCCACTTATCACAGATTTCGCTATCGAGAGATATATTAGCCCCAAATAGCAACTTCAACTTTGCCGAAAACAAAAGCCGGAGGTGTCTTCCCCCCGCAAAATAGTCCATGCGGGGCCCCAAACTACCATGGAAGTTGATTGCAACCACTCAAGCTTCGTCGATTCGCCCGGCTAATCTTCGGGACGCACATCATTCTGGGAGAAGATGTGCAAAGATATGCACCTGGATAAGTTTCCGCTCCTAGGTCGGGGTTATAGATGGCTCTATTGATCAGCTTTACCGACCTTTAGTCCCGGTGGGTTGATGTCTATAACATTGCATAGAAACTTGGTCAAAGACACTAGTACGCTCGGTACGGTAATGTGTAGACAGTTTGCTCGAAGCGGGGCCCCGCAACACGGGGAAGCTATGCGCCTTCTGCCTCCAGGGATATTTGACAGACACGATTCCTCGCCTCAAGCAATGTGGAAATCAACATATTCTTCGACGACTGAGGGAGATTGCCCTTTAGAAGTGGAAAGTAATATGCTTTCCACCGGCTGGCTAGCGACCGCATTGGCAGTGTCACGCGTTGTTCAGGGCGCTCTGGGCGCTCCTCGACCAGCATGCTCCGCGAGCACTTTCTCATCTCTGACACTGAATAACATCGACATCGCCTCACTCAACGTCACAATCGCAACGAACTACCCTACTACTGGAGCCGCCCGCGACGGGCCGGCTCCAGTAGGCGTGACCTCTGCGTCAACAGGCCCAGCATCATCTACGATCGACATGTGCTTGCTCACCATCGCATACACACATCCAGGACAATACGACAGCATCAACACTTACATCGGCCTCCCACTACGCGCTCAAGAATGGAATACCCGTTTTCTTATGGACGGGGGCGGCGGCTGGGTCGCGGGTGGGTTAGACCAGATCCTGGCTCCCGTCGCGTCAGGGTACTCCTCTGCTTCCACAGACGGAGGACACAACTCGACCGCATCGACGGCAGACTGGGGCCTGACGAGTGAAGGCAATACCAATTGGCCTGCTCTGTCGGACTTTGCTAGCGTTGCGATCGCCGAGGCAGCAGTTCTCGGTAAGATGGCGACGGAGATGTACTTTGGCTCTCCGCCTAAGTATTCGTACTGGAATGGATGCTCGACTGGTGGTAGACAGGGCCATATGATGGCTCAGCAGTATCCAGAACATTTTGATGGAATTGTTGCTGGCGCCCCTGCTATTAACTGGGATAAGTTTATTCCGTCCGAGTATTGGGCTCAATTAATGGCCCAACTTCTAGGTGAGAAGCACTACTGTTCGACGAAGCGGACATTCTAGTCCTAACAGATGGACTCGATAGACACGCAGCCGCCAGTCTGTGTCTTGCAGGCCTTTACGGATGCGGCAATCAAGGAATGCGATCTGCTGGACGGCGTGAAAGACAACATCATTTCCCTTCCCGGAAAGTGCCAGTTCCAAGCATCGTCCTTGATCGGCCGCAAAGTGCACTGCAACGATCCAAAGGGAACATTCACCATCACCAAGAAAACAGCCGACCTTGTCGATGCTTTCTGGCAAGGCCCCCGATCAGCAGAAGGGCGCTTCGAGTGGTACGGGTTCCAACACGATACTGATATCTCCGCAATACTCAATTCGACATGCTCCTCTATCCACAACTGCACGGCTGCCCCCTTCAGCATCAGCACAGACTGGATCAAGATTTTCCTAGCAAGGAATGCTTCTTTTGACCTCAAGACTCTCACCCGTCAAGACTACGACAGACTCTTCCGCCAATCGGTCAATCAGTACGCCTCGATCATTGGCACCGAAAACCCAGATCTGACAGACATGAAAATGGCCGGAACGAAGATGATTTCCTGGCACGGTATGCAGGATCAACTGATCCCGACAAACGGTACGGTGGATTACTACGAGCGCGTGATGGAGTTCGATCCCAACGTAGCGGACTATTACCGGTTCTTCCTGGCGCCTGGGGTTCGACACTGCCAGGGTGGTACTGGATTTAATCCAGGCGATACTATTTTCGCTGCGTTGAGGGCTTGGGTTGAGAATGGGACTGTGCCGGAGAGGTTGGAGGCGACAGCTGCTGCTATTGGAGGTTCAAATAGCTCATCCACGCGGACGGGATATTTGTGCCTTTATCCCAAGGTGTTCACCTATATTGGCGGAGATCCAAACTCTGCTTCGTCTTTTGACTGCATTTGAAGGGAATCCCGCCGTATCGACAGTATCTGGCAGTATATTTGGGATATCCCTTCCCTGGGGTTGATCTTGACCTAATGTCAGAAGCAGAACTCTGCAGGTGGGCAACCACCAAAGCTCTCTACTTGTTCATCAACTAGACGTTTGTTTCTCCTCGCCCTCCTTTCATCTTTTTTAATCACTCTTGCGACATTGCAGCCCGACATTGTCTGCGCCAGTAGCTATCGCTGTGTAACATGTCGCTGAAACGGAATGAAGTGCAATGAACAACAACCTCCACGGAGGGGATCTCGCATTGTGCGCTTCCACAGATGTGTGTATATTCAAGAAGCTAAAATACTTCGCTAACCAGCAGATACATTGTACCCATATTGCCTGCAACAGAGGCTCCGAAACTCCTGTCTAAAAATTTCCCATGCAGGCCCTTTTCGCTCAATGCAACCCAAACTGAAAAACCATGTATCCATCTGTGACCAAAAAAATCCCGAACGTCTATCATGCGACGCAAGCAAAATCCATAATCTGAACCAACTACCCCAATACCCACATTGGCTTCTCACATCTGCCTTTCTTTTGTATCGCAGCGTCGACGCGCCACATCATTGTCCCCGACCAGACTCCAGAGGCTGGAAGGCCACGCAGAGCCCAGTTCGAGGTGAAGCACTTTCCATCGGCGTCCAGACGGTATTGAAGACAGCCTGAAGTCCGCGCGCATTGTTCGGCACAGTGGCTAGTAGAGCCAGGCTCGTATGCCGAGTTTTCGGCATGATGCTCAACTTCGTTTGGGGCAAAATTGCTCCAGTCGTCTAATCTGTCGGCGAGCATGGGGCGGACAAAGCTGCGGAAAATATCGCTGTACAAGAGGAGGGTATTGTTCTCCTTGAATGAGAAATAGATATTAGCATTGGAACAGCCGGGAAATAGTCTGAATCTTCCAGAGGAAACTCACATTGGTAAACCACCTCCGATCAAACTCGTAAAAGTGATCAATATCCGCTGGTGTCATATGGTGGAACGTCACAGCCGGATAACACCACTGCGGCTTCCCGAATGCCTCACCCAGCGCATCCTGTTCCCATACCGACTGACTCGTGACATGCGGCCAGGACCAAGTCAAATCAACGCCAGCCTGTCCGAGCGCCATACCCAACACGCAATCCCCCGCCCACTGCGTCTCAGTCAAATAATTCCAGCGATCGACCTGACCCGCATGGTAATCCGCCACGGCATGCAGAGCAGCATGCGATAATACAAAGCCTGACCCGCCGTGGGCGAAAATTACCTCCCCGATTTGCATCTGATTGCCCAGGTACAACTTCTCCCGCGAATCGAGCTGGGCCAGCCAGGCGAGCAGATTCGGCCAGATTGGGTACGTATCGGCCTCGAGAAAGACGTACCACTGCATATCGGGGCTGTAGGCCCGTGCTTCTTGGATCATGGGCAGGAACTTCCACTTATCCAGCTTCCAGCCCGGATTGTCTGACATTCCTGCTGCACTGTTGGCGACTTTGGTCAGGTCGGACTGGAGGAGAGCGTCACGGCCTCCGGCTCGAGCTCGATTGTACAACGCAAAGTCGCTGTTTGCTAGCAACAATTCGCTAACATTGCGGAAGACGTCATGTGTGCGGATGCCGGCGATTTCTTCTTCGTAATCAGATACGATGAGTTTGTGTGGGATACAGCGTAGTGTTGTGCGTAGGTGCACTGGCACTTTGTCCTGGGCTTCTGTAATGCCCGTCTTCATGATCACTAGTACATCTTCGATGCCCGGAAGTGGGCGGCATGATTGCGATGGTGTTGGATCTGTATTTTCTGTTGTTTCGGGCGTTGCCTTGGTCCCATTGTTTGTTGTTGTTGGCGAGAGCTCTGGGTCAATAATAACTTGGGTGTTTTGCGTGCTCAGAGTGGCGTTCAAATGGAAGAAGAGTAGGACGAGGGTCACCGTAGCCACCACCAGTACCCATCGCCCATAGCGGGCAGGAAGGGCAAGCATCATGCGGGGAGAGTGGTGGAGGAGGAGGAGAAAAGGAGGAGAGGAGCTGAGTGGGAGGGACAGAAACAGAGACGCCCTCGTCGTCCATAATCCAGGACGGAGTGGAGATCAATACAAGTAAATAAAGATCTCTGTCCAATTCTCAACTCCGATCAGCTCCTCCCGGGAGGTCCCTTTAAGTCAGACCGACCGGTGTCAACTTCCAAGCCCTGAGACTGAGAGACCCAGTGGTGGAGCCTTGTTTGGGGTGGGCTGGCCTGTTTGAGACAAGACATTGGCCAGAGCTCGCAGGTGGCACCGCTCTGCTTGACCAAGAAAGTAATGATAGCTGGTGGGCAGTTCTGGTTTGCTGGTTTTCTGGCTTTATCAGCGGCAAGAACTTGGTCGTGGCGGATCGACCGGCATGGAATTGGGGAGTCGAGAGTCGAGAGTCGAGAGTCGAGACACCAGGATGATAGTCTCAAATTGCATCTGACGCCCAGCCAGGGCCTTTTGGCCGTGTTGATTCTTAGCACGAGGGCCCCTGGAAAATGGACAGGACGCGATCGAGGTGGGGCGATCAGTCAATTCTCCTCGAGCTTGAAATCCAAGAATATCTATTGCTGGAAGGGAGGCAATGCTTGGAATTAGGGGGGTTCCATGCGACTTTCAAGGAGAGCATCACGTCATGGAAAAAAAAAAGTTTAGGCAGTCAAATTTAGATCGACTTGGTCCTACTGTATAAAAAAGTTCATAGCTTCCGTTGACTAGTGAGAGGCGCGGGACTTGGCAGCCCCATAGCGAAAGGTTGTTTCTATGATTAGGGGCCTCAAGTGTTTTGAGTCTCTCGACACGATATCAACCTAACTCAGTGAATAGTGTCAAAGTCATTTCCATGGCAGGTTCGAAACTCTGTACAAGCCTGGCATAGGGCACTTACTGCCTCCTACCTAGAACTGTTCTTTCTTGCACTCATTCCGTGCGGGTCAAATCCAGATGCCCATGATCGTGGCCAGAGCCTGCCCAGATCATCTGGATCCATATACGGAACGCTTCCAATAAGAAGCACAGCCTGTACTTCAGTCATGAATCTCATGATGAATCCCACCTGCATCTTCCAAGTCGCTCCCTAAGCACCATGCTACGAGCATACGAAGAACCCAATTGCGAAGAAAAAAGAAGATTTTGCAATTTTTGTTTGTCATTTCAGAGAAATATATTTCTCTTGCTCTATCCGCCCAGCACTAAGACCAAGCGCGAGCCGCACACGGTATGCCATGCACATTTCTTGAAATTCGTGATCGTCAAGTAGATAGTATCACGACCGTACAAAAACCCCCGACCCTCTCGTGCTCCTGCAACATCACCCCGAAAAGAAAAGGAAATAGAACTTTTGGGTTCATTCCATTTAAGCCTCGGTGGTGACACGGCCCTTGGCGTTGGTGACCTTAACACCGAGAGCCTTGGCCTTGGCGAGGATCTCGACGCGCTTGCGGGAAGAAACGGCGTGAGCGATCCTGTAGAAGATTGTGTTAGTCCATGCATTTCCACTTCTCGTCCGTAGTTGACTCCTGGATCGAGTCGGCGGGTTCACGTACTCAGCGGCGTAGGTGCGGTTGTGCATCAGGAGGAGCTCGACGTCCTTGGGGTTGTGGACGAGGAAGGCCTTGTGGCCGGAGGGCATCATGTGGCGGGTCTTCTTGTTGGATCCATAACCGATCTTGGGCCTGTATTAAGCAGTCAATCATCGGGGGTCACAGGCGAGAAATCTGCATCTGAAAGTTGGTGGGAAACCGTACATGCGAATAACACCCTTGAAACGGCGACGGACACAGTTGTCAATACCCTTGGGCTTGCGCCACGAGGCACCGACACGCATAAAGCGGTCCGACTGGTGGCGGAAGAAGCGGGTGGTGTCTGTTGCGAGCAACGTTAGCCCTTAGTTCCTCCGAGTATGCAGGCCGTCGTCTCGAGAATCGGTTTGTTCGAGTGCCTCCGCATGTCGCATGCCCTTCGACCAATCTGCGAGAATTTCGATGTCTCTCCCCAGAACTCAAAAGTTCACTTTGGGCCCTAAAATTCCACCTCTTCCTCATTTCAATTGTTTCTCTATGATACCGGGGGGTCGAAGAGCGATGCTATCCAGGCTAGAGGGTAGGGCTGGAGACGGTCGGACGATCGGTAACGTACGCTTCTTCACGATGGGGACATGCTTCTTTGCGGCGACCATCTTGAAAGGCAGAAGAAAAATTCGTCAGTATGTTGGAGCAGACGGGTTGAGGCAAAGGCGCAGGAGGAGACTCACTTTGGCGGTGTTGCAAGGGTCTCGCCGGGCGTTGGAGAGTTGTCGATTCGGAACGTAGTCAATCTCGAAAACTTCACACTGGCGCGGACGAGTGGGCGGTCCACACTAGTGCGCTTTGGGGGACTTTAGCGACGGTTGCTGTGCTTATGTCATCGTAGGGTTGATGGGGTTGTGCCCTGCCAAGACTTCCTCTTTCGGATGCGCTCATCTACCGTACCGCAAAAATACTAAGTATACGACGATCATCGGATTTCTAGGATTTGATTGACTTAGCAACTTTGTTTTCTGCTGCCGTTGTATTCCGTTTCTATATCGCTCGAAATCACCCTAGGCCTGGTAATGGAGCATCATTCGGTCACCCCGGCTTTCACCACTCACTAACATCTGCTCCAACATGGACAGATCTGCCATCGCTTCCATAGGTGACTGTCTCTTTGCGACAGAGCCACCTTGAATAATGGATGTCGCAAACTCTGCAACTTCAGGGATGACTCCCTTGCCATCGAACTCGATGTGGTGTTTCACATCATTCACAATGACGTCGTCGCCCTTCAGCGTCACTTCACCCTTCTCGCAAACAAACTCGAAGGTACTGGCATTGAAGGGCGACCCCCATGACAGGGAGATGATGCCCGTAGCGCCAGCCTTCGTCTGAGCAACTGCATCAACAGTATCAACTGGTGGCAGATAGTCCTGCAGTTGTTGTGTCTGTGCAGAGACCGCAGTAATAAAGTCCTCGGAACCAAGAATCAATCGAAGACCAGCGATCATATGGACACCACCGTCCAACAGAAAGCCTCCTTGATATTCTGGGTTCTGACGCCACGACGTTTCTTAAGTGTTGGTCAGATGTTAGCATGCACTTTCGCAGCGCTGTGGTACCGTTCAGGTTCCTCGAGGGCCAGGCCACCTACTGTAGTACTTGTTATCTTGCTTCACCAAACTCTGAACATTGACCCGGAAATGGCGGACCTTGCCCATCTCCCGGACCCTCTCGGCTGCGAAAACGAACTTGGTCATATACCGGAAGTTCTCACCCACAGCCCAGATGGTTTTGTTAGTATCGATGGTGGCCTGGTACCATTGCAGAAGCTCCCGTCCAGCAGCCACGTCCTTGGCAATGGGTTTCTCCGAGAGGACATGCTTGCCCGCAAGGAGGGCCTTCTTGATGAAGTCAGGCTGGACGAGGATAGGGAGGCTTGTTGTTGCTGGATCAGCTCATGGTCCGGGCAGCAACGGAATGATGAGTGATGAGGGGCATGGGTGGGACGTACCCAATGATCACCGCGCGGATATCTGAACGTGCTAGCAGGTCATCATAGGACTTTCCCGCGCCGGAGTCCTCCGAGTAGAGGTCAACATTCGATGTCCCGTTAGCCAGAGTCTGGGCGGATTTCAAGGATCGGGAGAAGATGGCCTTGAGCTGCAAGTCCTTGACAGCTTGAACAGCAGGCTATGTAACACCTTAGTATAGATCTATTAATGGAAACAAGGTGGCGGACGCACTAAATGCTGCTCTTTGGCAAAATTGCCTATCGTCGACGTCAGCTGGTGCTGCTAAGTTACAGGTGCTGGCTGCGACCCAGAAGCTGTGGTACTCACCACTCCCGATGATTGCCACGCCAATTGGCATATTCGAAGCAATTGATTATTTGGCAAGGTGGGATTAGGGGTACGACGAGGGGCTAGAGAGGAAGCAAGACGCCTTTTCGTCTATCAGATGTCATGCAGAAAGCATGCAGGGACCGAGTGGGGTTCTTAAAGCCCACTGGACCTTGTTTCCATGTTTCCACCTTGTAGGCCTGGGAAGGTCCAACCCCAAGCCGACCGATCGACGGCCGAGAGATCGGCTTGCCTATACGTTCTCGGCTTCAGTTGGTGTACCTTGAGCGATTGGCTAAAGGTTATAGCCATAAAATCCGGGGTTTTGCCTTGCGCAGCATTCCCGATGTGCAAATGCGACTGCTCATATTCAAACCGCAAAGCGTGCATGACGCACCTAAGAGCTACAGCCTACAACACACAGCAGAAATGTGATCTGCGCATCTACAAGCCCACGTCATGGATTCGAGGGCTCGAAACGCCATATATCGTCTCGGCAGTACTGCAGTAAAAACACAATGATATCCAATTATAAGATTATACAATTGCGTCCTCTCGAATCGGTTGGTCGCAGCAGACATACCCAATACCCCCACAATAATCCAATAGTACGCCAGCAGAAAGAACCCACAAACTCCAGAATGCAGAGGGAATCACAAACAAACCCAAAGACAAACCTCCAAAGCAGACGCCCAAGTTTCATATCCGTCATCAAGAGCAGGAGAAAATCCAAATCGTACCAATCATAACGCGCAAATGCCCCCATAACCCATGACACAGCCAGGCCTCCAAGACCCGACCCTACACATTAACCAGAGCCTTCAGCCTGTCAACCCGGGCGATCGCCTTCTCCAACCTCTCGAGTCGCGTCCGCTTTTCAATATCCCGGCGCTCCAGCACCGCGACTCGTTCCTCCAGCCTAGCGCGCGCCTTGCGCTCCTGTGCGACCATCTCGTTCGCCTGGCTGAAGAGTTGCACGGTCAGCTCCTCCAGCTCCGTGCTGGCCTGTGAGAGCTGGGACTCGGCGGCCTTGCGCAGGCTCTGCTCGCGGGTCAGCGCGTCCTGCAGTTCGGAAGCGGTTTCGCTGCTAGCTGGGGACGCTTGGTGCTGGAGCGGGGTGACAAGTGTGGTGGGTGTCGCTGGAGCAGGAGCATGGCCCGACGTGCTGGTGGTGGGAGTTGCAGCACTACCACGGCGATAGGGGAGGAAGGAGGTTAGGGTGGATAGGCGGCTGTGGGTTTGTTGTGAAGCTTGCAGCGTCGCATCGGGCGAGGCTAAGGCTTGACTCGGTGAAAGGGCCTTTTCGGCTTGTGATGAGGATGAGGGTCGAGAGGAGGTGCTCGGCGATGTGTGGTGGGTGGCTTGAGAGGCGCGCAAACGACGCAGTTCGTCTTCATAGTCGGCGAGCTTGTTGGCTGTGAGATGAGTAGAGAGAGTCGGTCAGCAAAGACGTGCCTAAGTCAACATACCCATGTATGCACTTGTCCAAGATGAAATTTCGACGGCGTTCAAGCAGAGCTTTTGCGCTCTAAGATCAAGCAACATATGGTCTTCAGGGCTTAATTTCTACTTACCTGACATGGCTGCGCGCTCAGTCAACGCCTGCACCTGCCCCTCCAACTCCTGGATCCGACGCTGAGATTCCAAAGGACCATGAGGGTCGCCGGTTCCTCCACAAGCAGGACACTGTTTCTCCGACAAGGTCGTAACATTCTTCATCGCAGACGGTATTCCGACAAGTGTGGTCGTGGTCGTGAGCGTCGAGGTGGCCGTATTTGACATGATAACATGAGGGGGTGTTGTTTACCCCGAGATCTTCCCACAAGGCGACAGCGGCACGAGGAAGCTGGGGGGGGAAATAAACCAGGTACAACCAAAGGCTGCTAGACTTGGCGAACAAGCCACGAAAGCGATCCACGGGCAACTTCAAAGGTCGGCGACCGGGGTTTTGAAGGAAAAGAGTCATGAAACACGACCCATTTCCATGCTGGGCTGGGCCCTTTGCAGGGGGGATTTCATTAACCCCATACTGCGCCACGGTTTTCCTGCCGTGCCAATGGCTGGGAACATGTCTCACCCCTTCCAGGGTGGTTTCGCAGTTATGAGGGTAGCGAGATCCGTTATACAGAACACTGTAGACAGATCCTTATGTTCATGAAACTATTTCGATATCTGGTTCCCTAACTTCCCCTAGGCGCAACTGTTCTTCCTATATGCATAGGCTTGAATTGCGAAACGGTTTCCCTTTCCCCACCCCCGAAGGTCTCCGTAGCCTCGGACATTTTGACGCCACGTTTTTGAGATTTCGGAGAAAGAGTAGGAATTCTCGTCAGTATGTGTAAATTCGGCAGATTAATTCCCTTCTGCAGCACTATTAGTATTTAGCATCATACTACTGTACAATTCAACATCCAACTGCCCATGAGGCCATGCAAACGTCGCCTGGTGCTCGTCCGCAAAGCCCCTCCTAGGAGGCTAAGTCTAGTCTGGCCTATTAATATTGCCTCCTTACAGCGACTACATAACCAAGATCTCACTATGAGGTAGATAGTGGCCTTTTTCTCGCCTATCCCTTACGATTAGATCGTCTACCTGACTTCTGCGGGGAGCATCTATAGAAGGCTCAAACGTTCTCACTATCCCTTGTCTGAACCCTGGTAATCTACATACAAGAGGGATGGTGCATCCAAAGATATCATAAACGGTAACTTCAGGCTATGGGCTGTGGAATTCGTGTTTAACGTGAAGCCCGCCCTGTACTTGCTTGCTCCACTTTGAGACGAAACCGTACAGTAGTTATACTGTAGACAGAGTGGTAGGCTTGCGTAGATAATGACCTATACCAACCATATACATCGACCTACTCAAAATGGACATACGGTCTGTCAATGAAGACTGAATTTCAATCTATGCTCAGAAAACACGGGACATGGGACTCGAGGGTTGACCACTATCGTGACCTGCACTGGTACGATGAAGTGGCCAAATGGAAAGAGGAGATGCGCGGAGCTCTGCATATTGCATGAAACGAGACTAGTCGATGCGGAAAGTGGAGAGGGAAGAGGTCTGAAATGGAAAACGTTCAGGTCAACGTCTAGGCAAGGTCATCCATAGCGTTGAGGCCATGAAAGGTACCCATAACGAGAACTTTGTCTCCAAAGTTCCCTCGTTGAGTCGTTTCGTGTTCACATAGTCTCACTGCATGGAATGATCGGGAAGAAGGGATAGCTGGTGATAAAGGGACATCCAAGGCTCTGATGAAGCCACACCCAACGCCCGGCGCTCCCAATGCCTTGTCTGTGACATTGTCTGTGACAAGGCTTAGAAATAGCAAGACCACCCAAGGTCGATCATAGGAGGAACACGGAGCAAGGGAAAGAGAGGAAATAAGGGTAATCTTCATTTCGCATCAGCTGTCATGGTCATGGGCAAATCACACTCACGAGTCAAGACGCATGGGAATAATAGCTAGATAGCGAACAGCGACATGACATCAAAAACAGAAGGAAAAAGGCGGGAGAAAACTTTTCATACTGCCAAAATCATCAGAGCGAGGACCAGATGTATATCGGGAAGCTAGCCCAAGAGAAACAAGAAAAAGGAAAAGATCATGAACAGCAGTCAGAAAGGCAGGAAGGCGGAACTGAGGATGGTCAGGGTCAGGGTTAGACTGAACCACTACCGTCCTCCAAAGGCGGATGGACGAGGTGAGTCATGGAGGCTGCAAGACCAAGGGCGAATTCCCCAGAGAAAAGAAAAAGAAAAGAATTCACACCCGTGGTGCATCCATAACAAGATCATGCATCAGCTTTACGCGCCAAAGAACCACAGTTGAGGCGAAAAGCGGAGGTTGCGTCAGGGTATCCAAAGATCAGTTTAGAAACGGCCACCACGGCGGCCACGCTTCTTGGTCGTGTCAACAGTACTCCATCCGTCATTATCATCAGCAGTAGTCTCGGTGGCGCGCCAGCTACCGTTGGCGGCTCCCTCCTTCGGGGCCTCCTCGGCGGCAGCAGCCGGGGCAGCGGTCTCCTCGGACTCCTTCTCAGCAGGCGTGCTGCTCTCATCCTCACCGGCCCGCCGGAGGATCTCAAAGTTACCACCACCCTTGGGGGGCTCAATGGCATCCTTGTTGGAGTCCATGCCTGGCTTGGGCTCCTTCTTTTGCTTCTCGGCCTTCTCGGCCTTGGCCTTCTCCTCGCTCTCCTTCTTTTGGCGAAGAGCAAGCTGGCGGCGCTCCTCCACCTCACGCTCACGGGCAGCAGTGTCAATCGGGCGAGCAGCACCGAAGGGGCTAGCCTTGGAATCGCCAGCACCGGCGGCAGGTGTGGACACGGCTTCAGAGACAGTGCGCTTCTGCAGGTTCAGCTTGGGGCGGGAAGCGGGAGCGACAGGGGAGGTAGGTTCCTTCGGGGCGGCATCGGGACGCATCTTGGTGCGCCACTGGTTGTCCATCTCGGCCGCGGTGGGGGCCCGCTCAGGGCGATCAGGGCGCGGGGGCCGGGAACCATCTTGCGAACGTCCCTCGCCCCAGGCAGGTGCGGCGGCATCGTTGTGGCGAGGCCGGCCACCCTCACGGAAGCCAGCACCAGCCGGGGGAGAAAGCGGGCCCTTGCGCTCCCAGTTGCCGAAGTCGCGGACCTTTCCATCAGACTCGAAGTTGCTGCGGCGGCCACCTCGTTCACTGCCGGCGTCAGATGCAGTATCCAAGTTGCGACCAAAGCTTGCACGGTCAGGCACACGGCGCTCAGAGGGGGCTGGGGGAAGGGGCCCACGGCGGGTCCAGTCCATGTCGCGGGGGTCAGCGCGGGTCTCCTTGGCTACATGTTCGTTAGCTATTTTGTAATCCAGACGCGAAGAATGAACGCAACTGTGCACATACGAGGATCGGCGACACTAGTACGGATGGTACGGCCCATCAGGGTAGTGCCGGAGAGGTCCAGGGCCTTTTGCAGGCCAGCAACAGTCTCAAACTCAATGTAGCCGAAACCCTTGGGGGTGTTGGTCTGCCTGTCCTCCACAATGCGGACATTGGTCACACCACAGTCGGCAAACAGATCAGTGACATCGGCGGCAGTCGCTTCGAAGGACAGGTTTCCAATGTGGGCAGTGAATGGGGGCTCGGTGGGAAGGTCGAGGGGCTCTCGAACGGCGTATCCGCCACGGGTCTCGTATCCACGGCTCTCGAAACCACCACGGGGCTCACGGTCTAAGTCAACTTTGTCAGGTCTTCGCTTCCAAAGACTCCAGTGTGAAAATTATGCAGAGTATCGTACCGAAACCGCCGTTTCCATAGCCCATTCCATACGAGGGGCGAGTATCCCTTCTTTCGGCGGGCACTATCCGTCTCGGTCAGTCGGGCTCACAAAAATCAAAGGGAGTCGTCTCGCTTCATTGGGTGTGCAACATACCATTGGCTATACGGCGGTATCAGTATTTGAACAGCGAACTCAGTAACCAGGGAATTTGAGACTTACGTTGCTCCAGACCCGCCTCCTCGGATTCGTCGGCCCAGCTGAAATCACCAGAGGGCTCTAAACACAATCAGCATCCATCCAAGTCCCCCTCAGACTGCTTGGGGTCTGCTCGGTCACTCACTGTCGACTCCCAGGAACTCCACCATGCTCATCTTCTGACCTTTGGCCTTGGGCGCTAATGAGAAATTCGTCAGTTTGGTCTGAACACAAAGACAGACTTGACAGAACGAGCCAAGATCACACTTCTCGTGGTCTGTTGCGAAGATGGCCCGTGAAGTGGGGTGTGCTCACCCATGATTGCGGTTGCGAGAGATCAAGAAACGCGCCTGCGAAATTGTGCGCGCTTCTCACACGGAACGTTTGAGACGGAAAAGTGAGGGGGAAAATTCAAAAGACACCCGGGTGATGGTCCAGGAGTCAGTTGAAAGAAGTGTAACTTGGTCGGTTGTCACGGAGGTCAAGGCTCGCAGATGAAAACTCCACCGTGGAAAAGTTGGTAGAGGGGGAAGTCGGCAATCGGGACTGCACGAAGTGGCCCGGGTTAGTTAATCCGTGATAATTTTTAGTGGTGCCGCTAGCCCAATCGGATCCCCCGCTACCGCAACAAACTTGAGTGGCATCTGCCTTAGATCTTGTCGCAAATGACGATAGTTTTCTGCTCTCTTTTTCTCTCGAGGGATTTATACTTTGCTTGCCTCTGATTTGCGCCCGCCCGATCAGTGGAAATTCCGCTCTTCATCCCTCTTCGAAGTTCCGGCTGGAGCGAGTCTAACCTAACTAGGCTAAGCAGACCCTCAACTGGACTTGAACACATTCATAGTCTAGATGCTTAGGTTCACTTCTCCTATTCCTTGGAGTAATAAAAGACTATCAATACTTGAATGATATTTTACAATGTTCGAAAATGGCTCCTTTTCGTCCGAATAGAAACATGTGAGATGGTTGAAAATTGTGCTGCTAGTGTTATGTGGGCAGGTATTCTGGAGGCAATCGAACAAGGAGACATCTAGAAAATCCGCGATGAAGGAGTAGGTACCTAGGTGCTTGCAACATTTCTGTTGAAGAACTTGATGGAGATTGTCTCCCTCGCATGTTGCCGTGTTTACCAGGGCCAGCGGGATGTCCCTGTTTAGGCCTTTATATGCCTCTACTCATCCTTTTTCTCTCCAGCATTGAGATTCTCCCCTTCTTCCTGTGCGTAGATTCTTCCTCAGAACTTACTACCATGACTTTAAAGAGTTCCAATGATAGGCGGAGTCCTAGTCATTCTACATGAAGTACTGCAGGTGGCGTCCTAGCAGGTGCCCGGTTTTGTCGCGGGACGGCTTAGCCGTGATATATAGTTGAGGGCTGAAGCAAGTTCTAATCAACCTATGTTGGAAGAGGTCTGGCGTTCCATAATCCAAGTACTCTACCAAACTGCTAAGGTTACTGAAATCCATTTTACCAAGCCCTCATAAATGCATATGCAGAAATCAACATAGCCATCAAAAATTCGCCTAGAAAGGCCAACGAACAGAAAGGAGGACAGCCGTGGGAGGGCGAACCTATGTTCTGGGTTAGGTACCTGAGATGGTACCTGCCTGGCCTGGTTCGGGCGGGGACCTGTGATTACATAACATAAAACCACGTGATACGGCTCTTCGATATCGAGACCGGGATGGACCGAATCTTCAATTCTTCAATGGTCGATACAAAAAGCCTTAAGCTCATGCTTTTCTTGTACAATTCTCAAGATGAGTGGTCAAGGCAGTTCTGCTGCCGGCTCGCCGGTTGATCTGGTATGGGCTGCAGCCAAAGTGGGTGCTCTGAGTGGTAAGTCCTCTCTTTCCCCTAGCTTCCGAGCGCGCATTCACAACTCCTGGCCGACGACACACTCTGCTTACATGGAATATTTCAGGCGCTGCGGGATTGATTTATGGAGGAGCAGCGGGTGTTATTCGATCACCCAACCCCATGATTCACTCGCTCTCATGTGGTATCCACTGGTTTGCATGCGGTTCAACCTATTGGTGTACGTTCCAGCTCAAGATCTAATGGCCACCTGCCTAACCTCCAAATTGCGTGGGATGTAGGGATGCGAAGCAATATCATTGCACTTCACTATCAAAATAATGCGTCCCCGCAGGAGCGAGCATATGTCAGCGCCCTCTGCGGTGGCATCTCCGGCGGAGTTGTGACCAGGGTTATGGGTATGTAACCGCGCCATCGTATTCTGACTGACTGTCATGGTATCGCCTCTAATTTGCTCGAAATCAGGAGGTCGACTGGTGCCTGGCCTTTTTATTTTCTCCCTGCTCGGCTATGGCGGGCAAACTGCCTTCAACTATGTTGATAAGTGGCAAATGGAGAAGACCCAGACCCCATCCAAGCCGATTCTACAGCGAATGGCCGAGTCCAAATGGATCCCTTTCCGACATCTCTCTGACGAGGAATACCGGGGAATGCTGAGTGAGAAGCTACTGAGCATCGAGGCTGAGATTGCGCTACTCGACGAGAAGATCGAGGATTTAGAGAAGGCTCGACCAGTGCCTACGTCGACGAGCACGAAAAACAGCAAGTGATGCATGTTCCCGCAGCTCTGGTACGACATTGTCTCGCGACCAATTTGGATGCAGTCATTGGCGGGAGGCACTATGGCGGGCGCACGGACAAGGCGAGCGGTTTATTGCGCTGACTTCTGTCCCTCCCTTTTTTGCTCCCTCCTTTGTATCCAGTTGACTAGTACCTTTTCAGTTACGTGTCAGATTACTTGCGTCTGTCTGACATGGATACATCCCCTCCTCCGGTTCCCCCCAATAGTGGTACGAGCACGTGCTTTTTGAAGGCAGCCATTGTGTACTTTCAAAATCATTCTGTTGCATAAATGTATGATACCAAGAATTGAAACAATGTATATTCTTCAAGAGCAGTTCCTTGTCAACAAGTTACTTTGTTCGGCGCGATGCATGATAAGGGGTCGAATCATGGTCTGCCGATCGCAAAAGCCATGGAAAAGGCCCCACGGTACTTGCAGCAGTGTGAGATCATGGGGAGCCTCAGCACACGAGACTTGAAAAAGTCTCAGACACAGCCCCTCCTTCAAGAGAGGGCAGTGTAAATACTTGTGCCCAGGATGCAAGGTTGTCATCAGCGTCGCTTATAATCGTGGACAGGAGCTCGGAGTAATAATTGAGGGGTATAAGCCCCGAAATGTGCGATGGGTACTATTGTCACTTAAGTTTTGTAGGCTTCTATCCTAAAGGGTAAGTTCCTTCTCCATATCTGTGCTCCCGCTCCGTGTGGCATAGGAGTGTTAGCAAACTTGGTAGGACAAGTATACCATTCAGTAACTCCGTTAGGGTTTGCAAGTACACACATAATATCGGAGATCTGCCAATCGACAGCCTGACGGATGCCAAGGCCTGCTGATGGTGGCAGATTAGCGTTCCGCTCCCAGAGTCCCACTGGGTTCGTCTCCGGCGCGTCCGAACCATGAATCTGTCTTTCTCCATACGGACCTCCGACCTCGACCTTTCGACCTCGACTTCACAACCCCCCTCCCCCCCAGGATGGTTCATGTACACCTGCTTCGCGCGTGGAATCATCTTGGTGTGCGCTGCTTATCGTCTCACTAACTCGCTGGACCGTGACCTCTGTCTGGGGCAATCGTGCCACCCGTCATTTATTTGGCAATTTCCCCCAGACCCAAGAAGTCGAGGGAGGATCCAGCCCCGAGAGCTCACTCTGCAGTCACCACGACACTTGACCACGACCACGACCCCCTCGATGTACTGTGTGCTGCTGCTCGTCTTTGCTCGACAGATCAGCCCCTGCTGATCGCACGTCGCAATGACCCTTTTCAACCCGACCTCGATCCTCGTGGGCTTCCTCCTGCTCTACCTCTCGTCCTTCTTCGTCTTTGCGATCGTTCGAATTGCGACCGGAATCTCTATCCAACGCATCGGCTACTTTTCGCTCCGCCGCATCGCATACGCTCCGAGAGAGGGATTACATATCGAGATCCGGGGTCTTGGCTTCTCGTTACACCCGCCGTCCTTCGCGCAGCCAACATGGATCAGCATTCGACTAACAGATCTCAAAATCACGCTGGATACGGCCACCTTGTCCAAAGGGAAACCGGATCCATCGCGGGACCTGCTGGAATCCCCGGGTCCAAGGAGTCCAAGGAGCCCGTTAAGTCCGAAGAGTTCAGCAACCCCCTCCGAAGAAAGCGCCACTCCCGAATCGTCCGTACCGCGCAGCAAAACATGGAGGTCATTGACGCGCATGAAGGAGCGCCTGAAGAGGCTGCATCGGCAAATCAACTGGCTAGCCCTCGTCGACCTGACCGCCGTCAACACCACGATTCATTTTCTTGAAGCTGGTCAAATCCAAGTTGGATCGCTCTCGTTGTCGGTGGATACTCGGAGTAAGATGGTGGAGAGGGGCAAATTGTTTCGCCGCAAGAAGGACATGTCTCGTGAACAGCGACCGGCTGAATGGATGATGAATGTGCAAAATGTCCTTCTCGCAGTGGATGGCCGGGAGCCGACGGAAATCTTGGACAACGTTGGCGTGAATCTCCATGGCCTGCTTTATAAAGATTTGGATGGCCTGCGGGATGCATCAATTGCACTTAAGATTGGACGACTGCATATTCCGTATGACGACCTCAACATGATGGTACAGCGCATCAAGTCGGCACGGAAAACCTTCAAATCAACCGCGCCAATCGAGACTGATGACGAGATATCTTTTGCGGACTTTGTGGAGGAGCTGGACAAGCCTGGCAGCCGAGATGACTCGATAGTCCAAACGGTTGCAGATTCCAAAGAATTTGCCAGCTCCATCTTACGTGGTATCCAGGAGATTCAGGTCGCCTTGAGCTTCTTCCGGCTGTCGCGTGGTCTTCAGTCCTTATCTGCTGGCCAGAACCCCGTGTACCTGAACGTGGTTTCACATGAACTCGGGATTGATCTTCATCGAATGGATCAAAAGAGTCCAGAGCATCGCATGTACTTCCAGCGCAATGACGTTGCTCACCAAGCCCTACTTGCAGCTATCTCTCTATCAGTCAGTTTGGATGACGACTCGGGCGAAACCGACAATATTCTCTACATCCCAATGGCCACCACAACTATAAAGACGACTCTGCCATCAAAGACTGTCAGCGCCTTTGAAGAAGCGAACCTAGAGGAGCGGAATTCCAATGTACTTTTCGCCAACTTGGTTATTACATCACCATCGGTCGATCTGCAGCCGAACCACGTCTCCCGGCTTCTGAAGTTGGCGCAGACACGAGCATCAACCCCCCGAGCTAGAAAGCGAAATAACTCATCTTTAATCTCCAGATTGCTTCCGAAGGCGAGCATCAAGCTATCCGTTCACGAACCCGTTATTCGATTCGTTCTGCCCATCGAGAAAGACTCTGGCTCTGCGGGCGACTACAACCTTCTAATCTCATCCATTTCTTCTATTTCACTCGATGTCGAATCCTCTCACTCCTCAGAAGGCGGCGCGCACTATTCTCTTTCGTCCATCTATCGGGTGGCGTCTCACAAATTCTACTACCAGACCCCTACCGGTGACAAACATAACTTACTTACAACTGAGAATATGGAACTCAAGTTTCACTTGAATGCGAGCCCGGAAGTGTGTGTCATTGCTACAGGCACATTGAATGATTGCTCTGTTCATATGATCAACGGCGATGTCAATCGTGGAATCCGCCAAGTTCTCGAACAATTCCGGACCCACATGCAATCGCAGAAAAGGGTCCCTATGCCATTCAACGAACGGAAACAAAGCTTGTTGAGAAAACTCCCGCCATGGCTGCTTCAATTTTCATTTGAAGCTACTGGGTTCAGCGTGGAGGTTGCTGGAGTTGACACGCCAGTCTCTGATATCTCCCGCGGCGTCTCCTTGCAGTTGCAATCCTGGACGGCGGAGTACAAAGCTCAAAAGACAGAACACAGTGTCGGCAGCATCGCCCGGCGTCGTACTTCTAGTCACTCCACAATTGGCGATGAGTCGCCATTCAGGTTCACCCCCACATCGCCTCCCAGGAGCACGCATCGCGGAGCTACTGATGGCAGACGACTCGCTTTCCACGCGCGTGGCTTTGATGGATTCGTCATCGAATCCGACGACTACCTGGAACCCGAACCTTTCTTCTCCATGCCCCGCTTTGAGATCGCCTTCAGCACCCACAGTGATCGACTTGGCCCTGTCCTCCACGTGAACTCGATGTTCAAGGGCATCTATCTGCAATACTCTCTTTACCGGTTCTATTGCCTAGGCGTGGCGACTTCTGTGATACAGAACGTCCTCACGCCCCTCCCCGGAAAGGACCAAGGAATGGGCTCCAGTAAAACAAAGAGCGCTGGCAGCATATCCTTACCACCTCCTCCGACATCTCCTTCATCGTCTAAGAATGAGCTGATCACTTTCGATATCAAAGCGACTGTCGTGCAGCTGAAGATGAGCCTGCCATCTGACCCTGCGATGATGTTCCAGATCTATGGGCTTGCGGGCACATCACAACGTCTTTCTACTCCGCACATCAAGGCCAATCTTGTCCGCGTGCACGCGGAGGCACCCAAACTAAACGGAGTCTGGGCCAGAATTGGCAGCATGAACAACGTCCGTCTTGACTTCCGCAAGATGAAAATGAAGCAAGGCATGGGCTTCACGGAGGAGAGATCCATCGACTTGTGGGCTGACTTTATTCGCCTGGGTGTTCCTCATCACATGGTCATGCATCGGATTTTCGATAATCTGATCAACACCTCCAAGGCCTTCAAACAGCTCCATCATCGATTCAAGAATCGGTGTAAAGAATTCGTCTCTGTTCGAGAGCCCGAGGGCCCGAAGAAAGTGCCGAGGATATCACTACGCAGCAAAGCCCTTCTCTTTGAACTCGAAGATGATGCTTTTGAATGGAAGCTGGGCCTCATCTACCGAACCGGTCTGATTGAACAAAGTCAGCGACTGGCTCGTGAAGATGCGTTCTACCTAAAGGCTCAGAAAATCCGAGAATCAGACCAGCGACGGGCTTCCTCAAGATTACGCGCCAAGTCAAGCCACCGCACACTCCGCAGTGAACGGACTAGTCAGGATACCAGGCGAAGTCGAAGCGCAGATACACGACCAAGGCAAGATGAACCGAGCCGTGGCCGAGCTCGTAAGTTCCGTTACGACACCGAGGGTGCAACTTGTCTGTCATCCGAGTCCAAAATTTCCACAGATGCCGCTTGGAATCGGCTTCAGCAGCATAATGCCCAAGTATGGAAAGAGAAGATTGACGCTGCGCTCAAGTTCCAAGGAACTTCCATCAAGGAAGTCCGGAATCTCTTCTCTGGTGCAGACGAACCGCCAGATGATGTGAAGGAGACCGAGACCATTCTGGCCATACCAAACAGGCCGGGCCTGATGTCTGCACTGATCAGCGATGTCAATCTTGTTATCGATAAACCGACATTCCCGCTTGATGAATTCCCTACATTCCTACACCGAATCGGCAAGGGAATGCCGCTGTCGATGCAATATGGCTTACTGGTTCCCATGAGCTTCAGTTTGGAGATGGGCGAAGCGCGCGTGAACCTGCGTGACTACCCCCTCGATCTCCTCCACATTCCAGCCTTACGACCTGGACAGTCTCCCAGGCTGCCTAGCTGGTCTTTGAAGTCAAACTTTGTCATCGCTGAAGAATTCCGTGACCATCGGTCTGCAAGACAGGTGGAAGTTGAGCTTGTTCCGCCAACCGACCTTCCTGATGGCTCTCGTACCGATCCGTTCCGCGTCAAGGTGTGGCGGTCTGTCACACCTGTGAAGACCTATTCCGAGCCCGTTATTGAGATCAACACCAGTCTGCCTACGAGCATTTCTTGGGGAGTCTCGTACCAGCCTGTCATCCAAGACATGATGAAGATCATTGAAGGTTTTACCAAGCCCGAAATCGATCTTTCAGAGAGAGTCGGATTCTGGGATAAGATCCGGCTCAGCTTCCATTCTCGGATCAAGGTGCTTTGGAAGGAGGATGGCGATGTCCACTTGCGCCTGAAGGGTTCCCGCGATCCTTACGTGGTAACTGGGTTTGGAAGCGGCTTTGTCATGTGCTGGCGAAGAGATGTCAAGTGGGAAATCAACTGCAGTGATGATCCGATGGAATTCATGAGCGTGACAAGCGGCGAATATGTCCTAGCTATTCCCGATTACAGCGCAGAGGCTCGATGGGCGAATGAGTCGAGCACAGAGGACATGGAGATCAGCTCTGCATCCAGCGAGCAGAAGAATGCGGCTCATTTCAAGAAAGTCGTCATGAAACTGTCTGGCGATGTGAAGTGGGCAACTGGATTAGTCTTTGAGCGTGACGTGGGTTCCGATTCACGTTCGTTCTCGTTCAGGCCGCACTACGATGTTGTTCTCAAAAATCCTCAATTCGTCGAAGCTGCAGAGCGCGCGGACTATGATGCATTCCGCGGCTTCCGCAGTGACCATATTCACCTGTCTGTCTCGGTCATTGCACCTCAAAGCAGGAACTGGTCTGTTGATGATGCGCAACCATCTTCAAGCTACAACACGACACACTTGACTCCTCGCTTCTTTACCCACTTTTTCAACTGGTGGTCGCTCTTCTCGGGTGTCATGTCTCTTCCCGTTCGCCAGGGCCCGCTATTCCCCGGAATCACCAAGACGAGCAAGAAGTTCAACCGGCATTTGGCAACAGTCAAGTACAAGATTCTTCTTGCTCCTTTGTTCCTGGCGCATATCTACAAGCACAAGGACCGAGAGGACTATGCGGAAAATGTCGTAACTGCAACGGGCCTCAAAGTCCGCCTCGACTCCTTGAAGCTGGATATCCACCAGCGACGCGAGCAGATAAAGACACAGGCCAGAGGTCGCTCCAAGCAGACCAAGACAAGCGCCATGCGGATCAACCAAGCTCTCATCGACCTGCAATCGGCTGATTTCCGAGCGGTTTCTGCCAGCATTGAAGGCACGACTGCCGAGGATCTAGAGCAAAATAGGGATGATATTATATCATCCTTCCAGCAGCCAGTGCCTTCGGTCGATCTCTCAAAGTTCACAATTCCTGACCACAATCTTGATTGGATTGACATGGACGACTTTGTCGAGCCTGACTGGATTCTTCCGCAAGAGTCAAACCCCCGCACACGGATTTTGCCGCTTGCTTTCACTCCACGGTTTACCTACTTCCGGCAGACAGATCACGAGGACCTTGGACCCGAGGAGACCGGCTACAGTACTTTTGGGCATGAACCAACTCATAATTGTGTCATGTCTGAGACGAATGATCCGCGCCGTGTGCAGATCCAGTTGACAAAGGATCGCCTCGCGACGGTCGAATCTCAGATTCACGTTTACGAGCGTACAATTGGCGAACACGAACTCAAGCTGATGAAGGACGTGGACAATGATCCAAACCTCAAGGCCCAACATGAGACTTACCTTCGTCAGGCCGAGTCCCTCGCTCGGCGCCGAAGGTTCTTGACCTCCACCCTGGACCGGCTTGAAAGACATCTGGCGCGCGATGAACGAACTCCAAATCGGAGCAAGTCAGGTCTTAGTGCGGCTGCGAGCGAGACTTCATCCAGGGTCGGACCAGACGGCGACTCGGCTACTGATGGCCGGACGTCAGGTCTTGGCGGGCTCTACTCGTCGGCTACCGACGACTTCTCCAGCGACTTTAACAACCGTTTCATGATTCACAATGTGCAGTTGAAGTGGAACAACTCATTACGCAACATCATCCTGCGCTACAGCCATCAAGTGAGTCAGCGACGAGGCTTCGTCTACTACATGTCTCGACGCGCAGTCAAGTTCATCCTAGATATTGTGGAAGAGCAAAACAAAAACAAACGCAAGCAACCGAAAATGTCCAAGTCGCACACTCTCAGCGATAATGACGAAGAAGATGTGGAGGACCGAATCGAGCAGCTTCTGAACGACGCGAAGCGGTATGTCAATGTTGAAGAGACAGACCCATCCGAGTCTCAGACTCAGTTACCGTCAAGCTCCGATGCTTCCAGCGAAAACATTGCGCCAGAGTTTACGCCGCAGAACAGCTACTACCTACGACTCATCGCTCCTCAAATTCAACTCATGAGCGAGAAGAACCGCAAGTCCGTCTTGATGGTGGCTGCGAAGGGCATGGAACTCAAGGTTGTGTCAATCATGGATAAAGAGCGTGTCTCCGACGATGTCAGTGGCTTGGTCCAGCGCCGCTTCTCTCTCGAAATGGACGGTGCCCAGTTCTTCGTCGCGACACAGAAGAACCTCATGGCCAACCTGCAGTTCTATGCCGGCAACAAGTACGGCAATGCGCCGGGATCTGCGTGGCCGCCGTGGCTGACCCTGGAAGCGATGTTCGACTTTGAACTCAATCCGTTTGGATTCTCCCGCATCGTGCAAAAGACATCTGCCAGCCTCCGCTATGACAAATACAACAACCTTCGGTTGAAGTATAACGAGGAGGTAGCCAAGGGCCACCCAGGCCCGCATCCAGGCGGCGATGAAACCAGGATGGACCAGATTAGTGTTGACTTCCCTCACTTCCGAGCGATTTGCGACTCTGCAGAGTACTATTCATTGTACATCATTGTCTTGGATCTCATGCTTTACAGCGAGCCACTTGAGAAAGTGCGCAATGAACGTTTAGAGAAAATCATGCTCACGTCCGACTTCAGTGACCTACGTGGCGCCCCCGAGGCAGTGTTCAAACTGCAGTCCCGCATCCGACAACTGGAGGAAATCAAAGAATACTTCCAGATCAATGCCAAGTATCTGGATAAGCAGGGCTGGGAGGATCGCTTGGCCCTTGAGCGCGACCTTTCTCAATGTGAGGATGAGTTGTTCTTCATGATGAAGGCAATTACCACTTCGCAAAGGCGAGCCGACCCTGGTTCATCCAAGACGGATGGTGTTCTGCGCTGGAGCATCTCTGCTTCCGAAGTTGTCTGGCATTTGATGAAGGAGGCGTCTGCTCCCCTCGTCGAGTTTCAACTCAGAAATGCTCAATACGAGCGCACTGACAACACCGACGGCTCCAATCACAACATCGTGGCTGTCGAGCAGCTCAGTGGACTCAACCTACTGCCAGATGCGATCTATCCTCAGATCATTGCGCCATACCTGGATCAACCACGGCCTCTGAACGATTTCATGCTGCGCGTCAAGTGGCATCTAATGGAAGCAGTGGCGGGTATTCCTGTTGTCGACAACTTTGAAGTATCTTTGTTCCCTCTCAAGATCCAGTTGGAACGCGAGCTTGGCCAAAGACTTTTCGAGTACATCTTTCCCAATATGGGCTCCGGTGCCTTCGAGAATGGCGGATTCTCGCCTTTCATGATTAAGAACATGAAACCGCTCGATGCGTCCGAAGATGAAGATGACGAAGAAGACGATTCCAACAACCCAAGCCTGACGCAGTCGATGAGTACCGATGATGACAATGGCTCAATGGATGATCTGTCCAAGGGACCCGGATCCATCGAATTGAGACTCCAGCCGACCTTGTCTCTCTCTGAAGAGGGCAGATCAAGTCGCCGCTCCACTCATCTCAAGGGCCTTGCAATGACACCCATACCGAGAAGCAACACTGCCCGCTTAGGTGTGCCAGACCTTAGCAAGGGGCTGCCCCGTCCCGCAACCACGGGTAGCCTTGCGGGTAGCCTTGCGAAGAAACGATCCGTGGACAGTTTGCGGATGTTGTCGAAGGCGCCGACCGAGAGATCCTTGTCAAGCCACAGCACAAGTACCGAAGAGAAGAAGAAGTTTGGTCTTGGCAAGGGTTCTCGCCGCAAATCCCAGGAGCCCACTGATGATCTCTCCCAAATGATGTCCCGTGCCTCGAATTACATGACCTTGGCTCGAGTCAAGGTTCACGACGTGGTGCTCTGCATGAGCTACAAGGGCAAAGGAGAGCATAACATTGAAGATCTGCACGATTTTGTCTTCCGTCTGCCTGTTCTGGAGTACAGCAACAAGACCTGGTCCAATTTGGATCTCGCCCTACGCTTGAAGAAGGATGTCATCAAGGCTCTCATCTCGCACGCTCCCGCCATCCTGGGCAACAAGTTTTCGCATCACCGACCCTCCAAGCAGCAGCAAAAACGCTACCGCGAGCTTGCGTCTTCCTCGCAACTTTTACCCAGCTCGAGCAGCCTTACGCACTTTGATCGAAGTCAAGCCCCGAGTCTGACGAGCTTTGACTCGAATAGTGAGTTCTCTGAGACGCCGTCACGAAAATCCTTCCAGTCGAACGCTTCGCCGTTGGCTCGTTCTGTGTCTCTGAACTCAGATGCTCGCGAGAATCATGATACTACTCTCAGTGACTCCAAGTCTGCCAATGAAGTCGATGTGGACTCTCGATGGGAGGTATGTAAAGTCGTTATTCTATCATCGTGCCGCTCATACATTTCATGCTAACTAAATCTGCAGGAATCACGCCGCGTTGTCAATGCACCCATCAGACCCGTGACCTCTGGCCATACCATGGCGTCTGGCCACACGGTTACCACTGTCATCGGGGCCAGCAATGGCCATGGTGCTGAACAAGACGACGGGTAAGAATCGTTTATCCCAAGTGATATCAACTGAAACACCGACTAACTTATCGCCACACAGTCACAAGAGAACCATCCGCAGTCTTGGCCGGAAACTGATGAGCCGGAAGTGATCGCGCTGTTCCACCACATGCCCTCTTTCCCTCTACTTCATCCTGTTGCCCTCGATCCCGCACGCCTTGCTACCGATGACCCGTTTCAACATTTTCGGTCGCTCACCTCCCCCATCAATCACCCAGGGTAAAGCACTCCTCCAACATACCCCCCGTGTGCTTCCTCCTGGCCTCTTGTCTTACTCTTAGATACCCTCTATGTGCAGCGGGCCCGTACATAGGCGTTCCATTAGTGTCTGTTTCTCATTCTTGGGGTTCCCGGCGGTTGGACAAGAAAATTGGGGGTTTGTCTTCTTTTCTCTGGAATTCTACTTTACTATTGCTTTTTTGGGGGGTTGAGCATACATGCATAGAAGGGAGTGGTGGCTTTTGGTTTCCTATTCCTTTGCTACTTTTGACTTTCCAATACCGATTGTTTTGGGCCCTACTCTGGATATTCATATTACCCATAGACTTGTCTCTTCGTTTTGATGCCTTAGTACTGTATATACCCAGTTCTGATCACGGATCTGGTGTGCGGAAAAGGCTGGAAGTCTTCACGCCCTTCCGATCCAGCCAACCCGGCGAAAAGTCAAGGTGCCGAACCAGTTGACCGAGACTGAGAATCTATAATTCTTGTTCATACTTCCTCTACACGCATAGATATGCTCTCTTCGGAAGAAACTCTCTCTAAGAGGCAGTCTGTTCATTGAGCTAATCTTCCTGACACTGAGTGCATTCTCATTGACCATGTCGCTCACCGACACGACAATCCCACTCCAAGTCAAGGTAGTCAACCTCACTCTATCCACAATCCACAGCCGGAACTCCTCGCCACCGATCCTCTTCCTCCACGGCTTCGGATCCTGCAAAGAAGATCTAGCAGACCTAGTAATCCACCCCACTCTCCAAAAATACGGCCTCGTCGCCTTCGATGCCCCAGGCTGCGGCCACTCGACTACCGACAACCTCTCCGCCACCTATGTATTCTAACCCGGTGGAGATGTATCGTCGGATTGCTGCGTTTTTGGATAGAATTGATTAGACTAGATAGAATAGAGTAACTAATAACCGGTATCAGATTCAAGGGGACGGGAAAAAGCCACAAATGGGGGTTTGAGTAACGCTCACCTTTAATCACATTCCTTTCAGCCTATATCAAATGTGTAGGGTGTCCCAAGCTCACCGGGTGAGCTTTCAAGCAATCTGGCCATGATAACAAAGTTCATTTGATGAAATAACCAGCTAAAAGCTCGCTTACAATGTCTTCGTCCTACCTAAAGGGTTGACTTTACACTTGCTCATAGTCGGGGGAGAAGGCTACTAGAGATGTCATGAGACGAAGAAATTTACATTGTATACACTTCTTTCAATAGAAACCTCGTGTCGGACGAAGAATATCGTACAAGCCCCTAGCTAACTATTGATCATTGCCGACTTCAGGTCACTTTTGAGGAGCAAGGGTTCCCATCCAACTTCGGTCTTCCTGCAGCTTCTTCTCTCCCTTGGGAACTCGTCTTCCAGTTTCCGGCACCAGGGACTGCGTCAGAGCCTTCGCGTCCTGAACTCGACGCACTGTTTCCTCCCGTCCCAGGATTGTCATGATCTCTGGAATACCAGGCCCAGGGGCGGAAGCTGACAGTGCCCAACGGAGGTAATGATATAGTTCCTTCTTGAAGAGCTTGTCGGGGTTTACCGCATCCGCATTCTCAGATGGGCTTGTGACAGTATCGGAGCCATCGTAAGAGGTGATGTTTGCACGGTGAGTCTCAACGTCCCAGTGCGATGGCGGTACAAGAGTTAGAGCCGCGGCCGCCGTGTGGAGCGCTTGCATTGGCACTGTCGCGGCTTCTGTCGAGGAAGGAGAGGTCGTTGGCGTGTACGGGGGTCGGTCAAGTTTTGAAGTGAAGAAGGTAGAGTTGCGCTTGGTGAATTCTTCTGCAGTGGTATAGGTCTTGGCATCTGCGCGAAGGAGAGGTGCGATATACTCGGGCAGAGTGCGGCCTCGAAGGATAGAGGAGCTGGGGCTTGAAGTCAGACTAAGGAGGTTCAGCATGAGGTCGGTGGATGGACTGACAGATTATCCCCAGAATAGCCATCTTCAACGACAGCGCACACTCTATTTACCATTTCGTGAAACTGAGGCCCATCGGTTGCCGCAAATCGCTGGGCGTGCGCCTTCTGAAGGAACCAAAGCTTTTCAAATGCGACAACGGTGTTGCCGCGAGTGATCTTGAGGTTGAACTGGAGACTCATGTTAGCTTTGTCCAGCCCGTCTTAGCCAGCTGGAAAGACATACAATCTGCTCAAGCTCCTCCAAGCTGAAAATGTCAGATTTCCGGGAATGTGACCAGCCCAAAAGCGCAGCAAAGTTGACCAACGTCGCAGCGAGAATGCCCTGCTGGTCCTTGAAAGACGAGAGATCAATGTCTGCATTCCGCTTGCTGAGCTTCTGTCCGCTCCTGTCGACGAGCAGGGGAACGTGACCGAATTGCGGTGGTGTCCACTTGAAGGCATTATACAATGCCACATGCATCGGGGTCGAGGGCATCCATTCCTGCAAAAAGTTAGCCAGGGCTCGCCAGCCATAGGAGGAGTATTTAAGCTCACCGTTCCCCGAATAACATGAGTAATCTTCATCAGATGGTCGTCCACCACATTGGCCAAATGATATGTGGGATGTCCATCAGACTTCAACAGGATTGGATCATCATAGACTCGATCAATGAGATCCAATTTGCTGCTGTTGGGTTTATTCTGTCCCGTCTTGCCGTAGACCAAGTCATTGAACACGGGATATCCGTCAACCTTCAACCGAACCACATGTGCCTCACCCTTGGCTGCTCTATCCTCCGACTCTTCCGCAGATATGTCGGCACATGTCCTATCGTAACCGGAAGGTAGCCCTGCTTGGCTGCGGTAACGTGCGAACGAATCGAGACGCTCTGAAGAGCAGAAGCACCGGTAGGCATGACCATTAGAGATGAGGTCGTCGGCGTGGGCTCGATAGAGGGGTGTCCGCTCCGACTACGAGTGACATCCATTAGCGATGCCTTCATTCAAAGATGAGGTAGAGGCCTACCTGTCTGTAAGGTCCGTATGGGCCACCAACGACAGGACCTGGAGTTCTGAATTAGCTTACGCCCAGTCTGACCGTAGTCCATGTTAATTCCGTCGATTCTACCTTCATCCCAGTGTAATCCCGCCCATCGAAGGTCATCGTAGAGACGCTGCTCTGCTCCCGGAATCGTACGTTTCTACGCGCATCAGCGGTGGTTCCCTATCCCTTGAGATTGTCGGACAAACCTGATCCGTATCTTCAATGCGCAAGAGAAATTGACCTCCGGTTCGCTTGGCGAGTAGATAATTGAACAGCGCAGTTCGTAGCGACCCCAAATGGAGGTAACCGGTCGGAGAAGGCGCAAAGCGAGTTCGCGCCGGGGCATCGGGCAGGTTGTTCTTCGACTTGCGAACCGTTGCGCCCGTGGAGGAAGACAAGGCTCTGCATTGAGTACAGGTCCATGATCTCCGGGCCAAAAGCCCGCTGCGTAGACTCCTCATCGCCGCTTGGATCTGACGACGCGTGCCTCAAGGGCGTTTGATCGGGCCAGGCGGGTTTTTTGCGGAGTTCGGCAGCTCCGCGCGCCTGCCCGCCAAAATTTAAATTTCGGTTGGCGACTCCGCAGAACCAACTCAGTCAACATCTCAGCCCTCCTCACCTCTCTTGCCTTTTACATCCCGCTCGGCCAGGGTTCTGCGATTTCAACCCGGTGGCGTCTGCTTTTGCCATCTCACTACCCCAGATTTACCTCACTCGTTGAGAACCGCACCAGTACGTCCCACTATCGCCTTTCGTTATTGGTCTGCTTATTGACGAGATCTCCAGTGGCTGAAATCGAAGTCGACCTCTATGGTATGCGCCACTCGGTCATTTGAGCATATTTGGGAGGTGACAAGAGATTAATCGATTCTTTCTTTCCACATAGAGGTCCTAGAGATCCATCGAGGCGCGTCCACCGACGAGATCCGCAAGGCTTACCGGAAGGTAAATTCTGCGCCGCTGGCATGATTGAGTTCTAGAGGCTGACAGCAGATATCAATAGGCCGCTCTTGCCAACCATCCCGACAAAGTCCCTGAAGACGAGCGCCCCGCAGCCGAAGCCAAGTTCATCAATGTCCAGAAGGCCTACGAGATTCTCTCCGACGACGATAAGCGCCACATCTACGATACACATGGCATGTCTGCCTTCAACGGGTCGGGTGAGCCGGGCATGGGCGGTGGTATGGGAGGTATGCCTCCGGGCTTCGAGGAGATGTTCGCCGAGATGTTCAGTGGAGGTATGGGCGGTATGGGCGGTATGCCTGGGATGGGCGGCATGGGTGGCATGCCTGGCGGCGGCCGACCCCGTAGAAGCCCCGACGAAGAACAGGAATATGAGGTCAGCTTGGAGGAGCTATATAAGGGCAAGACCGTCAAGTTTGCCAGCACCAAGAACGTCATTTGCAGCTTGTGCAAAGGCAAGGGTGGAAAGGAAAAGGCCACGGCCAAGAAGTGCTCCACCTGTGACGGCCACGGCATTCAGGAGGTTATCACTCAAATGGGACAGTTCTTGACCAAGAAGACGCGGCCATGCTCCGTGTGTAACGGTCAAGGTTCGTTCTTCAGCCCCAAGGACAAGTGCAAGAAGTGCAAGGGGAAGCGGACGACCGAGGAGAGGAAGATGTTGGAGATTTACATTGCCCCTGGTTCCCGGTAGGTCATCTCGAATCCCTTGGATCATTGGCATGCTGCTGACAACTTATTTAGTGAGGGAGATAAAATTGTCTTGGAAGGGGAGGCGGACCAAATCCCAGACCGTGAGAATGGCGATATTGTCTTCAAGTTGATCCAAGAAGAACACGAGGTCTTCGACCGGGCTGGCTCCGATCTGCGGGCAGCTATCGACATCACCCTGGCGGAGGCTTTGACTGGATTCTCACGTGTTGTGTTGAAGCATCTCGACGGGCGTGGCATTGAGATCACTCACCCAGCCGGCAAGGTTCTGTCTACCGGACAAGTCCTCAAGGTCCCCGGCGAGGGCATGCCCATCAAGCGCAGCGACGCTCGGGGCGACCTCTACCTGGCTGTGAACGTCAAGTTCCCCGACGAGACATGGAACCCCACTCCCGAGGTGCTGGCGAAGTTGCAGGAGCTCCTTCCTAAGCCCGACCCGGACATCGAAGCCACCACCGTTGACGAGGTCGAATACGACCCCAACGGCAACATGGACGACTTTGGTGCCCGGGACGCGCAGGGGGGCTCGGCCTGGGTGGACGATGATGACGAGGAGCCAGCGCAGTGCGCGGCCCAGTAACTTGGTAGAGAGGATATGGAGATTTCATGCTTTGCTGGCATAGAAGGGCGTCTGGGGTTATTTTGCGTTTTCCCTCGTGGCTTTTTCACTGGTTTATGAGATTTGAACATCTCCCTTCTACGATCATGATAGTACACTAGACCCGATACGCTAGATTTGAACATTTTAGTCCTTGATGAACCTATACTTGCTTCTTAACAGGTGGTGTATTTTGTTGCTCCTCGCAGTGGGGTGCCGAGTGAAGTTCAAGTCTATTTTGGGTATGAGTAGTATTACAATTCCAACTATACTGCGTCAGATTGCGAAGAGATTGTTTGTGATATTCGACGCTCATGTCGCTGTCATGTGACTTTACCCTCGTCATTATGCTTCCATTTGCGTATGGCGGAGGCATTTGACATTGTTCATCCACAGATCACATCGAAACTGGTCGTGCGCAAGAGTCCTCCTTATGCTGCATGCTGGGTAGATCAGTATTACCGCGCATTGGGCGCTATAGCCATAGCCTGGGAATCAAGAAATGCCCCCATCATCCTCGACCATTACCATTACAAGGTTATCGATCCATCCACAACACTACATCCCAAAGGCCAAGCATCAGACACAATGGAAGCTCTATCCAGCTAAAAGCAAACCACCAAACACGCACCTTATTCATCGAGTCTATTCCACCAATTCTCTACCCACCAGCCATCTTCGTCGGCCTCCTCCTTGGCCTCTGGACATGGAAATGCTTCTGGATAGTCGTGATGCAAAACAAACTCCTCTATCTATCATGGCTCCCGCCATTCTCGCGCTCCGACACAATAGCCGAATACGCATCTGAATGCAAGCCCGTGCAATGGACTGAAAAGCGCATCCAAAGCCTCGATGGCACAAAACTCGCCGTCTGCGAAGGACACATCCCAGCCAAGGACAACGTCAAACCAGCCGATGCTGCGAAGAAATCCAAATCCGTCGTGATATGCTACTTCCAGGGCAACGGCGGCTCAACACCGCTTCGACTGCCGCTTCTTTCGCAAGTCCTGAGGACGATCGCGACGATGTCCAAGGCGAGATCATCAGCCCAGCAGACCAAGTTTACGATCGTCGCCCTGTCATACCGTGGCTACTGGACGTCTTCCGGGCGCGCCACACAATCCGGCATCGAACTCGATGCCCAAGCACTCCTAACCTGGGTATCCGAGACTTATTCATCGCCAGAGACAGATCTACAAGTAGTTCTCTGGGGACACAGTCTCGGCTCAGCGGTCGCAAGCTCAGCGCTGCCGACATATCTCTCGCAACGAGAAAGCAAAGACCATACACCGGGTGCAAGACTTGCGCCAATCTCGGGATTAATAATGGAAGCTCCAACATCGAATATCAAAGATATGCTTATCAGCTTGTACCCGCAGAGATGGCTACCCTATCGGTACCTGTGGCCGTTCTCGTGGAATACGTGGTGTAATGCAACGAATCTGAGACGGCTGGCTGAGTGGCGAGATCAAGTACCCAGCAGAAGGGGGTTAATACCGCCAACTCTTATTTTGTCCGCCGAGAATGACGAAGTCATTCCACCGTACGTCGCAGGGCAATTGGAGAAAAGAGGTCAAGCCCTCGGCCTGGAAATCTCAAGGAAAGAGGTGGCTGGAGCGATGCATACGGAGGGCCCAATGAAAGTAGAGGGCCGAGAAGCGCTTGTCAGGTTCATTCTCGACAGCACTTCCAGAGCATGACGATAATGGGACGAGGCTTCGTGTTTTACGATTAGATTCAGGAAACGTCCACGATTCACCAATGTTTGGAACGGAAAATAATATTAACAAAACACTACACAAAAAATCAACACGCTGTACCGCGCTAGAAGTAACACATGTAAAATGAGCAGAGTAAGATCAAGCACGACATAAAGAACAGTCCGGCTCCAGGGACCTAGGAGACCAAGACGAGGGAATAGATAGAAACCGTGAGCACCAAGCCGCAAAAATAAAACCATAAGACACAAGAAGCAGAGGAAGACAGAACAAAAACACCATGCCGACCCACTAGAAGTATCCAAAAGGGAAAGATTAAACAAACGCATCCGCCGATTGAGGGACAGACGTCCAGAAGGAACGAGTCAAGACAGGGTCTTCTCTCGAGATGTACAGCCAACAGACGTGGCCAGCACCAACAGCGGACGTGATAAGCATCGACAGAAGGAAGGGAAAGCATAAACAAGAGTGACATGATGGAACTCGTAATTTTGAACACAGAAAGGGAAGAGGGCAACATCCAAAGTTGGCGAGAGGGAGGTTCGGTCATCAGTTTGCGTGCGGAAAAAACACCAGCCCGATGGAATCTGAAAAAGCTCAATCGTGAAAAGATCGTCAACATGAGCCATAGAGACAGAGTCCAGTCATGGGATCGTCAGGAAGCCAAGCGATTGCATAACCACAGCTCATAAGCCCGATGCGCCAGGAAGAACAAACGAAAGAAGAAAGTCCAGGGAATCGAAGGGTCAAGTAAGCATCATATGTCTCGTGTGGGAGGTGAGAAACTGAAGTGGACTGCTTTTGCGTGGGAAGGTAGGGAGACATGCTTTTAGTAGGTCTCGTAATCGTCGGTCCACTCAGTATCACTGCCAGCGACACGGATCATCTGGCCAGGGTGTGGCCCGTCAGGACTGACGCTGCGAATGCCCTTGGACTTCTTTCCAGTCAAGTCGATGGAATCTTCGGGCGCAAATCGCTTGCCTTGTGCTGCCCGTAGCTTGGAGTAGTAAACATCGCTAGCATCTGCCTCGGACCCGGAGGCATCGTCGAAGGTTTCCCAGTTCTCTGAACCGGAAGTAGCAGTGTTGACGGTGGATGAGTTGGACGTTTGGCGGAGGGCAGGTGGAGGAGGGGCTTGCGACAAGTAGGGGTTCACACGAGGGAATCCTTGCAGCGATGAATTCAAGGACGAGGTGGACGATTGGGAGGAGTGGGAGAAACCGGTGGATCGGTGGTTAGACATGACAGAGGCGCTCATGAAGGACCGCTGGCGGTCATCGTAGACATCCTCGGGGCTCACAGGTCGGACAAAAGCGGATGACATTGCGCTGTTACAGCGCGGGGGCTCCATGGCGTAGTTACCGCGCTCCTTCGACTCAACGGTTAATGCCCGCATTCTAGGCGGAGGGCCTCGAGGAGGTGGCATCTTGCCATTGATCGTGCTGGACGAGTACGAGCCAGGTCCAGTACGACGTTCGGGGGAGTTACCGCCATATGGCACGTTGCTCAAAGGAGCTCGGGCGGGTAGCTTGGAAGGAGATCTGGCTCCAGCCCGACTAACTCCAGAATAACCGATAGTGTTATGCTTCACGGGTCCGTTGCTTGTCGGCGTCTTAGTAGCAGATCGAGGCGGAGGAGGTCCGCGCATGGAGCTCCCAGGGCGAGAGATGGGATCGCGCTTCGTGGCACTGACACTGGACTTGGTCGTGGACGGAGGTGCGGAAGGAGTCTTGGAGCGAGGAGGCGGCTTGGTGAATGTAGGAGTCAAGCTATCGAGATAACGATCACCGTGGACCAAGAATGGCCGACCAAACTCATCCTCCCAATGCTCGAGCTCTTTGCGCAATTCAGCCTCAACCTTGGGCAACTCCTTTGCAATCCTCTTGCGCATCTTCTCTTCGCGCAAAAGCTTGCCGGGGTCACGCTTCTCGCCCTTGTTTCCGCGGCCCATGAGCCGAGAGGCATCTTGGCTGGATGCGGACAGAGCCTGACGATCAGCCAGAAGGCTGCGATGCTTCTCAATCAGCTCGAGGGTAGGGGCCCGCTGCTCCTTGATTGCTTCCAGACGGGCGATCTCAGCCTCATGCGCCTCGAGCAAAGCGTCACTGCAAACATCAGAGAACGCGGGAGTAAAGTCAAGCATTTCCTCCTCAGAGAAATACAGGCTGTCCCAGAGCTCCTGTAGACGACAGCGAGCATCCTCGACAAACAAGTGCATATTTTGTCTCTTCAATTCGTTGAGACGAGCCAGCTCTTCTTCAAATTCGTTGATAGTGCGGAGACCACAGCCACGGTTGGCAGAAAGGAATGCCTTGCGATCCGACTCCTCGACTCCGAATCGCTCCCAGAGGCTCTCGACACTGGCGCGGAGCTCCTTGATCTTGCGCTCGCGTCCTTTCTTTTCTTCCACCAACTTATCGCGCTTGGCCATCAGATTGGCCAAGTCGGTTTCGTGAAGTCCAAGCTGCTCCGGAGACTCGCGGTAGTGCTTGACAATGTTAGAGTCGGTTTGCACTTGAGGGGTGCCAAGCTCAGCCCAGAGCTTGATGATCTCCTCGGATGTCGTTTGGACGAAGGAAATGCGGCGGTGGTATTCTTCGTAAACCCGGGAGAATTCTGAGTCCAGAGCCGTCACATAGGCAGGTGAAAGATCGAAGCTGGGCGGAATTGCGGAGCCCGGTGCGGTGGGAGGTAGTTCGATTGTAAGGAATGAGGCCTCAAGGTGAGATGAATAGGACTCAAGGGCGTCGACCAGTTCTACTTAAGGTTAGCGTCGTGGACAGATCGCAATCGGCGCGTACAGTAGAACTCACTCTTAACCTGTTCGAAGCGCTCACGGTGCAGCTTTGCCATCGCCTCGCTTTTCTCGCGGAGGAATGCGATGCACCGGTTGAGCGGGTAGGTAATGCGCAAATCATCGCGATTGAGCTCGTACTGGCCATTGGCCCGCTCATCACCCAAGGACGCCTCCATCTGTTGAATACTCGTGATGAGGCGCTGGGCTTCTTGTGTCATCTTATCTTTCTCTCTGTATAGCATGTGATATTAGTCGTCGTCGCGACGGTCAAGGCTTGTTTACACAGGGCCGAACTCACTCGTCAACAAGCTTAAGGTGGTTGTTTAGGGTTTCAGATAGGGCATTGAAAAGCTATAATCGCATTCAGTATTGGGACAAGCCGGTAATGGCAGGTCAATGGCTCGCCTACCTCTGCCTCGCGGGAGTCGCGTTCATGAGTGGGGACTCCAATCTGATCAAAAATGCCATGGAGCTGCTCGACAATGTTATTGACCTGGGAGGTCAGGAAGCTTGTGTCGACCGCCATGACTGAAGGCGCTGTACTCGGCGACAGCGAGATTGAAAGTGTAAATCAAGGAATGTGATTCACTTCAACGACTGTGTTGTCGACTCTGCGACAGCGACGCCGAAGGGATTCAAGGGCAGCCCAAGGCGCGGAAAGTCCGACACACCGCCAAAACAAAGAAAATAACGAAGGTGGAGAGACTCGTCAGTTGAGAGACATGGAGGATTGGAGGGGAAGAAGAGTTGGGGGTGTTTATGAGGGGGTGAGGAGCGAGGCAGGGCTGGATCGCAAACAGGTTCAATCTCCCGCGCCTCTGGTTGTTTGGCCCCGATCGTCTCCAGGGGCAACGGCTGACTCATCAGCTTCACCGCCCCGATTCTGCCTCTCATCAGCCCCACCGCTGCTCTCCGCCTGCTCCATCACTGCGTCGACAAGCTAGCCGTCGATGAGAATCCCTCCAAATTAACCTTATCTTCGTTTCAACCATATCGCCCCGAATTTCCCGCTGGCTGACTCTTAATTTCTGGTCATTTTGCTCTCCGAACCTACTCCATCACTCACAAGATGCAGGCTGCGCAGCAGTCCTGGGGTTAGCTTCCCTCTCCCTCAGCAATGAGCACAAGATTAGAGCTTGCAGACTAATCACCAAGACAATGCCAGAGCTCGAAAACGCCATCAGCGTATTCGACCCCCAACGCGATGCACTCTACCAATACGATGAAGCTACGCAAAAGGCCCTCAACGCCGAACGACCCTGGGCCTCGGACCCGTACTACTTTAAATCGGTCCGCATCTCCGCGACAGCACTACTGAAAATGGTGATGCACGCCCGCTCAGGCGGATCCCTAGAGGTCATGGGCCTGATGCAAGGCTACATCCTGCCCAACACATTCGTCGTGACGGACGCATTCCGGCTACCCGTTGAAGGAACCGAGACTCGCGTGAACGCCCAGGACGAGGCGAACGAGTACATGGTGTCGTATCTGCAGTCGTGCCGGGATGCGGGGCGCATGGAGAATGCCGTGGGCTGGTACCACAGTCACCCGGGGTACGGGTGCTGGCTGTCCGGGATTGATGTGGCCACACAGCAGACGCAGCAGATGACCGGGCCGTTTGTGGCTGTTGTGATTGACCCGGAGCGCACGATCTCGGCTGGCCGTGTTGAAATCGGTGCTTTCCGCACTTTCCCCTTGGACTTTACTCCTTCGAAGGAGGACCACGAAGACGATGAGTATCAGACTATCCCGCTCGGCAAGGCGGAGGACTTTGGTGCGCATGCCAACCAATATTACTCCCTCGAGACGACACATTATAAGAGCACGCTCGACACGGAAATCCTGTCACTTCTCTGGAACAAATACTGGGTCGCAACGCTCAGCCAAAGTCCTCTCTTCACATCCCGCGACTACGGCAGCAAGCAGATGATGGATCTCAGCGAGAAGGTACGCAAGGCGGGGCGGGGTATCGAAAACAGTGGACCGCGGGGCGGTTCGGCTTCCGCGAAAGACCAGCAGCTGGATAAGATTGTGCGTGGCGGACAGCGTATTGTGTCGGAAGAGGTAAAAGGATTGCTGGCATCCGAGGTCAAGATGAAGCTTTTCCAGGACATCGGGGATCAGTCTACCCCAGCAGCCTAGGACCCAACTATCAGGTGCATCCGGCAAGGAGAGCCTCATTGCATAGATATTGCTACGACTGTTACGCTATTTGACTTCTCGCTTGTGGGATGAGAGTCGGTGACTCGGTGCCTGTGCGCTTGGCAGAATAAGCTTCTGATAATCATCTTGGCATAGACGGAGGTCACTTTCTGATAGAAGTGAATTGTGTAGACTAATCTTCATGACTTCGCTGCGGGACATGAAATGTCGTGATAAAAGAAAATAATCATGTTGCATGACCCTTGCCTGAACCAAGTGGATCAGCCGCCGGCTACTGCAAGTATTTGTAACGACCCACATCGATCCAGGCCGATGCAGACACTATACTGCGTACATATGCATCCAAAAGTCAATCTGAAAGGAACAAATCATTTTCTATTCGCCGGGGTACAAATAAGACAGGGTATAGACCGGGCGGTTATCGAAACAATAGGTACAGAGAAAGCAAGACGAAACCAAGTATCCTGCGGCGACGATACACTCAAAAAGCATATCCGACACAAACGCAACCCCAGGTCGTAACATATCATTATAGACAAATGGCATGGAACATCAACCGCGAAGAACGAGTTCCTCACTCCGGCGGTAACGAGAAAGGACATGGGCAAACCAGATGGACAAGAGAATTGAAAAGAAACAAGGCGGCGCCAACACAGCGGCCAAAAATGTACATCGAGACCAATATGTGCGACGGTTGAATACATGTTGGTCAATCTGGCACAACACAAGACCGGAAGTGAGGAGGCGGATCCGTGCTGGTAAGGGAAGAGAGTCCCAGACAAATCCCTAGAATTCTATATCAGAAGAGCAAGAGGTATATATTGAATGCAAGAAGCGAGGGTATCGAGGGTTGCAGCGTGAGTCATGCATGTAAGAGGAGACTGCCGCAAAGGAGTTGAATGAGCGGTCGGAACGATTCGACGACGACTGACTCGTTGCCCCACCAGGTCGTGAAGGACTGGAGGCGAGGAGAGTAATTTTGCATGAATCCGATGCTGAAGCACGACGGAACTGGACCGGCTAAAGTGCCGTTGGTTCATGGCGGTAAATGGGGGAGGCGCTCGGGCGCAGACTAGGATGTCTTGGGCACGGTCGCAGCGGGCGGAGGAATCCCCAGAAAGGAACCCCCAGAACGGGGGGCCATCACACGAATCCTGCTAGTGGCAGGATGGTGAGACCAATTGCCGGTACTGGCAGTCTGGCGGCCCTTATGCAGCCACAAGCTTTCATTGGCGCAATGCGAACACAAATCGCTGTGGCGTTCGTGCGCCCACGATGCTCGGTTGGAGAGGGCCGCCCGCAGGTGCAGCTTTGACAGGGATGTCTCCGCCACACGCTTACAGGAAACCAGACTCTGAAAGCAATCTACGGGGTAAAGAAACAAAACCAGTTAGTGTCAACTTCCACAAGAAATATTGAAGCATTTTTTTCTTTGTCCCAAACAGAAAAAAAGTGGTTGAAATATGAGGTCAAATTTGGGTATCGCCGAATAGAGCCAGACACCATGCCCGAAAGAAAAAGGAGAGGACCGGAAAAAAAAGCAAAGGCTAGAAAAGGATCACCGCAGAATGGCAACGGTGCTTGCGAAGAGCAGAGAGTTCTTGTCTCTGAGTGCTTGTTCGGCATACCTTGCAATCTTTTCGTCTTCTCGTTCTCTAGGTTCGATTTCGAGACTTCGGTCGTACATGTCGTGTACATCACCCGAGGCCTGCAGGTTACTGAGGATGTAATCCTGGAGTTCTGGAACGGGCTGAAGGAGGTAAGGGACGTTCTGGTACTGCTGGATATCTCGGATAACCTCTGCGGTCTTGGCTCGCTTATTGAAGTTAATCAATTCGGATGGCGTAAGCGATGGGATACCGTCCTCGATGAAAGTCAAATCCGTAAGGTAAACGCCTAGAACTCGTGAGCCTTGAACGCCACTAGTATGGGGGAAATAAGGGGGGGCCCAATCAAACAGCGCGGGGTCATTAGGGTTACCGAATCTTACCAAAGAAGGGGATACATGGAGGATTAGCGAGATGTAACGTCTCACGGTATTCGCCAAAGTTCTTGGTGCTCGCCATGAGACGGCGCATCTGCTCCAGGATAGCAGAAGTGCGGCCACTCACCTGGCCCCATGTCCGACCGAGACGGTGGATGGGGGCAGTACCGAGGGCCGAGATGATGGAGGTAAGGGTAGAGTAGTTGTTGAGAGCACGACATTTCTGTACGGGTTAGCATCAAAGCACCACTCGCTAGACAAGCGCAGGAAACCACCACTTACATCAGCGACGTTGACAAAGTGCTTGATCACCACCACACGCTTCTTGACATCACTTTGCGTCAAAATCATTTCCGCAACCCAGTTGGTCAGCTGATTGGAGTGCAGAATCAGAGCCTTGACATTAGAAGCCGGCTCCGGCTCGTCGGGGCCGACCTTCTTCTGCCAAGTCTTGTTCAGACACTCCGTCGGCCGAATCTTGGAGTAAAGGCGCGACTCGATGATGGTCAGCTGCCGAGCAAACTCCGTAGGATCGATATCGAGGAACTTCAATTTCTTCATGTTCTTCGGGATGATGGGCGGTGGCGCAGCAGTGTTCTGGGTAGGCACGAGGCGCTTGACGGAGATATCCTGACCCCGGAGTCGCTGTTCAATGACAGCGAGCAGGGTGGGAGCTCCTGGCGTTTTGGTGGTAGCAATTGAATCCTTGGTGAATGCGTGTACACGTCGCAATAGATCCATGTTCACTTCGTCGTTGGGCTCCATCCAGAAATGGTCGAACCAGCTCTTCAGGATGTTGACCACACGGAAGCGGATTGGCTTCTGCTTCCGATCAATCCACATTTGCATGTCATCGGAGTTGAGACCAAATGGAGGCATGATATTAAAGCGTTGTACCAGCATTTCGAAAAGCTCAGAGGCAGAAGTGAAGGAGCGGTAGGTGAGGAGGAATGTGTTGTTGAAGGATGCATCCAGCTTGTCGTGGCGGGTAAGATGTTCAACCAGCCCAGCCAGTGTTCCGCACTTGAGCATTGGCACATCTGATTTGGTGTCATAGAACACCTCGCCTTCGTGGTCCATCTTCAGGAACCAAGGAGTCTCCTCCGGCTCTCGGACGGGTTCGCGAACGGGTGGTTCCCGAGTCACCGTGGTAGGAGGTGCCTGACCGAAGAATCTTTGTGCCTTGTCCATGTTGCGTCGCACCTTGTCGGTACCAAGCGCATAGGAGGAAGGGATACCAATGGACTCATTCGCAATCTTGGCTTGAGACTCACTGCGAGCATGGACACCCTTGTTAAGCGACTCATCCTCCTCATCCAAGCGACTCTCGCTTCGCACTGATTGGTCTTCGGGAATTTGCTCAAGAAGAAGGGATAGCGAGAAACCGATCTGTGAGACGAAATTCTCCAGCTGCTTGGCCACGCTGCGAACAGCGGTGATCCGGTCATCAAGGGAATCACCGCGCAGCTCCGCCCACTCATCAGCCAGAGGGGCAGAGACTGCCTGGCAGCTCAGGATGAAATCACCGATGCCATCATAAACGCGCTGCTTTTGCAGACTGAAATCAACCAGTTGGGGATTTTGGAAGCTCGTTCCCAAAGGAACAAGGTTTATCGACTCAATAGTCGAAATCCAAGGACGGAACTGCTCAACGACCTTAATCGCAGCGGCCGAGACAGAGTCTGCAATCTCGACATGTTCAGCGGCAGTGACAATCTTCTGCTCAAGGGACAATCGTTCCTCCAACCGACGAATGCTCCCGACAAAGGACCTCCGCTGGACATCAATGTGATCCAAGAGAGCCGAGTCAAGAGAGACCGATGGCTCAGCACGCGAATCGCTACCCTCTGGGACAAGGAACGAGGTCGGGCCAGAGGCATTGAGCGAGACACCGTTGTTCTGCCAACTGCCGCCACACGAGCTGCCACTGACGAAGCCGGGGACGATACGGTTGATGGTGTCCCCGCGCTGCTGTCGGGCGACATCCACATAGCCGTACACTCCTTGCATGACACCATCTGCCTCTTGAAGGCACTTATTGACAGAGTCGGAGCCCGGCCAATCAGCAGCCGCAATATGTGACGAAAGAACCAGCTTGGAAAATTTAGACATCATATCCCGGAAGTAAGGGTACAGAGCCTTGTTTGTGGATATGATAGAGGGATTTCCTGAATGGTTATCCGTCGTATCAGATCCAGCAGCTAGAAGCATGCGTAAGTGATCGGAAATGTCCTCGGCTTTCCTGACATATTCGGATCGGTCGCGAGATAGGAGGGCTTGGCGATAGGCCTCCACGGCATAGCGCATGTTATCAACAAGCAGAGGCCAAGTCACGGGAGGTGTCAAGCCATCATCCACAAAGTGTTGGGGGGTACCAGAGGAGATAGAAGGGCGGGAGAAGCTTTCGGCAATAGAGGTGTTGGCACTCGTCGGTGCTCCACTGCTGTGGGTTGCCTGGCTCTTCATGGACGCTTGTTGCTTCAGATCTTTGGGCGGGTAGAGAGAATCCATCGAGGTCGCAGGTGACACACCGTCCACGTATGACTGACGACGGCGTGACATGGAATCCTGCGAAGCCAGCATCAAGGATTCTCCTTCTGCCTCAGATGCTGAACCGTCGTACTCATCCTCGTCGCGCTCGAATCCGCGAGCCATCAGCTCAGGAGGCGGTCGCGTCTGATCGGGAACGAAGAAATTCATCCGATCTCGAGGGCCCATCTCATTTGTCGCTGGGTTCTCAAATGGGAGCTCCATAGTGGAGTAACCCGTGAGTGTATTGAAGTAGAACAGACGGCCATCCGGAGTCGCCTGAGGGATCCAAAACGCCGCCTCTTCCTGCTCCTTTGGTGCAGGAATGCCCTCGATTGGTAAGATGGGCTGTGAGTCGCGCGGGTTGCCTTCAGAGTCCAGCTCCTCGTCCTCTTCATGTCCGTTGCCGTAGTCATCCTCGAGCCCGGATTCTGCGCTGTGTTCCGTGTCTTCGTGGAGATGCGTCAGGTGCTCACCAAAATCGTCGGCCTCTGTAATGATCGTGCAGTAGTTGCTGGGAAACCAACCGCGGGTGTTATCAATGACTCCATCCCACCATCCAGTTTCCAGCTGGTTAAGAACCTGGATGATATCTCCGCGGCGAAAGCTCAAGCTCGTATGGTCGTCGGCATCGTAATCGTACATCGCCCGCACAAACAGCGCGGGCGGCTCAGGGCTGACGGCATATCCCGTAGCCATTTTCTGCTTGATTGGAGAGGCGCTCACCCGATCTGAATGGCGAGAGATGCTGGTTTCCCGGCCGCGATGGCGAGAGGCGGCGGTGGGGGTGGTGGCCTGTTCGTCGGTGTACTCGAAAGCGGTCGCAAAAGCACCGGCCTTGGAGGCTAGTAAAGGTCCCGTCTCGACAGCCAAATCTGCCGCACGGAACTCAAACATTAAGGAGCGTCACTCGCGGCTGCAGCGAGAGAGACACCCTTCAGAGAGAAAAGTGGCCGAGGGGGGAGAGAACCGGTGAAGGGGGGGGGGTGCAGCGGCTGGGGGCAAGACCTCTGGACTCTCAGTAACCCCCGTGGCTCATGGCTTTTTGGGAATTCGACGGTTGAGGAGAGAAGAGGGGCGGGTGGGTAATTTTGTAATCCACTTTTCCCGGGGGTTGAGTTAAGACCAGACGAGGGAACAAAGCAACACGACCACAACACCTGTGATCAAAGGGATTCCATGAGTTCGAATATGATCATCAACAAGGAAGGAGAAGAAATCAGCGTTTGGGGGAGAGGACATACATCTCCTTTGGGGGGGGGGGGGGGGAAGGGGAGGAGGGCGAGAGAGACAATCAGGGTGGAGGCGGGACGGATAAGGCGTCTCCTCCGTGGACGAGTCCGTTCTGGCCGCGTATTCCTGTGACAGCCAATACACGCGGAAAATGGCTATGATGGGCACATATTACAGATTATTACGATATATTACGATATAGATTACAGTCAATGGAGTGATCAACAATAGATTCCTGCATATATTACCACCGCGGTACTGAATACGTACAGCGCCCCCTAAGGTTTACGGAGATGTAATTTACTTCGTATGCGAGTTTCATGCGGTCCTTTTCAAGTTCCGATGGTGGTGGTATCTCCCGAGTGATCTTGAGTGACCATGTTTTTTGTTTAGCGAATATAGAATGTCAGATCAAAATGAAGGACGGGCTGATAAACATCTGCTGTTCCCCTCTTCCACCAGCATAACGATCCAATGAACAACCTGGTCCTTGCGAAATCGTCCGACGGGTACGACCATTAGGACCGAGCGACAAGCCATGCCATGTGGTACTGCATCCATACTCCTGAATCCTGACAGGTCATGGTTCCGGTAGTTACAGTACATGTGAAGTCTACTTACCCTCCTGCAAACTTGAGTTCCCTGTCCTGATTCCTGACTGGTCCCTCGCTAAATCTGAGGCTTTTAACTCCATAGCGGAGTTCTCCATCAAACAGCCTCTTGATCTACCATGGCACGTTCGCGCTTGGATGCGAGTCGGCCATTCAGGGGGAAGAACATTGATCAACTGCTGGCGCCGCCTTATGTGTGGATGGCTGGATGAACGTACGGCATGTTCAGTCTGACATCCTTCGTGTGACGACCTTCTGTTGCCCCGTGCTGTCACATCCCCGCGCTTGGAGGGGCAGGAATGTAAGATGTCAGATTGAACCTGCCCGTTGCCCGAATAGTATCTCTCTTCAACGGAAGGTTAAAGAACATCTGAAAAAAAAAATATTGATACCTCCATTCGACCTGGTTAAATCAGAAGTAGGTGTGCTCCATTATTAATTGAGAGAAAATCCAGACCAAAAGGTGTTACGCCGGCTTTCGTTTCGCGAAAAGTGCGCGCGCCCCAGTGGATCGGCCGCGGCTCGCGCTGATTTGACATTTAACATTCTGAGTGGACACGGGAGAACATGAACTCTCATATCGCTCTTCATCCACGCGATCCAATAAGATATCCTATGCTGGGCTGCCTTTGGGCCGTTCTTCGTGTTCAGTTGTTCTTCTGCTCCAACGATAGATGATCGACTGCGTGTTCTAGGTTTGCAGGAGGTCAGGGTTTCCTTAATGAATCCATGCGACCAGAAGCCAAAAATGAGGGCGCCAACGGTCCGAGAGGGGAGTGCCGGCAGAGGACAAGTCCGCGCGGTTGAACCAAACAGCATCGAGGATATCCATGTTCATGCTGTTACCGTCGTAGTTGAGATTGACGAGCAGACTGGCGCGTTGCAGTAGCGCGAACCCCAGACCTAGAGAACCATACTCCGTACATGGCCTCTATTCACCTTCCTTCCCTGTCGCCCGGAGTATTATCCATTAAAACTAGTCACCACAGCTTACTGTATTCACTGTACACACTTGTCCCGCCGATGTTTGGGGGAATCTCGGGTAATATTCTCACGAACACGTTTCTTGCCCAGAGCCTTCTGAGACGAATAGAGATTGAGTTATTTTTCCCCCTCTGGCTGCACGAGCCACCACACCAGGGAAACGAGATTGGGGAGGGTCCCTCCAACACAGCTCCAGAACGATTCTAGAAGGTCGAGCCAGTGATTTAATTCCCATGTGGCTTGCATAGCGTCCGTTCAACCCCGAGACTGGGGGTCGAGTCGCATTTGGGATCGTGCTGACGTCTGCCTTCCCCTCGCCCGGTTCACACTTCACAGTAGCTTTGGAAGAAAGTTTCTCACCCTCGTGGCAGCCTGGTCTCTGGAAAAAGTAGCCTAGCTTTTTGTGCCTGTGTTTTGCTGGCCAGAATCTGGAGAGAGGCATTTTTGGGTGCCTTGAAAAGCCTCGGAGAACATCGGTTGGCTTGCGTGCCGGTCTATATGCCGTAAGCAGGAGACGGAGGGCTCGTGCTTCATATCCTGGTCTGCAATGTAGATGATGATGCGACGGAAAAACCAGACTACAAGCCGGATCGTTCGTTATGACGCAGCAAGCTCAAGTGATGTTCCAACACTCACAAAGTCGCGTCTCCACGTATTCGAAACGTCCAAGTCAACCTGCTTGCAAGACCACACGTATTCGAATAACGCAGGATTTTTACAGTGAGTGCACCACCAGGTCTCTTTACAGCAAGCAAAAAGCAGGGGTTCCTTGTTGATGTAAACGTGGAGTCGGCAAGTAACTCTAAGACCAGACGAGCTCCAAGCAATGAGGGAGCGTCTTTCTTGAATTGAGTTTATTTACTCGGGGGTAATCTATTGTGATAATTCGATACCTTTTATCCACGACATGCCTTTAACCAAAAATTCTGGCATCCTTCAAGTAGCCTCCGCAGAATGCCTCGCCTCGCCTCAGGTACCCCTTATTCCAGACTCCATGCCATTACGAGGTCCACATGGCTATTGACTTCACAGTTCTAGCCGATAGGTCCAAACATAAACTTTCTTCAGCATCGAACAAGAACGACCCAGCGTCTTTTCTTGCACTTCCCAATATATACAAAACCGTTGGCTACCAGCACCGACTGGCGGTATTTTGCACCCGACACGCGGGAAACAATGCCCATAGTGCAGCGGGCCGTTGCCTTCGTGGGAAGTAAATAACCACCCATGCAGCTGCACAAGAGGAACTGCCGAGTCCGCGGAGAAGAATACAGCCATAATTCATGACTCCATATACTGTCTCAGTACGGATTATTTTCGAGTCTTGCAAGACGGAGCTAGTATCAAAAACCCGGCTATTTTTCTGGCACAGACGATGATGGTGCCTGTAGATCAGCGTTAAACGCCTCACTTCGGCTGCGGGGTTGGACGGGCATTTATGGGGGGACATGTGAACGTGCCTGGTTTGACGGCCGTTCAGGCCGGCGAACTCAACCCCACGAATTACGATATTTGCCTGACTTATGGCTATTATGGAACCATGGTTCGCTGGTGTGCTGATCATAAGCTCTGTAGGCAGGTTTGCTGTTGTGGTGGTCTGGATGCTCAAAGTTGAGGCTCGGTTTCCAAATATTTGGGCCGTTAATGCGTCAAATACCTTCGCTAGTCTGGCGCTATTGATTTATCTTGGCATACAAGGTTCAATATAATACCTGGTCATGTCGAGGAATTACCAGTTTTCTGGATTACAATGTCCTTACGACGGGCATACCCACCTACTGCTAGTGATCATTATGTGTTGCAGTGCCCATCGCCAGGTATACAGTTCCTCGGCATAGGCAATGATCGACTCGACTCGCGGCTAAACTAGGTAAGATGACCCGGTGACATTAACGTGTGATACTCCGTTCCAGCAGATCATTTGGTAGCATGGAACAATAATTCAAATAGCTGGTTATTTTTCGATGCTGGAATGGGTGACATGCCCTAGGTGATCCATGGAACAGCATCGCGGCCCGGGTTGAATATCTGTGGGGTTCGCTGCAGTCATCAATATATAGTGGATATATGGGGGTCAGATTTGCCGCGTAATTTCGCGCGTTATTATGGCGAAACCGCCAAGCCCTCAATACATCAACCACGGAATGGGGGTCAGATTCCTGTATTGACCTTGTAAAGGGGCTGTTATTACATTCCCACTGCCTATCCCCCTTCTACCGGCAGAAAATCAAAAATCAATTGACTAGCTAGCGAGTTTTTGAGAGAAGCTGAGATAGTTGGTAGAGCGAAAGCTTGCCTCTACACCGTATAAGCTCTAGCTCCTTAATAGCTATATCTAGAGATAGGCCCTTGCTATGTCTAGCGTAGATCTCGTCGACGATAACTTTTCGCCGGTAAAATATGACCCTTTCACGAGAGGAAGGCCGCTAGCTCGCACCATACGATCTCTCTAGTGACTGGACAGATAGATTCGCGCCTAACCTATATATCTACTCTCTCTAGATCTCCGGTATAGTCTAAATCGTATGAGAGAGGGAGTAGAGAGATTAAGAGAGGGATAATAAAGAGGACGGAGTATCGATCCCCTATAGGAGAATCTGCTACTTATCTAGAAGTAGCTATAAAGATAATACCTTAGATAGATATACTACTAGCTAAGAAGAAGGCGTAGGTAAGTTTAGTATCTACGTTCTAGTACTAGAGGTATCTATAGCTTATACGGCGAAGGTAATATAGCTAGAAAGGAGATTATAAAGCTAACGAGTAATCTTCCTAAGCTATTTATAGGCCTAATAGCTATAAAGATTAACTATCTAGTGTATATCCTTCTAAAGGATACTAAGGCGATCAGTAATAATTAGAAGCGTCTGTCGGAGCTAAATCTCCTAAGGGGTCTCTATATAAAGAAGGGACTATCGTATTTACTCTATTATGATCTCAGGAGTGTAAAGGGCATGATTTGTAATATTAGGGGCTAACTGGTACTAAATGAGCGGATAGCGGTAAAGACCGGCAGAAAGTAGCCGTAAGCGTACCGCTAAAGTGGGTCCGGGATCACATCCTCCCCTACTAAGAACGAAATTCATCCTGAATCTTGCCGTCACGTGACATCGGAGTGTTTTAACTCGAGGTCTCGCGCAGGAGCATCAGAAAGGGTAGAATCTCATCCAATCTACATACATAATGAATCAACAAAAGAAATACTTCCTATCCCGTCTGCGTCAGGTTATCGATGCGGGCACATTCGGGCCCGATTCGGCACGTGACCCACAGCCTGACTCCATGAAGTTGAATAACTTCAAATCAACCGGCAGCACCAACCTTCCTAACCGCCAACTTCATCTCGGCAGATTCCACCAAACTACGCAAAGAAGGCGACGGGAACAAAGAAACGCTCACGGAAACTCCCATTAGGCCAATAAAGATGCCTGAATGGCGGAGGATATAACCCTCTAGGTTTCCCCCGTCCGCCCCCTTCCTTTCTTTCCTCATCATCTTCCTTATCCCCAGCCGCGTCTCTTAGCAAGCTAAGGGTTACGAATAGGAAGTGGCTCGCAGGAGCAATATGAAAGACGAAGTCCTACTAGATAGTAGAAGATGAGATGCATCAATTATTCGCTTCACTTAGCTAGGATATCTTAATGGTATTTATCTTCTTGATCTCTTCTTTCTGTATAGTCTGTATGCGGTAGTAGTTATTGGCTGCATTCGGTTTATTTCTAGTATGCTGCATACGGTGGTAATCCGTTGCATCTGATGGTAGTATTTCATAGTAGTATTATTGTATCCGGTAGCAGTAGTATCTTATTCTTCCTGCAATCGGCTTTTGCATGTAGCTAGTATTTTGATGTTCTTCAATGGCCGTTGCTGCCTGATTTTTCAGGCATCCAGATTTAACTATTCTGCAGAAGAAATCCATCCGCATTCCACTGGGCCACATGGTTACCTGCAGGCCCCATCAGCTTTATTTTAATGCATGTTTTATTCTTCTCATGTTATAGTTCTTTGCATCTCTTTTTTAATCTTATATCTTATAGATGCCCCACAGGAGATTCGTGTGTGATTGGGCGTACTTGCTTCCCTCCGGGGAAAATTTCATTCAGGGGCGAGGACTCCGCGCCATAAGGAGTGTGAAGGTCCCTATGCCGTACTCGCGAGTCCTTCTGCGGCCTTAGTGAAAATTCTGCGCTGTTGCTGGTCGACGTGCGCGGAAGCGTTGAATTGTCTTGTTTTGCCCTATACTACACTGGAATCTCATAAGATCTTACGCAAGCGGATCTTATAAGGGAGTCCACGCAACTCCTGGTGCGCAGCCTCCCGTGGGCGACCGTGGAAGGCCGCCCTTTAGAGGTTTGCTACCATATGTGATCTCAGGAGTGTAAAGGGCATGATTTGTAATATTAGGGGCTAACTGGTACTAAATGAGCGGATAGCGGTAAAGACCGGCAGAAAGTAGCCGTAAGCGTACCGCTAAAGTGGGTCCGGGATCACAGCGGTATAAAGATAGGACTCCTAGGCCTAAGGCTTACGATACTTAAGATCTTTTAATCTCTATCCTTACTAGTAGTATCGTACGAAGTCCTTAATCTTATCCTTAGAATATCTATCCTATAGGGTACCTATAGCTCAGTTAAGATACTACTCGCGCTTTCGCTCGCTTTCCTTATATAGTCGGCTAGTTATTAAGGCTGAAATAGTATATCTATAAGGGTTAGGGAAGCTATTTATCCTAATGCTTTTTTAGAACTTCTAGAGATCTACGATAGTATTAATATATTACGTAATAGAATTAGTCCCTAGGGTTTATTTAACCTTTAATCTATCTAGCCGAGTACGATCTTTTTTGTATTAATAGGATCGGAGAGGCCGGTTTAGGACCTTAGTATCGAGAAAGTAGATAAGCTTCTTCTCTATAACTAATTCGCTATCTAGGAAGCCCTACTTTTTGTAGAAGGTCTATAGTATCTCTTAGCTTCTCGTACGAGCTAAAGACGAAGGGGTAGAGTGTTCCTTTATCTGCTATTCCTTATGCTTATTAATATAAGCCCTTAACGTATTCTTCGGCCGCTAGCTTCGTATATAGTATAGGGCCTTAATGCTGTAGAGGTTTAACCGGTCTTAGAGCTTAATCTACGCTAGCTCCTAGGTCTATAATAGTAGAGGAGAGGTATAGGGAGTAGAAGGCGATAATAGAGCTATTTATAATGTGTTTCAAAATAGTATTCGCTCTCGATGATGATAATAAGATACGTGTAGTGTAGTAGGAGTAATGATAAGATAGGAACGCGACGCGGAAAGTAACTAGCTCCCTTTCTACCACTCTTCCTACCGCCTATCCCTATTATCCCCCTTGATTCATTAGGCCCTCTATAATCGTCGTATCATCATCATCATCATTATTAAGAGCGAGCGGGAATGTAAGGGTACTATCATGGGCCCGTAAGGGTCCGTACGAGGCTATCCCTGGCTTCAGGATTACTGCCAAGATTTCGTAGGCGCGATCTGCGGTCAGATATCTCGCGCGGGATGGGGGTCAAAGGGCCGGGTGCGATCAGGATATATGAGATATCCTGGGGGTCACGTGGGATTTCGCGAAATTTCGTGGGCGTCGATACATATCCATATCCATATCCATCAGCCCTGGGCAACCAAATCAAACCCCAGTGATCACCCTCATCTCCCCGGTAGGTAGTAGGTACTCTATGATCACATACAGAATGAATATCCAGCCTTCATGAGAGCTAGTCTACAAGTTAGTCTACCTAACCCAGATGGCAGAATCATGCTGCTCGTTTCAGAAGGGACCATAAGGTTGGAAGTAACCGACATTGTCAATTCCATATTTGAATCCGTAACCAGCAATATTAGGTTAGTCCCTAGGTACGGTATGTACCTTGGTATACCTTACTGAATCCAGCCGAGAACTGCTGCTGAAAATGTATGTTTCCCTGACTCGATTGAGACCAAGGAAGTACACACATAGAGAGAGTCTGAATGGAATCAATCAATTCAATCAATAAAAGCGAGCTACCTCTCAATGTCAGACATGCCGCTGTCTCCTCGCCAGGACTCCAAGAGCGAATACATTAGGCAAGCCGTCCAGATGGATACCTTCAAGGGAGGTTGATGAGTCTGTAGTACTCTGTACATCGCCGAATGTACACGACCATTCAGACACGGATAATCAACGGCCGCCGAGGCGGCAGAGTCAGATTTGCCACGGCAAGTGCTGATGATTATTCCTGTTCCTTGCATGCGGACGCAGGAACCAACCGGATAGACAACCCAGCGGAGACCAGTCCTGCCGCTCGGTGCTAGGCCAAATGCACCAATGAACCAATCCAGCGGTGCCCTGTGGGCTTTCGTATCCAGCACCTCGGGTTCTCATTTCGATCATCGTCCAGCCCCCTATTTGTTGAGTTGTTCTCGATTTTTTTTTTTTTCCATTTCAATCGTTTATCAACGTGGGTTTGTACTGTACTCCGAATAAAAATTCAAAACACTAACTCCATACTACAACAGCCAGTATGACAGGGTAAGAAGCGCATGGTGTCTCAACTCTCAAGTTAATGAAGTTAATGAACATGGCCATCCATGATCCCAGTTTCCAAAAACTGTGGCTGGCGGGCTGCAGCCAGCAGTTCGATACGAATGGAGTCACCTCCACCCACCCACCCCTTCCAGGCTTCTCGACCTTCTCTTCCTTCTAACGCCCCCCACCATGACTACCCCACCAGCCATCAAGACGGCAATTCATTCGACCACGCGTGTCTAGCTTCGTTGCCCTCAACGACGGGCGTCAGACGTTGAACCTTACGAGGACAAACGATTCCCGGGTTCTCCGTTGACCAAGCCAAGGCCACCCTTCGATTTTTTTTCTTCTTCTCGAAACAGGCTAATAATCAACTAACTTAGCTGATGGAACCAACCAGTTAAGTAACTGGCTTCTCCCAGATGTTTCAACACAGCTCTCTGATCTATCTCGACGGCATATCGAAATAAGGGGGTGATCCACCTTTTCGAGAAACTTCGCGGAACGACATCCCCGACGCGGGGCTTGGATGGATGTGGAACACCCGATAACTCAGTTAACAATGGATTGTTACGGAGTACTGGAATTGAAGATGTGAAGTTGCTGGGCAGTGGGCACAGTTCAGCAACCGTGATCATGGACTACTATGAGTGTGAGCCGGTGACTCGTGAGGACCTAGCAGAGCGTCAGATCCCCTGCATCGGCCCTCTCCATCCCTGGCAATGTCCCGGAACCAGGGGCCAAAAGAAAATGTGCCGGGGTTCAAGAATTTGAAGTCAATTCAGTAGCCTGAATGTAAATGCCACGGACGGGATTATAGGAACATACACGTCGACACATGTACGGAGAAGGGCCCCCGTGGACAAACACTCATGAGCTAGCGACTGGCTGGTACATGTTTCTGCTTGCTTTGACTGGATTGGCGTCGGCTGGTTTACCGACGCCTTCGATGTCAGAGCATCAGATAATCGATCGTATATAGTATCTACATTGAGAAACTTCCTGAAGTATGAAGAATGTTGAAGTGGTCCATTATGCATAGGGTTGCGAGTTGCAACAACGCGAACCAAGGGGAGAATCACGGATTGACGGGAAGGAACCATGGACCGCTCCCTTTCCCCGGATAGCCCATTCCGCCACGATCCAAGGATCGCAGAACTAAACAAGGAGCCAGTTCCCGATCGACTTACCAACTTGGCACAACGGACTCTGTTCTCCCACTCCGCTACAGTAGTACAGTAATGGGTCATGACAATACCGCAAGGATAAACGATGTGCACTGTGGAGTGTGGACCAAGCAAATCCCACTGGGGCCCTGGGCACATATCGACCCGAGTTGACGACAGAGTATCTCAAACTCCATCAAAGGTCACGATCAAGGAACGGCACATCGGCACCAAGATTGGGGTAATCTCAGCTCCAGGCAGCTCCAATCTTTAGCGAAAGCGATAGCGCGCACAATGGGTCTGGATGCGGTGGCGAAAATCCATTCCCAGATCCTAACCCGTATCGATGCCCTAGGGCAAGAAACCCGAAAGCCACCACGGGAAGAGTGGAGGATCTGTCGTGCACCACATCCATCCTGGCGTGCCATGTGTCGAAGCGGTGAAGCTCATGATGGGCAGCATCGCATGCTGGCAAGGGCCTGATCTGTTTCTGAGAACAGAGCATGGGCTCCATGGGATACTTGTAAGTCCTCACCGACATCTAGCCTGCCCGTCGAGACGAAATTCCAGACCAGCCTGGCGTGCGACTGTACCTTAGCTCAGCGGAGTCCAACGGGGATAATCCCCTACCTGGCCCTGTGGCTTCGCTGGCTCACAGCGCGAGGCGACGAGGGAGTTGTCGGGATGATGAACGCACTGAATTAGGTCCCAGCCAAGGCCAGCCCAGCAGGCCGGTGGACATTAGTTCAGGGGCCGGCGCCGGGGAAGCAGCATCCGAAATTCCAGCAACTGCGGTGGTGGGTTTCGAGGTGGAGCACTTTTTGGGGTTGGGTCGAGGGAACTGGCGAGTAGGCTGGTTCATAACTGGGCTGATCGTTATGGAAATACAACCGGGTTAGTTGACTGGTTGATGGGTTCACGAGTGACTGCGATCCCTTTCGCCGATCCAGAATGATGGATGGAGGGTTGGGACCCGTTTCTGAGACCTTTGCGAGAGACACGGGATGCCCTTTGGATTGAGCTGGGGGTTGGAATGAGGGCCAGATGGGCCTTGGATTGAAGGGATTGGGAATTGTGGGACGAGGATCATGGGTGATCGAGGATCAACTGGTAGGCAGCTCAATCCGTGGGATGCAAGGAAGGAGCGAAAAAGGACCGGTAGGACAGAAGCACGACTGGCGGTATACTTTCGTACTTTGGGCCTTCATCAGGGCGGTCAAGTTCACCGCTCACTACATCGTCATTTAGTTGGAACTCGCGCCCGTAGCGTAAGTCCACTTAACAGCAGGTGTGTTCCTGCTTGGGTCGAGAACGTTGGAAACGGGGTCGGTCCGCTGCATCGGAAAGTGGATCGAAATCCTGAAGCTTCCAGAGATCCAAAAGTTCTCAAAGATCTTCCGTCTGGTCGAATGAGGTTCCCTTGCAGAGGCCCTAGTTAATGGATTCTGTCGTCCTCCCGATAATTTAGTGACTAGTCAAGGCTTCCTGGCGAGATGCATCAGCTCCCCGGTTCACCGCCTCTCACAGTCCATGGATAAAGGGCTGAGGCGTTGATGATCATCCGGGTCGTTCTGCGGGAGCCTCGGGGAAGTTGGAACCGGTATTTGGCCAGCAAGGGCGCTCGATGACGGCGTAGTATCCCGTCTAAGAAGATAGACGTGCATTGTACTTTGGCTGAAGAATTTATCATTGTGGAGGGTGTAGCACTGTAGCCAGGTAGAGCAATCTGAAAAGCCAAAAAGCCAATCCGATCGAAACGTAGGAACGGAATACGTGCATTTTCCATGCATCCCATCGATGATAAAAATGCGATTTCGATGACCACTGATCATTTCTTTCTGTGCCACCCTCTTACACCCCCACTCTCGAGTACCAAGTGGAGGGGCATCGCCAGACGCGTTTCCCAAGTAACCGCGTCGGCGAGTCGCGTCTGAGCGGATCGTCAAGCTGAAAGCTCTCATGATGGAGGGCTCCACGTCGGGAATCGGCGCTTCCTACGGACGCATTGGCGAGTTACGTGCTGGTTTTGCGGTGTACCGCGTGCCAGCTCACGCAAATAGTTCTGGTTAAGCAGACTAGCAGCTGTGTCGAGTGGACCCCAGACGTACCCATATGGTTTGTTTGCCGAGGAAAACGGAGGGTTGATAGTTCGAGAATGGCATGAATATAGATGAAGAAGCATGGGGCTGCTAGATGAGATACAACGCTTTCATAGATCATAAAATGAAGTCACAAATTCGGGTATTCGTGGTTCGAGGCCGATCCTGTCCAAGTGGAATGAAAGAGTTAGTGTCTCCGATGATGTTGTTCCCACGTCAAGCGTCCGATTCGCATTTTGTGTGCAGATCATCCTGCAGCCCGGCAGCTGATGTCTCGAGGGGCACGACGTAACAGTACGGAGCGCCGGAGTCCACCATAACTGGACGCATAGTTCACTACAATACATTATCAGCGCACTCGTCGAGAGGCACACCTTCGCGTACAATGCATAGAGAGGACCATTCAGACAAGGTAGAATTAAGGCCCGCGACCGCATGATAGATTGCGTACTCGATACGGAGCTGTGGCTCGTTTTACATAGCGAGTGTAAACACTTTGTGATTTGACCAGGCCGAGGACGTGGCACAGTCGAGCCGCCACATCGCGGGGCAACGAGGAGACTCTTCAAGACGCGTCGACTCTCGAGAGTCGAGACTGGAGACTGGGCTGTGTCCAAACTCCAAAGTACAAAAGTACTGGACGGGTCGGCGGGAGCCGGAGTACCCCAATCGTCGTTCCCGGGGCGAGACATGATGACCGATCTGTCAATCAGGGGGAGACACGGAGGCCACAGACAAATTCACAACTGGATTCATAGCCCTCCTTCAGCTGAGACGACGGCAGCCTGTGGCGCTTACTTGTCCGACCCAGTCCCTGAATTTGGGCCCTTCCATTTCCGATCCCATCTTGACGCATCTGTGGTCAACTCGCAACAATGAAAGCTTTTTTATATTCATGCTAATTGATTAGCGCTCAGGTGCTGGAGCCTGGATGAGGAGAAGGGAGCTGAAAGGGAATAGCGGTGCTTGTGGTGGTGACTGGTGGGCGATCCCGCCCACCACCACATGCAACTAGCGACGGCGGGGAATAGGATTCATGGCGGAGTCGATCGAGACCCTATGCCGAGGGAGTCGAGTGACCAGTCGATGCAGACGGAGCCTGTCGGGGACCGACGAATTGAAGAAATCAAGACTGAGACTCCTCGTCCCGATGGCTACATTGGCTAGGCTATCAGAAATCATCAGAAATGCCAGGGCAAACCTGGCAAATTGCTGCTCCCTTTCCCCCCCCCCCCTGTCTCATTCCCAACTTGCGCCGGATTCGGGGTGTCACGAATGCGACCGCCAGGCCCTGGCTTCATGCTGCTCGACTACGAAGTTTCCACATCTAAAGATTGCTTTTATAGATGAGATGTGCTATACCCGATGCGCGATTCGATCCCGCCAAACGGCATTTTGATGCCGATCGGAAGAGGAGGGGTATGGATGACACAGAGAGGGGTAGTGGAGGGCGTGAACCATGGTTGCGACCGAACCTGGCCACGATAGGCAAGAAATGGCATGATGACATGATAACGGCGGGGTAGCAGTGCGATCAAGGATAAGATAGTCTGGTTCCAGGACCAGAGTAACCTTGACGTAGGACTATCAATCACTAATGGAAATGGAGAATGAGGCTATCGCCAAGTGCACGATTGTGACTGTCTATTCTCTGGTAGTCTATCTTAGTAGTCCATAGTATACGGAGGACTCCATAGTTCCCTTGAGGGAGGAGTGACTCGCCCGCAGGGTGCCACGACGAACGACGCTAACTCGCCTCACATGCCAGCCACACATTTCAAATCTATCGTCGATAAACAAAGGATTTGCAGGGCTTGAGCCTTGACGAGGGGGAGAGAGATCCATCGAGCCCTGCGATTGAGCGAGGGGCTATTGGCCCACTTTCTTTTCCCTCGACGATATCGTGATTTCCTCCCTTTATTTCTTTTTTTATTTCTGGATCACTTCACGTTGTCCCTGAGTTGTTATTGATGAAGTAGTTTGTGGTTTTTTCTTTGATCTTCTGGATGACTAGCATTGCTTTTTTGTTCGGTGTATACATGTAGATTTTGATGTCGAGATTGTTTGCTGGTTTACCTGTCTCGCCTCGAACAAAAGCATTTTGCGCTCTGTCATTTCTGATGGAGGGGAACATACTCCATTTTGCCCCTCTGATAGATAACAGTCGTCAGTCCATCCTATAGAAGTATAAATCTACTACTGTACTCCGTACACTCCGTACTCACCTATGTCAATCTCTCATAGTTATTATGTATCTATCCATCGCATCCCCTCTGAACCTAGACCCGCTCGAGAAACACGTCCGGCGGTGTCGATGTGGTAGTGGGTGGGATGGCCGAAGCCATGTGGGCTGGTCTTTTTATTTTACCTTATTTTATTTCGATCGGGTCGAATCTCTTGCCGCGAACTCACCATGATTATTCGAGACTAGGGCCGAGAGATTTGCGTTTGGGGAATATTACGAGTCGATTCTGTAATGGCAAGGTAAAAAAGGGGGCACTAACTCGTTCTGGAGAGTCGCGAAGACGCGAAGCAGGAGAGTCCGAGAGAGAGCCAGAGGTCCACAGGATAGGCCGTGGTGAGAGGAAAGGAAAGTGCGTGGCCGGATGGAGATCGTGTTCAAAGGGGGGGCTGGGCGGTTCCCGATTCCTTGCCGGGTTCCTAACTTCCTTGTGTCCCAGTTAACTTACCAGTTTACCAGATTCGTCAACACGTAACATCGTAAAATTAAAGGCAGTCCCGCTTTTCGCCCCCTCTGTAAGCGATGCTTGGGCCCACGGCCTCTGTACAAGTCTTGTGTGTGCCTCTCCCCTCCTTGGAAGCCAGCCCTCTCTGTCTTCCCCCCCCAATAATCCCATTTTCCCAGAAATTCCCGAATTCCTCTCTTTTTCTCCTCATCCACTTTCTCTTTCTTTCCCCTCTTCCCCTCCTCCCACCTTCAACACCACCTCTCAACCCCTCTTCTACCAGCGCTGCTTTAACGCTTCGCGGTTTCTCTTCAGAGCCTTCCTTATTCTCTTCTTGATTCTGATTAACTTGTTCATCGCGCTCTACCCCCCCTCCACCCCCCCCCCCCCCCCCCGCTCATCCGCCCGTGGCTGGAATCCCACTTTCGCACCTCACGCCCACAAACCCTCCATCCGAACCCAAACACACCCCCTCTCGATCTTGGTTCTCCCTTCGGATCCCCCACTACAAGGAATGATCAGACTCCCCAACGAACTCCTGTCGTCGACACGCCTACAGAACCGGTGCGAGCTCACTCAGGGGACGATACCCTCGTCGACGACTTCGACCCTCCTCGCCTAGGACGAAATCGACCCGAGAATTCATTCCACATGGCTCCCTCCGCTCCCGCGACGGCCAGCAACTCGCCGGCCAAGAAGACATCCGCCCCCGAGAAGAAGTACAAGTGCCAATTTTGCAATCGCGCGTTCAGCCGTAGTGAACACCGCAGCAGACATGAACGTTCACGTAAGTCATGCCCCGCCGAATCTCCCTTCTCCACCCCATCGTTCCACTCTACCGAGTCGGGAAGGGGAGGAAACACAGATCACCCCGAATTCATACTGACTCGACGTGATCACTAGACACCAAAGAGCGGCCCTTCAAGTGTTTGAAATGTCGGAGTACCTTTGTGCGCCGCGACCTGCTCCTGCGCCATGACCGTACTGTGCACGCCAAAGATGGTGGCATCCCCTTGGTTGCCGAAGGCCGGAGACGTGGTGGCAATGGAGGCGTGCAGAAGCCCTCCTCATCAGGCCCCTCCAAGCCCTCAATCACGATCGACCCAGCTACGCTGGAGCAGATCGAGGCAAGCAGCGATGGTATGGTCGATCTTGAAACTGCAGCTATGTTGATGACAGATTTCCAACATAAGGCTGCAGCTGCGGTGACGGGTCAGGTTTCCGAGCGGTCCGAATCCCTTTCGCCTGGTCGTGGTTCCTTCGATCCGTACCTGTCGGGCAATGCTACTCTTCCCCAGATGCCTTGGGATACCCTGATCTCCCCCGCGGAGGCCGGTTCCATGCCCACGTTGATCGACCGTCATGGCCCTGTGGGCGATGTGCTCTTGTCCCACTCCCTGCCCATGTCTGGAAACTCTACTCCGAACGCCCTGTCTCCGTATCCCTCCATGACAGGCCCCGTCAGCCCCGTGAACTACCGCCGGTCCCCCGGACCAAGCCAAGCTTTGACTCTCCCCAAGGCCCCTCAAGTTGCTGACGAGATGGAGCGCAGTGTGGTTGTGGAGCGTGTGCAGAGTGCAGACACCCTGGGTGCTTTGCCCGAGAACTTCCAGATCCCGGCCACGGCCGCTCTGAACCGGTACCTGTCTACATACTTCAACCTGTACCACCCTCATCTGCCGTTCCTCCACCAGCAGTCTTTCAAGCCTACCTCGGCCCCGACTCCGCTGCTCTTGGCTGTCCTGTCGATCGGTGCGTTGTACACCTTTGAGCGTGACCATGCCTTTATGCTCCACGTCGGATCCAAGGTTCTCGTCAACCAATTTCTGCAGCACAAGGAGAACTTTGATTCCCGCAAGTGTCCCCTGTGGCTGATGCAGAGCACTCTGCTCAACATGGTCTTTGAGAGCTGGAGTGGTGACCCCAAGGGCCTCGAGTGGACTTGCTCCATCAAGAGTCTTTTGGCCAACATGGTCGCTGGCAACCGATACCAGCTTAAGCTGCGCACCGAGGCGCGCCAGGGTACTCGCCCATCGCGCGAGGAGTGGATTGAGGACGAGACTTGCCGCCGTACCTACTATGCTGTGTACATCTTCTTTGGCATGCTCACTCTGACCTTCAACCACACCCCTGCGATGAGCTTTGACGAGTTTGACAACCTGGAGCTGCCCTCATCCGAGTCCCTTTGGAATATGGAAGCCGCAGACGAGGAGACCTGGCGTCGCAGCATCGCCGCGGCCAGCTCCATGACCGTGCGCGAGGCCCATGACTTCTTGTTCCAGGGCGAGCAGACTCGCTACAGTGCTTTCGCCACTCGTGTTCTGATCAATGCTCTGTTCCTGCAGGTGTGGAACCACAAGCGTAGCTTCGAGGCTCTGCAAGACGTGGTCACCGAGTACAAGCTCCGCCTGGCTTTGGAGACCTGGGAGAGCTCCCTTGAGGTTTGCGAGCCCGAGACCATCGTTGTCCCGCTTAGCACTCCTCAAAAGGGCCACCCTCTGATCTTCAACTCGATGGCGGTCTACCGCAACACTCGTGCCCGCCTCGAAGTCGACCTCAAGTCCATCCAGGAGGCCATGCGCTACCACTCGTCCTACGAGGTGGCTGCTGCTATGACTGTCGCCCGCGAGAAGGTCAAGCGCTCGCAGGAGATGAACAAGGTGGTCCAGCAATGCTTCGAGTGTATCGAGATTGCCGCTATTCAGGGCATCAACTGGGTTGCCAAGACCTCGGCCACTAACTGGAGTGTCGAGCACCCGCTCTGCGGCCTGGATCTGATGGTCATCCTGAGTCTCTGGCTCTACCGCCTGGAACATGACGACGAGCCGGCGACTGAGGCCGAACTGGCCATCTACAACAAGGTGCGGAATTTGTTTGATGATGATGCCATCGATGCCTTTGGGAAACTCAGCTCCACCGTCGCCCGTGTTTGGGGTAACATCCTTGACGGCGTGGTTGTTTGGGGGTAAGTTATTTTTCCTTGATTAAGGGTTGGATCAGATGCTAACTATTTGTATAGTATTACCAAGTTGATGGGCGAGTCATTCAAGCTGCACTCGCAGGCTCTTGTCGGCTATGAAGATTCTTTGCGCGTCGCCAAGGACCAGCCGATTCACGCTGTGCCCACGAAGTCGCTTGCCAGCGTCGGCACTGCCTACTAAAATCTTCTCCACTCTTTCCCTTCTCTTCTTTCCACTCTTTTTCGACCATTTTTGATATCCTATTTCTCGGGCTTTTTTCACCTTTCTCCACTCTCATTACTTGGACGCTTTCATTGGGACACATGGGAAACTCAGGAATGGATAAACGCCAGTGGGCTAGGCGGGGGTGTTTTGGGCTTTGGCTTTGGGAGATACCGCCGTCGCGACGCCCGTGTGGTGATTCCTGACTTTTCTGCTTTTTTTGGGTTGCATTTTGTCTTTTTTTTTTTCGTCTCCCTACCTCGTTTTACACCAGGGAGTCCGGTGTGGTGTTCATTTTGCGCTGTTTTGGCTCTGCCTCTTCGACACCTGGCTGGACCTGTGTGCTCGTCTCGCACTCGATGGCGTTTTATTATCATCTTTGACTGCCTTGTGCTTTGCGACAAACTCTAGCCCCTAATCGTGCCCCCAGTCAGTCCATCTGCCAGCTTTGTGATCTTTTGATACCTTTGGATGTTGTTTCTGTGTGAGTTTTGCGCTTGTCTGTCTTTCTTGCGGTCCTCGTCTTCCCTTGACCTTGGGTGTCCGGGGGCCAAGCTTCTTGCTTGTCGACTCGACTCGACTGCTTGTATTTGAACGTTTGATTGCATCGGTCTGTTTTTTGAGTGCTTTGATCTTGCGCTGCGTTTTGCCCCGCCCTGCAATCTGCTTGCCATCTGGTTTTGCCATTTCTTCGATATTCCTTGGATCTGCTCTGCATTTTGGTTCAGCATTGGTTTCACTTGCACATGTTTTTTTTTTTCATGGTTTCTCATTTTCTTCTACTTATTACCATGTACTATACGTAATCGATGAATACAATATTTGGCGGGACAATCGGTTGCTCTTGACGTATGAGTAGAGACCATCCATCTAACATGGCCAGAGTATTCAACTGCATCACTTTGCTAATAGTCCGTTGCATTGAGATCTTTTCATTGTTCAAAGGGGTAGCTATGGCTCATTCATATCGAGTCAAATCCGAGATACTCCCAGTCTTCTCCCATTCCACATCCCTAGGGGACATTCTACTTCCCCAGCGCAACAAACAGCCGATCCCCAATATCCCCCAGCCCCGGTACAATCATCCCCCTCTCATTAACCCTCCCATCCACCCCACCAACCCAAACCTCCACCCCGTCCCAAGCCCCCGCAACCCGTCTAACCCCCTCCTCACTCGCAAGCACGCTAACCATAATAACCCTCTTCACGCCCCAATCCCGCAGCGTCTGGATAGCCGCATCGGCCGTGGCGCCGGTCGCAATGACGGGGTCGAGCAGGACTGCGAGCGTGGAGGCTGCGGTGTTGATGATGGGATTTGTGGAGGCCGGGGAGAAGGGGGACAGGGCGGATTTGTGGAAGGGGAGGTTGTTGTAGTATTCTACTGGTTGGAGGCCGACGGGTTCGCGGAAGAGGCCGAGGTGGTAGATTGGTACTGCGGTGGGGAGGAGGGAGGATATCGCTGTTGATGGGGGGTGTTAGGGTATACTGCCCGTAGTGGAGAGTGTGGGTGTTTGGAGGTTGGGTGGAGATGGGCCGGGGGAGGGGGGCCAAGGTGGATGCCATCCAGATGGGTGGATGTGATACTATATAGTATATAATGATTGAAAGGGAGCAACGAGAAGAGCCGACGTACCATCTACCATGCCCAGTCCAGACCGAAGAATCGGCACCAGAGCCAGATCAGCCGGATCAATGCTGGAGGTTTCATACTCGACGTCGAGCGGGGTGCGATCCTGCGGTGAGGGATAGCAGGAATGGGATCAGCCTTGTCCTCAACACCACGGAGTAGGTATCCATGCAGTGAAACCCAAGAAGAGATCATACAGTGCCTGTCTTGCTCAGCGTCAGTCCCTTCGCAAACGCCTCCACCCCCAGGATCGTCGCAATCTCCTCGACCAACGCCCTTGTCTCGCGCGGGGAGGTGCTCGCCGAGCGGAGCTGGGAGAGCTTCGCCTGGAGGCAGGGGTGGGTCGAGATGTGGACGTTGGGGGGGAGGGACATTGTCAGTAGCAGTGGAATGATTGAGTAGGAGTGATTGAGTTGCTGAGAAGGGGAAGACAGAGAGGAAGAGTTCCAGCTGGAGTGTATGCTTTTGAAGGAGCGGAGAAGCGGAGAAGCGGTGTTTTCTTATCTGCAGTGTTGCGCTTATCTGGGCCCGCTTGGGTGAGGGTAATGGCGGAGATTGGGAATGCGACGCTGGAGGGATAAGCTGCAGGGGACTGGATTGGAGGAGCTACTAGCTATATAGTTAGTAGAAATTAGTAGGGTGTGTGGGCTCTTGGCTGATTGCTGGAGCTGTTCGAGGAGCTGGGGGTTGCGGTCTGGTCGGGTTGCTTTGCTTGACTGCTTGTACCTCAAGCTACACCTACGACTGGTATACCTGAGCTGTTGAAGAGTCGAAGACCTAACTGAGTTAGTAGAAACAACTCGAATCTTTTGATTGATATAATCCATCTTCTTTTCCATGGCCTGTTCCTCTAGACGGTACTTCCAAGTCCAGTTCTCAAGCAGCTTAGGCTACAGTATGACGATTGCCTCTCAACGCGCTCGTTATCGGCTCCACCGCATCCCCACTTTTTTGGTCCCTTTCTCTCTCGCGCCGTCGCAATCATATATCTTCATTGCTCGTCCACGCTCAAGCATGGCGTCTCCCACGGAGCCAGGTCTCCCGGGGTCCTCGGCAGGTTCCGACCAGGATGGCGACCCCCAATTGACAGAGACCATGGTGCCAGAGCCTATCGAGCGCGTCTCCCCTCAACGCTCAAAGTGGTATACCGCAGAACGCCCCTGTGCCCAAGACGAGATTGTCGCGCCCTCACCAGCTTCCACAAGACCACCCACAGATCGGTCCCGAACCACCGAAGACTCCGAAAAAGACGCCGACGCAGACGCAGATCCAGCCTTGACCGAGACCGTTGTGCCGCAGCCCGTCTCCCCGACATCCTCGCAAAGACAAAGATGGTATACCCCCGAAGCTATCGAGGCAGGCCCTGCACCTGCACCTCCTCTACCACCAGCACCAGAAGGCAAAGCGCCTCCACAACCGCTCTCCAAACACGCCACCCACCTCTACACAATCTCCTACCTAATCTTCTTCTCCCTCCTCGGCACCCTCGCCCGCCTCGGTCTTCAGGCCCTCACCTTCTACGCCGGCGCCCCCGTCGTCACAGGCGTCCTCTGGGCCAACGTCACGGGCAGTCTAGTAATGGGCTTCCTGATCGAAGACAAGAACCTCTTCCAACAAGAATGGGGCACAGCCACCCCCAAACCACGGCCCAAAGACGAGCACGAAGCCGCCCAGCATGCTCACACCCACAAGGCTGTGAAAAAGACTATCCCGCTCTACATCGGTCTGACCACCGGCTTCTGTGGCTGCTGTACTTCCTTCTCGACCTTTATGCGGGATGTTTTTCTCGCTCTGGCGAATGCCCTGCCGGACCCGTCTCTCCCGGCTGGTAGCAGTATCGCCCCGCGCAACGGCGGGTACAGCTTCATGGCGCTGATCGCCGTGGTGCTCCTGACCGTCTCGCTGAGTCTATCGGCGTTGATCTTCGGTGCGCATCTCGCCCTCGCGCTGGCCCGGGTCACACCCACCGTACCATTCACCCTGACCCGCCGCGTGATCGACCGCGCCATGGTCGTCCTAGCCTGGGGCAGCTGGCTCGGCGCCGTATTCCTGGCCATCTGGCCCCCCGACCGAGGCGGGGCCGACACCTGGCGCGGACGAGCAGTATTCGCGCTAGTCTTCGCACCGCCGGGCTGTCTCGCCCGGTTCTACATCTCGATGCTGTTGAACAGCCGGCTGCCCTCGTTCCCGCTGGGGACGTTTACGGTGAACATGCTGGGCACGGCGGTGGAGGGGCTCTGCTATGATCTGCAGCATGTGGCGGGGTTGGGCGCGGTGGTGCCGGCGGCGTGGACGGGGTGTCAGGTTTTGCAAGGGGTTATGGATGGGTTTTGTGGGAGTTTGACGACGATTAGTACGTGGGTGGCGGAGTTGAATGGCGTTGCGACGAGGAGGCATGGGTATTTGTATGGGGTTGTTAGTGTGGGGGGTGGATTGGGGCTGTTGGTTGTTATTATGGGAAGTTTGTTGTGGACGAGGGGGTTTGATGGGCCGGTTTGTGTGTGAGAAAAAAAAGGCTGGAGGATGGCGGTGATTTTATGGCCCTATATAATAAGAAATCTTCGCAGTCTCTCCAATATCAAGCCCTCTCCCAGAGCCGGGCATCAATCCAAACACCCAAAACACCCTATCCAAACTTCCGAATGCCGGGCAATCTCCCTCATCCCCGACATCATCTCACCCATTCTCACAATCACATCACATCACATCATCACTCCTTCATCCAAATCACAAAAGATCCCCCCTCCTCGCCCCAACCCCAATCCCCGATCCCCTCCCATGAACATGCCCCGGCAACTCCACCGGCTCCCCACGCACCCGATCCTCCATCTTCTCAAACACCCGATCCCCCCGCGCCGTAGCATGCATTTCCACATTCCGACTGCCATTTCGACCGAAGTGGAATCCATTCGGGGCGGCGAGGGTATCTACGGCCGCGGGGCGGTTTTTGAGCGCTTTGCGGCGGGCGAGGTCTTCGGCTTGGGCACGGTGTTGGATTCCTAGGTGTCATTAGTATGATATACTTGTACCTATATCATTTGGAAAGGACGGGAGGGTGTGAGTTGATATGAGATTGAGAAATAATTGGGATGGAGATCGGTCAATCACAAGTTGTATGCTTCGGAAGTAAGGTTCCAGTCTGGGGGAGGTAGGGAGTGCAGGTGGTTTATTAGAGATGGAGATCTCGAGATAATTGGAACTCACGTCGCCAAATCACCGAGTACACCCCCATCGTCACCACGCAGGCCCCCAGAAACGCAAACATAATGCCCAGTTCGCGGCCCAGCGAGGAGATGGGTGTGTATTCGGGGTATTGCCCGGTCATGGTTAGCTAGGGATACTCAGGGATACACCCGGCTGGTGGAATGATTCTGTATTTGATTTGATATCGGGGGGGGTTTGGTGGATGAGTTTTGCTTATTAGATTTGCGTCGATTGTCGACTGGAACGGGATGTAAATTTAAGTAGATGCAGATGCAAGTAGAGACAGAGGGAAAGATCGAGATCGAGATCGAGGTCGAGGTAAAAGGTGGGAGGTGGGGAAAAGGTGGAGAGTCGGGCGTTGGCACTTGGTCGCCTTGGCCCTTGAGCTTGAGGCCTTGGGGGGGCTGAGTTCAGCCTCAGCCAAGCAGAGTGCCAAGTCGAGGATAGTCATGCAGGCAGTACGAGTTTGGATGCATGTCCTGTACACGAGGCTATACTTGGGGCGGGGGCGGCGGGTTGATCTGCAAATCTACGATTGGAGGTTTGGGGGCTGGAAGGTGTACATCTCTGATGGAAGGATTACTGGGTTGAGAACTTGAGAGTGGTTATTGTCCTTTGAGGATGTAGTCTGTTAGCTCGGCACAATGATCGATTATTTGGCCCAAGCTAGCGAGGCAAACAAGTAAACCCACCCAGCCACCACCTTCCTTATTGTGGACTATTAATCCGAAATATCTATGCAGATACTAGACACGACGGTTAATGTGTGATATATTCAACAGCTAGACTGTGTCCTCTAGTCCTTTAAAGAAGCAATAGAGTAATTTGATAAGTGTGCGATCAATTCTTATATATATACACACATTAAGTCCGATCCAGTCCATAACTATCATGGCCCCATAGATCGGTATTCATATAAACAAAGCGTCCCCAAGGTCAAGTAATGTAGGGTAGGTATCATGTACAAACATGCAGTCTCTATACTCCCCCGGTCCAGCCTGTCTGCCACTGGCACAGCAGCAGCAGAGCCGAAACGAGGGAAATGCAACCGTTGCTCCAAAAAAAAAATCCCCCATGCCCGGGCTCTCATACAAGAAATAGACGTGGCCCGGGCCATGGATGCAAGTGGTAAAAATGAAGATGAAGATGATGTAGAAGGAAGTCGCTGAAGATCGCCAAAGAGAGCAGCAGAAGAATGTCGAAGGATTAAAGGCGGTAATGCAAGGAGGGGCGTGAAGAAGCCCGGGACCACGATAAGGCTGCAAGTCAGATCAAGGTTCGGGTTAGAGGGTTGTAGAATCGGATGAAAGTGTCAGTTCGGAGGGCGCGTGTTTCACGTGTCGTGTCGAGAAGTGTGAAGGTATCGAAGAGGAAAGAGAATCGTAGAAAGGAGGAAGAAGAAGAGAGGATCGCGAGACCCTGACCCTGAAGAAGTGAAGAAGTAGCCGCAATCGCAATCGCAGTCGCAAATCGCAATCGCAGTCGCAAATCGCAATCGCAATCGCAATCGCAACATGGTTCCCACTACCACGGCTAGCCCAGCATCACCGCCGCAAGAGCCGTACAAGTCAAGCCAATCGCCATACCAATCCACGGTGTCTGCCCGAGCGAGCCCTCGCTACGAGCTTGCAGGATATGCCGAACCACGCGCTTGTCCAGGGTCACCCGCGACGCATCGGAGTCGGCAAGCGACTCTGTGTCCCGCGGGTTGTGTCTGTATGTTTCTGGTATCGTCGCAAAGGGCGAGCGCTGGGCCAGAGTGTCGGTGTTGCGTGCGAGGTTGACGTTATCGCGTGGGAGCGGGTCGGCCAGGACGGCGGCGGGCGCGAGGGCCGCGAGGAAGAGAGTTGAGGGTTTCATGGGGTGTGATTGTGGTGTGTGGTAGTATGCTTCCGTCCGATCGGAGGGAGAGGAATTCTTGTTTTGATTTTTGACTTTTTGCACGGTGGCGGGGAAAAATAGGGAGTTGGTTGCGCGAAACAAGCAACGCCAAGGAGGTGCGGGTCGGAGGAGGAGGAGGAGGAGGAGGAGGAAGTTGGTAGTTGGCGCGGCAACAACAGATGAGAAGACTCTCGGTGGATGGTTCTTGGGACTACAGGTCGAGCAAGCGAGTGAAGAGGAGAATTGGAGGGTTGGGAGAGGTGGGATGGTGAGAGTTAAGAATTGGGGGGGGGGGGGGGAAATAATCCATTGACAGTTGACACTGAATCCAATTCAAAAATAGGGGGGGCCGAAAAAGGTACCAAACCCACTCCCAAAGGGACCCCCAAAACGGGAATGGAACCACGCCACACGAGCCGCACGGCGTGCAGTCACAGTGGGGACGCGGTTGCTTTTCTTTTCTTTGCTTTTCTTTTCGTTTCGTTTCTCGATTTCTTTTAAAGGGGAAAACAACTTGCCATGTATCTGTCTATCTAAGGCTCTCTCCGTCATCAACTTGACGATGCGACAGAACCACAGCCACTCGAAAACAAGAGAGAAACAGGCGGAGGAAAAGAGCACGGCGAAGCGGGCAATCCAGCACGGGCGGGGCGCCTCATTGGAGGAGCCACGGCTCACGACAATCTGGGAACTGAAGAAACAGAAAACTTGGGAAGAGGTGGAAAAAGTCGTCTCTCTGACAACTGACACAGTGACAAGAGACTCAAAGAGTTGGTTTGAGGAGGACTGTGGCCCCGTGGGTGGCAAGCCACTTTAATCATTCGTGGTCTAATTGGCACAACCCCCGTTCGTGCCGTTCTTTACTATCTTTGGGCACCGCAGGGACCCATCCTGGTGATGAGGATTCCCTGCTTCAGTCGAGAGGAGATGGTCAGCCAACGACGTAGTGAACGAAGTTAGTTGGGTCATGGTCATGGTCATGGTCATGGTTCTCTTTTGAATCCATGCTACGTAGTACTCACTGCTCACTGCTCACTGCTCAATGTGCTCATAGCCCTCCGTGAGGGCGCTATGCCGAGACTCGATCCTTTATCCTCGATAGTCTCTTTCCTAGTCTCGTTCTTAGTCTCCTATAGGCCCTGGTCTAGACTACGGACTAACTACCGACTACGGAGTACAGAGTAGAGAGTACAGACCCTAAGATCCTGGCACACTAGGAACTGTCACAGGCTGGTGCTTAATATCGGGTCTTGGCACTGAGCAATTAACTTGAACCCGGCATTGCCTCGACTCGGACTACTCCGTAAATTTACAGAACTTGTATCTAGACCTGCGACCTCATCGCAATCGCATACGACCCATCGTCAATCTCCATGCAATATTAGCGTGATACCACACCACCACCACCACCACCACCACCACCACCACCACCACCCCCCGCCGCGATGGTATGATTCCTTTGAGGGCGTCCACTCTCCCCTGTCCCCTCTACTCCGTACGTGTTCCGTCACAGTCTCCCAGCCACACAATGGCCAATATATCACAGGCCATGAAATAGAGTATCACTTCCAAGTTCCTGCGCTAAACAATTAAATTATCCAATGGAGCTGAATATCAGTATCGTGCACGTCGTATCTACTCGTAATAAAAGTCCCAGTCAGCGGCACGGCACGGCGCGCTGTAAGGGGTTGCATTTTCGGCTGGTCACTTATTACAGTATACACTCTGCACCTGGAAGTACGGGGTAATTATTTGATTCGAAGATACAGTGGAACTTCCAAGTATTCTGTTCTTTCATGATGGTCAAGTGTTTACATATTAGATCGAGTCCAATTCCATTCCTAACTGGAGGCTGATAATCTGGCTTTGCAAGAAGATATTTCTCCTTCCCCTACTGACCGAACTTTAGACGGTGGCAAACCGACCCAGAAGATTCCAGTCACTGGAGGGCATGCCCCTGGGCTGGATATCCATCAAGTGGCTATAGCAAAAAAGCACCATTGATATGAAGCTCTCATTCTAAAACAGCCTCAATAACAATTTGATACGAGATTTAAAGTCTTCCATGGCTGATGGGATGAATGCAACCTGCAAGAAAGAATACTTGCATGGAAAGTGGGACTTGAAAACTTCGAGTTGGCCAATGAGAGTACCGGAATAAAGCTCAGTTTCAGGTAATCCATTCTCCGTAAGGTTGGTGCTTGTTAACTAACGAGCCGTTGATTATTCTTTCTACCACAACCTTGAGACTCAACTTAACGATATGCAGTAGGGTATGACGCACTTAGTCCTCTTACGACTGGAGAGCAAACTGTAGAGAGTGGAAGAAGTATTACCCTCTCAAAATAGCCTTTTGATAACTGATTCAAAGCTCCGTTCAAATCAACCCAAATCCATCTACCAACGCGGCAACGCCTACAATGAACATAGCACTCCACTCATCCCATCACCCACGAGTACCCAAGCCCATCACAACATATCATCCCAATTAGGCATCACCGTAAACTTCCCACAAAGCTGCCCCATCGACCACACCCGATTCTCACCCTCATCTCTCGGCGGCGCCCCATCCTCCGCCTCCGGCGCACTCGACACAATCAGCGCCTCCTGCGCAAAGTCCACCGTCGTCGCGCGGTCTAGATCAAAGCTAATACCGCCCCAGTCGAGCGTCACCCGGCCGGACTTGTGCACGTTGAGTTTGCCCACGCGGCCCGCGGGTAGCGCCCAGTCCGTGGCGGCTGTGATGACCTTGGGTGTTTCGGAGGTAGTTTCGTCGATGACTTGGACGTCGTCGCCTTCGGGCTTGACTTCGGGCTCGATTTGGCGGGTGGATTGGGTCGAGGCTGGCGCCGTGGAGGGTTGTGTGGTGGACGAGGGGTCGGGGATGGTGAGGTTGGGTGTCATGGGGGGGAATTGCATGAGGAAGAGCTGGCCCAGTAGTGCTTGATTGGTGGTGGTATCTTCTGTTCCCTCGTCGGCTTCGTCCTGGGTTTCCGTGGCGGGTTCCGGTGCGGGCTCGCCGTCGGCGGGCGCTGGTTCGGCTTCGGTTGCGGTTTCTGTGGTCTTTCTGATCTCTTCGTAGTAAAGGAGGGTGCGGACGTGATTCAAATCCTCCAAGTGACGATCGTATTCGTCAATCTCCTCTTTAGTGCGGAGAAGCTCTCGCGGATCTCGAGCAACGGCCACCGGTTGCAACGCCGCAGTCGGTTCTGGTTCTGGTTCGGTCTGTGTCGGTTCAGGTGTAGCGAGATCTCGAGGACTTGACACCTTCCGTCGCACGCGGACCTTTTGTGTAGGTAGGAAGCCGTCGTCGTCGTGAGGCACGTCGGCCATAAGAGTATCCTCGTCCTCCACAGGTTCCGCCTTGACTGCTGGTTCTTCAACCACCTGGGCAGCGGCAGTCTTAGCCTTCTCCTCTGCAATCTTGGCTTCCTCAACCTTCTGGCGAATCTCATCCGTCCGGGCAGTGCTCGACTCCATATTCACACTAATCACCCGCTCTTCATGCTGCAGGCGAGTAACACGAATAGGCCGCAAGCCATCGCGCGAGCGGATCGGCATCTTGCCCTTAACCCGCGGTGCATCATCTTCATCCTCATCCTCACTCTCCAGCCCAATCCGATCAATGCTAATTCGCAGTCCCTCCTCCTCATCCTCATCCGAATCATAATCCATCCCATGACTGCCCCCACTAACTCCAGACCGGAACCGACTTCGCGCACCACCGCCGCCACCACCACCACCATAACCACCCCCAGCTCCCCCAAAGCCACCACCCCGACCTCGCCGCGCACCTCCAAACCCAGACCCAAACGGCCCATTCGCACCCATACCCACAGGCCCACCCCGTCCACGGAACGCACCACGACCACCGCGATTCCCACGACCACGCTGGATAGCCGCAGCCTCGCGTAAGCGTTCATTAAGCCGCTCCTGCTCCTCTTTCTCGATCGCGTCACGCTCTTCTTTGCTGCGGCGCGCCACAGCCTTGGGCTTATATTTCATAACGGGCTTGGCTTGTTCACCGCCAAGGGCAGAGGGTGGCCGGCTTGCGGGAGGAATGCTCCCGGAGGGTTTGCGACTCTTCAGTGATTGTAGGCGCTGGACGGGACGGCCTGAGGGACCGGGCGTTGCGCTGGCTGTTGGTGTGGTGGCCTCGGAGGCATTTTGAGAGGCAGTTGATGCGGCTGCTGTGTTTGTGGGAGTGGGAGCTGATTCGGCGGTTTGTCGGGGAGCTGCGCGGCGAGCGCTAGCTTTGGGAGGCATCGTGTGCTTCGCGCCGGCAAGACGCTGTTGGCGTCCCGCTGTTCAAAGGGTGATGGGGGTGGGGAACACTCCTCAGAGCATTGGCTTGTAGCAGATCCAGATAACGCAAGATTTTTGCTATGCAGAAGTGTGTGATTGACGAAATACCAGGCAGGAGCTTGGATATGGCGATTTGAATGTCTCAAAAAAAAGTTGCGGTCATCTTCGGAGTCAAAAATGCGGTTCTGCCAGTTCATCCCGCCCTTGGTCGGATATAATCACGTGACCAGAACCAGCTCCTGTCGAGCAGCGTGGGCAGCTTTGGAGTAGGACACTGGCGATCAAGGAAAGGACAGAAGATATTGACAAAACTTGCATTCATTCCCAAACTACTCGTAAAAACCAAAAACAGAAAGCCATAACATCTTGTACAACCGGGCTAGCTCCTGCATCCTGCGCTCCCACCAGATTAGTTATATATCCGGGCTACATGCTGGCCAGACAAGCCTTCATGCTGTCCAGTGTCCACAAAAGGACCAAAACCAGCAGCAGTCAGGATAAACAGGGGGGACTAATGGCATTGAGTTTGAAGGAGCGAATGGGAAGTGATGAGAACAGAAAGTTTAGGTAAATAGTAACCCACAATCACAGACGCCAAAAAGAAATAGGCACACGAAACAACAGATCAACCCGCTGGACTTTGTATAATCGAAATCGGGGGCGAAGAGTGGGCCTCAAAAGGGAGTGTAGGTAGGTAGGAAGCCGTGATAATGAGTGTTGGATCTCTCAGCCCATGTTACTATGGATGATGATATCAAAAGAGGGCGAATGTGGTGAGTCGATGATAAGAGGGAGTGGTCAGGTTAGGGATCTGTTGAGGAGCCCGATGGCCCCTAGAGAATTCTGGTGAGGTGATAGATGACAGGCGAGGGACAAGAAGCCTTGCTCTGAGACAATAGGACCAGGACATGAGGACTAGAACCTCCGAGAAGAGTGCGACTAGCGCTTCCTCTTCTTATTCTTGTCTGCAATCTCTGCATCGGCGAGAGGTGTGGCTGGCATCGGCGGCAACTCATGTCCCTCTTCCTCTTGCCCCTCGGCGTTCTTCTTGACAGGAACACCCATGTGACGGCCATACCGACCCTTGCGGCCGTTACCCTCGTCCTCACTGACACAGCCTTCAATGCCAATACCGGCATCCTTGCAACGTCCGCAAGGGCGCTGGCGATCGCAACCCTTCTTGCTCTTGCGGCAGCGCTGGCAGCGAGGCTTGGTAGAGAGGTCCTCCTCATCGGCACCAAGCTGATGTTGGAAATTGACAGAACCACCGGACACCTTGCGCAAAGAGCTTGGACTGAGAGGTGGTACCGGCACCGAGTTCTTGTCAGATGGCTTGCGCACGGCAGCAACGCCACTCTTGCTCTTGTTCTGCTTGGCCGGTGGCTTGGAAGCACGAACCTTGGCGGAAGTTGGGCGGCTCTTGGGCTTCTTCGCCTTGGGCGCAAACTCTTTATACAATACGTCCTCCTCACCCTCGCTCTTGATGCCATCATCGATGCCATCAGAGCTGTGATCACTGCTGTCTGCGCTGGGAAGGATATCATCCAAGCGCTTGTGGTGACGCTTGATGGCACCAGGTGGCAGCATTGGGCTCGAGTCAAGTCTGCGACGAGCAGGAAGATCATCCTCTTCTTCGCTAAAGTCTTCACCATCGCTCGTAGCGCCCGTTGAAGATGCAGCATCGGCAACGCCGCTGAAGGCATCATCCAGCGTTGAGGCTGATGTGCGACCGTGAGAGAAGTTGGATGCATCGCCCAGCCGGATCAATTGCATCGCGACATCCTCATCGGAGATGCAGCTGGCGATGGTGGGGTCGGGAGTGGGCAGGATGCCATGGCCGCTCACGCGTGCACCGGAATGGCTGTACGGCACGCGATGCGCATGGTCGGGAATCATCGGCGTTGCATACACAGTATTGCGCCCCGACTGGGCGCCATACTCACTGTGCCCATAGCTTTGTGGCGACGGCAGTGCTTGCTGGTAGTTGTATGGGCGGTGGGTGGGACGGGCAAAAGGAGAGCCAGCGCCTTCTTGGCCCACTGAGCGACGTTGAGGGGAGATGGAGGAGGTCGAGGTAGTGAGGGGGACTTGGGGAGGGGCGAAGAGAGGGAGTTCCTGAAGAAAAGAGTGGATGTTAGAGCCAAGCGACACTCGAAAAACACAATTGAAACGAAGAACTAAAAAGAATTGGCGAAAGCGCATAAGGCAAATTTTTTACTCACCGAGCTGTCAAACTTGGGCCGTTTCCGACGACCATCTTGTAGTATATTTTCCATACTTATGTCAGAACTGGCGAACGTGTCGCCGCGAGCTTTGCGACTGTAAGTGGACTCGCTGTCGCTTAGTCCACCTTCTTCGTCGGGATAGCCGGCATGGCTGGATCCCCGGCTCTTCAGGCCACTACGGGAGCCCTGCTTGTGCTGCGAAGCGCTGCGGAGGCTCCGATTGGAAGGAGAGGTGCTGCGCTTCCTAGCGAGACGTGAGGATGGTCGCGATGGCTGATCCATGCCGGGGATTATGCCATCGGCCATCTGGAACGGCTCGCCCAAGCTGGGGCGCTTGCGCTCCGTTGGATAGCCGCCGTAACATGAATCACCAAATGACTGAATGGGGATGACTCTGACATATACAGTCCCATTATTCTTCAGGTTTTCGTACCTTGCGATGAGGGTGGTCCCATGTTCATCCTCGAAGCTCACTCCACTGGCAGTGCCATCGTAGATGCCATAGAAATTTTTGACAGTGGTGACAATGGAGTCCGTGGTGTCATGAGGGTATATTTGAACGCGCATCGGAATCCGAGCGCGGACCTTGGAGTTCTCATCTAGGAGAAGCTCAAAGGCGACGTTCTTGGGGACCGGGGTCTTCAGCGCTTGATTTCGGGAGGAGACCTCCGCCAGAATCGCTGGTTCTGCCATGCCAGAAAGCCCGTCAAGCTGGGCGGCTTGCATGCTAAATAGGTCCAGAAGAAGAGGAAAAGGAGGAGGAGGAGGAGGAAGAGAGAGAGATCTCTGCTTGCTGTACCGATATCTGCATCAACCCACTGCTCGTGTATGGTAGAAAGAAAGCGGGAGGACGGGACCCATGACCGGGGGGAGCGACATGAAGGGTCTGAGGTGTATAGGCAGTGGGAGAGGGGGAAGTATTTCCATCTCACCTACCACAATTCTAGAATCTGGCAAGGTCGACGAGTGGATGGACCACTTCTGGGTTGATGATGTTGGGAAAAGTCGGACGCAGGGCTTTTTCGATGGGGATGGAGGGGAATCGGTCTGTCGCAACACCAGAACCGAGAATGAACCGAGACCAGGACAGCGGCGGTTCACCTGGGAGAGAAGGCCCCAACTGTTAGCACAATGGCAATTGCAGTAGTTTGAATTCGCATCCACGATGGTATTAGATGCGAGAGAAGATGGATGGTCTTTCGCTAGCCGAGTCCGGCCGACCTGGGGGAGCAGGTTGGGGAGGAGGTCCAGCGACAAGGACTCGGAAGAAGTAGGAGGAACGTTGTAGACATACCTGGTACGAACGACCCTGATTCCAACCGAGTCGCAGGGATGTAGGATATCCAAGACGGAGTGGAGGACGGGTCGATGGGTGATGTGGAGGAGTGTGGGCGAGGGGATTGTCGTGGTTGACTCTACGAAGCGCTTGGGGCTATGTCAGCGGTGGCCCAGTAGCCGAAACCAAGAGCCAGGCCACAGGCTCTAGCAGCGAGTCGGATGGGACAACGAGGCAGGATAATACCTTGATGGTAGCGAGTAATGGTGGGCGATGTCCGGGTTGGCGAGTGGGATAGGAGGAGAAGAAGGTTGACGGTTGAGGACCAGTGGGTAGTAGTGGGTGCGTACGATGGTTTCACCTAAAGCGAGAAAACGGCGTGTCTTGGGCCGGTGACATGGCGATTTGCGCTTCCGGCGCCCGGTCCAGCCATCACATTCCATCGGGCCTACATCCAAGGTCTAAGAGTAGCTATATCTTGGTAGAACGTAGGCGGCCTACGGAGCGATCGATATTCCATCATACTACACATCATAGCTGTCCTGTGCGAGGCTGATAGCACCCTGCCCTGGTCGGCTCGTTTCGCAAATGCGCATCATTGTCGCAAGCCCGATGACCATTGCGCCGAGCGCTCTGCCTGACCGAATCGGGGCTGATCGAATGGAAATCACCTAGAAATGCTTTAAATTCTAAGCGATCGAGCTCCTATCTCTCTTTATGGGTGATGAGCTCTATTCTAGTGCAGCTCCAGACGGCGCACACAGCAAGCCGTTGAGTCGTTGATTCGGTCGCCCCATCGAACGACGGCGGCATTAGATCGACAATGGATTGCGGCCGATGGAATCGCTCTTCTCGAGATTGCGCATCTACGTAAGATGGTCGAGCACCGCAGGTCTTTCTCTTTGACCGACCTGATGGAGGGATCTGGGCTCGCTAATGGACGATCTGTGTGGCCAGGCGGCGTAGACCGACCCGATGCGATTTCGCCGTCTCGCCTTGTCGCATCGCAAATATACTAGTTTGGAGGTTTGAATTACGACATTGCGACACTATTTACGCTTTCTACCGGACGGAATCGCAGAGTATGGTGATGTGCAAGGTGTGGTGGTCCCGAGAGGAGTCGGAGACGAGAGGGGAAAGTTGGGAGACGAGGTTCACAGCTGGCGTGCACGGCCAAGGATATCCAGTCAAGAGACACGAGACATTGGGGGATATGGAACCCTTGCAAAGAAAGGCTTCATGCTTATACACTGCTTTATTTGGTGGGCACATTTCCGCATCGCATGACTGGACGCTCATGACGGCTTGTGTTTCGCATGATCTGCGCCAGCTGAGTTTACCCCTCCTTGGGACCAAGTTCAAGAACGTTGGTATCCGGAGACTTAAAAGGGATCCGGAAAAATGGTGGGTGGACAGTACACTGTACAGTGCATTCTCCGAACTCTCTACAGGCGGGGCAGTTCAGAAGCTAAGGTTTACGCCTACTTATTAACTTCTTGGTGGAAGGCAATCGATTGTCCGGGACTCGCAGGGTCCTTGTGGAAAGAGGCGGCCGAGACGATAACGAGGGCTTGGGAGACTTGGAGTGGTGGCCTCCAGCCTAGTCCCGCCAGAAGCGATAGTTGGGCGGATCGAGTGGTCCTCCATTAACGCTGGGCAGTGGTGGTTGCAGGAGGTGCAAACTGAATTGTACGTCTCCATAATGAGTCGTCGAAGTAGCTCGATGACTGGCCCAGAATTGCCGGAGGGCGGAACGTGCGTTACGAAATGGCTTGTCCAGAACAAAACGTCTGTAATTGTCTCCATTTTTAAGATTCCTCCGGAATCCCGGCCCTGTATTCGCAGGCTCAGTGAACGAGCGGGATCAAAGATGACTCGATCAGATCATGGAGCAGAGACTGTGCAAGAAATGGATCGATCCTTCATATGCAGGATTCGAGCTCTCTTCTACAGGGGACCACAACGACTCCCCAATGATCGCCATCACGAGGCGCTTCGGCGGAATCGAATTGCTGTTGAAACCTTTACCGCTCAATGCCGCGAGCGGTCAAGAGTCACGTGGACCCGTGTACTAGCGCGTCGAAGGCCACTTTAATCCCCAATGGGCCATTGTGACCCCACCGTGCAGAGAATAAGTGCAAAAACTATCGGGATAAGATGTTTTTCTCAGTGAGAGATTTAGGATTGGGTTTTTCCTGAATTTAATCACCTTGTGTGGAGGGGATAATGAAAAATCTGAAATTGACATGGTCGGGGGAGACGTGACGATAACCATGTGACGTCATTAGATAAGAGCGATAAGCTCGCCGCTCTTGGCACGAAGCTTAGATAATCAAGATCTGCCCACCTAGGCCCATGGAGGCATGGACAGTCAAGGCGGTCGTGAAGGCGGTCAAGTGTACCAGGGTATTGCATACCCGCCAGGCGTACGGATGACCCCTTCATTCGGGGCAGGATGTTCTCAAAACGGGAAGAAAGTTGTTTACGTTGTTTGTTGTTTTACTTTTCCCTCCGTCTTACCCTGTAAGCTGGCCAACACGTCCTCATAGTCTGATCCAGTATTCATGTGCACTGCTCGCCCTGGCGACGGTTCGTACTTGCAGTTACTGGCAGCCTGATCCTGCCATTTCAATTGGTTCCTGGGCCACAAGGGCGGGTCCGCAGTGTTTTGTTTTGTTACGCCCGGCCAATCAAGCGGAGCGGGTCTGCCCTCGACGTCCATCTGAACTCAGCAAAACGTAAACAATCCCTTTGAACATCTTCAACCAACGTGTTTGCTGCCATCGATCCTGGGCAACGGAAAGATGGATGCAAAGGTATGACCCTTTGATGATTCTGTTGAGCAATGGCTGGGGTTTCCCCTATCTCAATCCTGCTGGCTCGAGTCTGTCGTTGGCGGGAGGTGAATGGTTACAGACATGCACCACATCGCATCGCATACAGCCCCTCGAAGCATCCCGTTTCACGCGCACAATCACAACTCAGACCTCAATTGCTGACTTATTGGTGTAGCCACAGCGAATGCGCGTCCGCGGGGACGAAAATGCGGTTCCCTCGTTCCATGCGAACAAGGCGATCCACCAACGCAACAAGTCCACTCCAGCGCTCAGCCTGGTCGCCCAGAACGCGAAGGATGGCAATGGGAACGCTCGCCGTGTATTTGGGGACGTGAGTAATGCCAAACAGATCTGCGATGATTCTGGTTTGCCAGGCAAGCCTGCCATTGTCGACACCAAGCCCGCCCTTGCGCAGCCTGCCCAACGCCCTCTGTCGACCTCGGGCGTAAAGGGCCTTCTGAACCATATCGCGTCGAAGCCCGTCAACCCTGCCGGCAAGGCCCAACATAATGCCCACAAGAACAATGCGAAGCGTGTCACCGGGGTCTTCCGCGACCAGCTGGAGCCCGTTGTTGAAAAGGAACCATCCAAGGAAGTAATTGTCACCACTCAGCCCGCTCGCCGCGACGAACGGTCCAATGGAATAGAAACTGTACGAAGCCATGTCGAGAAGAGCCATGAGGATGAGGATCAAGAGTATTTTGACCTCGCGTCTGAGGAGTTTGCCACCGAAGTGAAAACCAGTGAAAGTGAGGAGCAGCGCAAGCAGGCTCCGGCGGTGTCAAATGAGGGAAAGCCCCGCGCTCTGCCTACACTTCCCCTTTCCTTACCAAACGATGAATTATCTGGTTACACGACCCAAGACGTGGCTGGCCCCGTTTTGTCAGAGCTTGACGAGTCAGAGGATGAAGACTCTCGTGGATATCCCTTCCGCACTGACAACACCACCGGCGGTACAACCGCCGTTGTCTACCCCCGGGCTACCGCTGCGATGAGGCGCGAGATCCTGCAAGCCCAAACTTTCGTGGAAGCGAACCAGACCGAGGAAGAAATCGAGGAAGATTTCTATGACTCCAGCATGGTTGCTGAATACAGCACCGAGATCTTCCAGTACCTGCGTTCCAAGGAGGCAAGTTTCGATTCCCATCAGCTTGGCCCTGTCACTGACCGATTATCAGATCTCGATGTTACCCACACCGGACTACATGGCCAACCAGTCTGAGATTCAGTGGTCCATGCGCGCAGTTCTCATGGACTGGCTAGTGCAGGTTCACTTCCGCTTCGCCCTGCTCCCGGAGACTCTATTCCTCTGCGTCAACCTCATCGATCGCTTCCTCTCACACAAAATCGTCTCACTTGGTAAGCTCCAGCTGGTTGGAGCTACCGCCATCTTCATTGCCGCCAAGTATGAAGAGATATCTCCCCCCACTGTGGCGGAGATATTTTACATGGTCGATGGAGGCTACACCAAGGATGAGATCCTCAAGGCGGAGCGATTCATGCTTAACATTCTCAACTACGACCTCGGCTGGCCCGGCCCCATGAGTTTCCTACGACGCATCAGCAAGGCCGATGATTACGATCTCGAGACGCGTACTGTCGCCAAGTATTTCCTCGAATTGACCATCATGGATGAGCGCTTCGTAGCCACTCCTCCCAGCTTCATCAGTGCGGGGGCCCACTGCCTCGCTCTGCTGATGCTGCGAAAGGGATGCTGGGTAGGTTTCTTCTCGAACCTCTTGACTTTCCAGACCTTTGCCCTTTTTGTTGTTCACCTGCTGACCTGCTTCCTATTAGACCATGGCCCATGCCTACTACAGCGGCTACCTCTACGCCCAGCTGGTTCCCGTCATGATGACCATGCTGGAGTGCTGCGACGACCCGCTGCGTCACCACCAAGCGATCTACGAGAAGTACTCGGATCGCCGATTCAAGCGTGCCTCCACCTTTGTGGAGAACGAGATCAAGAGTGGTTTCGAGCTGCCTCATCCCACCCCGTTCCATGACACTGCCCGTCTGAACGGGATGGCCAACTACTAAAGTCATCGATGGCTACACATCGACCGGCGTCTCTGATCTTATTTTTCTTCTTCATCCCTCGACATTCTTCCTTTCATCTCCAATTCGCCCTACAACCGACCTCTTACCGCTTAACGATACTGAGATGAAACGACTAGACACCATCTTCTGGGCGCAGGGACTTTAATTGGGCTGGGTGGCGTTGCTTACTGGATCTTCTTCTCTCGGCGTTCCACAACATCCTTTTCTATTTCTATTTCGCCTCGTTCTATGATAAATACCACCTTCTTCCCGGTTTCCCTAGTGATGGTCACCTCAGCCTTTTCATTTCTCCCTTTTCCCTTTTCCCTCCGTCAACCCCCGCTAATAGGCTTGGCTCTCAGGAGCTTACTGCCCTAATGATGATCCTTCTTTTGTTGAGTCCCCCTTCTGCGTTTCTCTATCTGGGTTTTCATGGGTTGCCGTGGCTATTGATCTGAGCATTGTTTTTCTAGTATCTTTTATCTGGCTAGAGAAAGTACTGTTTTCGTTTGTCGTGTGACCAATGACCCCTAGCGGCGTATTAAGTATCCATTTAGTCTCATGCGTCTATTATTGCATAATGATTATCACTGCAGATTTTGCGCGTAGATGAACTTCTTGACTTGGTATCGTTAATCCGAATACTTTATCCTCTTTGCGTTGTAGGCTTCTAGTCACTGATACCTTAAGGTTGATGTCACGAACTCGGCATCTTATGTTGACACACTACAGTGTTTGTCCATTCATCTCAACCCACTCAGGCATTGGAATACAACTCTCGTACGTCTTGATTCTCTCTATATAGTCTATTTTTGATACCTATCCCCATCACTGATCCAGCCCATTCAGCTCAATCAACTTCTTCACAACCTCAATCACCCGATCCCCAGCCCCACCAGTTGACCCCAGAGCCGGATTATCAATGCGAGCCTGCAGCGCTTCATCAAGCATCGTCCGCAATCGGGACACCAGAACACCGATGCGAGCCCATCCTCGTAGACGGAGCCAGCCGTCTACGATTAGACCGCGACCCATGGTATCGAGGGTGATTGAGCCGCAGAAGAGGAGGAGGGAGTAGGCGTTGAATGCTATACAGCGAGAGCAATTATTAGCGGTGGATACGACAGTGAGGAAAGAGAGACCAGACGAGAACTTACGGGTTAGATCGCGCACGAAGACCTTGCTCGTCGCCATCTTTGTGAAATACGCCAGGTAAGCGGCGGCATTAGGGTAGCCCTGTGCCGAGAACAGGATCGAGCTGGGGTGGATGAAGACTCGTCCATTCTCTTGATTGAAGTACTTGATCGTTCGCGCATCGGGGTCAACTTCCACCGTACCAGTTACCGAGCTGGCGAATTTCTTATCCGGGAACGAGATTTGCGCAACTTGCGGCTGGAAGGCTCCTGCAATGAGTGCGCGGAGGAGATTCTTGTTCGCGCCGTTGCGGTTGAGCGCCACCGTGGCTTCGCTGTAGTCTACGGGGAGAACGCCGGCGTCCTTGAGGGAGCTCACGAACTGCGCTCTGTTGGATGAGATATCGCGCAGCGTTTGGTGAGATAGGAAATTGGCGCCGCACCAGGACTGAGTTTGCCAGTAACCCTGGGCTTTGGCTCGTTCGGACCATGCCTGGTATGCGGCCAGGTCGGTGAGCAAATCGCCGTCGCCGGGCCGGGAGAAGGCAGCCTTTGCGGCATCGGCTTCGTCGCGTTTTTCACGCGGTGAGACGAATGGGCTTTTCACTGTCAGGATGGCCGCAATGGTGAGACAGGACTCCATGCAGCCGAAGATGGAGCCGTAGATCATGAGCTTAGCGCAGCGCAGGTCAGCTGGGATCATGGAGAGGTAGCGGCCCAGCGCTGTGAGACGGTCATGGTCTAGGGCGCCGACGCGGTGTAAGAATGTGAGGGCGCCTTCAACGGCGATGCTTTCTGGAGGGGTGATGGTATTTGCGAGGAAGTTTGCGACGTCGATGCCTTTCATGGATTTTACGGACAGACAGAGCTGCTCGAGGGGTACACGGCGGATCTCCGGGTCTGGTCGTTGCGCCATGCTGGACTCTGCCTTGCGAGTGTATAGCTTGTAGCATATACCAGCGCGGACACGACCAGCACGACCGCGGCGCTGTTTGCATGCAGCTTGGGATGCCCACACTTCTTGAAGCCGGACCATGTTGTCTTTCGGGTCGTAGCTGGTTTCTTTGACACGACCAGTATCAATGACGGCAACCACATCTTCGATAGTGATGGATGTCTCGGCGACGTTAGTAGCGGCGATGACCTTGCGCTTGCCCCTGGGCGGGCTTTGGAAGACTCGGCGCTGCTCGGCTGGAAGGAGAGATGCGTGTAGGGGAAGAGGATGAGTGTTGGGGATCCTCCTCACTGCAGTAAGGCACCTTTCAATCTCCAGAGTACCGGGTAAGAAGATCAGGATGCCTCCTGGCTCATCGCCTAATTGAGCATCGATGTATTGAACGGTTGATGCGATTAAATCATAGTTGATGCCCATTCCGACACTTCGTAGTGCCTTGCCCAATGAGGCTTCCCCTTGAGGAGCATCGTCTTCCTCATCGAAGCCTTCGCTCAACTCAGGAGCAAAGCCGGTGTCCCGGATCACATCATCCAAGTAGTAGTCCGTCACAGGGAATGTGCGTCCGGGGATATTGACCAGACCGACCGACTTTGAGCCACCGAAGTAGTCCATGAAAATGTTTGCATCGAGGGTAGCAGACATCAAAATCACCTTCAGGTCCTTGCGATAACGCAGCACATCGCGAAGGAGAGCGAGGAGGAAGTCGGTATCCAGGCTTCGCTCGTGGACTTCGTCCACCACCACATGCGATACGTCAGCCAGAGAGCTGGCAACGTTGCCATCTGCATCGCCGCCGGACTGGATTCGACGCAACAAGACACCGGTCGTAACGAAGGTGATCTTGGTCACACCCTGCTTGACCTTCGATTCGCCACGGATCACGTACCCAACCTCATCACCAACGGTCGAGCATCGCTCATCACTGACACGATCAGCAAGCCCAAGAGCTGAAATCCTGCGTGGTTGAGTACAGATGATATTTGCAGCGCCTCCGAGTCCACGTCTGATCATCTCGTCTAGCACAAACTGCACCGATTGAGTACTCTTACCACTACCGGTCTCTCCAGAGATGATAGTCACCTGGTGATTATCAATCGCGTAAATGATGTCTTCTTGAGTATTCCACGCAGGCAGAGCCTTTCGCTTGCGGCACATTTCAACTTGCGCTTGTGTGGCCTGCTTCGCCTCCCACGCTTCACGGATGGCCTGGCTTTGTGGGGAGTTGGGCTTCCAATCAATCCCCTTGCGCTGCTTACGAGAAGGACGCACGGGAATCTTCCGGATCTCTGTAGCAGCAGAAGAAGTCACCGAAGAGATATCACGGAGCTTACCAGGGTTGGCCATAATACTAGGCAGGTTGACCTCTAACCAATCCATAATGTTAAAGATCATGGATTCCCCAGAAAAGTTTGCCTCCGCATACTGCACTGCTTGACGAATCGCGCTGAGTCGAATGTACGCCGGAATGCCCTTGGCTTGAATTGAAATGACGGGAGGAGCCGTGGGATAGTGTCCAGATGGTTCTTGGAAGCGAAAGACGGTGTTCTCAGGAATCTCGGGGGCCTCACTCTTGATTTCACAGACACGAGGAGATACACGCACATGGCGTTCACCAAAGATGGCCTCAAGTGTATCCTGTTCTTCGGCCCAAGCTTCATTATCACCCTCAGACAATGATGTGGTTGTAAATGCGGATCCATGCGCGAGCGTGCCCTGTAGAGACTCTGCGGCTGCCAATTCATCACCGCTCTTGCTGTCCAGGACCTGCGAGCATAGATCTACCGGATAACCAATAGAGGCCAATCGCTTGATCTTCGCTTCACGAGCAAGATCGCCAGCGGCGAGACTGACGCCGGCTGAATACCCCTCGGGCAGACTCCACTGAGGCAGGTCATCCTCCGGCACGTAGACCAAGAGCCATTCCAATACCTCTTCGCGGTCTTTGCACTCGGCGACAGCTTCTTCCACATGGCTACGTCGGAAGCCCAAGCGAGAGAACTCTTCAACAATGTTGGTCTTCTCTTGTTCAGGAATCTTCACACCGTACGCGTTCCAAACGGTGTGCTGATGTAGTAGTCCCTCGATCTCGCGTCGAATGCGGGCTCCCATGTCAACCTTGGGTGCTTGTGACCAAATCCGTTTTCCTTTGACATCGCCACTTCCCAAGCCAAGTTCCGGCGCCGAGGCCTTCTCTTTCGCCTGCATCTTCGCGCGCTCTGCTCTCTTCTTTTCCAACTCGGCCACGGCACTCTCGCGTTCCTGCTTGGCTAGGAATGGATCCGCCTCGTACAGCCAGCCCTTGCCCTCTTTTGTCTCGGCAACTTTGATTTGCGCGAACTCTTCTCGCCACAGGCTTTTGTATTTCGGCGGCATCATCATATGGAGGTTGCGCATGTTGCATACTCGGAAGAGCCCAAAGGCTGCGGCGAAATGGCGGGCTTCGAGGGCCGTTGGTTGAGCAGCCAGTTCTTTATGCGTCGGGGGTAGTTTCATGGGAGGAAGAACAATCAATTCTTTCGTCTTGGGATCTATCTTCTTCAGTGTCACTGCCGACACATAGCCGTCGCGAGTTTGAATCTGTAGTTGCGAGTCCCTCTCAATCAGCCATTGCTCTCATCTCATGACAGTCAAACAAAACAGAGCCATTCGGATCAATGGAATTACCATGCTGTACTCCGGCTTCTCCCATTTTTGCTTCTGGCAATGCTCCGAGAGCATATTGACGGGCAGCTTGCCCGTCCATGATGCGCCGCCAATCACTTCCTTCACGGTCGGCTTCTTGGGCTCCTCTGCGACGGGTTTCTTCTCTGTCGCTTTCTCCGCAGCAGCCTTGGCCTGTTTAGTGCCAGGCTTGGGGCCGCCAGGGCCGGCGGCTTTCTTCTTTGGGCCCATTGTCGCTGGCGCTGGATGAGAGCGTTGCGACGAGCTTTTGGCTTTCTCGGCCATTTGTCCCGCACTAAACCGTTTTGGGCTGATTGCGGGGAGACTTTTGGGAAGCCGCCAGCGGCTTGTAACAGCTTCGAAGAACGTACCCAAGGTTCTTTGGACTTCTGTCAAGACCTGGAGAGTTTTTCATCTGAGTCAATGTGATTATTGATTACCGGTACTCGCCCATCATGTCTGAGATGGAGCAGGACCCAGACCAGAACAAAACCAAGGCCCCTTCGAAAGGGCAAATTGCAGCGACGGAGAAGAGAAATGCCTGTGAGTCTGGCCTTCACCAAACGAGTGAGATTGACGAAACTGACTTTGGCCTTTCTTAGTTACCGAGCTCCTCTCACCTAAAAACAAGCAGCCGAAACATGCGCCGAGCAACTCCTCCACGGGCAACGTGCCCCACGGCCGCAATACTGGCTCGGGGGGTCGAGACGGACTAGGCGCGTACATCGCAAAGCCGGAGTCGTTTCCGTCTAGCGTTGTAGTCTACCATAATGACGACTTTGTGGCGATCCATGATATGTTCCCCAAATCATCTTTGCACCTACTCCTCCTCCCACGCGACCCAACCAAGACTCGTCTCCACCCATTCGAGGCTTTCGAAGACGCCGAGTTCCTCGCGAAGGTGAAGGCCGAGGTACAGAAGCTTCGCAAGCTAGCTGCGGGCGAGCTGCGACGGATATATGGCAAGGAATCGGCACAGGAGCAAGCAAGACGGGCAGCACTCCGTGCCGACCCGCCGCCTGACGAACTACCGCCAGGACGCGATTGGGACCGGGAGATTATGTGCGGTGTTCATGCGGTCCCGTCAATGAACCATCTACATGTGCATGTCATTGCGGTGGACCGGTATAGCGAGCGGTTGAAACACCGAAAGCACTACAACAGCTTTTCTACGCCGTTTTTTGTGCCCATCGACGACTTTCCTTTGGCGGCGGACGATAAGCGACGGAACCCAACAGCGGCAGGCTATCTAAAACAGGACTTCATTTGCTGGCGCTGTGGCGACAATTTTGGGAACCGATTCGTTGAGCTCAAGAAACATCTAGAGAAGGAATTCAAAGAATGGAAGACGCTGTAGCGGACGGGGTCACCACTATGCGCAGACTTCTACGTCCGCGGCAAGAAGAGACCAGCCTGTTTTCACATTGTAGATCGGGCCTCCGGAGTCCTCCAATGACTTTCAGAGGCAGCTATACTGGGCCTATTTTGTTCTTTGTAAATATACATGCTCTGGCATAAAAGCAGCAGACAGTCAGGAAATGCGCAGTGCATTTCTCAGCACTCACGCTTCGTATCTCGCCGCTGGTATGCCTTGACAGAGTATCAGAAACAAGCCCCTCGCTTCTCTCGTCCCCGTTATCCCTTCGCTTTCCAGCTGAAGATCCCGGGTCGCATACCGCTAATCTAAGCGCGGGCCTTGGACTTGCTGCCCTTGACCTTACGGGCCTCGGGACGGTTGATGTGGTGAGCGGGAATCCAGTCAGCGTTGTAGGTGGTGGCCGAGGCGACAGCAGGGCTGGGAGATTCCTCGACAATCTCGCGCTTAGCGGGAGTCTTCTTCTCAGTGAACTTGCCACCCTTGCGCTTCTGGGGGAAGTAAGGTGCGATCCAGACGGTGTAGAAGAAGTAGACGACGCCGGCGAAGCAGGCCAGGAGGAAGAAGTAGAGAAAGATGCTATATTTCGCGGTCAGTGCCAATTGATTCCAGAAATAACGGAAAATCCAGAAGGACTGGGGGTGGTTGGTCATTACATCTGGGGGTCGAAGATGCTGGTCTCAGGCTCCACCACGCTCACAGTGCCATTGAAGGCCTGGACGGTGAAGAAGTGACCCTCGCTGTCGGACATAATGGCCGCAATGTTGAGACGGACATCCACCGGGTGCATTTCAGTAGCGAAGCTGTAGCTGATGCTCTCCTTCGAATTCGCGGGGATCTCGACACCATAACGGGTAGCAGTCAGGTTGCGAACGTTCTTGCTCTGCTCGTCGAGGCTCCACAGGCTGCCTCCCACGAAGTTGACGGTGACAGGGTTTGGCTCATCGTTAGTGAAAGCGATCAGCGCCTGGGTCGGGTGATCGTTGACGAGCTTCACGCCGAAGATCTCGGAGGCAGGGAAAGAAGCCTCGGCTGAGACAGCGAGAGTGAGAGCCTCAGTCTCCGCGACCTTCTCAGCATCCTATATGAAAAGCGAAGAGATTGATGTCAGTCAATGGCCATTGCGTGTCTCCACCATCCGAGCTCTTGAGACACGAGTGTCACGAGGCAAGCCAGATTTAACTTACAGCTGCGAAGCCGGTGCCGACGAAGGCCTGGAGCGAGAGAAGTGCCAGAGAGAGGAATCCAAAGCGAGTCATCTTGAGAGAAGGGGAATTGGAGGTGAAGGGAGAGAGAGGAGTACACGAGACGAAAGTAAGAGAAGTAGGGGTGATCACACGTTGCAATTTAGCCACGGGAGGTCCACTCGGTAAGAAGGTTACCGGGGAAGGCTGACTCAGCATCGCGTTCTCTCCCTTTGGAGACTGAGATTTTTTTTTTTTTTTTGGAAAGACAAGCAAACACATTAACTTCAAGATTTAGCAAGTCGCATTTTCTTGCTGCGGATCATTGCATAAAAGCAACGATCACTTGCAGTTTCCGCGCAAATCTCGTCTCAACAGGGTTAACCGCCGCGTCGTTGCGCAAGCGCCTGCCTACTTTAAACGCTATCTCACTTCTCGAAGAACCGAATCACCCAATCTTCGCCTCTTTTCGACCTTTCTTCCCCTACCGCTCATCTCACGCCAATCTTTTGGATTCGACACTAACTGCCACCATCATGTCTTCATCGCCATACCTTGAGCGATATCGACAGCTGAGCACGCTGGAGCAGCAGAAGAATCAACTTATCGAGGTACGCGCCTTCCTCCTTTGACACTAGCAGAAACTAATTACCTTCGCTCCATGATAGGATCTCCTTCAACGAGTCACCGAACTAGAGACCTCTTTTGCACAGGAAAAACTCGACCATGAACGTGAAACTCGGTTCAACCGCGATATTCAGCTACACGAGATGGAGTTGATGCAGCAGATATCGCAAATCAAGACTATTATGGTGAGCGCGCGTGGTGTTCTGACACCCGGGAGTATGCGCTGATATGTGTCTGGTTCCTTCCAGGACCGAGAACCCTTTGTCGTCGTGTTACTTGACGGCGAGGGAATAATTTTCAAGGATGAGTTTCTACAGGCTGGCGAAGAGGGTGGTCGCAACGCTGCGGATCAACTCTATGCTGCGATCCACTCATATCTGAAGTCGAATCTTCCAAGCGTCAATACCCCGAAGATCATGATGAAGATATACTTGAATACGAGAGGCTTTGGGGAGCAGTGCGCGCGCAATGGAATCTTCACGGAACCTAGCGCGATCCATGACTTCATCCGCGGCTTCAACGAGACCATGTCGTGTTCGGAAATCGTGGATGTTGGATCGGGGAAGAACAGCGCCCACAATAAAATTCAAGGTTTGTGGACCACTTCTTGCGGCGTTGTTTGTGGAAGTCACATCTAAGTTTTTATCATTCTGCGCCATCCAGAGACCTTCCAAGTCTTCCTATACAACTGCCATTGCCACCAGATCTTCGTCGGCTGCCCCTCAAATACTGAATACGCCATCTTCCTCGAAGGCGTGTCAAAAGACAATGACCTCACCGGTCGCATCTCGCTCGTGGAGGGTGTCGCATTTGAGAAAGAGCTGGATGCTGTGAAAGGTTCATATCGCATTGCCAAATTCCCAGATGTTTTCCGCTCGGCCAAAATGGCTCCAGCATGGGCCACCGCTCCTTGGAAGAGTGCCTTGCCCACGAGATCGGTGCTCACCCCTTCTCCTTCCCGACAATTTTCAAATTTGTCCAATCCTCCAGCTCTGTCCCGGACATCCACCAATACGAGTGCCTCGGGCGTAGCCTTGTCAGCTTCAACTCCCAATCAGACGGACATTGCTCCTGAATTCCAACAAGTGGTTCGCCCCAAAGTAACTGGTTCCACGACTCCTAAGACGGTGGAGCGCAACAAGTACGGGCAACGTGTGGATCGACTTGACTTCAAGAGCATTCCTCGTGATGATCTGAACCGTCTGAAGAAGCTGAAGCTGTGCAACTACCATTTCCTGCTTGGAGAATGCCCAAACGAGGAATTCTGTTACCATGATCATGACCGCAAGTTGACTAAACAGGAGCTTCACATTCTCACGGCTATCGCTCGCATGACTCCCTGCCGGTTTGGTTTGGAGTGTGATGACCCCGAGTGTATTTATGGCCATCGTTGCCCCCAGAGCGAGCCCGGGAAAAAGACCTGCTTCCGTGGCGACAGTTGCCGATTTGAACCTGTTGCCCACGGCATCGATACCAACATCGTTAAGGTGACAAAGATTTAGGTGTCAACATCGCCATCCCCTCATACATTTATGAAGGCCTTTCTTTGGGTTTTCAACCGGTCTATGGATATGCTCCCTTTTTGGATACGATTTTCAAAGCCGCTCTTTTATCAGGCATGGCGGGACTGCAATATCACCCATGAGTCTAATTTCTACAAATTATGGCGTGGACTGAGCAAGTGCCTTATGATCTTCCCTGCGGATCCCTTACGGTGCAAAGCAAAGATTGGAAGCCTATTCCTCATTTGTCCCAGGGCGTTCTCCCTTTATCTGCGACGGGTATTCCTTGTCGATTTTTTTCACCTTTTTTTCCTTTTGGAGTTTATCAACACGCAATCGCCGGACGTATTTCCAGGTTGATATATTTTCTTACTCTTGGAGTTACAAGGAATGGTACCGGATGAACTTGAGTTTGTCACTGCAAATTCATCAACACTCCTCGCAGGATGAGGCTCAGGTTAGGAATTTCCGGGGCGTTTACTTGGGTACTGGAGCATTTATCATCTCATGAGGCACTGGTGCAAATTGGAAATGTATTATCATTACATCAAGCTTCTGTTTTCTTTAAGGATGCCATTTGTATCTCTCAGGTATAAGGCGACAGTTGTGGCAAGCGCTCGAGTAACCCGTTCAGCTCCGCTTCCCAACTCGTTTTTGTACACAAATGCACTGAAAAGTCAACTGTGGATTGTCGTCCCAAACATGGCGAATCGTCTTTCCCATCCGAAGCAGTCAGGCACAGCACAACCCAGCGTGTCAGGTCCATCTAATGACATGGCATCAGGATCGAGCGAATGAGTACATGGTACGCCGTATTCTTTAATGCAGCATTTGAAAGGTAACGAGGATGTCTTAGATGGAGCCCAGTATTCGTCTGTGGAGTTAGTCGTGGCCTGTTTTGATTTGATCTCTTCAAGGTCGCCCCAGAGGATGAACAGTTTCTCTCTGAGATCTGCTAACCTTGCCGGATGAGAGCGGAGACTAGGTGTAATGGAAATGATCAGCAATTGTACCTCGCTGAGTAGCAAAGTGAACATCTATAACTTACTTGATCGGATCAAGGCTCAGCAAATGCACCGCTTCTGCTCCCGTAACAAAGAGCCTCATCTGTGCCCGGACTTCGTTCTTCGACATCAAGGGCTCCGTTCCCTCAACCAGAAGGCAGAATCGCCATTCCCATTCCATGCGAGGTGTACCGTTCGCGCGATCGTAACCTTCCAGGATGGATTCCATGGGCACCTGGACCGCGAAGTCTTCCAATTTCGGTGGAAAGAAGTCAACTACGCGAACTTCAGCCCGGTAGCAGACATTCTGGAAAGGGAGTTGGTAGGTGATTCCACCGGGAATCGTGTTGATGTGCGATTCACCTGACAAAATCCTTTCTATCGAGCGGACAGGGACGTTGTATGAGCGTGTTTTTACTATTGCATATGAGATTAGTATGAGGCACATATCGGGTGAATAGTAGCTTACTGTGTTGGTTAGTTTTCTTCCCAGGTGCAGGCAAGGACAGCGCTTTCTGGCCTTCCTCGACCTTCTCTTCCTTCTTCTTCCTCTGCTCGGTCTTCTTCTTTTTCAAAGACTTCTTTGGATCATCACCTGGCTTCCCATGGATTTTCCAGTATTCCTTTCGGCGCGCCATAAGGTCTTGGGCGCGATCGTCGTCGTTCGGAATAACCTTAACATGTATTTTGTCTGGATATCGCTTGTCCTGATGGACAATAGCCTCGAGGCCACTGTACTGCCCGGGTTTGATACGCGTGTATGTCAGAAGCACAATTTGGCCCTCTTTGACATGCATACGAGCAAAGGTGGCGTGCGGTTCCCAAAGGACAGCTTGTATAGTCATCTTCCCCCAAGGGCCTGGCCAGTTCTTCCTTTTTCGGGACAAGTAGTCATAGGTGTCCCCCTCAGTACCCATATCATCTTCGTCATCCTTCTTGATGTCCACCAGTGAGTCATTGGATGTGTAGTCAGTGAGGTGCATGATGCATTTCTCGCTGTCGGGGGTGTTCATTTTCACTACTTGGCCGAGTATTTGGACAAAAGGTCCCGGTTGAACGTTTTGAATCAGCTCAAGTGGTAGATCGCTTCTTATGTTTGGGGGCGTCCTGAACGCTTGAACTACCCGAGAAGGGTGCTGTGGAGAAGTCTCTTGCCGAGCTGACTGGGCCCCAGCGGCTGGTGCGTTCGACGGAAGCCCGTCTAAGAGGATCAACGCTGCTCGCTTTTCCAGTGACGTGGGCGAGAAAGGGACCGGGCCAGTGGTGATGGATGGACTTGAGTTGGGATCTGACTCGGTTCGAAAAATTGCCCATGGGACATTGTCATGCTGAGATGCAACTCCGGTCGGCTTATCATAGAAGTTGTTGATCTGAGAGACCGAAATTAGCCAATGTGTTGCGTGTAGATACTTGAATCATGCTCGGGAGGGTAGGGCACCCACTCGGATGTCCCGTAGTAGAACCACATCATTAAGCTGGGGTGTTGGAAGAGCGTCCATGCTATCATTGAAGTATTTGACTTTAAGGCCCCCATACCAGTGCGGTCGATCAAAATGACAGTCTTTAAGGGTAAATGTGACACATCCCGAGGATCCCTTGGTTTGGTAGGGTGGCAAAACGTCTATCACGATGCCGATAGTGCTGAGATAGCCCCGACGAGAGCACGCAGTGGTGATATCGACCAGCTCGGGAGACGCCATGGCGGGCTGGGTCTGATCTATGCCGAACTTGACTGTCAACGTCAGACTGTTTCAGAAACCTGTGATCACTGATGAAGGTCTTTGTTCTAGGAACAAAGTGCAGCCACTTGCTGTCTGTTGCGGCTGCTTAGTGGATATCCATTCTGGGCCGGTCGGACACCCTATCTGGGCCAACACGGAGGAGAAGCAGGAAGCGGACGGAGAATGCCTGCAATAATTGACACTTAATCGCTATCAGCCGCAATTGCCCTTTGTCCACGAATTGGTGACTGGCGGCGAGACAAACGCGTGCCAGAGTAAATATCGGGGAACGTCGTCACATGACTCCCCCTCCTTCCCACACGAATCCTTTCTTCCTCTTCCCTTCCCCCCACATCTCTCCTCCTTCCTTACCTCCTCCTCCCTCCCCCCATCGCCCGCGCGCCCATTTCCATCACCTCTTCCAACCCTGAAACCAGTTCGAGGCGCGCTTCCCACTTTCTACAACACACACCATGGCGGAACGCTATATCCCCGAGCATCGCCGGACGCAGTTCAAGGCCAAGAACCAGTTCCGTCCCGATGAGCTCCGCCGCCGCCGCGAGGAGCAGCAGATCGAGATCCGCAAGCAGAAGCGTGAAGAGGGTCTGGCTAAGCGACGTGGTATTGTGACTCGCGATGGAGGAATTGGTGTCGGTGGTAGCATGGCTGCCGCCACCGAGAGTGATGATGAGGCCAGTGCTATCGAGAGCGAGGTGGGTTTTACTGCTTCTACTTTTCTTGCCCCCCCCCCCCCCCCCCCCCCCCCCTTTGTCTCTTTCCCCAGGGCTTTGATCTTTCGTTGAAAACTTCTTTGAGAGCTTCGGCTTCTATGACCGAGTTCATTTTTCTACTCGTCGAAGCTTGCCCTCAGTCCAAAACTCCCTTTGTTTGTATGATGCGATCATCAACATGGAATTTTTTTCACCGCCCGGTTGCTATGGGGCCAACCCCTCCAACCCGGGCTACTACTACCCACGACCCCACTCTTCCAGTTCACGGAAAAGCTAACGGGATGATTTTTATAGCTCAATGTTGAACTCCCTCTGATGGTGAAGGGCGTCTTCTCCGATTCCGTCGAAGATCAGATCAGGTACATAACCAAAGGGCAGCTTCATCGTGCGAACTTTGACTAATCTCATTCAGCGCGACCACTCGTTTCCGGAAGCTACTCTCCAAGGAGCGCAACCCCCCCATTGAGCGTGTTATCGAGACCGGAGTCGTCAGCCGTCAGTCAATCTGCATCCCTCCGAATTACTTGGGACCAATATACTGATTTTTCTATAGGATTCGTCGAGTTCCTCCGCTCCCCCCATACCCTTGTGCAATTCGAAGCCGCCTGGGCCCTCACAAACATTGCTAGCGGTAGCGCTACCCAAACTCAGGTACGTGGCTTCCATACCTTGTCGAGAGACTCCTGCTAATTTAGATTCAGGTCGTTATCTCCGCAGGTGCTGTGCCTATCTTCGTCGAGCTCCTCAGCAGCCCCGAGCCCGATGTCCGCGAGCAGGCCGTTTGGGCCCTTGGAAACATTGCTGGTGACAGCCCTCACTGCCGTGACTTTGTTCTGGGTGCCGGTGCTCTGCGCCCCCTCCTGAACCTCATCAACGATGGCCGCAAGCTGAGCATGCTCCGCAACGCGACCTGGACCCTGAGCAACTTCTGCCGTGGCAAGACCCCCCAGCCCGACTGGAACACCGTATGTTTACTCCACCGCGTTGCTCTATTCTGCATATTCTTACACTCCGGTGACTAACGATGCTTATAGATCGCCCCCGCTTTGCCTGTCCTCGCTAAACTCATCTACATGCTGGATGATGAGGTGCTGATCGATGCCTGCTGGGCCATCTCTTGTATGAATCCTTGTCGGCTTTTTTTTCCCCTTGGCGGTCTTCGCTAACTCTCAGACCAGACCTCTCCGACGGCAGCAACGACAAGATCCAAGCCGTCATCGAGGCTGGTATTCCTCGTCGCCTGGTGGAGCTCCTCATGCACGCCTCTACCTCCGTTCAGACTCCCGCCCTTCGTTCCGTTGGTAATATCGGTATGTCATTTTTTATATATTCATAGAAGACTGGAGTCTGGCGCTAACTGATTTCTCCATAGTCACTGGTGACGACGTTCAAACCCAGGTCATCATCAACTGTGGTTCCCTGCCTGCTCTGCTCTCTCTTCTGAGCTCTACTAAGGACGGCATTCGCAAGGAGGCTTGCTGGACCATCTCCAACATTACTGCCGGAAACTCCAGCCAGATCCAGGCCGTCATCGACGCCGGTATCATCGCCCCTCTTATCAACCTCCTGGCCAACGGTGATTTCAAGACCCGCAAGGAGGCCTGCTGGGCTATCTCCAACGCCACCTCTGGTGGTCTCCAGAAGCCCGACCAGATCCGCTACCTTGTCTCCCAAGGATGCATCAAGCCCCTTTGCGATCTGCTCGCTTGCCCCGACAACAAGATCATCCAGGTTGCCCTGGATGGCCTTGAGAACATCCTGAAGGTTGGTGAGATGGACAAGGAGGCTGGCCAGGGTGACGCCCGCGTCAACCGCTACGCGCTCTTCATTGAGGAGGCTGGTGGCATGGAGAAGATCCATGACTGCCAAAACAACGCCAACGAGGAGATCTACATGAAGGCCTACAACATCATCGAGAAGTACTTCTCCGACGAGGACGAGGCTGCTGGTGAGATCGATGAGCTGGCTCCCCAGCAGACCCAGGCTGGCTTCGCTCTCGGTACTGGCCAGCAACAGCCTGCCGGCGGATTCAACTTCGCCAGCGGTGCTGACTCCATGGACATGTAAACTGGTTCCACTTTGCATGCTTCGACACGCTTGTTGCTCTTCCCACCTGGTTCTACCTCCCTCCATTCAGGTTGTTCAGGCTTGGGCCGGTATGATCTCATTTAGTAGATCCTGCTGAACCACAGAGTATTTTTTTTTGGCTCAAACATCCCCTCATTCCCCATTCGGTTCCTTTCACCCAGTCCTCCCCTCCTCCTCCTCCTCCTCCTCCATGGTCTCAATGGTTCTATAGCAGTGATTGGAGGCTTTGTCTATCTCCTCCATCCTTCTATTACCGTGGGCCTCTTGTCATGATCCTCCCATCCCCCTTCTCCGTTTTCTCTGGCCCCCACTTTGATTCACCCCATTTTGACTCACGATAAAGATTCACCGTCATGTAACCCCAACCCCCTTTTTAGCATCCTCATACACAGGCGTAATTTTGTTTGCAGGATCGGTTATTTCCTCTTTATGTTAATGACACTTCCTATCCCAACCTTCTCGTGACCCTCCCTAGTTTGGTCCTGTTTTCTTGCTGGCACTCGGGGCGTTGATGGTGGCGGATCTTTCTTCGGTAGACGCTGCTTAGTAGTGCTTTATCGGAATCGGATAGCATCCCTGATCGAATCGTCGATGTACCTGTGTGAAGATATGGTTCGACGATCCCCACTATGTTCTGTAGATTCTTGCCACAGGCTGCCTGAAAAAAAAAACATTTCGCGTCCCATGCAGTTTGGGTATACCATCCCCGTCGGGACACCTTTCCTACTTTTCATCACTGGAATCTGAGTGTAGTTGTACACCAAGCCGCAAAAGTAGTGGGTCGTGCCCCGTCAGTACACCAACTGGCCAGTGGATGTGTGGTGAGTCCTTGACTCGTGCAACGGCCTGCTTAAGTTAACTTACGGTTTAGGGGGAAGGCAGGTTGTACAAGCTTTCCAGGGCAGTTCGGACTTGGAGTCTTTGGGACCCTTGCCTATGGGGGCTTAGCCTGACTGTTTTGGGGGGCCGATTCTGTCGGATTTGAAAGACGGCTGCATCCCCAATTAGAAATGTCTCGAAGAGATCCTGCATTGCTAAACAATCTTCCGCGCCGTTCAAGTCACCTTCAAACCCCTCCACATATACAGCAACACAACGAACACGTGCAACATGGAGTTCGCTACCGGGCATGGAAGATCGAGATTCCCAGTTCCATGGATCGGCAGTCTTTGCTAACGTAGATTAAAGGAGACATATAAGGTTCCCCCAAGCGGGCTCCAGTTTCAAAGCAGAGATATGGTCAACCGATAGTAGACATGGATAGATATACATTGTACGTAAAAGGTAGCCATCATCCATATACCTGCCCAGGCTGTGGCAATCCAGATACCAGAACCAGGGAGTCGGCAGGCCATCCTGCGCAAACCTGGAAGAAGAGCCAGAATCGTTGACAAATTTAGACATCGGGAATTAGAAAGGAACCTAAAAAAGTTGAGATTTGAAACAATACACAGGCTTGAAAATCAGAATTCCTCATCATATGGATCATGGACAACTCCAAGGACAGCGAATCCTTAATCACCCATCACCTCATCTTCATCCGATTCAGGTGCCGGGTCATCAAGCTCTTCATGTTCGTCATTCTCGCGGTCAATGTCTTCCTCAACAAGACCACGAGTACGCAAGTCCTCCTCGTCATCTTCCTCCACTGGCTCAGCATCCCCCTCCCCCTCCTCATTGTCGTCGTCGACTCGCTCAGCAGACTTGAAGTCCTTCTTTGACGCAGACGTCTCACCCTCAGCGGCGCGACCCTGTGCGGGCTGCTTGCTCTTGGCGCGTGGGGCACTGCGAGGTTTGCGCTCCTCCAGATACGACAGGACCTCGCGGTAGTTCGGGCCGAGCCCGTTCTTGTTTCGCAAGAGTCGTTTCTTGAGAGAGCCGCGCTTCGAGCCGGAGGCATCAATCACACGGCCAATTATGGCTAGAACGAGCTTACCAGTCAGCTCACAGAGACGCTGCTCCGCAATCATGTTGTTGCGGAGACGCTCGTTGGTGACGGTCTCATTCTCCGAATCACTCGCTTCCTCGTCGTCCTCGGGTTCGTCCTCGGAAGCGGGCGCATCATCCTCGGCGGGTTCAAGATTGCGATTGGACTTTTTAGCGAAGACTCGCTCGGCACTGCTTTGAATCTTGGCGACGACAGCCTGGGCTTCAGCTGGAATCTCGTGCACAAGACTCTGCGCCTGGAAGAGAACGTCTTCGTCGTTGCCGACACCCTGGCCAACGTTGCGAAGAGTGCCGAAGAGAGTGTGAAGGTCCAGATAGGTCGTGACAGCTGTGAATCGAAGATCGTCGAGGCCAGTACGCTGCTGCATGATAGCTAGAAGAGCAGAGGAAAAGACCTCACGGCTTTTTGTGAGCGCTTCAAAGTATGACGTGGTATAAGAAGCTTTGCCCTCCTTCAATGCAGATGTGAGAGCCTGCACCTTCCACATGAAGTAGAAAAGCACAGTCCGGATGCTGTTGACCACCACTTCGGTTTCTGCCTTCGCAATATCCTCGTCCTCGTCCAGCTTGCGAGTCCCGCGCTGAGTCAGATGGATAAGTGTGTTGAATGGGGCTTCGAGGGTATCTTTCTTGGATTTGGAGTGAGACTTGGGCACCGTCTCCAGGATGGTCGTGCAATCAGTGACAGTAGAGAGGTTGAAAATACGCGTGACTGTGTTAGCGAGGTCGGTGAGTGTGGGATCTGAAACGAAAGCGCCAGCTTGAACTTCCTTCTTGCGGGACAGAGCGCCGAGCGTGTCAATCATATCATCCCACAACTCCTGAACCTTGCCCTCAAGAGCCTCACGCATTTCCTCGGAGCTCTTTGCATGCAAGAACGCAACGCTAGCTTCAGCCAATACATCTTGGTCTGTGTGAGTCAAGAACTGCTTGTTGATGTCATTCAGCAGCGATGTGTACGCAGTTGCATCCTTCTGAAGATCTTGAATGGTATCCAAGTCCACGAGATGTTCCAAACGCAAAACAGCAGATGCAGCCTCGGGCGCAGATCCGTATTTGCTCAAAAGCTGGGGGATGATCTGAGCAAGCCCATGAGAAATCTCCTCTTGCAGCTCAGGGATCTTCGCAGTTAGTGCCTTGACCCTGCGTCCGCGCTTGTCGATATCGGACTTTGCGACATCAAGTACACGGAGCTTAACTGCGGCGCACAGAATCTCAAGGAGAATGAATTCTTGTCCTTCATTCATCTTGTACAACGTCCGCACAACTCCGGCAGTATCGTCTTCCTCCGGCTCATCCTCGATTTGCGAGTGGTCATAAAGCAGATAGCCAGCCAGTGACTGCCACTGAGAGAGTTCCTCCATGTGCGGGTAGATAGCTTCGGTCGCCAACACAAATCGCGAGTCTGAAGGCGCCCCGGAAAGTACACCGCGTGCTGTGGTCTGGTCGGTGGTTTCCTCCTCGCCAAGGTCGTCGTAAGCCTGGAAGATATCCACCAGAGCCTTGTATTTAATCCACGAGCGCTTGGGCGTCTCGAACTCGTCCTCGTCGTCGTCGTCGGCAAACATCTCGTTCATCTCATCTGCCACCTCCTCAGTCGATGATTCAAATGCATCCTGGACGTTGGCAGCGAAGAAACGACCTGCGGTCTTCCGGATTCGAGGGTCGACATCGAAAACCAGCTTGCCGACGGCATCGATGTCGTCAGGTTCAAGCAATCCTCCCTCACGGAGATGGCTCAGCAGCTCGATCGCGGCAACGCGGACATTGATGTCGGCATCCTGCGTAGCAATCTCTACAATGCGCGGGCGGAAGCGATCGGTAAAGGAATGGAGTCCAGCGATATTGTCCTTGTTCTCGTAGAGAGGCAGCAGTTGCTCCAAAACTACCAATCGAGTGTGCGCGACCACGTCGGCGAGAGTCCAGCCCAGATAGCGCAAGTACTGGCCCTCGAAAAACATTTCTCGGTATGTCGAGATCCATCTGCCAAGAGATGCTAGGCATTCGCCACGAATAACGCCATCCACATCCCGATAGCGATGGACAAAAACAGTATCGAATCCATCTTGCAAAAATTCGACCAGGCGCTCTATCTTTTCTTCGCCCTCGGAGATGGCGGTCTGGATTGCCTCCACTCGGCCCTTGTTGACGGTCTTTTTCTTCTTCTCACTCTCGAGCTGCTTCCGGGATGTCGTTACAGTAGTCGTTACTTCGCGTGCAATTCCACACAAAGCGGTTGTCATAGTCAGTGAGACAATAGTTGCGGTATGACGGAATGGCCGAATTCCTGCCGTAGAGATGCCCGACACCCAGATTTGGATATTCTCAAGCAGCGCCACATCTGTGTAGAGAATCGAGGAGTGGTGGAAAGTTTGGACCAATGCGGCGAAGAACTCCTCAAGAACCGGCTGGAATGCGCGGTATTTCTTCTCTTTCGAAATGAGGGGATAATCAGGAATTTTGTGGGCGATATAGACCTCTTGCAGCTCCGTGATGTGTTCGGGAGCGTGGTCTACCTCCACCACCTGCTCCTCAGTGACTTCCAGATCATCACCAGTACACCGAAGAATGAAATTGACCAAGTCACGCATGGCCTCTGCGGGATTGCGTTGGTATTGACTCAACCACTGGGCAGCGGCCGCCTCTGCATTGTTGCTCTTTCCAAAAACCTCGGCTGTTTCCACCTATTAGACATATGTTTCCGCGCGATAGTCTGGGCTACTCACCATATAGGCCTCGCTCACCAGCTGCCAGACTGGGTCGAACTTTGATCTTGCGGGCCCGCGACGTGGGTAGCCGCCCGTTTACAGCGGGTCGAAAAGCCAGCTGTCTTCCCACACCATTACTCGTGACCTTGGGTCTTTTCGCAGCGTGTGAGGATTTCTTGACGGTGGCCTTCTTTGTGATCTTCTTACGAGCGGCGCGTCGCTTTGCCCTCAACTCCTCCTCGTCAGCGTCGTCGTCATCCGCAGCGTCACTTTCAGACTCCGAGAGGTTGTTTTCACTGTCCGACTGATCGAGCGCGTCGCCGCGCTTGCGCTTGCTCCTCGCGTGAGCATCGACGATGGAGTGGTTGCTTTGCGAAAAGACTTCGGGGCGTCGCGTCATGCGACCTGACTTGCGGCGGTCCTCAGCGGGCGTAGATGCCGGGCTGCTCGGGTTGTCCACGTCCATGATAAAGCGGTAATATGGGACTAAGTATGGGATTGAATTTCAAGCGACTGCAATGGCTGGGAAAAACCGTCGTCAGTTAGGTTGGAGAGCAAATCTATGGCAGGTCTGGGACGCTCGTACGTTAAGACCAAACGCGCTCGGTGGAACGCGCCGTGCAACGGCAGCAAACGGTGTCTAGCGAATGGGCACACCGATAAATGGAAGAGGCGAGTTGAGATTGTCGAGCGTCGAGAGGTACGACGGTCAGATTTACTGCATGCCAGAATGGGTGCGCAAATCGATCGTCCGGGGAAAATAGAGAAACCCGACAGTCGAACAGAGCGGGGGTGTCGAGGAAGCGTAAAGGAGATGCGACGCGACTGGATGCCTGAGTGCCTGGCAAACTTGCCTGCCTTGGGTTGTAGCCTGAGAGCCTGAGAGCCTTACGAATACGATCTATCAAACACCCCCAAATCTCAGGCATCCTAAATTATCCAAGCGGATTCTTGGCGGGCGGTGACGTGCTCCTCGGCCAGGGCGCAGATGACATAAGCCAGCCAGTCACGAGCGGCGGGGATCCCCATAAGGCAAGTCCACACTCGCAAAGCCGCCATGGCCGAGAGCTGCTGGGCATCGGCTAGTGCGAAGATCCATGGATCTTGTGTGTCATAAAAACTCCTCCTTTGCTCGGTCTCACGGAGCCATCAAGTCATGGGATGATGGGAGACCCCCGCTTGACACATCGTGCCGTTGCCCATGGAATCGCTAGAGTTAACTGGGTCCACGAGTCCACGAGAACCGACGGCAACCTCCTTAGAATTGTGGATGCGCCATTGACTAATGAATGCCATCATCTCCCCCCAGCGTGTCAGGGCTAAAATTATATACCAGTCACAGCCCAACCGTCCCGAGAGTCTGGGGTAAGAAAGCAAAAATCTCCGATTCTGCACATTTCACATCACGCTGCAGAGCGTTACAGCCACCATTCCATCGTGATCATTTCATACAGGATACCTTCATGGCACATGCCGGCTTGGCTTATCCTTTGCTCCGCTTCTCTAGCTTGATAAGCCTTCGTCCCGCCCTCCACTTATCCTCTTGAACCCCCTGCTCTTCCCAAATACCTTAAACAACACACCCGCCGTCATGCGACAACCAGCAATGCCCATCCGCTCGCCCTTTGAGTCTTCTATTGCGAAGCCGGGCCAAGGCACTGTCGTCCTCTCACTCCTCCCTCCAAACAACCCCACCCTTACCACGCTCACCTACAAATACCCATTGAAGCTTGTCCCCAGAGCTCCAGGATTCGTCCCTACCCCAGACTCATCTACATTGCCGGAGTCATGTCCCTCACGGCCGGTCCACCTCTACCTCCTCACCTACGGTGGTGGCCTACTGCCAGGTGATCACATCGAGGTGTCGATCAAACTCGAACCCAGGACCCGCATGGTAGTGACGACACCGCAAGGAAGCACCAAGATCTTCAAAACCGAGCCCGGCAGCGTCAATGGCATCAAATTGATCAAGGGTCACCGCAAGCAGATGCCGGCCAACCAACACCTCGCCAACATGAGTCAGCAGTCTTTGGACGTGCACATCGGCCGCCAAGCAGCGCTGTGCTACTTGCCCGACCCATCCGTCCCCTTCAAGAACAGCCGCTACGCGCAAGTACAGACATTCACCGTCGACGCCTCTGCCAAGGGTGACGAGCGCAGTAGCCTTTGTGTTCTGGACTGGGTTACACAGGGCCGGACGTCGCGCGGCGAAAACTGGAACTTCCGCTTCTGGCGCGGCCGTAACGAGGTGTGGGCTACCGATGAGAAGACGGGCAAGAGCCGGCTCTTGCTTCGCGACTCGGTCATCCTGGATGATGAGCGCGAGGACCTTGATGACTCGGATGAGGACCTGGATGAGGAGGTCGGCGAGAGTGGGCTCAACAGCCATTCTGGCCGCGCAGACACCCCACCACCGCAGGCCGGTCTGGTGCCTTTGAACATCATCCAGGAGCGCACGCGCCCGCACGGTGTAGTGGGTACGCTGATCCTGTCGGGCCCGGTGTTTGACAGTCTTGGCGCATACCTCATGCAACAATTCAACTCCCAGCCCCGGATTGGCAGCCGGAATTGGTCCTCGTCAGCACCGGCCTCGGCGCCGGAGCCTTCGCTGAGTACCAAGGGCGATGTTACTTGGACGGCAGCTCGCGTGCGCGCTGGATTTGTCCTTGTCAAGTTCGGCGCCAAGGACTTTGAGACCGCCAAAGACTGGCTCGGCGGTCTTCTTCGCGAAGAAGGCAGCATTGCCCGAGAGTTCGGCGAGGAAGCCCTCTTCTGTCTTTGATTGCATGTTCAATTCCTTCAATATTTCTGCATCTGTTTCAACAGTGCCATCATCCCAGTCTGTGTCTGGACTTCCTGTTCCGTTTGATGATACCCCCCAATGGGCCTGTGTGGCATCTACTCTTCCGGGCCTAGAACAGGGTCTTACTTTGTCTTTGTGATGTACTTGATCTCTTAGCATCTTGCATTGTCGTTTGGCCGTTTAGCATTGCCCTGCACCCAGGGCGGACAGAAATTGGCCTGTCTCAAGGGAACAAATTAGGACTACTTCGTCCTCCACTGCATTGCAGCCACCAAAAAGCTTGACAGCTCAAATGAATCTTGATTTCTCAGCGCATCTCCCGAAGGAAGCCATATATCATCTAGACAGCATAAGAGAATGTAATGAAGGTAAAGAAAAATCAACCATGAGAGAAAAAAGAGAGATAACTGAAAATCTATTGAGGCAAATGAGGTATCTTTAAAACATCAAAAGGTCACACCCAAACGCCGATCCCCACCCTCAAGTACGTAAATCAAGGTCTCGTTTCCCGTAACTACCCATAGATTGATGAGTCTCACCGATGTCAGAACCACCAATCCAAAATCTCAATCTTCCACTCCCCCCTAGTTGCAGCAGCCAAATCATCCACATTCAGCATATCAACCCCCTCCTGCACGAGGATCCGCCAAATGTGATTCCGCAGACTGCGTGGCCAACTAGGTAACCCCCAGTACCGCACCTTCAGCCCATGGCTATGCGCAATGCGGACCTGCCGCCGGATCAAGTCCATCTGGCTCTCCGTGAAATGGAAGGGCCAAGGGAATCCGACGGCGCTTTTGAACGACACGGACGCATAGTAGCTGTTTGTGACATTGAAGGTGTGCGCATTGATACTGTCCGGCATGCCGGATAGACCCTGGCCCAGGCCCGTGGACCGCTTGACGCTCGAGACGTGGTTGCCGACCTGGCCGCGGCCGAGGCTGGTGTCGTCGAGGAGTTTGTCGAGCGGGGCGTCGAAGAAGATATCCCGGTAGGTGGTGTTTGCCGTGAGTAGATCGAAGGGCGTGTTTCCCGTTCCGACCACCGTCACTGGCCCCGGGACGATATCCCGCCCATTGAAGAAAGTGAGATATCCCCTATCCCTGAGTGGTGCAAGCTCCTTCACCACGGCGGGCCAAGTAGCGGCACCGTCCGTCTTGAAGTCAATCAGCAAGATGAGGCTCTGGCCGGGGTCGGTATCGAAAACCCCGTGCGGGGGCGAATCGATCTCGCGCTGGAACGAGGTAATCGGGTTCTGGCGATCGAGAATGCGCGCGAGTGGCTCGACGTACAAGGAGTGCAGGGTGCGACGCTTCGTCAGTGAAGATCGCGTGTGGCCGACGTACAGTTCCTCATCGAATAGCCACACATCAGCCTCAACTCCGATGCAACCTGCCTTCAGGGCTGAGAACAGAGGCACCCGGCGCCAGTAGTCATTGTGCGAATGGCATCCGACGGGAATGACCTCGCGGGAGAAGTCTGTAGGCCAGTGACTGATATCGTCGGGATCAACTTTTTCGCTGGTTTGCATCCACAAGCGTGCTGCCTGGTCATATTCGTCCGGGAAGAAGGTCAGCCCGATTCCGATGGCAATCGAGATGGACTGGATAATGCCTCTAGAGCATAATCGTCAGTCCCGGTCTTGGTTCAAAGCTCAATCTCGATCATATATGATCAATCCATAGAAAACCATCTATAAGTAGCTTATGGTACTGGAAGCCTGTACTCACAGCATGACGAAGACCCCCAGCAATCCTCGCAGAAGCCAACGTTTCACCCACGCCTTCCGACACCGCTTCTGATGACTTGGTGTATTCTCCGAAAGCAGCGGGAAAGCTTCCTCGCGATGAGCCTCGCGAGTCGCAAACCAGGGCCAGGACTGAATGAAGCTCGCCAGTGCATGTCGCCATTTGCCGATGCGCGGCCCCACCTTTGCGCGGGGAATCGCTTCAACTCGTACGGTAGAGCGGCCCTTGACTGTGCTCTCGTCAATGGAGTTCGCATCAGCAGTGGACATGGAGCAAGGAGAGTCAGCGTAGGCCTCGAAGGGTGCCTCGACCAGGCACATGGGACTGGTCACGTCCGTCGGCTGGAGAGAGCCACGCATAGTAGGCACAATGAATTCGGTGAGTCTCTCAAGTCCACAGAGCGGGGAGAGGGACTTGAAAAGAGAGGGGAGAGCGTGACGAGGGGTCAGTTCACGATACTGGGGGGTGAAGGTATCGGATATATTTGCGGCGACATCATAGCGACATCGCTCGATGGCGGGACTTTTCTCCAGCGGTGCCACCCGTAGATTTCCTGGTTGAACCCCTCTTCCCTCCTCTGCTGCTATCGGCAATCGAGATTCACGAATCACTACTGCTCTGCTGCCACCACTTCAAATGGTCAATGCTCTCGCTGCGAAAAGCCGCAGGAGAAAAGGATAGCGGCAAAGGAGGAGAATTGGGGTCCAAACGTTCCAGCCATGCCGTGCTCCTGTCGTCACCCATTGGATGAAATGCGTGGAACAACCGCACTTTCTTTAGGCGTGCGGACCAACGAGATAAGCCGATCAGCGCCACGCAGGCACACTCTGGCCGTTGTTGGCTGGAGTCAACTTTCACAAGACCAAAGCCTCTGAAAAATGAAGATGGGAACTTGGTTCAGTGCGAAGTTACATCCTCTACAACTTGCGGTCTACGAGAAACACAGTGCAAGTGCGCATGCAAGCATCCAGAGCTCGGATAGGCCGGTCTTCCACATCTACAACAGTTCAGTGTTATGCAGGATAGAGCCCAGTAATCAACACCTAAAACCTTACAATGGGTCTGGCCACTATGCACCTCAAAGAAAGGGTAAACCATGAATAGAAGAGGATTTCATGAATGATCTGCGTCGTAGCGCTTTATATACAACAAATGCAATAGTCCCAAACACCCACGGGTTCCACAGAGATAAAGACAAACATGGACCCGAGCTTTTTTTAGACAAGAATCAAACATCTCAACAACACCCTCCGACAAACCATGTAGAACAAGAATAGCTGCTCTACTCCTCCTCCTCCTCCTCCTGTAGAGCCTTGACATAGGCTGCGGCCCGCGCCTTGGTCTCCTCCACCATCTTCTCATCCCCACCCTCGGCCGCCGCTAGCTTCTCCTCAAAGGCCAGCCACTTCTTAAACAGGAATCGTGCCTGCTTGGGCTTGACCTTCTTGCTGGGGTCCACGGTGACAGAGCCCTTCTTATGCTGCAGACCAAGCACCCGCTCGAACAACCGGCGGACCTGCTCGGCATCGCCCGCCTTCATCTCCAGATCGATCAGCACGTTCCACAGATCAATGCGCTTGGGGAACGAGGACAGCAGGCCCTCGAACACGGTGCGACCACGCTCAATGTCACCATTGGCAGACCGGAACTCGAGCTGACCGAACTTGGAGGTGGTCTCGACGTGCGTGTGTGCCGGGAGCGACTGCAGAGCGCGGGCCAGTAGACCCCGCGCACGATCGGGGGCAGCCATCGTGTCAAACAGGAAGCTGGCGTAGTTCAGGAAGAACTTGGGCGATTGAGTAGAGATCTTCTTCTTCATGGCGGTTCGGAAGAGATCATCCGCTTTCTGAGTATGGGATTAGTAACTGGGTGGGAAGCCTTTTCGGATATAGCAGCTAAACGTGACATACCTCGTTCTTGCCAGACTGGATGTAGATACTGATCATCCGATCGTACATCTCTTGGGGCTCGTTGTACTGACAGGCCCGCTTGAACACCTCCTCGAGACTGTCGTCATTGCCATATGTGTTCTCCAAGTTCAGGAGAGCCACCCAGATGTTCAGCTTCTCAGAATCCTGACCCATGGTGATAGTGCGAAGAGCACGCTCAGCAATAGTCCGGGCCTTCTCCACCTCACCCAGCTCGAGTTGGAATGCCATGTACTGCAGCCACAGCAGCGAGGAGTCCGGCTCACCCAGCAGCAGACGTTCGTAGTCAGCAACGGTCTGAGGACCATTCGCGTCCAGATCGCCAGTGCGGTCAACCTGGATCTCGGGCTTGCTCTTCTTCTTCTTTTTCTTCTTCTGATCTTCCTCCTCGTCGCTGTCAGATGAGTCAGCAACCTCGGCCTCATCATCTTGAACATTGCCGTTCCAGTCGAAACCACCGGCGCCGAGACCGCCCTCCTTGGAAGCACTATTAGTGAGCTCGTCCTCATCGCTATCCTCATCCTCATCACTGTCATCCTCGACTTCAACGCCGCCCATGGAAACGTCGTCGTCATCCTCATCAGCACTCTCGTCCTCGCCGAGCTCGACACCACCAGCGTCATCTTCCATCTCCTCGTCTTCACTCTCCTCATCCGCTTCGTCTTGGAAGTGCGAGGCCTTCAAAGAGAATGAGATCTTGCCAGCCTTGGTATCGATCTTGATGATCTTGGCCTTGACGGCATCACCCTCATCGTACAGAGTGCGAGCGTCCTCAACGCGCTTCTCAGCCATCTCACTGCGATGGCAGAGACCACTGACATTGGCAGAGCGATCGATGACGATGAAGGCACCGAATTCCTCAACCTTGCGCACCTTTCCAGTCACGATCTGGCCCACCTTGAGATCCCGAAGGGTGATCGGGGCCTTGAAGTTAGGGTCTAGGACAGAGTCCTTCAGGCTCATCTGCAGCTTGCCCTGCTCCGCATCAACCAGAGTAACGCGGCCCTTGACTAGCTGGTCTGCCTGGAACGAGTCCTTCCATTCCTTGAGATAGGAGTCGGAAAGGTCGGAGACACGGACGTAGGCAGTCACATCATGACCAACGGCGACGAAGAGACCGGCATCGGTGATACGCTTGATGAAACCGCGAATAACATCGTTGGGCTTGACGTCCTTGATGGACGCGATCTCGCGGTCTTGTACAGGGAGTGACGAGCTCAGAACCTTGGAGGGTCGGAGTGACAAGAAGATCTTTTTGTTGGCCTGGTCGACGGCAATGACGTAGGCACGCAGCACCTCATTTTTGTGGTAAACAGAGGGGTTGGCCTTGGAGTAGTCGTCGGCCATGTCGATCAAGTTCACAGCACCGACAAGAGCCTCGCCGAGCTGCATGATGATCTGCTTCTCGGTGATCTTGGTCACACGGCCGGGCAAGATCATGCCAACGGAGACATCACCGAAGGAGAGCTTGTCGAAGCCCTGCTTGGCAGAGAGATCCAAATGACCCTTGTCGGCGTTGACAGCGGTGACCTGGACCTTGAGGGCAGACCCAATGGGGAAGTTCTTCTCAACGTCGGTTAGGAGAGAAAGGTCATCGGATGCATCCATGAAGCGGAGTCTGCCGCGGACATTGGGAGACAAGTTGATCCAAAGGCAGTCGTCGGCAACGTTGTTGACAAAGCCCATCCAAGAAGTGCCAACCTTGACCTTATCCATGTTGAGAGGTTCGGGCTGAGCAGCCTCGATGAAGCTGGGCTTGAGGGAGAGCTCGAAGACAGGATACTTGCCACTGCGGTGGGAGATGGGGAGGAACTTGTGGTTGCGGGCATCATGAATACCGAGGATTCTGGCGGAAAGAATCTGCTTGGCCTTGAAGAATCGCAGGGGCTGCTTGCGATCCTTGAGGTCTTCCCACTTATCGAAGACCTCGGACACGTCGATGCGACCCTGGATGTTGTCTGCTAGTTGCACGTTGACTTGGGTAGCCTTGATGGAGACAACCTTGCACTTGACGACCCGACCGAAGGCGAGGTCGGACATAGACTTGACCTCTTCATCGACGGGGTTCGCGAGAGCATCATCTGTCTGGACAGGCTCTTTGGTCTTCTTGGAAGCGGCACTGGTAGTCGCGACAGTCTTTTGGCTCAAAATGAAACGCTGGAAGTCAGCGTCAACCTCGTGAACACGGACTGTGATGTTTGAGCCCTTCGAAACTCCGAACTGCGGCTGATCGAGGTTGGCGTCATCGATGAGACGCTTAGGGACGAGGCCGGTCAAACCACCCAGGAACTCAACGAATAGGCCCGCAGGCGTAATGTTGCGAACGAAGCCAGTCACCGTGGCACCTTCCTGAACACCCTCAAACTTGTTGGGCATATTTCCTTGCTTGGCTGCCTTCTTCAGACTGGCTCTGCTGGAAACACGGATGAGGCGATGAGCTCGCTGGGTGTCCAGAACCAAAAGGTCGTTCAGTTTCTGGCCAACACGAATCTTGGAGAGAGTGGAGCTCTGCTTGGACGGAGATCCATCGATGATGTGCTGGATATCGAGACGAGCGACCAGGTCGGTTTCATCAAGCTTCAGGAGCAAGTCATCACCCGACTTCTCGAAGACCGTACCAGAGACGAGCAAGCCGGGCTGAATGTCCTCGAAAGCCTGGCCATACTTCTCAGTGAAGGTCGAGGGATCCTTGCAAGAGACGGCGAGTCGGTCCTGGGCGGCGTCAACGCTCAAAGCGTGCACATTGACAACCTGGCCCAGTCGGAAGTGCTCCGCCGGGTCCTTGATATACGCCGAGCTCATCTCGGAAACGGGAAGGAAGCCGCGCACAGTGCCGTAGAACTGAACGACAGCACCATGAGGCTGCAGATTCACGATGGTACCAGGAGACTGAGCCCCAGCCACGATGTCCTTGTAGTTATTCCAAATAGCAGACTCGCTGTTTAACAGACTCTTCTTCAAAGTCAAACGGATTTGGCGCTTATCGAGGTTCACGGAAAGAATGCGGGCGGAAATCTTTTGACCCACGCGGAACTTTTTCTCTGGGAACTGAAGCTGGGTGTCTGCAAAATGCATCGATGGAACCAATCCAGTGATGCCGTCAGCAAGGCTGACAATAAGACCATCCATACCGGTGGCCCCGATCAACAGCTTTTCCACCTTTCCTTTCACAATAGCTCCTACGTTAACATCCTCAAGGCGCAAAAATGGCTGCTCGATGACAGACTTTTCGAAGGAGAGAAGATAAAGGTTGTCGATCATGTTGTATCCGACAACGCGGGCCTCATGAGTAGATCCAATCTTGAAGGCACCCGACTCGGGTGAAATGGACTCAACCTTGCCATCCGAAAGTCTGGAGATATGCACAAATCCAACGTGCTTAGTCTCGCCAATCTGCACATACAAGCCCATGCCGCTGGAGTCCATCCTGACAACGGTGACCTCGGGGACGATGGCGGAGACGGCGGGTGCGTCGTCGGATGAGCCAGGGCCACGGCTATCAGAGGAAAGCTTGAGAACGTGGTCAAGCATCGAGAAGCCGACTTTGAAAGGCTCCGAGTTGGGGAAAGTGGAGACGATGCGGCCCTTGATCTTGGCTCCCATCTTCCACTTGCGCTCCAGATCCAATTTGCCGTCGTCTGCACCAGACTGCACCACATCGACAACAGTATCGAGCATTCCCATGATCTTTCCGGCCATGCCATTCGGTGTGACTTCGGTCAAGAGGATTTCGGCGGCGACACCGGGAAGGTAGGAGTTGATGGTGGGTGCAGCGCTGAGGAAGTGCGAGTGCTTGATTGAAGCAGAAGACTGGAGTTTGGAAGAGAGCTTGATCACGTTTCCGCTGGCGTTCTGACCAGTGACCATGCAAAGGAAAACTGAGCCTTCCTTGAGACTGGAGTACTCCACGCGAGGGTCGACTTCCTTGGACGACATGAAGCCCTTGAGATCGGAGCCCTCGATACCAAGATCCATCACCACACCGTGGTCCTCCACACTCACAACCGCAGCCTGCACAGCCGAGTCCACAATCAAATCAGACTTTGAGAGACCACTGTTGGCTTGTCTGGGATCGATGGACAGCTCAATGCGCTTCTTGCTGCGACCTCCAGCCTCGGTGGCTTCGGTGCCGGTAGAGACAACGTACGTTCGGAGGTACTGGCCAATATAGAAGTGTTCCTTTAGATCGAAAATCTCATCGTCAGAGGCATCCTCCTCCTCCTCGTCATCATCTTGTTCGTTCAGTAGTTTCTCGATCTTGTCGTCCAGGACCTTTGAGATGGAAGTAAGAGGAACGAATCCAACAAGATTGTTGGGCAAAGAGATGGCGATATCGTGGGAAGTAATGCTAGAAACCTGGCCAAGAATCATGGATCCCGGTACAATGCGCTGTAGCAGTCAGCTAGAGAACCCGACGGAGTGTTTTTCAAACTCGCTCGTACCTTGTAGCTGAGACCCTCAATTCGCACACCTTCCTTCTCAGAGGATTCCTTATCGGTTGAATTCTTGCCTTTCGCCTTCTTCTTTCGAGACTTTTTGGCCGTCGCTGTTGTTTCCGCATCCTCCATCTCGACATCTTCATCTTCGTCGTCGTCGTTGTCGTCGACAAATTCGCGGGTCGGCTTCTTAGCTCCTTTCTGCTCGAACAACACATCCTTGTTGGCCTGGATCTGAATTTGCTTGCGCTCCAGAGGAGTCAAAACGCTACCGCCACCACGGGGGAAAGACGGCTCATCATCACGAAGAACAGAGAGCTCCGAAGCTTTGGGAGCGGTATCTTTGGGCTTCGAGTCTTGCTTGCGGTCCTCTGCTCCGACCTTGGCGCGTTTTTGCGGCTGGCGAGTAGCCGTTTCTTCGGGGGCATTCCCCTTCCGCTTGATCGGCGCCATTGTTGAGAGGCGAGACCGAATCGTGCACGGTTGAAGATTCTCGTTGTATCGCAAAGAAAAAAAATCGAAAAATCCGATAATTCGTGGCAGAATCGGGGGCGGTGAGGGTCAAGTGGGACCGTCTCCTGGACGGTCGGTTGGACCGAGTTCGCCAGTAGACTTTTGTACCGACCATAACAGAAGTATGGAATATGAAGTGGAGTATGTATGAAAAGTGTACATGACACGAATGCGACTTCACAGTTCAAAGCATTCAGGGTTTCTACATGGTATATATCAAGTTGAACCCATGTGTATGTGGAGGGTAGTGTAGCAGTCAACTTTGGGCTTTGGGCAGCCGCACACTTTGTGTCCTCGAATTCAGTTCAAAGTATTGCCATTGCTTTGCCTATCTCTGTGGTTGCATCACGAAACCGACAATTCCAAGTATTAGCTAGAGGCTTGCCTTTCCTGGCTCCAGTACGGAGTAAACCAGATTAACTCGGCGTCGACCTTCAATACCAATTTCGTCACGTCTTTGCTGTACCCTCTGGCCTTGGCGCCTGAATTCAGGTGTCAAAATACCCGAACCACACGCTCCGCGTCACGTCCGATGCGCGCAACACGACCACGAGAGACCAGACCCGCTCCTCCCCATCTTACCCCCTTGGGCCAATTCTTTTCACTCATGTATCCCGCCATAGGCTCTTTTCTCTTGGGCTGAGCGAACACACAATGGACCCTTTTGCTGGTCTTCCTGAACCGCCCCGATCAGAGCCTATCCTATCTCTCTCGTCCCAAGAGATACCTTCCTCCCCGCCATCAGTCGCATCCGAAGCAGCAGGTGGTGGGCGCCGACAGAAAAAGCCGCCAACGGTCACGCCTCGGTCCTTTCGACGGTTTTTCACGCCTCGGTCTCTATTGAACAGTGGCAATAATGCTAGCAGTGTGAAGACCAACCGTCAGGCCCTGCGGGCGCTGAACTCGCCAGCGGTCAATCGCCTCGGTCCCGCTTTTACAAGATCATCGAAGACAGGCAGTGCGCGAAGCACTCATGATGGTCTCCCGGAAGATTTCCCTCGCACCCCAAGCAGGAAAAGGAAGCACTCGTTCTCTTCGGTGGCGTCCCCGCTGCAATCCTCGCCATTGAAGAAGGTTCGCATCCGGTCTCCGGCGGGTGATGAAAACGAGCAAAGGGCCCTCGTTCGAGATATCGATATCACCGCTGTAATCACGAGGGGCCGCAACACCCAGACCACCCCGGCGAGTCCTCCCAAACGCCGACCAGTCTCGCCAGTCAGCCGATCCCGTGTATTGCAAACCTCTGGGTCATTGTTTATGCGAACTCTACAGGGCTCGCGTGCGAGTCGATTGACCATTCGATCAACTGCTGGAGCTGGTTAGTTTCGACGAATGGATGCGTCTAAATCTTGAGTCTAATCTATTTATAGGCTGGCAAGATTTAACATCTGACTTTCATTCGCAGCCAGAAGATCGCCATTCCTGTGCCAGCTATGCTGACGATGGACAATTAGCGCTCCCGTTTTGTAATGCTTCCTGCAATAGTAAGCCTGGGTCACCTATCTTCAAGAATTTGCGTCAGATGCTGACTACATTTAGCGAACTCATTGGTCGCCGTTGGTGACGAGGAAGGCGGCATTCGTCTATTAGATTCCTCCAAAGAGGACGAGCGAGGATTCTCTAGTGCTTACCTTGGTTTTCGTCCGCATACGAACTCGATCATGGATCTTGAATTCTCATCTGATGACCTGCTACTCGCTACCGCATCTGGAGATCAAACGTCCTTGATTATTGATATGACCACCCAGCGACCGATCCATTGTTTACACAATCATGCCTCCTCGGTGAAGCGAGTCCAGTTCCAGCCTGCTTCCAACAACAAGGTGCTCGCAACATGTAGCCGGGACGGCAATGTGAACATCTGGGACCTTCGGTGCAAGGGAATTGAGCGCCCGTCACTGCAAGTTCGATGTTCTCTAGAGTCTGAAGGCGAATCTTCGAACGCCTCAGCACCACCAAAGATGTCATTTCCTCAGGTTCTCAACACCATCCACGGTGCTCACGCATACACCACGCCACAAAAGTATGCTCTCGATAAATCCGATGCCCCTCCGTTTGGCCGATCCGATATCACTGTCACTTCGCTGGCTTTTCTCCCACCCGGTCAGGAGAATCTCTTCGTCACGGCGTCCGAGGCTAGCGCCAGTGTCCGACTATGGGATTTGCGGACAGCACATAATAATCGCCGTGGTCGACCCGTCCTCCCATTGTCCACTACCCGCGAGCCTGACAGTCATATCAAGTATCGGCGATTTGGCCTGACCTCGATGGCTTTCGGTGGCGATGGTGCAAGGCTGTACACCCTTTGTCGAGATGGCACCGTCTACACCTACTCGACCTCCCATTTGGTGCTTGGGCACGCACCTGAGCTCTCTCTCAACAATGCTCGCCCACGACGATCGGGTGGCTCTGACAAAGAAGGACTGGGTCCTCTGTATGGATTCCGCCATCCACGCCTTCAAGTTTCTACTTTCTACGTTAAACTCGCGGTTCGCAAAGCTTCTGATAACCATGCGGAGATGTTGGCCGTCGGTAGTAGCGATCAGTGCCCGATTCTCTTTCCTACCGATGAACGGTTCCTGCAGTCTCCCGTGAAGACTCTGTGCGACGATCTGCCAGTTACTCGAACATCTCTCTTCACGACTCGATCTGGCCTCCGTCGCACCAATTCTGGTGTCGGTTTGTCTGGAAGACTTGAAGATACTATTCCCATCTATGAATCTGGCACTCCTCTCGTCGAGGGGCATCAGAAAGAAGTCACGGGCATTTCTTGGACGGTTAACGGAGAGCTTGTCACCGTCGGCGACGACTATCTCGCCCGATGCTGGCGCGAAGGGCCCGAAGCACGCGAGCTTCGAAGCCAAGGTTCGAAGGATGGTCGAGACTGGCAGTGTGGATGGGCTGCCACGACCGACTCCTATGATGATGAAGACGAATGATTGTTGAAGTCTTCGCCCCATTTTTACGTTCTTATGCATACTGCTGGTGTTTGTTTTGTGGTGCTTCAATTGGCGTGATCATATTGACTTGGCGCTCGGGAGGGCATATCATTTTCTAGCGTGGCATACCCGTTTGTATTTCTTGCATCTCTCGGGGGTACCCATCGGGCCATTGCCTGGGTTCCAAAGAATCATTTTCTTGAACACAATCTTCTCCTTCTATCGAGTTGGTAAATTCGTTGGCGTCACGGAATCCTTTGTCGAGCTTTGCCTGAGTAGCCACGGAAATTCTTACAGGGGATTAAAGTGACAGCTGCTTTGTAACCAGGTAGGTGATCACTCAGGTTTGCGTTTCAAAGGTATCGCTTGTGCATAACACGTATGTATCACACGGCTAACTCTTCGACAGGCTTCTTAATCCCACTTAACAGCGAAAGCTCCTCCCGGCAGAAAAGCCTGTACGGCACCATTTCCTTTATGATGTAGTTGCAGATACAGGCAGATAGAAGGACATTCCACTCTTGCCCTAAGCTCAATCCACCATATGCTGCGACTTGCTTTGCGATACCACAGATAGAGCAGCAATAGTGCCACAGGGTCCCGTGCCCGGAGCAAGTCTTCGAAAGCGTCGTGGATACCCCGCATGAAAAGTTGAGTTTGACCGGTTGTGACCTCGCTATCCGGAATATCCAGGATCTGGGATACCGCGTGGGCGGCATGGAAATATGGATTCGTCTCCGGCGTAGACGAGACTGTGAGGCTACACGCTGTAGCCAAGGCCGCCGGTATCCCATCTATGCCTTCATTTGGCAATGGTGCATTCATTTCGGCATAGGTCGCCGCCATGGCACTGAAAAGGCTATCCGGTCGCAGAGGATCCACAATGTGCCACAAGGACATTTTACCCTTGCTCATACGCAACCAGTCCAAGTCGGAGGGACCAGAGGACTTTAGAGGCCACGCTTGTTCTGGTGTGCACGCTTCAGGGGACGAGAAAATTAAGATGACCAGAGCAGCGGCGGTACCCCAGATTGGATCTTTATCTTTCGTCCGAATGGGTTCCCGTAGTCGCTTGTTTAAGAGAACCGTGCTTTGAGACCAGTGGTAACACTCTTCTAGTGTACGACGACCGTCTAGGGAGCCATTCAGATGGCGGTCATATGTAAGCGCCACAGCCAGCGAGGCGTGCATCAAGAAAGGGTACTGTCAGCCCAACGTTAGTCAAGCTCAGGCCAATAATTAGAGATAAGACTCACAGAGAAGGCTAGTTCCAGGAGCCTGCGATTGACCTGTGTCATGTTGGGGTCGTCAGGGGTCATGAGACTTCGCCCTAGATACCGGGTTACAAAGTCTTGACACTTTGCGTTCAGTTGATATGATGTCGAAGCATCCGCTATCCAGACAGCATTTGTGAGAGGAGGCTGAATCTCTGCCCGTCTCCGAGCCATCAATGGCTGCCCTGCGTCACCAGCAACGGGCTGGAGGTCCGGAATGTTGGACACGAAGTTGCATAGTAGTCCAAAAGAACCGCATCTCTTACACTCAGGCTTACTTTCATCACACTACCGATATGGTCAGCCAAGGACAAGCTTGTGAAGCGATGAGAGCAGGCAGGTACCTACCTTGAGTTTGCGCAGCTTGCAATTCCGGCAACCAAATCTCGACCTCCGAGTAGGTCTACCCTCCCGCACCTCTCCTGGACGGGTCAACGCCATGATGAAATATTCATCCAATTCCTTACATAACTTGACCGGGAAAATTCCCTCAACCTCACCGATCAGTGATCAGTCCGTAATGCTACGGGATAGAGGCGGCTGTGGTCCCGTCCAACGATACAAGGAATGACTACCCCCAGCTCAAGGCTAACCTTCTTTCGGATGACTCCACTTCTCACGCTAGCTGTTTCTCGGAAGTAGCGGCCTCTGATTGGTGGCGAGTTCATCTATACTCGACCGCTCGAGAAGATCAACATGGACTGCACGGGGCCAGATAGTATAAGAAGGATGAAACTTCTCAGTCTTCTACAATTGAAGACTACTTCTGATGGTACCCGAAGCGTGAGACGTCGAATCGAAAACCAGACTCGATCCACATTAGACACTCTACCTCCAGGCCCTCTACACAAGTTTCTCCAGAATGGCCACCCACCTCGCCGCCGTCGCCCTCGCCAAAGGCGAGGCCTTCAAAATTCAAACACGTCCCACGCCAAAGCCAGGCCCAGGCGAGCTTCTCATCGAAGTCAAGTCCGTCGCCCTCAACCCGGCAGACAACATCATGCGTGCCCAAGGCCTCTTCATCCCCACATATCCCACGGTCATCGGCTTCGACATCTCGGGTTTGGTCCTCGAGGTTGGCGAAAATGTCCCCGTCAGCGACACCGATGAAAAGACAGGTCGTTTCTATCGACCGAGGGTTACGCGAGTTGCTGCCTATGCCGCCTCCTTCTGGAGGTCCCACGGCCCTGACTACGGCGCCTTTCAGGAGCGGTGCCTCGTCCCCTGGCAGCACGCCGTTATTCTTCCGGACGAGGGTATTACCTGGAACCAAGCGGCTACCTTGCCTGTCGCCGTTGAAGTGCCCCTCAATGCGTGGGATCTCTTGGGGATTCCACGCGTGGGCGAAGCGACTGCTTCTTCTGTCTCAGCGGGTCCAGTCGGTGCCGATGCCAGCGGAGACTCGCAAAATATCAAGGAGCATAAGAGCGAAGCAGTGCTAATTTGGGGCGCTTCCTCTAGCGTAGGCACGATGGGCGTGCAAATCGCCCGGATGCTGCGGGACGATCCCGATTCTTCTTTCGCCGCCGTCTACGCAACGGCCGGTGCCGCGAATCTAGAGTATGTCGCCTCCCTAGGCGCAAATCGCGTCTTCGAGTACAAGGAGCCGAATGTCGTGGACGCGCTTGTCTCTGCAGCCAGAGAGGACGGTTTACTGATTCGGCACTGCTTCCTTGCCACGGGCCAGCTAGCGCAGTGTCAGGCCGTGCTGAAGGCGTTTCTGGGAGGCAGTCAAGACAGGGAGAACCGGAAGGCGAAGATTGGGTCGGCGCCTGTGATTTCCCCGGATGCGGAGGAGGTGGATGGGGTGGAAACCATCTTTGTGATGCCGTCGATGGATGAAGAGAAGAGATTGGCTCAGTTCCAGTACTGGATGGGGACGTGGCTGAGGGAGAAGCTGGCCAGCGGGACCGTCAGACCGAGTCCGGAGCCCAGGGTCGTAGGGAAGGGGTTGGGAGCTATCAATGCTGGATTGGATGTGCTACTCGAGGGGGTTAGCTGTGAAAAGTTGGTTGTTGAGCTTGCAGAGTGAGAAGTTTTCGGGAGGTAGAGGCCAGGTACTTGATGTGAAGAAGTAGCACGATTATCTAGGGTTAGATGTGATGCCCAGGCTCATGAGAGAGGTCCTTGAGAATAGTATATCCGTTTAGCAACCCACATTACATATAGTAATTGTAAGAGACAAGTCCAGCGAGAAATATCTTGCCCCAGTGAAACACTGGCAATTATAGCCAAACTCTCACCGTGAAGGAACACGAGCACATCGAAGGCCTTAATGAGGTGGGTCTTGTGGACACTCTGCTGAAAGTCTGCCACGGTTCCACCGCCCAACCTTCCTTGCGACTCCGCCGCCCGCTTTCCTCGGAGGCTCGGACCCTTCAAGACGGGCGCTACTGCCTCTTCGAGAACCCCTGGCCAATTCATGTGTTTGCCACGTTTGCATATTACTGGACAGCGCGTATCCTGAAGCCTAATTACAGCCAATGTGAGATGCTTATCTTCTTCTCTCTTCTTGGAATCCCACATTTCAAATAGTCCTTCAACGAATTTTGACTGTCCGAAAGCCTCAGTACAACACTGTCGAACGCAACAGTTGCGTTTGCTCTCCAGCGGACGTCATCTCCATATCTCTCTGCTCACTTCGAGGTTATTCCAATGTTGAAACCGCCTAATGAAACATATGCCAGTAAAACTTCCATGAGCCAGTCGGTGATGCCAAGGAGGGATAGAGAGTGCGAAGATAAGGAGGAACCGACATCTATCGCGCCAAAGAAAAGGAAGCTAGACAGTGAAAGGCGGAGTTTGGCGCACGATGCTTATACCGTGGGATGGGTCTGCGCTCTTCCCAAAGAACAGACTGCGGCCACGGCTATGCTGGATCAAAGACATGCCGAGCTCCCGAAGGCCCCGAACGACCCCAACACGTACACTCTTGGGTCCGTTGGCAAGCATAATGTTGCCATAGCATGTCTTCCGAAAGGACAAGTCGGCAACAATTCGGCAGCCGTCAGTGCCGCCTGGATGAGCTCCACTTTTCCGTCTATCAGGATCGGCTTGATGGTTGGTATTGGTGGTGGAGTTGCGTCTAAAGTCAGACTTGGCGATGTCGTGGTGAGTACGCCAGTCGGCGAGTTCCCAGGAGTAGTCCAATGGGACCTGGGCAAAGCGAAAGATGGCGGCAGCTTCGAGCGGACCGGGTCGCTGAACAACCCGCCGACCTCGCTGCTCACAGCTATATCAAGACTGGAGACGGAGCATGAATTGAATGGATCGAAGATACCGGAGTATTTGGACGAGGTGAAAGAGAAATGGCCAAGGCTGGCGCACAAGTATCTGAAATCAGATTCGCTCGAGGATGTGCTGTTCAAAGCAGACTACAGCCATGTCAGCAAAAGCACGGCTAGCAATGTCACCTCAGACGATGACGAAGCAGATGAGGAAGAAGACAGCTGCCGATCCTGTGACAGGACTAAGATCGTGAAGAGGAAGCCTCGAGATATGCGTGTGCACTTCGGTCTTATCGCATCTGGTAACCAGGTTATCAAGGACGCCTGTTTCCGAGATAAACTCAACAAAGATCTTGGTGGCCATGTGCTCTGTGTCGAAATGGAAGCAGCGGGATTAATGAACAACTTCCCTTGCATCGTTGTCCGAGGTATCTGCGACTACGCGGACTCGCACAAGAACAAAGATTGGCAGGAGCATGCGGCTGCTGTTGCAGCTGCGTTTGCAAAGGAACTTCTAGAATATGTACAGCCGAGTGATGTTGACGGCGAGCGCATGGTGAAGGAGATACTGGACCAGGGTTAGTCGTCCCCAAATTGCGTCGAGTTTCTATGGCGAGCCTCTAATCGTATGGTAGTCCTTGATACTGTGTCTAGAACCGATGCAAATGTCAAAACGATAAGGTCGAATTTTGCCAAAAGAGAAGACCTCAAGATCCTCGACTGGCTCACGGCAGTCGACTACGGTCCTCAACAGAGCGACAATCTCCGGAGGCGACAGTCCGGAACTGGCCAGTGGCTTCTTGACTCTGCCGCTTACCAAACTTGGTTAAATGCGGAGAAGCAGGCATTGTTCTGTCCCGGCATTCCTGGAGCTGGGAAGACAATCCTCACGGCAATTGTGGTCGACGAGCTCTGCAAGAAGTTTCAAAATGATCCCAGTGTCGGTATAGCGTATATATACTGCAATTTCCGAAAATGGGAGGAACAGAAAGCCGAGCACCTTCTGTTAAGTCTGCTGAAACAGTTACTTCAAGAGCGGCCTTCCCTGCCTGACGATGTGAAAGCTCTCTATGACTACCACAACACCAAACGGACGAGACCATCATTTGACGAGATCTGCAAAGTTCTCCACTCCGTTGCGACGTATTCGAGAATTTTCATTATCGTCGATGCACTTGATGAATGTCAAGTATCTGATAACTGCCGAACCAAATTCCTATCTGAGATATCCATCCTCCAAGTCAAGTGCGGAGCAAACATCTTTGCGACTTCGAGATTTGTTCCAGAGATTACGGAAAGGTTTGAAGGCAGCTTGTCAATTGAGATCCGTGCAAGTGATGACGATGTGCGGAGATATCTAGACAAACATTTATCGCAGTTTCCAGCATTCGTCAGACGTAGTGTTGAACTACAGGACGAGATCAAAGATGCAATCGTCAAGGCAGTCGACGGAATGTATGTGTCATCCTATGTTTTATGAGAAACGCGCTGATATCGGTAGGTTCCTACTGGCACAACTTCACCTTGATTCCTTAATTGGGATGATAACACCGAAATCTATCCGGACCGCTCTAAAAATGCTACCAACTGGATCCGACGCATACGATTACGCCTACAAAGACGCCATGGAACGAATCGAAGGACAGCGTAAAGAGCAGAAAGAACTCGCCAAGCAAGTTATATCGTGGATCACCTACACCAAGAGGCCGTTGACTACTTTTGAACTCCAGCATGCAATCGCAGTAGAAGTTGGCACATGTGAGCTTGACCGGGACAATTTCTCACAAATTGAAGATATGGTTTCAGTCTGTGCTGGATTAGTCACAATCGACGAAGCAAACGGTGTCATCCGGCTAGTCCATTATACGACGCAAGAATACTTTGAGCGAACGCAGAAACATTGGTTTCCAGATGCAGAGGCCGATATTACATCAATCTGCGTCACTTATCTCTCATTCGGCGTCTTTGAGACTGGCTTTTGCCGAACGCGCGACGAGCTCTCGGACCGGCTAGAGTCTAATAGACTATTCGACTATGCTGCGCGGAATTGGGGATGGCATGCCCGCCTGTCGCCGATTGAGGGGCATGTGTTCATTTTGGATTTTCTTCAAAACAATGATAAGATCTCTGCTTGCACCCAGGCCATGCTGGGTTCCAAGGTGTACGACCGGAACTATCGTGAAACTCAGATGACAGGACTCCATGTCTCAGCATACTTTGGACTTGTGAAGTCGACAGCGGCCCTACTAGATAGGCAATGCAATCCGAGTCTCAAGGATATGCACGGCAAGACACCGCTACACTACGCCACAGAGAACGGGCATCAGGACGTGGTGACGCTGCTGCTCAACAAAGACGCTGACCCCAACAGTAAGGATGGCCGCGGCCAGACACCATTACACTACCTCGCAGAGACCCGGTATCCGGAGCTGGTGAAGCTGCTGCTTGATAAGAATGCCGACCCCAACATCAAGGACGGCCGCGGCCGGACATTGCTACACTACGTCGCGGAGAACGGGCACCAGGAGATCGCGAAGCTGTTACTTGACAAGAACGCCTACCCAAACACTACAGTCGGTCGTGGCCGGACACCGCTACACTACGCTGCAGAGAACGGGCATCAGGAGGTAGTAAAGCTACTGCTTGAAACGAATGCCAACCCCGAAAGCAAGGAGGTGGGGAACCGCCGCACACCCCTACACTACGCTGCGGAGAACGGGCATCAATTAGTGGTGAAGCTACTGCTCGACATGAACGTTAACCCTGACAGTAAGGACAGTGGCGGCCGGACACCGCTACGCTACGCTGCAGAAAACGGGCATCACTTGGTGGTGAAGCTGCTACTCGACATGAACGCCGACCCCAACAGTAAGGAGGTCCATGACTATACCGGTGGCAGCCGGACACCACTACACTACGCTGCAGAGAACGGGCATCCGTTAGTGGTGAAGCTGCTGCTCGACAAGAGCGCCAACCCCGACAGCAAGGACGGCGGCGGTCGGACATCGCTAAGCTATGCCGCAGGGAATGGGCACCAGGTGGTAGTGAAGCTGCTGCTCGACAAGAACGTCAACCCTAATGAGAAGGACCGCGGCGGCCGGACACCACTACATTACGCTACACAGAACGGGAACCCGTTGGTGGTGAAGCTACTACTTAACAAGAACGCCGATCCCAACAGTAAGGAGGACCGCGACTTCGGCGGTGACGGCCGGACACCGCTACACTACGCTGCGGAGAACGGACATCCGGAGGTAGTAAAGCTCCTCCTCGACAAAAACGCAGACCCTGATAGCAAAGGAGGCTACAGAAGTAGCCAGACACCGCTGGACTACGCTGCTGAGAAGGGGCATTGGGAGGTAGTCAAGCTACTTCTCGACAAGAACGCAGACCCTCACAGGAGTCATTACGTCAGTCCTCGCCAAACAGCGCTACACTACGCTGCTGAGAACGGGCATCATGAGATAGTGAAGCTACTACTCGACAAGGACGCATACCCTAACATAAAGGGTTATTGGACCAGTGGTAGCCGGACACCGCTACACTACGCTGCAGAGAATGGGCATCAGGAGGTAGTGAAGCTACTACTCGACAAGAACGCAGACCCTAACATGATGGGTGAAATCACAATTGGAAGCCGAACGCCGCTACACTACGCTGCGGAGAACGGGCATCAAGGAGTGGTGAAGCTACTGCTCGACAAGAACGCCGATCCCAACCGTAAGGAGGACCGCTTCTTCGGCGGTGATGGCCGGACACCGCTACACTACGCTGCGGAGAACGGACACCCGGAGGTAGTGAAGCTACTACTCGACAAGAACGCAGACCCTAACATGATGGGTGAAATCACAATTGGAAGCCGAACGCCGCTACACTACGCTGCGGAGAACGGGCATCAAGGAGTGGTGAAGCTACTGCTCGACAAGAACGCAAATCCTAAAGTGGGTGGTATCCAAACCCCGCTATCCTACGCTGCCGAGAACGAACATTGGGAGGTGGTGAGGCTGCTGCTTAGCAGGGGTGCTGCTTAGCAGGGGTGCTGCTTAGCAGGGGTGCTAAGTTCTAACAATAGTCTGTAGCCGGAAGACTCTCCCGATATCTCCCAACATGCTGCGAGTGGAAAAGCCCGCCATAGAGAAGTGTTACTTACCTAACGTATGCCTGTATCAAGCACTTGTAATGAAGAAAATGCAGGGGCAGGTTTGGGCACCCCTTCCTTTCACAGCACCATCGACTCCCCCAACGAGGTATACGACAGCTACTGAAGCTTCACTACGTCTGGAGACTCAAGCCGTTCCCAAAGGTCAACTGTGAGGCTCCAGGTTCGAGCGGAGTGCCTCTGGGATCGACTAGAGCCGCGGGGCTGACTGGGGTCTTGGTGCCCATGAATAAGACACCAATCACCTTCCAAGGTTACTTTGCAAGAGACAGAACAGAAAGACTGAAAATATTGTAGAGACACTTCTGTCAATCTTTGAATAGCCAGTAGTTGCGTCTGGGGTTCTATAGTGTCTTGGGAGCAATCTAGATCCTTGGCTGACAGATAACCGTAGATAATAGGGGTCCATTTTTTCCAGAGAGATCTACAAGTTGACCAGCAAATCACGTCTAGAAAGGTTCGCGATCTATCTGAATGACCACTTTATCATATTTGTCTCTGTAATTAAACTTAGTGAATAAAAGCGGCGAGGAATGTGCACTAGAGAATGCCACGAGTTTATACAGCGGTGCAATAAGAACCCATTCCGATAAGCCGATAAGCTTGGGCGCAGTTACCCGAAAAAAAAGTTGCGCTGAGTACGCCGCTCTTCAACAGTTTGACACCACCAACCCCATATTCCAAAATGCCCCACAAGCACAAGAGGCGCGAAAGGGATGACTCGTATGTCTGAATGCTTCATGAATTACCTGATCCCGCATCCAAGCTAACATTGCCGAATCCCTGTCCAGCCACTTTGACCTCCCGCCATCAGTGATCGCAAAAGCACTGCCAGTCCGCGAACAGCAGCCCAAGCCCAAGCCCGGAAAGAAGCCCCAACCACAGCAGGAAGTCAAGGGGAAACCCCCCAAGGCTCCTGCGACGTCTCGGCGCAAGAATGCTTCGGACAACGATACCCCCAAGGCTTTCCAGCGGTTGATGCAATACGCAACGACGGGAAAGCGCCCGTCGGGCTTGGAGACGGGAGAAAAGAAGCAAGACAACAAAAAGCGGAAGCGCGAAGCAGCCGATACCCAAAATGATTCGGCAAAGAAGCCCGCACCGATGAAACCCCAAAAGACCGAATCCGCCGACGACAAGGACGCTAAGAAAGCGATGCCCAAGATTATGCCTGGAGAGCGATTGGCAGATTTTGCCGCGCGTGTGGATCGTGAACTTCCGCTCTCTGCTATGACTAAGTCCAATACCTCCGGTGCGCCCAAGGTCCGCGATCATAAGATGACCAAGCACGAGAAGCATCTGCGACGACTACAAGCTGGCTGGCGTGAGGAGGATGCTAGGATCAAGGAGAAGGAACAGGCTGAGCGCGAGGAGCGTGAGGCCGAGATGGAAGAGCAACTCGAGATTCTGAAGGAATGGGAGGCCGAAGCGCGGGGAGGAAAGGCCAAGAAGAAGGCCCCTAAGAAGAAAAAGAAGGCCAATGGTGCCGACGACAGCGGCGACGATGACCCCGACCCATGGGCGAAGCTGAAGAAGCGGGATAAGGAGAGGCAGGCCAATCCTTTTGATTTCGCGCAGGCGCCACCGCAGTTGACGAAGCCGAGGGAGGTCTTCAAGATTCGTGGTGGAGCGAGGGTCGATGTTGCTAACGTGCCAAACGCCGTTGGTAGTTTGAGACGCCGAGAGGAATTGGCAAGCGAGAGAAAGAACATTGTCGAGGAGTACCGGCGACTGATGGCCGAGAGGCGGCAGTGAAAGCCCTTGTTATAATTGACGTATCTACGTTCTACAGTAAATATCCCAATCAAGTTGTTCATATGCAGTCGCAATCGGAGTCACTCAATCCGCTGCTTTTTCATTTCTATGTAACATCCAATTACTGTGATTTTTATGATAAACGTGGGGGTAGCAATAACATAACACCGCATTTAGTGGCCGTGGCCATCATCCTGCTTCTGCTCGGGGTCCAGCTTGATCATCGTGTCGATGCGCATGATGGAAATGCAAGCCTCGACAGCACTCTTCAGCTGCTTGATCTTGCTCATGCTGGGCTCCAGAACACCAGCCTTCAGAGTGTCATGGACGCGTCCCTTGGTCAAATCCAGTCCGTAGTTACGGTACGTCTTCTTCTTGGCAATAGCCTTCTCCTCCTCGTTGGCGTCGCCATCCTGCACACGCTGTGACAGGGCGTGGCGGACACGGAGCTGAGCAACAAGCTCGGATGAGTCCTTGGCAGCGTTGACTGCCAGGGTCTTGGGGATAACCAAGAGAGACTGGGCGAACTCGCCGATGGCAAGCTGTTCGCGGGAGCCCTAGAATGGAGTTAGAATAAATAACACGAAATCGAGAAGCAGAAGTAACGTACCACTGTGACGGCGAACTCTTCCAAGTAGATGTGCAGTGCGGTCTCCACAGCACCACCGCCAGGCACAATGCTGCCACTCTCCAAAGTGCGCTTGATAGCGCAAAGAGAATCATGAACAGAGCGCTCCATCTCGTCCAAGCTGAACTCGTTGGCACCACGCAGAATGATCGAGGCAGAAGTATGGACCTTGGTGCCCTTGACGAGAATGCACTCGTCATCGGAGATGCGCTCTTGGGAGACCTCCTCGGCGTGGCCAAGGTATGATGTCTCGAACTTCTCGTCACCGTTCAGGTCCGATAGGGTGCTAACAAGGGTAGCGCCGGTGGCCTTGGCAATACGGCGAAGGTCCTCCTTCTTGCAACGGCGAACGGCCATAGCACCCTTCTCAACGAAAGTCTTCAGAACCATATCATCAATACCCTTGGTGGTCAGGATGACGTTGGCACCAGACTTCAGAATCATCTCAACACGCTCCAGAACAATACCGGCCTCACGTTCACGGATTTTCTCAAGCTGATCAGGGTCATCCACGGTGATCTGGACACCCAGCTTCATGCGCTCCTTTTGCAAGTTCATGTCCAAGCAGGCAATCTTGGCATCGGTGACGCGGGTCTTCATAGCCTGGCTGGCCACAGTGCAGTTCAGCGCATAGCCGTTGACCAAAACCGACTCAGTTCCACTCTTTCCGTGGGCCTTGAGGAGATTGACGGCCTTGACGGGGTACTTGACCTCGCCCCTCTGGTTTGTTGACTTGACCTGAAGCATCGCATCCACACACATGTTGGCAAAGAAATCCGAGTCCGAGCCGATGATCTTGCTTGACATGGAGGTCTTTGCAATGTTGACCAAGCTGTCCCGGCCCAAGTTATCCACCTTCGTCGTCACATTCTCGTTCATGTACTTGACGGCTTCGCGCAGCGCAAGGCGGTATCCGTTGATGATGGTGGTGGGGTGTATCCGGTTCTTCATCAGCTCGTTTCCTCTCCGCAGAAGCTCTGAAGCAATGAGGACAACAGAGGTCGTGCCATCGCCAACCTATTTAGAGCCATTTCAGCAACAGTTCAAAATGAAGATGCCCAGGGAATGCTATAGAATCCATACCTCCTTATCCTGCTGTTGAGCCAGGTCGACGAGGATCTTGCCCGCAGGGTGCTCGATATCCAGGAGAGACAGGATAGTAGCACCGTCATTTGTCACAGTAACATCCTGCGACCAAGCAAAGCAGTTAGCAAGGAGCTTCTCAGTCCTGCGGGGTACTCCAGTATTTCCATACCCCTATGTCGTCCACCATCATCTTGTCCAAGCCGGAAGGACCGAAAGAGCTCTTAATGACATTGGAGATAGCCTGAGTCGCGAGAACTGCATACTGTCAGTCCAAAGCAATCGATCTGAAATGGCTGATTGGTAACCATGTACGTACCATTCTGCTCTCGGACGTCGGCACCGGTGATTTTCTGCCCACCCAAAACTGTGTGCGAGCTGCGTTAGCGCGATTCCACGAGAGCGTATTCTCAGGGACTCACAAAGAGTGTCCGCATTCCGCGGAGCCTCGAAGATGCCTGCCATGGCGAATTCAGTCGAAAAACAGGGCTTTCAAGTGTGATGGCAGAGCTCTGCTGGCGTGGACGGGGGGGTTTTGGTTGGAGGCGACGCTAAAAGTTCTGCCGCGCCAAAGCGGTGTCGACGATAACATCCCACTTTTTATTGAAGGGAGTCATACTTCGCTCCGTTCCCCGCTTCGCATTCTGCTCTTGAGTTTGGTCTACCTTCTTTTTACTAGCCAGGCGCTCGTTTGTCACCATCATGGCTACCCAAAACTCCTCCGATGCCGCCGCCTCGGGCGCTGCTGCTCCCACAACCCTGCCCGATCGCACTCAAACCCCCGCCGAGAACCAGGCCGGGGAGTCAAAGAACGCCGCGAAGAAGGCTGAAAAGGCCGCAAAGCTGGCTGCGGCCAAGGCTGAGAAGGCTGCCAAGCATGCGGCTGGTGTGAAGACTGAGAAGAAGGAGACTAAGAAGGCCCCCAAGAAGAAGGTCGAGGGCGCTGCTCTGATCGGTATCGATGCGTCCAAGGAGGAGAACTTCCCAGACTGGTACCAGCAAGTTCTCACCAAGGGTAAGGAATGACACTCCGTTAGATGTAATCGCCTGCTAACAGGGATGTCTATAGGTGATATGCTGGACTATTATGATGTATCGGGCTGCTTCATCTTGAAGGTATATATCTATATTGCTCTCTTTCCTCCCACGTGCCCATGACTAACCTATATGTACTTTAGCCCGCTTCATACTTCATCTGGGAGGAGATTCAAGACTGGTTCAACAAGAAGATCAAGAAGATGGGAGTCAAGAACTGTTCATTCCCCCTGTTCGTTACCGAGGATGTGCTGCAGCGCGAGAAGGACCACATTGAAGGCTTCGCTGCCGAGGTCGCCTGGGTGACTCATGCGTATGTATTTCCTCCTTCAGTGGATTTTGATAATACAAGATACTGACATGATGTGTGTTCTAGCGGTTCCACTCCATTGGAGAAGAAGATTGCTATCCGTCCTACCTCCGAGACTGTCATGTACCCCTACTACTCCAAGTGGATTCGCAGCCACCGTGACCTGCCCCTGCGCCTGAACCAGTGGAACTCCGTCGTTCGATGGGAGTTCAAGAACCCCCAGCCCTTCCTGCGAACCCGTGAGTTCCTGTGGCAGGAGGGCCACACTGCTCACCTTACTGAGGAGGCCGCCCGGAAGGAAGTGCTGCAGATTCTCGATTGGTACGCCGATATCTACTCGGAGCTGCTTGCAGTCCCCGTGGTCAAGGGCCAGAAGACCGAGAAGGAGAAGTTTGCGGGTGGTCTATACACCACTACCGTTGAGGGTTACATCCCTGCCACTGGCCGTGGTATCCAGGGTGGTACCTCCCACGGCCTGGGCCAGAACTTCAGTAAGATGTTCAACATCACCGTTGAGGACCCCGCCGCGAAGCCTGGTGAGCAGAAGGAGCCTCTGCACGTCTGGCAGAACTCCTGGGGTCTGTCTACCCGTACTCTGGGTGTCATGGTCATGATCCACAGTGACAACAAAGGTCTGGTCCTCCCTCCTCGTGTGGCTGAGACCCAGGTCGTCATTGTCCCTGTCGGTATCACTGCCAAGAGCACTGACGAGGACCGTGAGAAGCTCTATGCTGAGATTGATGGCCTGGTCACCCTTCTTGAGGCCGCTGGTGTCCGTGTCCTGAGTGACAAGCGCGAAGGCTACTCCCCTGGTTGGAAGTTTAACCAGTGGGAGCTTCGTGGTGTGCCCCTCCGTTTGGAGTTCGGCCCTGGCGAGTCTGCTGGTCACTTCGTCACTACTGCCCGTCGTGACATCCCCGGAAAGGATGGCAAGTCGACCCTTCCCATCGCTGACTTGGTTAGCGGCACGACCGCTCTGCTCGAGACTATCCACACCGACATGTATAACCGTGCCGACGCCGTGTTCAAGGCCCACCGCCCTCTGATTACCGACTGGGACGAGTTCACCCCCGCACTGAACGCTAAGAACGTAAGATACATTCAACTCCCCTTGAAATCTGACCAGACACTGATTGTCATAGCTTGTCCTCGTTCCCTTCTGCCTGCAAATGGACTGTGAAGAGTCTATCAAGAACCAGAGTGCCCGGAAGGCCGAGGAGGAGTCCGGCGAGGTCACCGACGCCAAGGCGCCTTCAATGGGTGGCAAGAGTGTGAGTACCGATTCCTTGGAGGTTCAAGTCGATCAGTACTGATGTCTTTAAACAGCTATGCATTCCCTTCGAGCAGCCCGAGGGCATCGAGCCCGGCGTTACCAAGTGTATCAACCCCAGCTGCTCCAACTTCGCAGAGAAGTGGTGCATGTTCGGCCGCTCCTACTAAAGCGACTGGTTATACATCTGACCCCCATCCGAGTCTTCACCTCAGCTCTTCCAGGGCACCACGAGCCGCTGTCATTCATTCTCTTCATTCTTTCGAGGAAGTGGAGTTAGGAGCCTTTCAAAGTCGTAAAAAATCATCCGGAACCCCGACATGTGAAGAGGTTTGCCAACCCGGGGTTCCATCGAGATACCCTTTGCATCCTGTCATTGTTGTGGAGTTGGGACTGGAAACGTGGGGTTGCGCTAGGAGGGTCGGGGGTTGGGGAGATGGTTAGGTACAATGAGCCTATGAGCAGAAATGAGTAACGTTTTTCATTGTTATTAAAAGCGAAGATATCCTGTACTTTTAATCATTGACAAGGCGTATTCAGAAATAGTAAACCCCCATCTTAGTGCCCGGGCTGTGACGTCCATCGAGATGCAAAAGAACGAGTCTTCCATGGTACCTAGCCTGCCCACATTCCTGCCCTCCGCAATCTGCCGCGTTACACTCAAGCTGTCCTCTGAAGGCTGCGAAAACACGGTAGGATGATATATAGCTGATGAGGCGTTCAATGGCCTTATTTACCATTTGTATAGTAGTACAGTTATAGACAGATCTGCAGATCAAATCGACGGGAACGCCTTGTAAAAAGATACACACTGATCCCTGCAATAGTGAATAAAGTAATGAAACGAGATAGTCGATGTTGAGCCACATGGATGGGCGGACGGTAAAGGAGAGTGGTGATAGAGAATAGGAGAATGGTAGGTATGTAAGAGTAGGCAAGAGGTATGAGATATAGGGAAAATGAGGTTATAGGTAAAGAACCAGGTCGGATGTTAGAAGGAGGGTGAGCAAGACAGGGAAAGACTAAGAGAGCTTGAGATCAAAGAAAGACTAGAGGAGCCAAGTCAAGGTTCAAAATCGCTATAGAAAGAGAAACAGACACTCAAGGGACCAGGCAAGCTTTTCAGAGTTGGAGGTTTCGTGACAATGTCATTATCATATGAGGAGAGCGCCGACTTTTGTCATGGCGGAAGAGGCAACAAAATGACAACTTCGTTGCTGTTTAGTGAATCTCGACGAAGCGAGTGCCGCGAAGCTGCATCCGGACACGGGACAGCGGGGACAGGCTGTTGTCACACGGTGTCGAGGTACGTGCGGGCGACTTCGTACGGCGAGAGCGCTGCGGCCAGCTCACGAGTCTCTGTGCGTCGGTAGCAGTAGCAGTAGCAGAGTCGATCACGTAGCGCACGTTATTGTCGTCGACAGCCTCGATCTGCACTCGCGGGGGCAGGGCGGCGACACTGGGGAGGTGGATGATGTCGTCGTCACTGTCTTCGTGCGAGGCGCTACCCTGGCTCTCTCTAGACGAGGTGGAGTGTGCCTGCATGCAATAGATGGCACCCATGGGGCCGGGAGTATGCGGCCCGTCCGAGTTGTTGGCACGCATAATTGCAGAGAGGTTGGAGGTCGAGTCCGAGCGTCCGCGCTTCCGTGACGATTGATAGCTCTTGGAGCTGGAAGTGCCGGGCTTGTCGTTGCTCGCACGATACAGCACGTCCATATAGGTCAGGTGCTCCGGCGAGGCGGTTTCCTGCGATTGTTTGATGTCGGCGAGTAGGCCTGGGGACGGGATCGGGGCATCAGTGTGTCGCCGACGAGACGGAGAGGGCGAGGATTTGCGGAAAATGCGGTCGTATCCCTTTGATGGAACAGTTGTAGAGATGCTTTGGCGAGAATCGGCATTTCGTTTGTGTTTCCTGAAAGAGCTCTTCCTCATGATTTTGGAAATAGACCCAACGGAAGCACTGCGACTCAATCCCGGGTGTGCGGATCTGGGACGATGATCGAAGGTTTCTCGAGTCGGAGACGGGGTAAAGGGGGGACCAGCAACAGGAACGGGAACCTTTTTGAAGGCTTCATGAGAGTTGATTTCTCGGACAATGGCATCCTGCAAACTTTCATACGTAGGATGGGGGCTGAGAGCCTGGGTGGATATGTAGGCTTTGCTGAACAAATCCATCATCTCCGAGACCTTGAACCGTGGGGAGGGCTGTGGAGGGGTTGGCTCAGGCAAAGGACTCTGCATGACCTCTGCAATACTGGGAGCCCGCTTCATATCACAAGTCGAGGGCGTTGGGGGCTGGATCGCGCGGTGTGCAATCTTCGGCCGGCCTTGAGCAGCTAGCTCTGTATTGATGGATAGATCTCGCTTGTTCTTTCGAGATGCTGAGCCCGAAGATGGAGGGGGGGAAATTGATCTTGAAGTCAAGGATGAGCTTCGAGCTGTCATGACCGGAGCTCGGGGCGATGGAGTGTTTCCCACAGGACTGTTATTGCTGCTGCCACCGTCGCCCATGGGGGGAGGTAGTGTTGGACTGTCTGGTAAAGGTGTATTACTCCATCGCCTGCCCTGTTTATGTGCCGGGGGAACACCTAAACGCTGGATCACAGGTGGTGGGGCCGCTTCTGCATCCTCTTCGGCGGACAGGCTTGGTGCTGATCGTTGTTGGCGGAGCAGACTGCTTGCCTGTGAACTCCGAGACGAAGTGACCGAGGCGGTGTCAGGAGATACAGATCGAGCACGCAGATCACCATCTGAAGTCCAATTGGGCTTTCTGGCATTGCGCTTTTGCCTTTGTCCCTCGGGACTAAGGTTGCGTACTCTCCCTGGTGCAGGAGGAGAAGAGCGGCAGCTTAGTGACGAGAGGGAGCGAGATTCCTTGTTGTACTTTGCGATGTTCCTGTCCGCAACGTCCTCTTGATATAGAGCAGACAATATGCGGGAGCTTGCAAACCCACTTCGATACTGAATACGCAGGAACCTGGTCATGTTCCGTTCTGCGACATCTTCGTTGTATGGACTGGTGGGAGGCGATGCGACTGGGGAGTTGCTATCAACGGGTTGCTCTGAGGGAGCAATAGCTTCCATTAGATCGATATGCCGAGCATTGGGAGCTTTGCGAACGAAACGATTTGGTACGGGTGGCGGGTACTCCGACTGAGAAGACACTGGCCGTTCGGCCAGGTGCTGATGTAGATCTTCAAACTGTTTTTCAATCTGATCGAAGTGATGTGAGACATCATGTGCTTGAAAGGCTCTCAAGCCAGGGGACGGAAGTGCTGGTGATGGAGGGCCGGCAGACAACAGGCTTTGCATCTTGCTTCGAGTAGGGGAATCAACAGTGGCAAAGTATTGTTGTTCTGATTCCATGCCATTGAGCGCGTTGCTAGTTGATGAGCGCGATGGCGTGCGCTCAGGTTGAAAAAGCTTCTTCAAAGCCACCATCTTGATTAAATTGGGGGTGGTTCTCGTGCGTGGGAGCTCTGTAGTGTGTCCACGGCTGGGAAAATTGGAGGCGCACCAGACGGCTCCGTGGTGACGTCGAAGGAGAAAAGGCGAAAACTCTCGAGCTAAATAAATGAAAGTGGATCAACTAGACCAACGGCCGTCATGAAGATATCAAGCAGGTAGAATCACGACAGCCTTGAAGCTCGCAATTGAGAAACCGTCATACGGTCCAGGGTTCGTGAAGAGATCATGGTAGGGAAAGAAAGGAAAGAAGGGGAAAATAGACGAGAAAAGTCGAAGCCCATGCCCTCGGCCATGGGCATGAAAAATGCCAGTGGCCAACGTGCAGATCCATTACCGATTGGATTGTGCCTGGATCAGGGGGGAGGAAGAAGTGGTCCGGTCTTCTCCATGATCGGTCGCCGCGGGCAGTGGGCACAGATGGGGCTAGGTCAATACAGCGCGACGGTTCGAACGCTAAAAAAAAAAAAAGTTTAAGAGTGCTCCATCTGCCGTAGCCTGTACTGTAGGCTTTGAGTCTTTGACACTTGAACGGCCAATGGTTTGATTGTCATCCTAAACTGGCTTTGGTAAACTCAAACACGACCTGGGGGGCCGGGGCACGCACACGATACGATCTCGAGGGAGTCGTTCCAACTTCCCCGACCAACACGAGTGGGTTGTCCTTTCTGTCTTCTTTTCTTTTTCTTCCCGCAAATTTGAACTGCCACGCCCTCGAATGCGGACGGCCGTATGCAGCTAAGAGAAGCTTCTTCGGAGTCAACGTCCAGGCTGCATTAACTAACTATAGGCTACAGTAGTTAGCTAATGCATTCCGGCCCGAACTGGCAACCAGACGTCTTGACTCTTGAGGGTCCACAGGTTTGAACTTTGAAGTCGTCAGGCTCTTCAGCCGCTGGCGACCGGAGAATTGAACAATTGGAAGTGGAGTCTTGGTCCGGGATATGGCTGTCGCGATCCCGTTTGCGCTGGCGTCCATCTGCAAGAGTGCAATCTCAACGGGATCCTGTGGATGGAGATCAAATGCCGGGTAATCAGCAGTAGTGGGACGAAGCCCGAGGCCAGTGGGCTAGCCAGCAGCCCGATGGAGCCCCCAATTTCCGGCGGCGAAGTGATTGGCGTGACGAGGTGATCGACAAGCAGGACCATGGGCCCATCGTGTTACTGGCGGCACGAGCCTGTGAACCGAGTGCCAATTTTGGTTTACTGGGACTTCTGAGAGACCCGAGGGGCTGGAGGCCTGGCGCGCTAAATGGGCCACTCCATTGACTCGGGGCCTCGGGTGCATTAGGGGCAGCCCCGGGAAAACAAAGAAAAAGTCAATCCAAATGTGAGATTCTGGATGAAATTGATGGATAGAGGTTAGTACTGCAGCATCTAATACACCTTGACAGTCGACGGGGAATTTCCTCCCATCATCCTGCTCAGGATCGTGGTCACTGGTGGTGGTGGTGGTGGTGGTGGTGTTGATGGGGCCATAGGAGAAGGCGAACTGCACCCACAGCCAGCGGTAGTTTCCCGTCCGCCTTTCAACACTACAAAGAATCCATTCTCCAGTACATCTCCGTACTCCAGCCAGTTCAGGCTCTCAGGGGCTTCACCCATCTCAGTCACCATTAAGAATTCGAACATTCGAAACACTAGCTCACACCCAAATCTGTCAATCGATCCATTCTCAAACCGTGGGACCAATTTACGGCTAGCGTGGACAAGGTAAGTCCAGGTTGGGGGGGAAGGGGCGTATGGAGAACGTGTTGACGAAGATCTTTTGCTCCTTTTCTCTAGCGGGTTGAGGACTTCCGCCGTCAATATTAGCATGCCGTCTACTGTATGGAGTATGCACCGTACACAGTGCACACTATCCTGGAAGTTGCTAATTTTACAAGCTCCAGCTCTGAAGCATGGATGTGGTTCAGTAGTAGTACAAATCTCTTTGATTCTCCACAGCCAAATGAATGCTGGGTGGACTTCTTGTTGTCTCCCTTTCTACCAGAGGCAGCACACTACAGGCCCGAAATCACGCCCTAATCTTGATCTGTTTTCGATCGATCGATTCCGATTTGAGGGCAATGAGCCCCTCAGGTGGTGGCTAATCTAGTTGACACGGGCCTCGCAGTTAGGAGGTCCGACACAAAGACCACAGATACATGCATCTGGCATGGCAGCGTCGCCATCAGTGTCGGCAGGCGCTTCTCCTGGCTTGGCCCCAGTGTTGTCCTTTTCGGCCTGTTCCTTGATGTAGGCCTCTCGCTCCTCCGCTTCCGCCTTTCTCTTTGCCAGGACGATGCCGTGCATGACGGGCTCGATCCTTTCCGCCAGGCGCAGATAACGGGCCTTTGCAGCCTCGCGGGAGATGTCCAGCCAGTAGCCGACATTCTCCCAGCGGATCTATCAATGTGTTAACGTAACTCACGAATAAGAGAGAATATCAAGATCAGAAAACACTCACTGCTCCGCCACCGTTGTTTCTGAGGCAAAGCCAAAGGAGGAGCATGCGGTCGTCGACTGTGATACTGGTGGCCCTCAGCTTGGGCTCACCGTCCTTGCGCGGCTTGGCCATGTTCTTCTTGACTCCGCCAGCCATGGTGGGTTGGTTTCTGATATGAAATCAAAGTTAGCATGGAGTAATATAAGAGATGGTACGCTCAGTTGTAGGGAGGACAGATGACTAGAGCTTTTCGATGCTGGTTTGGATAAATCTGGGCTGTGTGCGGGATGGGTAAGGTGCAGTTGGGAAAGGTTGACGAAGGAGACTTGGGCATGGTAGAGTCGCATCAGCAGGCTTTGGCAGCCCTGAAGCCCAAAAGACGTGACGAAGAGGGAGCAGGTAGTGAATTCCTTGCAATAAATGCAGGTCCTCGCTTTCTATCAAGCATATCACGTACATTGTGATTAACGGTGGATGCGTAGTTGAAGAGCTTGGATGGCAAGGTCGAGGGGAGGATGGAAGGGGATAGGTGAACAGATGAAGAGTCTTGGAGGATCAAAACAACTTCATAGCATGTTTCTATCTTGACACTCACACTCGGGCAGGCACCGCTGAGGACTGGCAGGCCTGGATTCCGGAATCTTCACTAGAACCCAGCCGTCCAAAGTAGTCACACATCGATGCTCAAATCTTCATTATTGAAATCTCTACACATACAATGAGTCAGAAATCCTATTCCGCACAAGTATCTTCAGTAGTATCAGAGAATTTCTCTTTGAATTCTGTAATCGATATGTGGAGCTATCAAAAACAGCAGTTTTGGCATCTATGAACATAGGCGAACTCCAGAAACCCAGAGCGACAAGTGTAAACCATCATTCAAGGTGTGCACCTCAAAAGAAAAGCCATCTAACTGTATGTACTTCTTGAGTATGTACTTGAAATGTGGACTCAAAGTCCACCAAGCCCGACATGCCACTTAACGCAGGTCGAAAGTGGAATACTTCCGGAAGATAACATCCATCTCCTCGAAGACCTTGTCGATGGGGTCATTCTTGAAGTCAAAGCAGGCTTTCTTCTTCTCCAGGGCCTCTGGGGTCATTGAAGGCTTTCGGGGAGTCAGGGGCTTCACAGTGTTCTCCATCTGCTCCATCTGCTCCTTGAGCTGAGTGAAGCGCTTGACCGATTCGCGCTTGGTGATGTTCAGCTTAGCGGCAACAGCGGTGTGGTTGGGCTGGAATGACGAAGAGTCTTGTTAGCCTAGAACATTTTCTTCTGCAGGTTTAAAGGGTATCAAAGACCTTCTCGCCATCCTTCAGCTGGAGGTGGAGCCAGAGGAAGTACACCTCGTGATCGGTGCTCGACCAGACCTTCTTCGGTCTGAGCACTCTTCTGGTGCTACGAGCTGCCCGTGGTGTGATAGGAGGCATCGGTAGAGGTACTCAGGTGCTTTTTACATATTAGCAAGTGATGTTCTCTAGATATCAGTGTCCTTCTCGATATGGTAGACTTACACGAAGTTGGGGTAGATAGTGATAGTGCGTGTCCTGAAGGCGGTGGATAAAGTGCGTGTGCCGAAGACGGGGAAGGTGGATAGAGAGAGGAAGGTAAGTGCGTGGCAAAATGAAAAATAGGTTGCAGTGCGTGTCCCGAAGGGCTACGAGTACGGGGCTAGGGGAGTTTGAGTCCGCTCATTTGCAGGGGACCTTCAGGCGACCTCGTTGCCCCTCACTTTTCGCGTAATTTAACGGAAGTACCTATCAGATTTCCTTGATCGTTGATCTTTCTATTTGCCTCATTACTGAAAGATATAGCTCTGGACTAGAGATCATGGACGATAGTCATCGTCTCATCCTTTGAGAATCAAGTATGTAAGAAGCGTGGATAAGAGTCAAAGGCATCATAATACAAGAGAGTTTTTTTCTAAAGATCAAAAGAAATTGTCACATTAGGTTAACCAGAAACAGCTGCAGATTACACAAAAAGAGAGATCACACGTGGACGTATCTTGATACGTCACTCCTGAAAGACGAGGTCGCCGTCAAAGAGAGATAGAGTGGGATTTGTTTCAAGATAATGAAGAGAAAGAAACAAAACTTGATCTTCCTAATTATCTTCCTCCTCTTCCTTCAGATCGTTAATTTCCAGGTCGGCCAGTGCCCGAATGGCGAGGGCGAAGAGTTTCATCTCATGGAAGCCATCCTGGATGAAGTCCACCGAGAAGCCAGTCTCCTCCTCGATGGCTTTGAAATCAGGCTATGAGAAACTTTGTTAGAAGCAGTAAAACTAGCATTTAGGGTTGCAGTACGCAGGCTCGTGAGGTGTAGCGAAGCATGCACAACTTACCTGGTTGTCCTCACCGCGAACAGCGAAGCAGAGCCACACCAGGTAAATCCAGAGGGAAGCGTGGCCCTCAAAGGGTGTTATGGCCAGAAGTCGGTACAGAACTCGTCTCTTCTCCTCGGCTGAAGGCATGGTGGACTGGAGGGTGCGCAGATGTTAGTTCCAGAACGTTCTGGCAGATAGACAGGTTCAAAGGGATGAATGGCTAAGTAGTGACATACGGTATGGTAAAGATGTACGAAAGTGCATGTGGAGATCTTTGGGTGTAAAGCTGGTGCAAGGAGACAGCAGGAGACGGGGAAATAAGGAAGAAGAATTGGGAGGAGAGTGAGGGCCCAGATAATAGCTTGACGCCGTGGCTGCCATGAGGCTCCGGCCAATAGGCCTCTGTGGATTCAATCACAGGGCCTGGGATGGATGAGTCGCGCTTAGTCGTCGTACGGAATTAAATAGATGGACTGGACAAATACACGGCGCTGCCTCGATAACTATTCTGAGAGGCAGGTTGTCTAGAGTCGTGTTCTGAGGGCTTACAAGGACACGTGATCAGATTTTGCATTGGGAGGTCTTCGTCATTTCTTCATTAAATTGGTATGTTGATATCAGGTTTGCCCCATAGATCTCAAGAGTGATTCCCGCACAGCCTCTGCCAGTACAGTATGTGCCCCCCTGGCGGCATCCACAGCGCCATCTATCAGCGCTTCATGGCCAGTTCGGTCATCGCCATCCTCAAGGGAAGCTTTAGAGCTGTCGCCCTTCAGCCAGAGCTCGGTAATTTCATCTCGTGCAGGCATATATGCCACGACACAAGCAGATAGAATAGAGCGATGCTCCGCAGGATCGGTGTCTAGCATGAGTTTGGGGGCCTTCGTTGAGGATCCGGCAGATTCATCCGAGACGAGAGCGGCAACACCGCCGGCCACGAGGTCAAGACAATCGATATGGGCATCGGCAATTGCAGCCGAAGCAGCGGTGATGCAGCCGGCAAGAACGTTCATCATACCCCACGAGGCGTCATGCGAGTCCGGAGCACTGCCCCACCACCGGTCATCTTCAGCTTCCAGAATTGTGATCGTGATGTCAAGTCCACTCTTCGGCCAGCGCTCGGCGATGATTGCGCCGCGCAGAGCTGTTTCCAGGTGCACCCCGAGATCACGCTCACTGGAGTCGCGGATGTGACCCTTGCGCTGACGTGCAGCGAAAGGCGCGTATTTGACATGTGTGGTAAGAACGAGGTTTGGAGAGAACGCTGCAGATCGGGGAAGTGGCTTTGGCCCGTGGACTGTGCAGGCAAGCTTCAGAGCAGACGAAGGCGGGATCAGAGATTTGGGATTGGCACGAGCAGCGGCGAGGGAGGCGGACGGTTCGAATTCAAGATATGAAGAGCCCGAAGCCGTAGGGATCAGACCGGTTTTGAGGACTTGTGCCGTCTTTGTTAGCCGGGATCATCACCAATTGCAAGAAAAGAGTCTATCGAGACATACATATTTTCCGTAGCTCGGAAGGTTGTCGCTGGCGCTGGGCGCGGTCTGTGGCACTCGTGCCAGATGGGAGATTCGAAGCAAAGACCGCAGGCCTTGTACCGCCAGGCGGCCCGTTGACTCTTCTCCTGTCGGCCATCATCTTGATTTCTTGACGTTGAGAGTTTGAAAGGTCCTGGAGATGTCCAGTGCCCAGAAGCGGAAATCCTGCGTGTTTGCACTGTTTGCTGGGGACCCCACCCACACCCTCGAGCTTTTCAGCTTTTTTCTTCGCCTGTTGCTTTTCTCTTTCTTCCACACTCCTCCCGGTGTTGTTTTGTTTTGTCCTGGATGACCAACCCTTCTTATGATGAAGGAGTTGTCGTCAGGATGATATTCTGACTTTCTAGCACTGCTCCCATCCACTAACCTTCCTGTGAGTACCCCCTACCATCGAATGCTCCCACGCAGCCCCTTTGCCTTCCCCGTCTTTATGATTGAAATCTACCCAAATTCTGTTCCGGTGACAAACAAATGGGCCATGAACAAACATGCATCACCATCTGATCGACACTTCTCTACACGCATCTGCTTCTCAGATTTGTTGCCGTTGGCATCCAAGCTGACTTTGATTAAGGCAGGACTTTTGGTTCGAAGACGGACCAACTTATCAAAGCCTATCCGCTGCACTGGAACTTGTTCAAAGGTACGCTTCGATTTTTTTTTCCTTTTTTCCAATCACCCCTTAGCATGATGAAACACATTTTTCAGTTCTGCTTCTGCAAAATTTTTGAAGATAACAAAATACCTTACCAAAAAAACTCCTGATGCTATCTCAACCATACTGTCTTTACACATCGTTGCCTTCGATGGACACTCAGCTGACAGTCACAAGTTCTTCCAGTCAATCGATTAGATCTTCCAACACCCATTCTCAATTGTAAAATGTACGAGACTACCTTGCTCTTCCTTGGTTCCCCTGGAACCCCCCTCCCCTGTTATGATGACACCCAGTCAATCCATTCAACGTATCTCACTTGAGAACCGCCTCTCGAGTATGCACCCTCACTGATTCAGCGGTGCCTTCGGGCCTGGGCGTTGATCTACGTTCTCCGACTCCCAATACTGGACCTCTTGTACCCTCACGGGCGCGAAAGGGAGGAAGGTCGTGGAGCACCGGCGGGCGTAGGCTCAGTCGGCGCCTGGTTCTGCTGCTCTCGGTGTCGCTCTGCTGCGCTTGACTTGTGTCGTTTCTTTCGGGTTGGGCTGCTTGTCCGTCTTGGATGACAGTTCGGCTCGGGAGGACGGCAGAGGATGGGATGAGTTAAACTGGCTCGCCTGATTACTTGCCTTTTGCATGCGTTGCTTGCAACGTCGAGCTTTTCTTGCCTCTCAGACTGTCCATTGTGTTGTGGAACTTACGCTGACGATTCCACAGTTTAGATCCCGGTGGATGTTAAGAACTCTTTAGAATATATACATAGTACTACTGAAAATATTATGACTACTCAAGGTTCTTGGATGGATCCTTCTCAAAGCCCGTGCTATCATAAGCCAGCAATTGATTGTAGTTAACTGGAGCTATGTACATTTAAACTGGAGAAAGAAAACATTGTCAAGAAGAAAATTTCAAAGCCCAAGCCTGCTCCCCAGGTCCTCGAGCAAGGCGGATTATAAAATGGAAAAAGACTTGAAAGGTGAGCCATCACTCAAACCACCCGGGAATTGTCGTCGTACAGCAAAGAGCCACGCCGCCCTCATAATTTGATTGATTTCGGTATTTCGCCCTTCGCTGGTCACCAGTGAAAAGATAATCGATGTTGTTTTTGAATTTTTCTTGGGAGTCAGTCAGAACGTGGAGACGAACTCGAGAAGGCATCGAAAGCCAAAAATTTCTCCCCTTTGTCATTTCTCGATATATCGCTCGACCCCCGACACAATCGCAGGTTGAGTACTTTCTCCTCTGCCTGCACGTCTATTTTATTTTGTACCCTCGACTGGTGTGGTGGTGCCATTCGATCGGGACATGCTGTAGGGGGCCTAAATGATCTGTTAGAGCGACAGGCACTCCTTGCAAGAGGTAAAGGCCATTCCACTTACAAGAACCTTCTTGGCATTACAGATCCTCCAGGCCAGATTTCGTACGTTGCCATCGGCCTTGACTACCTCGGGCGCTAGCTCAACCCCGAACCTGCAGTCGTGGTTAGCTAGGAACAACACAAAGTGGATAGAAATGGAAAACTCACATCTGGTGAACGGCGAAAACAACTCGTTTCGCAAACTTGCCATCTCGCTCGACGAGACTACCGAATTGTTCTTCAACGGTCTCTGGCGCAATCTCGGGATCGCGATCGAAGCAATTGCGGACAAGCGGCAACAGAGCATTTTCAATTGCAGTCTGCACGATACCGTCACTGTTGGCGAGGACATCATCCTCGGCAAAACGACGGATACGGATCTCGAAAGGTCTGGAGATGGCCATGACATTGTGCAGGCCGTTGTGGTGGTAGCGAAGCTCGAAGGTGCCTTGTGTCCAGAAAAGCTTGTCGCCCGAGAAGACGATCTCACCCGAGGCAACATCGTGACCCTCGCGACCATTCAGCTCGTCGGAGCGGATCACCACGTCGCTGGTCACGATGCCCCTCTCGCAGGTTGTGTTGTCATAGAAGCCCTCGTTGGTTGCAACCCATCGGCCCTGGGAGGACACACGGGTGACCTCTCGCGAAGTGTTGTCTGTGACCCGGTAGAGGCCGACCCAGTCCTTCTTGCTGTGGTTCAGAGGCGCGGTCCACTTGACCTTGATAGGGGCACCATACTCAAAAGTCAGATTCTTGAGATCACCTCGGCGGTCCAATGGCATCCGAGCGTTGGCGCCTTCGCGACCCTTGCCCTGCTCGCTCTCGTCCAGAGACTTGGCATCAGTACCCTCGACGGAGAGAGAGTAGTCGGTAACATTCAAACCAGCGAGATCGGCATCAATGCGGGAGATTGTGATGCGAGCAGGATACTTTGAGAATAACGCGGTGGTATCCTTGACGAAGGTATTGACTCCAGCTGCGAGCTTCGGGCGAGCACTATCAAGCAGGTCTTCAATGAACTCGAACGAGTCATCGAACATCTTATCGACGCTTCCATGGAGCTGCTTCAGAGAAGGCGGCAGGGACTTCTTGAGGTTCTTGACCACACCACCATCTTGGCGGAGACTACGGCCATACAGCTTCTGCATGTGAGGACGCTCCACAAACTGGATGAAAGCCAAGCTCAGAATGTGGCTCAAGAGGGCCAAGAAAGTGATCGTGGCGCTGCTCGTGATGAGAACGGCACCCCAGACACCGGCGAGGCCCAATACTCGCTCGGGGTTGTTGAGGAAGCGGTAAATTCCATCGTAGGTCAACTTGGGCGACTCGTCAAAGAAGAAATCGCCGTAGAACCAGCCGAATTCACCAAGAGAGTCGTATATGCTGACGGATGTCCAAATCTGCAAGCTAATCAAACCAGCACCAAGAACGTGGCGGAACAAGACGAGTCCATAGCCCCAGTCGGTCGGGAACGTGTACATTTTCCACGCAGCGGCAATGAAGCTCGCGTAGCACATAATCATGCTCAGGTGGTATGTCCCCTTCCATTGGTTCCAAGCCTCTTGCGGGGTTTCACCAAACTTCAGGAAGTGCCGGGTCCATGCTTTGTTGCGTGACTGTTTGTTGAGGAGGTACCCAATACCTACAGAGTACCAAAGCCGCCACACAACGGCATTAGCCACGAAGAGAAGCTGATACCGCAGTGTGGACGGTGTCAAGGCGGTGACTGCGAATACTAGGAACTGGACAAGCATGATCGACGAGTCCGTGGTTCTATATAGATCCAAGTTGTTTAGTCCCAAGAGGTTATGGACCGAGGGCGGAGGCTTGGCCGAGTACGAAGCAGACGCATTGGGAGCAAAATCGTCGGACGGAGTAGGCGCTCTTGGGGTGTCCGAATCCAAGGAAAGGCTGGAGGTCGAATCAACACACACTGGTCGCTTTCGGGGTGGAGGCGCATTGTAGGTTTTGTCGATGTGTGGATTCTCGACGAGCACGAGGAAGATGAACTGAGCTGCATGGGCAATGATTGAGATGAACAGAACCTTATAACTGGCCGCCATCAGAGAGATTCCATAGTAACCCGCATAACCAACGGAGTACATGGGATGAGGAGCCATCTCGAAGACGCCGTCGAAGGTGAGCTCCTGATCGATCAGGTAGAAAAAGTCGCCCCAATACCAGGCATAGTCCTTGACTACTCGGTGCGCGTCTAGTTTGACCCAGAGATTGAACAAGACGAGCACAATGCCCGCAGTCCACCGGAGGATGGTCATGAGGATACTCTCGCCCACGGGACGATGACCACAGGCGATCGCAAAGAGGCAGTAAGAAGTGAAGTCACACATCAGGATCAAGTCCACTAGACGTCTAAAGACAAGCCAAGTATTGTATTCAAGAGGCGCATTGTCGAACGAGTAATCCTTTGGGATTTTGGTCTCAAGCTCCTTCTTGATCCAATTGTATAGAGCTGGATGAGGGTTCTCGCCCGTGGCCGGGTTGACAAACACCTTGGTCTTCTCTGCCCATCGAATCAGTGTCTTGTGGTGCGACTGGTTGTGTAGCAGCCATCCGATTCCTCCATTGTACGCCGCCCGCCAGAATAAGTAAATGAACGCGAAAACGGGGACTTTCGCGCCAGCGGGCAGGTACCAAAGGAGCAGAATATGGATGGCCAGCAAGGCTATCACTACCAGATCTCCCACGTTCTTGGGCTCGGATGGCGACAAGAGCTGAGAAACCATGTCATGAGTCTGGGGCACCGTGAACACTGCGCACGCGACGGACTCCAAGTTAGCGGGGGGTAGATCCATAACGCCAGGTTGTTGATGCCGATGGAGGGGGGGGGGGGGGGGGGGGCTTCGTCATATTCAAGAGATCATCAAGCATCACGCCTCGATCTCGAAACAATCTTTGGAGCGCACAGGGCAATGATCAATTGGAAGCAGGACTGAAACTTACCTGTTCCATCAGGAGTCCGGCCAAAAGTCTTCTTGTCCTTGCCAACCTCATCTTTGGGCTCTAACTCGCCAGTCGCCGTCAGAGCATCGCGGCCCCCAGTTGAATTAGGGCGTGGGACATTTCTTTCGCGCAGCCCATCGGGCTGCTGGGCACCTGTTGAACGGCCCTGGTCCATGATGTTGTTGAGGAAAGAAGCGGAATTGTTGGGAGGTGAACCTGTGACGACAGAAGCATGTGACAGTGTCGCAACAATTGTTCTGTTTGCATCCGCTTTCCCGCCACGTCGGGTCAGCTATACCTACCCTGGTAGATTGTCAACACGCCTGGATACTACGGTGTTAGCCAGGTAAGTTTCAGGAGGAATTTGTCCAAGAGAGAGAGGAAGAGGAAAGAAGATGGGTGGCCAAATTTATGGGAGAAAATCTGGCGTCTTGGTGTGGAACTCGACGCCAAAGTTAACCCTCCATCTCATAGGAGCAGCCCACGAGAGTTAGTGCGGGCCCCCCGAATGGAGCAGAAGGGGAAAGAAACGGGACCGATCGCCTCCTAGGACACTAATCCCGACCTGGTTCGCACTTCGCATATCGAGGACCAGAATGCGCTGCGGAACTATCGAGATTGTCGAATCGTCAAGTTGTCGGGGATTTTATCCCACTTCAATTCGCCGCGTCCCGCGTCCCGACCGACTCGTGTAGCAGCGATGGGCTTACACGCTGCTTGTCGCCGAGGGGAGGGAGGTACAGCGGCAAGTGCGGAAGCCAGGCCATTCGTGCATCACCTCATTCTGCAGCGAGGACTTGACACTCATCCTACCATGTGCGATGCGACCTAGTCTTCGTCGCTTACATGTTGAGGCTTGAGAAGCTTCCATTTGACGGGAATCTTCTGTGATATCCATGATGGTAGGTAAATATAATAATATATAATATATCGTGGCGAAGCCCGATGAGCGTCAGAATTGGTTCAACTCCAGACTCTGTCCATGTTCACTGATCTCGATACGAACTGCCTACGTCAACTCATTAATGTCCTCCTATTAAGTGATAGCAGCGAAGAATGTCTGCAAGACCGCAGTCAGTACATCATCAGTCTTCAAGATGCATATCAACCCCCGCTCGCCTGCAGATGTACCAACAGCGGGATGGCGGGAGACGAGGTAGCGCTGTTAACGCAGCTTTCTGGAGTGCGCGGGCAAGATTGATAATGAACCATGCGAATTCTCAAATATTCTTGCTATTGCATTTTTGCACTGCCCTGACCTACCTGCGAAACCGTAAGCCAATAAAGTCATCATCCCGGAGGAGTGCAGGCGACTACTGGGCATGACCCCGCGCGCTTTTTGCGCTGTGCCCTCCAACAGATGCATTAGTTGGTGCAACAGCGCAGTGGTCAAATCCACTGGGACTGGCCAGGGTCTGGCCACGCTGATCATCTTGCATTGGGGCCGCGCAAAATCAAGATTCCGACCATGGCTTAAGTTCTGACAGGGCCAGGGAGTCTGACGAAAAAAATGGTACCTGCGGCATGGCCGTTCACCCGACCCGCCTATCTGTTTGACGAGAACGCAGCCGACCTCCAAGCTCCCCAGTCAGGCGCAATATGAACCTACCAACACTTGGCTATCTCGATCGTCAAAGCGTTACCTGGCCTGTTCATCCATACTTTGTCAATGATATTCTTCTCTTTGGAATGAATGGCTTTTGAAGGTCGCCACTACTAATGCCGGGGGAAGGCAACGACTCAGGAAAGCTACGCATTCAAGTCCCATCAGGATGGCGAAATGACGGGTCTGACATGCGGCTTCTTAGTGGAATTGGAATAGTGCTTTCGCGAGATTCGTAACAAAAAACATAGTCACCCCAGGAGCTCAAGGAGACATACCCAGGATCGAGGACGTCCCGAAGTAGACCCTGATGACCGCGGCTTGACCGAGTACTGTTGGATCAGTTTTGTTGATCAAGTCCTTTTCATAGCAACTTAGCAATGGTGATTTCTTTGCTACTGCATTCAAGGATGAAGGCCCACACAGCATATATCCTAGCGTCCCAGAAGACCTAGCTAACTATAGGACTGATAGAGTGACTACTCTATATACCGAGATGTGGATCAACTTTTCTATCGCTGGTCACGAAACGAAAGCCAAAGTCACCGATAGCGAGGGGCATATGTCGATCACGTGCCTTATCGCAAACCTCGCGCAGCCAATCGGGCGGTGTCGGCGTCCCCAATTTAGTCATCTCCGCTTATCAAGCACCATCTCCGCCACCATCGGTTGATTTCTCGATCAAGTTCCCCCCGGATGATTCTTTGACCGCTCTCTAGCAACATCAATCATCAATCATTTGACACCTGACCAGTGATGGCGCCTTATGTTGAGGAGTCGGCCGTAGAGGCCTCCCTCGCCGCGCATGCCAAAAGAGCGCCGACAAACCTCGTGGCCCCAGAACCAGGTATGTGCCCGGTCGTGTGAACATAGCCTGCTCCACAGTTACATCTAACAATTCCCTCAGAACACTGTCCCGGCCCTGAGTCCGAGCAAGCAGGCCAAGGCGATGCCTGCGCTGGCTGTCCCAATCAACAAATCTGCGCCTCTGCGCCCAAAGGCCCCGACCCCGACATTCCGATTATAACCGAGCGCCTCTCCCAAATACGGCACAAGATCCTGGTTTTATCGGGCAAAGGAGGTGTCGGAAAATCGACGTTCACCACTCTTCTGGCACATGCATTCGCCGCGAACCCCGACTCGACCGTCGGCGTCATGGACATTGATATCTGTGGACCATCCATCCCCAAAATGATGGGCGTGGAGACGGAGACGATCCACGTGAGTAACGCAGGCTGGAGTCCTGTGTGGGTAACGGACAATCTGGGGGCAATGAGCGTGCAGTTTATGTTACCCAACCGGGACGATGCAGTTATTTGGCGCGGACCGAAGAAGAACGGACTGATCAAGCAGTTCTTGAAGGATGTGGACTGGGGCGAGCTTGATTATCTGATTGTTGATACCCCGCCTGGCACTTCTGACGAGCACTTGTCAGTCAACTCTCTCCTGAAAGAATCTGGAGTCGACGGTGCTGTCGTTGTTACTACGCCGCAAGAGGTCTCTCTGCTTGACGTTCGCAAGGAGATTGATTTCTGCCGCAAGGCCGGTATCAAGATCCTCGGGCTGGTGGAGAACATGTCTGGGTTCGTTTGCCCTAACTGCACGCATGAGTCGCAGATCTTCCGCAAGACCACGGGTGGAGGCCGCCGGCTCGCCAAGAAGATGGGAATTCCTTTCCTGGGCGCAGTACCTCTGGATCCTAGGGTGGGTATGGCTTGCGACTACGGAGAGAGCTTCGTGGACAACTTCCCAGACAGTCCAGCCTCTAAAGCTATCAAGCGTGTTGTACGCGCCGTTGGCGAGGCAGTCGGGGAGAACCCAGATGATGTTCTTCCCGAGGATACCGTCGGCTGAGAGTTTTTATTGCCCTTCATCATGATATTATTTTCTTTAGAGCGGTCTTGCATGGGGCTCGGGCCAATTTGACGGAACGGCGTTTGGACATAGAATTTCTATTTGATACCATGAATCATATGAGCATTTGAGAATACCTTCGACTGCATTGCTGTATCACATACTGTCATTGTATAGTCCACGAGCCCTTTCGTACTCTGCCATGCAGAGTTCAATTTTGGTGAGAGAACAAAACAATCGTGTCACATCGTGGAGCCGCGATAACTCTTCGCTAAGTCTCAAGTCCGATATCGACGAGAGTATGGAGGTCTTGCCACTGAACTTGAAAATTTTGAGTGTCACGAAATAAAGTCTCCAGGGACTTTGATGTATTTAAGAATAGCTGTCAAGCCAAGCCAAGCCCACGATGGTCACAAATGGAGCTTTGCTGTCGATATTGACTTGTCCGTTGAAATGAATCTGACCCTGGGCAGATTCAGGTCGCCACAGTGGAAATTCTTCTTGAAGGCTGGACAAAACTACAGTAACTAATCCACCACCTGAAAAGCTATCAAATCCAATGGAGAGGACGCGATTCTCCGCCGTGTTTCTGCATTACCTGCATCTCAAAGAAAAGCTGCGAGCTGAGGCCGCTTTTTTCAAGCTTCTGGCGATCTGGAGCCATTCATTATCAAAACAAGGAAGCATTGCAGTCAAAATATTCTCGCCTATTGCTAAGAGTAGCTGTCCGTGGACCAGCGAGCGTAATGGAACTGTACGACCTCACATTAAGCGACGCTGGAATGAGTGCTTAGGTATGTTGATCTTTTTGCAGGTGTGGAATGACCAAGAGATTGCCATCATGGAGGAGAAAACCGCTATCAAGAGCCTACTGTCTTGCCCCTAGTGTCAACCGTTGTCATCATGTTCTATGCCATCGGCGCATGGGAAGCTCTATGATCAGACATTCGGCATGCCAAGGATACCCGGCACATCCAAGATCCCCGAGAAATAGTCTGGTTTATGTCTGGTAAAGACCTCGGCGATTGGGGGTAATAAAGTCAAACTAGAATACAATTAGCCCAATACGAGATCTTGGATCACTTCTACTCACCCATTCTCCAGTAGACTCGTTCGAACAACGACCACGTTCCCGTCGTGCTTCAGCGGAACAGTCCATAGTGTAGATCCGCATACGCTGCAGAAATGCTTTTCTTTCGCGTATCCGCTGTCGGTGCCTGACGTGATGCTATAGACAGAAACAAGCTTCTGGGGGTCTTCCAGGCGGAGCTGGGTGCGAGAGAACCTGGCTGTCTGAAGTAAGGTCAGTCCAGTCTCCACAGGTGAATTAACCTAAGACAATGTAGAGATCGGCAGAATTTGGGAGGTACTCTAACAAATTGGCACGGTCCACCAGCATTGATGGAGCAGTGGGTGCAGTAGCAAGCGAAAACTCCTTGTGGTTGACCCGTTAAAGTGAATTGGACACCGCGACAGAGACAAGAGCCTTTGTAATCCTCCATTTTGTGTAGAAGAGGTTGATTAAAGGATTGAACTCGAGCATTTGATTTTGTTAAGAAACGCTGTATTTATAGCCTTGTAGCTAGTATACATCAGATGGCCCCCAGGCCGATATCGGCCATGTCGAGACTACATCCCACTCGTACCTCGGGGTTCATGGCAGCATTTTCACGACTTCGAGGTGGAAAATTGAATTGAGTCATCTCGATATAGCGTAATTATTCGTTGCGACCACTTTGTGTTTTCCTTCGCCAGAATGTTAGTAATCGTTGATATTTTGCACATCTTTTCGGAGAAGCCTAGTCCTGCTTGGTAATACGCAATGAATAACTAGGTATTCTTGCGTGAGTCAGTTCAGAACTTCAGATAGATCAGCGAGGGGTCGTTGCTGTTACGATCAGACTAAGCTTCAGTTCCCAGTGAAAATTCCAGAGACAGACGAGATCCTCTAGAACTGAGCCAGATAATATGAGCCTCAAGTATAGTCCTTACAGTGCCTTTTACACCCCTATCTGGGCAATGGCCGGCTCGGGGAAGAATTGATGGAATGCTAGGTACAGTAGTTTTCGAAATCAGTTATACCTGCACACTCTTGCGACTTCATTCCAGGAAAAATAATTCCGAAATGCGCTAACCTTATCTAGCTTACCGCTTTATAAGTTTGGCAAAACAGTGGTAACTTAGTTAAGTTAGTTACTGTAGTAGTTAGTTAAGTTAATGACCTTACAGTGACTACGCAAAAGTTTTAACAACACGCCGGGACCCACTTCCAGACCGCCTATATTTATAATCCACCGCCTTCTTAAAACGCGTAGTAGAAACCACGCTAAGATACGCGCAACGTGATATTATGTTTGAAATGCTCGCTATACACGCATCCACACATATCCTATCCCCTTTAGCTAGCTATCTTTCGTGTAGATACTGCTAGTGAATAGGATGGCTCGCTCAAAAGAGCTTACACCGGCGCTCCGAGAGCGTATTTGTGAGCTACACGCTATTAAATGGGGTTATAGGCGTATTCATCAGCGCTACCCCTAGATATCTATCTCAACTATTCGATATACGATCAAAAAAGAGCCTGAGCGCCGAATGGGCGTTTTAAAACCTCGCTCTGGCCGCCCGAAGAAGCGTACCGAAGATGATAAAGCTCGAATCTTGTGCGTTATTGAAGAAACTCCACGTGTTACCTATGAGGACCTACTTTCTGAGGTATCTTATAAGGTCAAAAAAGATTCAATCCGGCGCCTATTAAACGCTAAGAATATACGAAAATAGCGATGCTCCTGGAGGCCTTATCTCGACGAAGAACACGCTGCGAAACGGCTTTAATAGGCACTACGATATCGCTCGTTTACTCCGGCTGATTGGGCCCGTATTTACTAGTCCGATGAGTGTACTATTGAACGTAGAATTAGTATACGCCGTGAATAGACCTTTATACGACCTCGAGATCAACCGAAGAAGGGCGAATATTAGGGATTACCGCACCGCGGTAAGCAGGTTAAGCAGATATTTTGGGCTACCTTCTCGGCCTCTCGACGTACAGGTTTAATACCCCTATTCGGAGATCCTACATCTAAGCGTGGCGGTATTAATCGCTTTGTGATTAAGGAGCTATATCGCCGGGTACTTCCTACCTTATTACCTACTAAGGATAGTATCTTTATGCATGATAACGCCCCTACCTATACTGCGTACGTTGTTCGCGATGCTTTAGCGGAGATGGAGATCGAGGTAATAGTCTGGCCGCCTCATTCGCCTGATCTTAACCCAATTGAAAATCTCTAGGCGCTCCTGAAGGCAGAGATTTATAAGATTCGCCCTAATCTTATGCATATGAAGAACAACGATGAGACGAAGCGGATTTTGGTAGAAACGGCACAAATTGCCTGGCAAAATATTAATATGCGGCACCTAGAGCACCTATCAGAGACTATGCCTAATAGAGTTGAAGCAATCATTGAATCGGAGGGGTGGTATACGCCCTACTAGGGCTTTCTAGGGGTGCATTTGCTAGTTGTTTAGCAGATTTATCAATAATATGGAGTTTTGGTGGGTGTTTTGCAACCGGCAGAATATTATGTAATTAGGAGGGTGTGGGGCTTGCGTTGTTAAAACTTTTGCTGTGTCACTGTAACTAACTTAGTTCACTAGTTCCGTTCATGACGTAAGCCGAAGCTCCGCGGAGCGATATTATGTCAATTCGCTTTAATCTCCCATGTTTCTTGAAATCAATTATATGGGCGTCCATCTTGGTTCAAGTTAAGGCAAGGCTGAGCAGTAATATTTCGTTGACGATCACTTCCCTTATCATACGGCAGCTTCTGGCCTTATTGGACATCGTGGGTTTTTCTTACACCTCTAGGCTACGCCTCGCCGAAAGATATTATCGAATAGCCAATTTGGTGACGATGTCTATCAACCCAGGATGGTAGTTGACCCATGGGACAATTCGTATTTGCACCCACTCCCAGTATCTTTGGTCACTCGATCAGATCCTTTCCGTCTACTTAAATGGTCATTAGACATGGATTGATCATGTGTATGTAACCCGGCTAGAATCCAGTCTAGGTCACTCTAGATCTGGTTTTGAGCTGCTTTCGGAATCAAATTCGATTTATGGCGTCCGCCTATTTTCCAGGCCACTGAACATAACCCTCATTCATGCCATAGCCATTTATATATTTTTCTTCACTCGGCTCCCAGCAATTGCAGACTTCATGTCCCAAAGTCTCTATGGTGATCCACTTGCCATATGGTATCCCCAGCATCGAGAAGATGACCCCAAACATTCCGGTTACAGTCAATAACCGCGATAATAACGATGCATCCGATAACCCGGTCCGTTTGGTGGGATCCACCAAGGGAGCTGCCGATGCTCCCGCTATGCCACCTCCAGAAGTAATTGAGGACTTAGCAGAATCTCTCCCAGAGAAATTGGCTCCAGCCATTGAGGAGATAAAATTGCGTTCTGCTTCCTCTGATAGCTTCTTTGCGAGTGCCATAGCAAGGCCAATTATTGCGGCTTACGTATATTCTGACAAGCCCTTCCGATGGGGAGAGGGTTATCTCACCCCTTCAGTCTTCTACATCCCCAGCAACCAAACAGATCCTCCCCTTGGGTTAGATTCCTTTGAAGCGGCCTTGCCTGAAGCACCTAACCCGACAGAAACTGCAACGGAGCTGACTTACGCACCAAAAGTCGCACTATCCGTCCACCTACATCCAATTGACTCGATATCATACAAGCTCCCCGACCCACCAAACGGTTATGTTGCCCCTGATTTTCTACCTGTGGTGGATAAGGACGATGCGGAAGGACAGAAAAAGGTCATTGTGAATGTCAACCAATCCATATACCGCGAAAAGGTGTTCATGAAATTCCCTGATTCGACTCAGAAGTGGCTGGGCGATAGCCTGACGCAATTTGGGCTCTCTATTGACATACTACATCTTAACCCAAAAGTTATTCAACTTATGACTCCATTTGCACGGGATCGATTGCTTGATGCTCTTGAAGATCACGGATCCCGAGAAAAAACAAAAGTGAAGATCCCCTTGTCAGGATCTTCAGACCCGAGAGAATTCTCAGGTTACTTGGGTCCAGCGGCTACCTTAGCTATTCTCATGAAAGTCCGCGATGATGAACAAGCTTTCGCAACAATCATTGGGACACGCCCTATTCCTGTGATTTCAGAACTCCATCGAATGGGATTGAGCGCAACATTCAGACCTGGGAATGTTCCTTGGATCATCTACTATTCTCTTCCACGCTTGCATCAGTTAGTCGGATTCGAACAAGGACTCACTGCTGTAGCAGTGAGTACTGTCGTGACCTCAATATTTGAAGGTCATTATATCAAATCTGGTGAACCAAATTCACAGTTGTTATACACAGATTTCAAAAGGGCTAGGGAGTGGTTGGCCATTTTACCAAAGCTGAATGAGGCACATCCACAGACCAGGGAATTCCACTTTGGTACAATGCACGGGATCCTCCTTGCTGGTGCAATGCTCTTTGCATTCAAAGTTGCTGACAAAGATGAGAAGAGAAGAAAATGGATCAAATGGGCCATTACATCAGCAGTCGCAATTGGACTAGGAGCTGCAAGTGGCCCTGGGGCACCTATTGTGGTTGGTGCTGTTGAAGCGCTGACGAGCAAATCAGCTGGAGCGCTTGCCGGTATGATTATCCAAAAGAAAGACTGGGTTGAAAGCTTGAACGTTCTTAAAATCGAACTGGAGCGTTCGATCTACGTTTCCGGTTCTGAAAACTTCGCTGGGCTCGACGCCACCTTTTTTGCGAAGGGGTTTAAATCCGTTATTGAGCTTATCGAAGCTGCTCGTGAGATCTACGAAAAGAAGTTTGCTAGCAGTCCTACGATAAGGGACAGAATCGCGCAAAATAATGTGCTCGACTACTTAGTGACGTATGCCTTCGGACCTCCCGCTTGACAAGGATAATGGGGTTTCCAGACCCCGATGGGTTACAGTCTAGCGCAAATACACAGCATGGAGCAGATTGGCAAGGACACGGAAGGAAAAGAAAACGATACCTAACCTGAATCTCCAAGGTCTGTTCCGGCTTTTGTTGTTTGACTTCATATTGCGTTTCTCTGGAGAAGTAAGGATGCCAAGAAGGAAATTTGAGATTGATTCTACAACCTCGAGACTGCGATAGCCTGAATAAGTGATATATCCATATAGACTTTTGGCTAATCAGGAGCCTGGCTGCGTTGAGCGAAATGCATAGAAGTCAAACTTGATGTTCAGTCTTTGCCTGACGTAATTCTGGGGCGATTTAGTTAACTACTTACATGTCTATACACACACACAATTTATTAAGGCTCGGCGGCTTAGCTAAAAGGGCAGCTATTACTGGTCTATCAATACAGATCCTAATGTACATCTGCCGTATCTCTTTCGAGCCCATACAAGGATCCTTTCAGTACCTAGTCTATACAGCACAGTCTTGTTTTATACCTTTGGCGTTATTATCCTTCAAATTCGAAACAAATCTTTATATACGAAAAGTAGCCATATGTGGACTAGTGTGTCATGTGCCCAGGGAGTGGAAGAGTATATTGTGGTTTTCTGCATGGAAGACAATAACGGGCGCCACTGTACGATCTGAAGTCCGACAGATTATGCAAATAATAATCTCATCAATCAGTATTTTGCTCTCTCGCACGTTGCAGTGCAGCCTTTTTCGGCCAATCGTTAGTAATAAGGGCTCTCCTAATACTGGAGGTTATAGCCATGGTCTGAAACCCATCCCAAAGGAACACAACCATCTTCTCATCGAGGTGCAGGCCAGGCTTCTCGTATAGATGATCACAGAGTGCCTCGATCATGAGGGGTGTCACAGTTTGTTTCCGGCCTACTCGAGTTTGAGGGGCATAAATACTTCTAAATTGACGTAAATTTCTGCAGATATTGATGATGCTTAGCTTTGTTACATTCAGCCTGTTTCGCCATTTCAGATGTGATGAAGGGCTGGCTCTCTATCATACCATGTATGGGGACGACGAGCTTTGTAGGGGACAGCCTTGAAGCTATATCGCCTTGGAGTGAAATAAGGCTAAGCGGGGAAGGCTTGTAATTGTGATGTCTCGGAGGATTGGTGGGTGGTGAGGGGAGAGTATATGTAGGTGTACTGTTTGGCGGTTTCGTGTAGAATATATCCCTCGCGGTCTGACAATTGTATTATAAATTACAGCGACATTTATGGAAAGCGGTCTGAAATGGTGTTCTTAAATACTTTACCCAATCAGAGCTCATATACAGTGGATTTAATTTCCGGGAATGAAGTGAAAAGAGTATGGAGGTGTAACTGATTTCGAAAGCTATTGTAATATTGGTACAAGAAACCTTTTGCAAGCGCCCAAAATGTCAATCGGCGAAGAATTTTATTTGGGCCTTGGGCTCATTTCTAGTCGGGCTATCGTCAGACAATGCTGAATTACCATCAGACCTTGTGTTGAGAGTGAGCCGACAATTTTGCAGCAAGAACGTCATCTTGGAGGCTCGAAGCGCTTCGTATAATTCCACATTATTAATCACTATGTTTAGAACGTGTTGATAACTTATGTCTTCAATCAGAAGCGGCTCTCTGGATAACTCCTGCGCAGGGGTCCCAGTAGTGTTTTGGAACCATGGGTATACATGCCATCCTTCTTAGGTCCCGCGGGTGCTTAGAATTTGGGCGACCTTTCTCTCACTACCGTAAACCGAAAGCCATGGTTTTACACGCTGGGGGTCATCAACGGGCGAACATGTTTCAATTACCCATGGGCCTTAAACTCGTGGTGCTGCGATCGCTCACCATGCGCCAGCATTCTCCACAAAGCGACCGGGATCGATAAGATGCCAAAAACATGGCAGCCTGGCTCCTTGCAGAATTTCTCGCGTCTAGAATCGGATCACACCCCAAGAAAGACTTGGCTTTAGTTGGCGAGGAGGCTCGAGCATGGTCGCTGTAGGTACTCATTGGAGACGCAGTACATCAAATATACGGTCGCCAAGCTGCACATCCATGATTTGGAGGTTCAAGCTCAAGGATTAAGTCCAGATTCCGTCACTGGAAAGAGTGCCAGCAGCTCAAGTGTGGCTAGAAGCTCCACTTCCGTCTGCTTATGATCTAATCCTCTGCACGGGGGGTAGCACGAGTTGACACCGTTGCTACTCTGAGGATTGTCTAATTATAGGAGGGGTTATGATGGCGTAAGTTGCCTTGATTATGTGGGTAAATTGAGAATGATCGTCGTTTTCGTGAGACCCTTGGTACTGCGATTCGTTTCAGGTCAATGGGTTGCGGTGCTCTACAGATGACGCGAGACAGTTGAGTATAGAGAGCGACAACGGTAGTATCCTTGTATAGCATCCCCTACTTTAACATTTTAGCATTTCATTTTGAGTAGGTGATGCGCACACTTTTCAATCACTATCCCATTTTCTTCTAAGCCGATTTCATGCATGGGGGCTTATAGGGCTGATGGTGATCTGGTGTCAAAGGAGTCTAGTAAGTGGCGCACGGGTATGACGTTAGGCGATGACATCGGATCCGGTTCCTTGCCACGAAACCCGTCCAAGTTCCCCACACTTCACAGCGTGACGGATCAACAAAGCACCGTTTCTTGATGGTAGCAGTCCTGCTAGTGCGTATCCTTGTATGATTCAACGTCATATCTCTTATCATGACACGGGGGCTTGATAGCGTCATGAGCTTCCAAAGCCTTATATATACGCTCGTTCGGCAGCAAACAACTGCAATCTTGCAACTATCAAAACAACTCAACTTTATCAAAGCAACACATCCTCTATTACTTCTTCGTAAACCCTTTTCTCCTTCCCAACACTTCTTCACAATTCATATCTATCTACCATCATCATGTCGAACATCATCCACAAGGTCAAGGACGCTCTCACCTCCGACCACGGTGACAAGCACTCGGGCACCCACCACGATTCGACTCAGTCCTCCAACTACGGACCCCACGACAGCAACATCGCCAATGCCGCCGACCCTCGCGTCGATAGTGACCGCAGCCATGTAGGCACTCACAACACCACCACTACTGGTCACTCTTCTACGCAGCCTCTGGCCACTGGTGCTGGCGCCAACACATACGACTCTACCCGCTCATCCAACCACGGTCCTCATGATAGCAACGTCGCTAACAAGGTCGACCCTCGCGTCGATAGCGATCGTGACAACCGTGCTGCCTATGGCTCTCACACCACCTCGACTGGCTCTACTGGCCTCGCTACCGGCACTGGTGCCAATGCCTACGAGTCCACTCGCTCCTCCAACCACGGTCCTCACGATAGCAACATTGCCAACAAGGTTGACCCCCGTGTCGACAGCGACCGCAGCAACATGGGCACTTACGGCACTCACTCCACCACTACTGGTCTAGGCTCCAACACCACCTCTACCGGTGTTGGCTCCACTGGCCTGGCCACCGGCACTGGCGCGAATGCCTACGAGTCGACTCGCTCTTCCAACCATGGCCCTCATGATAGCAACATTGCCAACACAATGGACCCTCGTGTCGACAGTGACCGTAGCAACATGGGTACTCATAGCTCCCATCACTCCACCGGCCTCGGTATGGGTGCCGGTGCTGCCGCTGGTGCTGCCACTGGCGCCTACGGCCAGCACGCTTACGAGTCCAACCGCTCTTCCAACCACGGCCCCCATGACAGCAACGCTGCCAACAAGCTCGACCCCCGCGTGGACAGTGACCGTGACAACCGCGCTGCCCACGGCTCCCACCACACTTCCACCGGTCTCGGCTCCAACACCACCGGCCTCGGCTCCGGCACCAACACTACTGGCACTGCTGGCACTACTGGCATGGCGACCACTGGCTCTGGCGCTCACACCGGCCTCACCGGCCACCACGGCACTATGGGTGACCTCTCCTCGCACGCTCCCACCCACTCGACGGCCACCGGCCCCGCCAGCTCGACTGCAGGCCCCCACGAGAGCAACCTGGCCAACAAGGCCGATCCCCGCGTGGACAGCGACCTCAGCAACGAGAACACCGGCCGCTTCGACAAGGACGTGCACAAGGGCAGCATTGGCGGTGCCGGTGTGATCCCTATCTCTGGCAACGCTGGTCCTACCTCCACCAAGACCTTCGAGGAGGCTCAGCATGCTGGTGCTGCCGGTGCTGGCAGCAGCTACAACACCACTGGCAGTGGCCTTGAGCACAAGAAGACTGCTGGTCCTCACAAGAGCGATATGGCTAACAAGCTTGACCCTCGTGTGGACTCGGACCTTGATGGCTCCAAGACTCTGGGATCTGGCAACCAGCGTGTTTAAATTGTACTTTTACGATAACCATTTTTAGTTATGTGTAATGAGTTACGGCAATATTTCTTTTTGTTATGAGCAAATAAATTGATTGAACAAGTTCTTTGACTTCAACCTGATAGCAACATGGTAGACTATTTCAAGCAGATGACATTAGTTGGAGAAATAGCTTTTGTTGTGGTATCCATAGGTACCTAATGGACCGTGGATGATGTTGTGAACCATCCTGAGAGAACAAGCCCAACCATAAATCAAGGGAAATACTAAATTGACCCCCTTCTACCTAAAATTCCCTGGTAGCCTTATCCTTTTCTACTACTCCTTCTGCTACTCTTCCGAATACCCTTTCGAATACTCAGCTCTTATAGTCTAGTATTCTAGCTTATCTATAAACCCTTTCTATCCTGAGAGGACCTACAAAACACTAGATAAGAGAGAGTAAACGCAGCGAAGAGTGACTAAGGCTATCAAGAATCGGGTTTACTATCTTACATTATCGGTTATTTCTATCTCGACATTCAAATGCGTCCTCAGGCATCCCCAAGCAGGAGGGGGTCAATTTAGTAATCCCCTAAATCATTAGATCATACAGGAGTCGCCGTGAAAGATGAGTTGCAAGACAACCAGAGGAGAGAAGATGCATATTTATTCCAAATTCCAAAAGCCGGCGTTCCATGCCATTTGCGGTTAATCTTAGGACTAGCGAGGGCCTTATTACTGGCTGTTTCGTTCTTCTAGCCATTCTTGTCCGAGATATTGAGGATGTTAGTGTTTGCTCAGATTCCGTGAAACAGCTCTCCAAACCGTCTTCTTGGATATGACCTTTGAATCTCAGATTATTACTCGCTCCAATCAGATTCATTCTCTGAGTCGATGTCAATTTTTTCCTGTTCGTTGACTCGATTCATACCCATCCGCATGCGAAAATGATCCAGTCGATCGCTCTGTGATACCAAGTCATGGATGGTCCTCTCCGTGAGCCCAGTTCCATACCCGTCCTCCACCGCACAGCGCTGTAGCTCGAGAGGATACTGTACGGTCAATTGCTGGCCAAGCAGGCCAGTTTGAGCAAACGGGGTTGTGCCGAGCAGTTTGAAGTTCGGACGCAGGGCAGGATGTGTGACCAGCCGGTTCAAAATGTGGAGCACATCCGCCAGCTCGGTCGAGAACTGCTGTGAGGCAAACTCACTCAGTCCGTCCAAGATACACACGACGGTGACTTTGCGAGGGAGTTGCTCGATGAGCTGGTGGAAGGTGTGGCACAGCATTTGGAGGTTGTGAGTTTCCAGATCGTGGACAAAACTTCTCGTGTTGATAAAGTCCAGGATGTAGCGCCGATTAATTTGGAGAAGCTGGGCGAGGATGGAGCGCATGAGTCCATTAGGCCCGGCAAGGGAGTCTAATGGGTTATGACGGGAAGCGTGGAGGCCGCAGAAATAGTGCAGCACGATGATATGCTCGTCGTTTGCTGTGGTCCTGCGACGTAGCTCCAGGGCGAACATGGCGCACAGAACGGAGAGTGCAGTGATGCGGCCTGGGCCCGTGATGTCAAAATTCCCATGTACGAGCATTGTTGCGGGCTCAGTTGAGGCCATCCAGGATGCAAAGTTGCGCGAGGCGAACAGCTGCTGTGCCTGGGCCTGGGCAGAGACGCCAAATTGCGCAAGCTCCTTCACTACCAGCAGTAGATCGTTGGCCGGCTGCTGAGGGCTGACACCGAGGATGTCGTGTAGCTCTATCTCATCCAAGAGAGGTTCAAACCGTGGTGATAGTCCTGGTGCTTGGGAGTTCCGGACTGGATCCTCACACGGCTGAATATACACGATTGACTGGTGTAGGTGCTTCATGATGGTCGGGCCAGACTCGTGAGACTTCATCCATTCCATCACTTCAGCATGTTGTGTCTCTGATGCCAGTGCCAATGCCTTGACTTGAGCGTCGATTCTCTCTGCAGTAATTTTAACCGCCGCAACATCCGCCCCTGTGTCGATGGCTCGCTGATCGCGTACGTTCTGAAGACACTGATCGAACAGCCCCGCCTGGTTCTTGACCTCGTTCAAGATAATTTCTATATGAGCCGCTTGGGCCGATGGGGCCAGGCTTTTTAATCTTCTCAGTGCTCGCTCACCCCATCGCGGCGCATGGCTCAGGCTTCCATTCAGAAGAAAGATGAGCCGAGCCACTGCGCGGGCAAGAGTATCATATAGCTGGGTGGCCTGGGTCCGTAGTGCTATGGCGGTGGCCCACTGATTCTGTCGCTGCTTGACTGAAAGCATCAAGTCGGGGATATTTTCGAAGGCTCCGAGGATCTTGTCTCGGTTGGTCGCATTTTGACGCGCAATCTAACGTCCGTCGTTAGTGGTGTCTCCTTTTTCCAACCAATGGGCCCACCAGGCAAGAAGATACCTACCCCAAAGATGATCTTGAGTCCCGCACTCAGGAAGCTCAAGCCATGATCCGATGGAATCAATTCTACCCAAGGGGTAATCTGGTCGGCATAGTCACCCACGGCGCGGACAACTCGACGCGTGATCCCACGCACGCCTTGCGCCTTCTTCTCATATGCCTTACGGGCATGATCGAGTTCTGTTACGACTTCATGAAATGTACAGTTCTGGATGTCGAAGCGGAATTGTAGGTCGACTGATTCGTTGTATGCAATCAGCGCGTCTTCTAGATCTCTACACGTTAATAGCTTGAAGATTAGTCAATATCCTGTTTGATTCTCAGGCAAAATTCAACCGGATGGCCATACTTTGCAGCTGGAAGCGGTTCGATCTGCTCTCGATCTTCGTTGTAGAAAGCAGGCGTCGTACCAAAAGCTACGTGATAGTCGGATGCCGTTTCAAGCACAAATTCAGCCGCCACCTTCTTGTGTTCTTTCCCAAACAATCCCATTATTCAAGTCAGCGGGGAAACAATCCTTTTGTTTGTTTAATGGCGTCCAAGCAATGGATGAGTGTCGAGTTTGGGGCTCAAAAGTTCCTCCCTCGGCAGTTTGCTTAACAACTCAGCCTCTAGGAGAAAGAAATCCAGCAGAAGCAAAGCAGGCAAGGTAAGCAAGCCCCAGAAAGGGAGATAAGACACTACTGTATAACTTTTGTTGATCTCCTCCTAAGGCTCCTATTCGACCTCGGATGCATGAATGTGGCTTCCTGCTGTCAGCTGAGTGCCCCTCCTTATCATGCACGCCTCGTCGTTTGCAAAGGTTCGGGTAGATCCTGCTCGGGCACAGATGCGTGCATGCGGCTGAGGCTGGCTGTCAGCTCAACGCCCCTCCTTATCACGGACATACCTCCTTTTGATTCAAGCGTTTAGAGAAATGATCTAATTTTCCCCGAGGGATGATTGTTGGACTGACGATCCAGATTCCTTCGCTAACCACTGGTTGACTAGTTCCACAATCCCCTTGACCCAGGCTACTTGACAAGATTCGAAGAGTAAATAGAGGAGAAGTATATTACTATCTCATAGCTTATTTAGCCTTTGGTAAAGCTCTGTGGTGTCTCATACCGTCCTGTTCCGTTATTAGCAATCAACATTGATCTCGACATTAAGCAAGAAGGACAAGCCATTGCAACAAAGTCTTCGAAATTGAGACAACACAAGAAATCCATACCGGGCCACGTAGCCATGCATCAAACAACAAGCACTATGGCTGGGTCTGGGGCCGGCCTGCCGTCTGGAGTCGGCGAGTATGACAGGCATACATACACTACCAGTACCAGCCTCAATTAGCCGACAACGCTCCAATGATATTCAGGCGCTTGACTCCGTGCCGTGGACTTCTCGGAATCCCCGGAATATTGACCCTTGCTATATGAAAAGGCCCCTCATTGTAAGGTTGGTGTGGTGAATTGCGTCTGGAAGTCACCACCGGGCTGTCAAGCTAACCAGCCGCAGTTTTCTATAAAGTATAGAAGGTCCATTGCACCAGTGTATGGGCCCTAGCTTCTTACCGTCCGCACTTTCCAGTCTTCTCAGACAGCATCATGGAGACGCCCGAGCATCCCAATCAGGAGAGTGTAATACACACAATCTCGGAACATGCAGACGACAATCCTCATGTCATCCTCACGGCTGGTAATGGCCAGTCAGAATATACCCGGCAGCTCGAGGAGCGACTGGCCCAGTTGGAAAAGATAGTTGAGCAGCTTGCCGCGGAGAAATCCGAGCCCGCCAAGGATGAAGAACGCAATGAGGCGAGTTCCAATGCCATGGCCCTTGAATATGCTAGGGAAGCTAACGGAAATGCCGAAGTACAGGAATCAAACACGGTAGAAGAGCGGGCAGAGAGGGAGAGTAATGATGGGGAAGAGGAGGAGAAGGAAAACGAGGAAGAGCAGGAGGAAGAGGCGTCGGTAGCCATCTCCATCGTCCCCAAGGCGCGGAAGCTCAACTATGTCAATTTTGTGAATCGATTCTCTTTCCAGACGGAGATTCCCGTGGTGGAAGCACTTATGTTGAGTTCCACCTTGAAAGAGGAAACGGACGAGGAAGGTGCCTGGTCTGAGCGATTGACGCTCGACATAGCGGACAAGGAGACGCGTGCCATGTTGGAAAACAACCCGTACAAGTCGGATGCATGGATGGCCAGGATTCGAGTCAACTCCACTCAATTGGTTGGTCGGTGAGATAATGAGTATCCTGGATCCCGACAACACATTCGATAATTCCTTGACCTTCATCCATCCTTTCGACCCGTTGGTCGAGTTCCACGACAAGCTCAAAGCAAAACTCGAGGAGATGAAGATCGCTTTAAACCCCGAAAAAGATGATGTCGAGGGTGCTGAGAAACATGACGCCGCGGAATTGATTTCTTTCATGGAAATCTTTGTTCGCTTCATCGAGGAAGAAGTCATTCCTTTGCAACCCAAAAATCGCACCAAGGTTCGGTTCGCCGCGCTCTCCTCTATTTTCCGGCTAGGAGATACAATATACGTGCCCAACGCAAACAAAGGATCCAGGCCTGATCCAGAGGCGCTGAGGCATTTGTCGGATCAGCACCTGTGGCGCTTATATCGAGTCAAGAGGGATATTCCAGAGGATAGCGGAGAGTTCAAGCTGAAGGCCTATGCTATGGACTACGACGGGTTGAATTACGTGTGCAGGCAGGAAACATTCACGATCCCTGCCTACGAGGGCGAGAAAGAGATATCCAGCTTGCCGGTATTCCCCTTAAGATATGCAGAGAATGCCGAGCAGATTCGACGTGACGCACATGCGCTGGGAAGAAAATTTGTGGAATACCAAGAGAGCGAACTCCTGACACACAACGGCTGGGGTTTAGATCTCGACACTGACGAGAATGCCCCGCTGCATTTCACCGCTGGCGACGTCGTTGTGGACATGGCCGAAGCAATTAGGACGCATTCGAGATGCATGCAACCCTGGAAATTTCCCAAATACTTGCCGAATTCGCAAAGCTTGGGTATATACCACTTCTGGGAATGGAATATTGCTGAGAATGTGTTCAGTATTGGCCCGACGAAGGGATGTCATTACTGGCTCAACCAGTATACACAACTGCAAAAGATAGAATATTGCACCAGGACCGACCCTTTCCTCTCCGACTTTTACAGCGACCGTGAGAAGCAATACAAGCTGCAAGACCAGAATTTTGAGCTGCTCCCGCGCAGACTGTTTGCATACGCTTTGTCAGACCGAAAATTTCGGGCAGTCGACGTTCGAAATATGAAGCCGGTTGGGGATGGTGAGACGAACTCTCCAAGCCTGGTCATCAATCCAAACCATGAACGCATGCTGTACGCGCTAATCGAGGCGCATTTCCGACGCAAGGATCTCTATGAGAATCACGGAGTGTTTAACAATCAAGACATCATCTCGAACAAAGGGCGAGGGCTTGTCATTCTGTTATACGGCGTCCCGGGTGTCGGCAAGACCTCAACGGCTGAGAAAATTGCGCATTCCTGGAAAAGGCCACTTCTCCCGATTACTTGTGGTGATCTCGGTACCGACCCCGTGGAAGTCGAGTCTACACTAAAGGACCTCTTTCGCTTAGCGCAAAAATGGGACTGCATCCTGCTGATTGATGAAGCCGATGTTTTCCTGTCTGAGAGACACCCATTGGCGCTGGAACGGAATGCTCTGGTCTCTATCTTTCTACGCCAGATTGAGTACTACTCCGGGATTATGTTTCTTACCACCAATCTTCCCGGCAGTATTGATGAAGCATTTAAGTCGCGCATTCACATCAGTCTGTACTACCCGCATTTGAACGAGAAGACCGCGATGGCGATCTGGAAGGTGAATCTTCGTCGTCTGCGAGCGACTGAATTAAAATGCTGGGAGCAAATGAAAGTGCCACCACTGACCATCGACGTGCGTGGCATCAAGCAGTTTGCGAAGCAACACTTCCGGAGCAACGAGGATGGGAAGGGGCGATGGAACGGGCGTCAGATCCGCAATGCGTTCCTCATTGCCTCGGCGTTGGCACGGTTTGAGAAAGATAACCCGCACGCTATCCCAGTTGCAGCCGGATCTGGCCTCGAAGAATCGCCTTTCGACCTCAAACCCCGACACTTTAAAGTAGTGGCCGATGCGAGCAGGGGCTTTGAGCGGTATCTCGCCGAGACCAGAGGCCGAACAGCCTCGGAGATGATGTTTCAACGAGGGCAACGCGCGGACTTTATTCTCTCTTCTCCTGAGCAAGCTGCAGAGCTCTCGTCGGCAGCAACCCAGAACGCTCACATTCCGGGCGACAAAGAGCTATTCACCCCTCCAGGCGCAGTTCGTGGCCCACAAGGCTGGGGCGGTCGCCCTCTTCACAATCAGCAGAGTTATGGCAATTTGTCAGAACCGCAATTGCCATACCCAAACCCGTCGTATGGCGGATACCAAGGTTATACCGTGCAAACCCACCAGGATCGGTTGTTTGACAGTCCCCAACAGGATCCTGGAGCGAGATTGAACCCCAATTTCGGCGGCACATTGCAATCGCACAGACATGCCGGTTTCCAGGGATCTCCGTCCCCGTCCCGACAAAGTCTGCCGGTCGTGATTTCTGGAGAGAATCTTGATGCGGATGCGGATTCGGATTCGGACGTATAAAGTTTGCTCTTGGACCTTGCTTCGTGATATCAAGAGGGCTATAGTTGTTCAGATGAGAATGATACTCTTCCAATTGCTTTGAATGTAACCATTGACGATTTTATAAGCCTTTCTCTATGAGATTCGTCTAAGCAATGACTCTTTCTATAGCTAGATCCAGTAAAGGTCCTCATTTTACATGTTTCAAAGGTATCCGAGGTGTCTGTTTCTGTTTGAGCTCAGCAACCCAGGCATGGCATTGAACATGGAGCACGAATAGCATCCCCATTCCCCAACCCTCGGTGTCATTTCACCGCCCGTGGTCGGCTCTCACTCAATCTATTTTTTTTGGTGTCTCTGTCTTGGTCACAGCATCCTACAGTCGAAATTAAATGTGGGGTGACAGGTCATAGTAGCATCAAAGTTAGTGGTGATTGGCCTGCAGAATCGCTTCGGTTGTCGCCGAAGGGAGAGAGGTTCGCTCGAGTGAGTCGAGTCCAACCTCGCGGCATCTCGAGAACCATGTAACCCAAGAATCTCATATGCAGTTGTGCACCGCTAATTCAATTTTAGCAAACACCACTTTGCAGGCAATTACTAACAGCAATCCTGTTCATGATAACTAACCATTTAGGTCATAGTGAGCCATCTCCATGGTTCCCCACCGTTTCAAGGGGAAATGCACACGAGCAGGCTGATTGGCCGTCTACCCGCACAGAGCTGTTTCAGGATCAACAGGCTGCTGAAGAGCGCTCTCCTGGTTGGCTGATTCGTGTTTGAAATAGCTAAGTGAACAGCGAAGCTATGCCTAACTACCTTAACTACCGCAGCCGAGTGGTCTCGCCAGTGCAAGACTACACTGCACAGTGCACTCCTCCTCCAAGCCCAAAGCGCCCAGGAGGTGTGCTCCACCCACTTCAGACACCCAAAACGCCCCCAAGACACTGCACGGTCACAGACAAATGAGACGCCGAGCTTTCCAGTTCCTAGCTTCCTCTAGCCTATCCGGAGCTTTGCCCCTGGCGGGACTTTGCTGTGCCAGTGCCAGTCGGAGAGTGGCCATGAACGCTGGCCTGGTAGCGCGCCGATCGAGGCCAAGGGCTTGACTCTGCTGTCGTGGCGTTGATAGGTGGGATGTGTCAAAAGTAGCCAGCGATTAGAAACGTACTACGCTGGCTAACGCAGCCCACACTACGTACGCCATGCCGTTTTGAAGGTGAGTACGGGGTTGTTGACCGTTGTTGTGGGTGTGCAAGAACGGCCTTGTCGGGTTGTTTAGTACCCTTTATAGATCGACAACGGTTTCCTCCCAGCATTGTCGCGATTGTTTCTGAGTTTTGATAGATGGAGCTGTTTCTCTTTTCCTTCTCAACCTCTGAAGAGTCCTTCGTTGCTTCATAATTTTCTTCCCTCCTTTCCCTTCTTGTTTCATCTCTCTCTCTCTTTTGACTTTCGCTTTCTGCCTGCTGGCTTCGCACGGTCGAGGCTGCAGCCTGTCGTTCCCTCTTTTGTGGTCTTCACATTCGTCGCACTCCTCTCAACTTTCTACGGCGTAGAAATAGTCTTTCCTTTAGCCCTGGAGGCTTATTGAGTCCCTCTCCGTTGATTAATTTGTCCCTCATTTTGGGGTATCCTGTCTTTTGATATTCAAACCCAGGACCCGATCGACTCCAGCGGAGAGGCACGATCAGACGAGATGCAGCTCTTTCTTTCTCTTGTACTGTTCCTCTCCTTGAGCTTCGATGCATTGGCTGCGCCAGCTCCTCGCCCGGTCCGGGAAAGCAGGTCTTTCCAGATCGAGCGTGTCAAGCGCAGTGATTATGTCGCTCACGGACCTACTGCGCTGCGCAAAGCCTTCCGCAAGTTTGGCATTTCGTCCATCGACTTCAGCAACATCACTCTGAACGACTTTGAGCCTTTTGACCTCAAAACTTCCGCGGTCAAGACCAACCAAAACACCATCGATGAGCCCGATCAGACGGGCGCCGTGAGCGCGACCTCGGTGCAGGGCGATGTTGAATTCATCTCGCCTGTTACAATTGGCGGCCAAACTGTCACCATGGACTTTGATACCGGGTCTGCCGATATGTATGTGGAAAATCATGCTCTATGCCTGCCTGTCCAAAGCCCATAGCTAACCTAAAACCGCGATTTCTCTCTCCTCACAGGTGGGTATTCAACTCGAAGCTCCCAGCATCCATGACCCAGAACCGCACAGTCTACGATCCCAGCAAATCCACCACCTACAAGGAAATAACCGGCACCTTCAAAATCAGCTACGGCGACTCCTCCTCTGCCTCGGGCGGCCTAGCCCAAGACACCGTCGACATCGGCGGCGCAACGGTAACCAACCAAATCTTCGGTCTCCCCACGGCCGTCTCGTCCTCCTTCGTGGAAGACACCAATTCCAACGGCCTCGTCGGCCTCGGCTTCTCCTCAATCAACACCTTCAACCCCGGCCCGCAAAAGACCTTCTTCGACAACATCGCCGCCGATCTCGAGGAGCCCGTGCTAACCGCGCGCCTGCGCAGCGACGGCGTCGGCGAGTACGAGTTCGGCAAAATCGATTCGTCAAAGTACATCGGTTCCCTGGTGAATGTCAGCGTGGACTCGTCGGCTGGGTTTTGGCAGTTCGAGGCTGGTTATTTCGCTGTAGGCAGTGGGTCTTTGCAGAAGGTTACGCAGGTGACGAAGGCGATTGCGGATACGGGGACTTCGCTTATGCTGGTAAGCCCTGAGGTTGTGACGGCGTATTATGCGCAGGTCCAGAATGCGGCGTATTCGAGTGGTGTGAGCGGTTGGATTTATCCGTGCTCGGCCAGTCTGCCTAGTTTGACGGTAGCGTTGGGTGATAAGTATCAGGCGACGATTCCGGGGTCGTTGGTGAATTTTGCGGAGGTTGGGAAGAATACGACGACTGGTGAGACTGGTGAGTTTTCAGCAGCAAGAGACCTTTACACGGGGTGTTTCCAGCTAATTGCTTTCTGTTAGTGTGCTATGGTGGCATTCAGTCGAATCAGGGCTCGAGCCTGCAGATCTTCGGCGATGTTTTCCTGAAGGCTCTGTTCGTTGTGTTTGACCAGCGGGGTCCATCGTTGGGCTTCGCGTCGCCTGCATGATAGGCGAGTGACGGGTGATTCTGTGGAGAATCTGGCAGGGGATGCTAATGGTGATCGGATATGTGACGGAGGGCTTATTGTTGGTTTGCAGATATTGTAGATGTACATTTTTATAGAAGCAAGGCCTCTTCTGTGCGCAGTTAACTCGGAGATCACGCACAAGATGGCTGAGTGTATTTGAAGCAATTCATTCCTCATTTGACATATGGACAACTAGACCAATACTACAGAGGTTTCTTTTTGCCATGTGTTCTTCATCTCTCGTAAATATGCATCGGAGTGACATTGATTTTGATTTTGATTTGTTGCTGATCCAGGTGAACCCCCACTCTCCCTTTACCGCACAGTAGCATTCTTCAGGCTCTTGACAGTACACACGATACCGGAGGCAGTGACCAGCTTGCCGAGGGCAGGCTTGCCCTCCTGCTCCTTGGCGACGGGAACGGCGCTGCTGTCAAAGGCAACCTCGAGGTCCTCGGTGGTGGTGAAACCGGGCTGGAAGGTTTCCCAGACCTTCTTCTTGGGGTTGAGCTGCTTCTCAGGCTCACCCTCGGACCAGCCCTGGAAGAAGATACGCTCACCGGCGGGAGCATCGGCAGGGGGGTTGACCAGCTCGACGGGACCGGCGTGGGAGTCCTCGCCCTCGGCAACGCGGGGCGAAGCAGCCAGGACCATGGCGCAGGACTTGACGCCGCGCATGGTCACGGGCTTGAGGTTGCAGACGGCGACAATCTTGCGGTTCTGCATCTCGGGGAGAGGGATCAGGCCGTTCAGACCGGAGCACACAGTGCGCACGGTCTTGCCAGTCTCCTCATCCAGGGAGGTGTTCTCGGTGCCGGGGGCGTCGCCACAGTCGATGGTGGAAACGTAGAGGGAGTCGGCATTGGGGTGGTTGATGGCACGCAGGATGTGGCCAACGCGCAGGTCAATGATCGAGGGCGATGGGGGAAGGGCGGGGGCAGCGGGGGCCTTGGGCTGCTTGGGCTGCTTCTCTTTCTTCTCCTTCTTTTCCTTCTTGTTGGTCTTGGGGGCACCAGCGGCGGCCTCAGCCGCAGCCTCGGCAGGGGTCTCGGGCTTGCCCTTGCCGACAACGAGGGGCTTTTCAACAGTAGCATCGGGGTTCTGGGCATTGGCCTTCTCACGCTTCTTGCGCTCCTTCTCCTCCTTGGGGTCGACGGGCTTGGGCACGAACCTGATGTCGTTCACGTCGATGGCGACCTTCTCCTCCTCGGGGATCTGTAAGGCGAAAAGTTTGGAGTTTTGCACAAAGTCGACATGGCGCACAATGTGGTGATAGCCCTTCTCTCCCGTGCGCTCCTCGGGCGACCACTTTTCGACCATGGGAGCCAGAAGGGCATAGACCGCAATATCAGCGACCGAGGGCTTCGCACCAAGCAGGGTGGTGCGCGAGGCCAGGTGAGTGTTCACCTGGGCCAGGATGCTGTCAATGACAGTGCTGTCATTCTTGGCCTGGGCATTCTTGAGGCCAGTGACGGTGTTCAACCAGGTCTTGATCTCTGCGTCATCCGCCTCACCAAAGTTCACCGTGGGGAAGATCTTGGACGAGGCGTGGAGGTAGTCAGGCTCGGTAGCATCGGGAGAGATGGCGGCCGGGTACGAGCGATAGAGGAGAGAGAGGAGCGAGGACTCGGGGGCAGCTGCGGTCGCCATGGTGAATGCGCGTGGAGGAGATGGAAGAAAAGAAATTCGAGGAGGGGCACGGCTCGGAGTCAACGATATGGATGGGACCCGCGGGGTCGTCCTTCGGGCCCGCAACAGGCTCGCACACCTAAAGAGAGTCAACTTGACGGAGATCCCAAGGTCAATGGGATCCGTGAGAGCAATTGGATTATTCGATCAAGCTCGCTCACGCGATCACCGTGAAGCTTCACCCTTTTTTTTTTCGTCTCTTGCCGACGCTGGGGCCATTGATGACTCAGCTGGCACCCTGGGCTCCAGGGAGTCCAGGCTGGGGCTATCCAGGTACCCAAGACGCTTGGAGCTTGTTATACCTACACCTGACGACCACGAGAATTCACCCTCGGAATGAAACCGCCCCGACTCAGATATTGTCTGCTCAAGGCTAACCAGTGAACTTTTTGCACCTTTCCATTATGTTGAAACTCGGTGGCTTGCGCCGTGGATACTGGAGCCGGTTGCTAGGTGGCTGAACTCATCATTTCAGCCGTTATGCACACGCTTGGTGGCTCGGAAGCCCGTCCGAGGGTCGCAAAGGAGTAATCCATAGTCCCATTAGGCTTTCTCAAAGCTCAAATGGATTTTTTGGGGCTCTCCTGTTTGTGTATGACCTGTATATTCTCTAGATTTAGAGTCATCTCTACACCTCCGGAGAGATTGAGATATCTCGAGACCATTTGATGAATGACCCATATGGCTACATATCACCCGAGTCCCGACGGCACTGGATATGAGGATGCATGTCAAAGTGATTCGTTACGGTATAACGCACCAATGAATGTTGTTTCCTAACTCATCGAAGAACATGGTTCTCACTGCTTCGCAGCAATCAGTCCCGCTTCTATCGAATATTCCATAACCAACGCTCGTCGCAACCAGACTGCCGCAAAGCTGAAATCCACTTTTGGGACGGCCCCGATGATCCAGAAACCCCGTATGTGTCATGAGCATGTACGAGGAGGAATCCCCATAAACGCAAGACTGAATGATACAGGTTCAATGGGAGTAAGACATACAAATGGGTACTCACAATAACGATTCGCTTCATGTATTCTCCCTTAGTTCGTCGTTGAAGCTTACAATGGAAGTATTGATTGGGCCGTTCTCGTTGCAATACCAGCGGGACCCTTCAGTGGAGGACAGCTCGACGTGGCCAAGGAATTTCATGTCAAGAACAAGCCTTTCCAAATATGCAGTGGGCCACGATGTCATTCCAGATGGGGGCAGCAGTCTTACCACCTTTCTTCGTCCCGCTATCGGGTTCGTGGGGTCGAATGCCCGGATACGGCTTTGAATATGCTATCTATGTGATATGCCTCTTCCCATCTGCCTTTGCACAGAACTTCACCACTATGGTGGTGACTCGGTTCTTCGGCGGCGGTGCAGCTGCAGGTACCATAAACATCATCGGTGGCAGCATCGGTGACTGATGGCGTGGCAGTGTCGCTTGCAGTCGCCCAATGTCACTTTACAAGTTCGCTGTTGTGGTTGGACTTGCCATTGGGCCCTGTGTTGGCGGAGCTTTGAATCAAATTCGCATCGGCACTTCATGGAGATGGTATGAATGCCAGGCATGCAATGCCCTCAGATAAACCATATCAGTGACCGCTTCTTGGAGAGTGGCCTCGATCTCCATCTTTGCCTTTGTCCTCTACGAGACTCGCGGAGACGTGATTCTGGCGAAACGGGCCAGACGAGTTCGCCAGCAGACTGGCCGGCCAATCTATACCAACTCTGAACTCAAAATGCCTGGCGCGTGGGAGCGATTTAAATTCTCCACGACCCGCCCGACGCGGATGCTTGTCACCGACCCTGTCCTGACCTTTTTCACCCTCTGGGTCAGTTTCGCCTGGGCAATCCTGTTTCTCTTCTTCGACAGTGTCTACCTCACGTTCAATGCGAACTATAAGTGGGGCGTTCTCAATGTCGGCCTCGCCGAACTTTCTATCCTGGTCGGAGCCTTTATCGGCATTGCATGCAATCCAAGACAGGACTCTATGTACTCTGGATACGGTGTTTTCGTGCGTAGACCGACTAATTTCCCAACAAGTCTAAATAATAAAGTGATCAGCCATGCTATCTGGATTCTCTTTAGGAGATCTCCGGATTGGCAGAATTGTGCCACACAGGCTACAGTACAGCATGGCAAAGACGGGATCCACTTCCAAGACACCCTACGGTGATAGGTCTATTCGGCACGCACTAAAATGAGTCACAATGAGTCCTCCATCAAGGACCAATCAATCCGTGATTTGTAGTGGGGCTCACTGTCTCCGACAGTTCGATGTTGCACCAGGCGGTCCAAGCCTCCCTCAGCCCCCAAGTCCCCCTCGTTGTTCGCCGGATATAACACCGCCGCTACATCCCCTCCTCGTTTCTTCCTCAGGACACCACTCCTCGGGCCTTTGCGACCGAGTCCAGCTTGACCCTGCAAAGTCCCAAAGGACTTTCATCTGTCACACACTCAACAATCAAAGTACCGCGCCCCGGGCCCGCTTAGGCCCGACTCAAGTATCCAACCATGTCGGCCACCACGTGCACCAGCGTCGCGGCCATTTTCCAGGTCTGCACCCTCTTCTGGCAGCCTCAGCAACTCGATCCTTCCTTCAGGCGGCCTCGTGGATTCTTCTTCTCCATGGTCTAGTCACTCCTTTTTTCAACACCAACTACATGACCAATCTTTATCTTCTCTGGCACCGCCGTTGGAATGTATTCCTTCGGTCTCGCCGCACAGCCCATCTTTTGATACATTTGCTACACAAGAGTCGGATCTTTGGGCAGAGCCGTCTCTGTCCTTTGCCAATACCGACTGGAACTACCTACCCATCGACCCTATCCCGCTGTATCCCACCGGCTTTGACGATGTTCAGGTGGCCGTCAACGACGTGGACTATGGCGTACCCTCCACCTTTGGTTCGCTTTCGGATTCCGGCTCCATTGAGTCTCAGCCTCCTCGTTCTTCTCTGATTCCCAGCTCGTCAGATTCTCAAGGTACGTGCTAGCTCTGGTGTAGACTATATCTCCAGTAAAGACCCATGTTTCTAATGCTGCTCTTCAGACGGGCACTCGCATGCTTCCCCAGTCTCCCAGATTCCCAGCTCCGGCTCAACATCTCTATCTAGCCCTGCCACCTCGCAGAGTGACGACGTCTTGACCCGCGTGGACTCATCTCGCGTCGAAAAGCGCAGATTGAACACGCTCGCGGCGCGGAGATGTCGCCAGAGACGGGTTGACCGGATGAAGAGTCTTGAAGACGAATTGGAAAAGGTGCGGAGAGAGAGGGATGAGCTGAAGCTCAAGGTCTCGAAGTTGGAAGGCGAAACGGAGGCTCTCAAGGGGCTTTTGACTCGAAAGAGCAAATGAAGCTTCACCAAACCCCTTCTTTTAGTTGTTCCTTTAATGAATGAAAACTTATTATGACGACTATTCAATTTATCTTTACCGTAGCCCGGCTTGTCCTTTCGTGTACGCTGGACCAATTGGAAAGTCGCTTCTCTGGCTCTCTCCGTAGAGGACGGTTTCATTCCGCGCTGGCCTGGATCATGCCCAGAATATGTGGGCCTCCCCCATCCTGGTCATACTCGACGGGGGGATTTGCGGGGTTGGGATTTTAGTACCTCGGATCATTCTTATAAAGAGCTGCCGTCTCGATTGTTCTGTGTCGTTTTCCAAAGTCTCCTCACGTTAGCTGGCTTTGCCGTATCCGCGTCAGATTCTAGGCTTGTCATGGTTCATCTCCATTCTTTCTGGCACCTGGACAGCGAAACCAACACCCACCACCATGCGAGCTGTTCGTTATCATGGAAGAGAAGATGTCCGAGTAGATGATATACCAGAGCCAGTATGTGCAGGTGGACAGGTTAAGGTACGTCACGCTACAAATTTTCTAGCACCTAGAAAGTTTCAGCTACTCACCTGCCGAAGATCAAACCAGCGTTTGTTGGAATATGTGGCAGTGGTAAGACGCCATGAAAAAAAAAAAAAATCAGCCCTTTGGAGCTCATCTGACTACAACATCGTAGATCTCCATGAATACTTGAGCGGGCCACATGCAGTACCTCGAACCCCGCACCCGGTCACCGGCGAGAAACTGCCTACTACTCTAGGCCATGAGTTCAGTGGAATCATCGAAGAGGTCGGCGCAGACGTGACTGGCCTCAAAGTTGGCGACAAGGTTGCCGTCAAGCCGACTTTGTCGGATGGTACCTGTTGGCCCTGCTCAATGGGGCGAGTCAATTGCTGCAATAGCCTTGGTTTCATTGGATATAGTGGTGAGTGTATCACATTGAGCAACACATTTAATATTACTGTTTGGTCGTCATCTTTGTAGGTTATACTATTGGTTGTATTGACGGATATGCCCAGGGAGCGCTGGTGGTTTGTCCGATCACATCGTCGTTGATGGGAAGCACGCGATCCTGCTGCCCGAATCAATGCCTCTGGAAATTGGAGGTGGGCGCAACCAGTAAAAAAGGTCACCGATAATCATCCACCAAGCACTAACAGTATCATTCTCCAGCATTGGTCGAGCCTCTATCCGTCGCCTGGCACGCAGTCAAACGAAGCCCGCTGCAAAAGGGCGACACAGCGCTCGTCATCGGCGCAGGTCCCATTGGCCTAGCAATCGTCCAAGTGCTCAAAGCCCGCGATATCGACAAGATCATCGTGGTTGAGATCTCAAAGCGACGAAGGGAGTTTGCCGCTAATTTCGGTGCATCCCATGTTCTAGATCCCACGGAGGTAGATGCTGTTGCAAAAATTCGCGCTATCACAGGTGCCTTCAAGGGTGCCTCTGTTGCCTTTGAATCCTCTGGTGTTCAGGCGGGTCTTGATACCGCCATGGCGGGGATCAGAGTGCGTGGGACGACTGTTATAGTCTCGCTTTGGGAGAAGAAGCCGGTCTTGGATGCTTTCGCTGTGGTGCTGGGGGAGAAACATATTGCAGGTGCGGTGGTCTATGATGAAGGGGACTTTGAGGAGGTGATTGCTGCTATTGAGTCAGGTGAGTAGAAGCACAGTTTTCAATATTGGAGACAACTCTCGTACTAACGTGACTCGTGAGCAATAAAGGCAAGATTCAGCCGCGATCCATGATCACGAGCACGATTGCCATGGAGGAGATTGTGGAGAAGGGATTTAAGGCACTCATCCACGAGAAGAATAAGCATATCAAGATCCTTGTCGATATTTCAGCGTCATTGTCTATCCAGTGACTCCAATTTTGCGCTCTCATACTTGAGTGCTATAGTTGTGATTTTCGCGACTTTCGTCGAAATGCCATAATTGGTTTAGCGTTGTCTTATGCCTACGTAGTAAGTTGGTGCTCGGATGAGGTCAGGCCCATGACTCCTGGCAATTTTGTTCACTCAACTCGTTCGACTTCAAGATCAACAACTGGCATCGCATTGATTAATTTGCCTCAGTCGTACCTTAATTAATCGATACGTAAAGTCAATAAAAGCTCCTGGCTAATCTCGAACAAGCTCCTTCTTACTCGTTCGTCGTCACCACCTATATACGTAAGAACAACGTCGTCCATCAACGCCAGTAAAGTAGTATTGTAGTCGCTTTTCTTTGGCATGGCTGGTATGATTTAACTGGGGACCTCAGTCTCCCAACCTATGTTCATGCGCACTTCGTGTTAAAATAGGCAGTAGCCTGACTGAACCCAGTTACCATTCTTAGGATGTCGTGTCAGCGGATAACTACCTAAGAGCAAATGGATACCTAGTTACAGCCCGGAATCAAGTACTTGATTACATTATATTTGTCCACTTACAGCTCTGCAGAAACACATCTCACTTCCCTTGCAACAGACTTCTGCTTTCTTATTGTACGAAGGGTGAGCGGTTAAGTTGCTCAGGGAGCTGCCCAGGTGCTCATGGATGCAGGTACTTCTGGCTGATGAGAGTAGCATTAACCAGTTTTCTGTCCCTTGGAAGACTTCTTGAGGCACCGGACGGGAGCTGCTCGTATTAACCAACTCCCGTCGTAGCCTGACAGCCTCACACAACGAAGCTAGGACAGGGAACCAGATTGGCTAGTCGGAGGTCGGATTCTAAGAAAGCAAGCGAAACTCCGGGCACTGCAATGATACTTTGGTGCTGAGCAGAGCAGGGTCAGGTGCCCGATGTAAGTACCCTGGATTTCTCCGCTGAGCTGGTTCGCTCCTAGTTGGGCCTCGATGCTTTTTGTAGTTTTGTACAGGTAAAATAGATCGGCAAACCCGATGCTCGAAAGTTGAGACCATGCTCAATTCAGGTTGCAAGAACCCCGTTCGATGTCTAGCCGCCAGATCTAAAATAATGGTTGCGAGGGCCAATGTGAACCGCTGATCCTTCCATGCTTCGTGTTGGGATGTCAACTTATTGGATGAGCTGGCCACCAAGATCGCCAAGACTCCAGAGGCTTGCCAGCACGCCACATGGAATCGGGCCGAAAGTCACCTACCATTGAGCATTGTGGCGGGGTTAATAATAATTTAGTAGTCCACGGTAGGGTTGGGCTGTATATACATGCTGGTGCTCTGGAGTTGTTCATCTGGCCAGGCTTCTTGGGCCTTTTCCTAGTGTACTGGTGGGTAATTCCAGAAAGTATAGGTATCGTCCTTGGTTTCAAGCACACATCGAGATCATTTTTTTTTGTTTTCAAGGGGCAGGCCTTTCCCACTGCGGGCTTTTCCCGTCCTGAGAGTCTCACGACTCACGAGTCGCTACGTCGGCACTAACGCACCACGTCGTCTGCATCCGCATCTGATTGATCCACTCGGTTTGTTTCTCTCTGGAACAAGGGCCTCCTCAGCCGTAGGCTGAGACATGCCGACACTGACACCGCTCCTGCCCCATTGGCAGCCATTGACCTAGCCTTGTCTGTTGTTCGAAGGATCGATACTCTCCTCTGATCGACAAGCCCGCAGACCCATTGTCCGTATATAGCCTCGCTTTGCCAAAGAAGCTAAACACAGATTTTTCCTCCTCTGTTCTTGCATTCAGCTACAGCTCCCGGGTCCTCTTAATCGCCGAAGTCGCCTGCTTATAAGCGTTTAATCTCTCTTCCTTACCTTCTGCTGCACCGCTATTATTGAGAACTAACCCCATCGGGATGCAATTCTAGCGGTCGGATCGTTGCTGCTACTGTGATCCTTTGGACATCCCTACCGCAGATCCACAGGAGTACATATCTCGACCAAGGCACATACGTATACAATAACTACGATAATATGGGGAGGTCACTCACAGGAACGGTGGTCATCACCGGAGGAAATGGCTCCCTAGGATCCGAGATCGCCGTCGCCATAGCCAAGACACAACCATTCACACACATTCTGCTCACGGCTCGACATCCAAGACGACAAGATGCGCGCGACTTGATCGCGCGAATCCGATTGATAGGGCCCCGGTCTATCGAGGTCCTCAGTCTCGACCTTACCGACCTCCAGTCAGTGACCAGCTTTACCCGGAGGACAATCGAGCGAGTCCGAAGCAAGGAAATCCCACCCATCTCCAGTCTGATCCATTCCGCCGCCATTGCATCGTACACTGTCGATGAACTCACCCTGGACGGCTATGACCCGGTCTACCAGACCAACTGTGTCGCACCGTTCTTCCTGACAGTCGGCTTACTCGAGGCGTTCTGCGCAGGCGATGGAACCCCCGACGGAGGCGCGAAAGTGATTTACATCGGCTGCTCCGCAGCTTCAGAGGGTCGGCTGGATTTCTTCGAACGCAATCAAGGGCGCGATACTCGTCCGCCCGGGACGGTCTTGAGTCGCAAGGAAGGAAATCTCCGGTACGGGAGCAGCAAGCTTCTCGCGAGCGTCGCGTTGTATGCATTGCGACGGAGCCTGGCTAGTGTAAGTCTTCAAGTCTGACCTACCCCCCGTTCGCTGTGCAGCGTGCCCCACTTGAGTGACTTCGTCATCTCCACGCCGGTGCTGACTAGAACCTCCAATTTTAGACAGGCAGTATCGCACTGGACATCTTCACGCTAGATCCCGGGCGTATGGCTGGGGACAGCCACCTGCGAACCGGGGCCCCCTTGTCCGTCCGGGTGGCACATCAGACACGATCGGGGCTGGGGCCGATTCTGCGGATGGTCTCGCGCAGCTCGATCAACAAGGCCAGTGTTCCAGCCAAGGCGATCGCCAAAGTCGCATTCCGTCGGGGTGCGGTGGAGCAGGCCGAGAGGTACTTCATCCTGGATGGAGAGTACGAAGCCGCATCCGTCGTGGGGACGCTGCGCGACGGGGCGAGGATGGAGTCATTGCTGATGCGGATGATGCGGCAGGTGGAGGGAAGTTCCAAGGGATCGCCTGGGTCAACTAGTCCTGCGCCGACGACGTATTGAGGGAGGAGGGGTGATCAATGGGGATCAACGGGGAGCAAGGGCCGGGGGGGGGGGGTTTCGACGGGGATGTTTGGAGAGTGTTTGACCAGTGTTGATGTGCGAACTGGCGGATGCCGATTGGCTGGACACCTCACCCAAACACTAGTGAGTTCAGCTATTCCAAGTACGGCATCACTACGTAGGCGACTTCGTATACACAATCAAATGTATATAGTACTCACAAGCTATCCGACAATGGGTTGTCGGTGTACAATCCAATTATTCTATTGTAGACGCTGCTATTTGCTCGTGACGCTGTCTTATCGCTGGCTGCAAACGGCTGCCCGGATTCGTCGTGTGTGCTGTGCTCCAAATGGATCGATCAGATCGGCCCGGCTGGAAAAACACGCCAGTCGGCGCAACGAACCTGGCATCGTTATTGGCTTCGACTGTCTGCAGCTTCCATTCAATTGCTCCAATCTTCTTACGGCTGTACTTTCTCTTCTTCTTTCTCACTGTCTTCTCGCTCTTCTTCTTTCCTAATTATCTACACGTTCCCCTCCTGTCTTGTTGATCTCCCTTCATTCCTCCGCTGCTCATCCCATTTGTCCACCGCCTCATTGGATCTCGAGCTGGCTTCTGTGAGACTCTTCCGAGCACTGGTCGGTGGACTCTCAGAGCATTAGCTTCTTCAATCTGCCTTCGACATCCATGCTTCTCATTCCTCCGCAATGAACAGGCATTACGCCTCACCCAAGGGCTATTCAGCCTACCCCCGGAAATCCAGCACCTTCTCCATCTCGCCCAATCGGTACGTACCATGCCCCAAGCACGCATGACCCCGTTGGAGCCACATGGGGTCGACACAACCGCCAAAAATGATGGCTGATCAAACCGGTCCCTTGGAAGATCAATCGACTCTAACATAATCTCGTGGTACTTTTTAGAAGCTTCCAACCTCGCTCGCAACCCGCCCTCCGCCGACGACGTCAGCTCTTTCAACGGCTGATCCTGCTTGGCGGGGTCTCCTTCCTGCTAGTGCTCCTCATCTTCCCTTCATGGCGCGCCGCCATCATCCCGACCCTATCCCTCGGCCTCGTGCATCCCACCGAAGACCTCCACCTCCAAACTGTCCGGTACTATGACCTCTCCGAAGTCCAAGGCACGGAGAAAGGCTGGGAGCGCGGCGAACGCGTCCTTATGCTGACCCCGTTGCGCGATGCCTCCTCACACCTGCCAATGTTCTTCTCACACCTGCGAAATCTCACCTATCCACACAATTTAATCGATCTGGCGTTTCTGGTGTCCGATTCGCGGGACGACACGCTGAGCATGCTCACACGCATGCTGGAGGAGGTACAGAATAATCCGGATCCGAAGATGAACTTTGGCGAGATCTCCGTCATCGAGAAGGACTTTGGTCAGAAAGTGCAGCAAGATGTGGAGAGCCGGCATGGCTTCGAGGCCCAGGCGAGCAGGCGGAAATTGATGGCCCAGGCGCGAAATTGGCTGCTCAGCGCGACGCTGCGTCCCACTCATAGCTGGGTCTATTGGAGAGATGCAGACGTCGAGACGGCGCCTTTTACGATTATCGAGGATCTGATGCGGCATAACAGGGATGTGACTGTTCCGAGTACGTGACTATCTGGGACCATTGTCTTTGCGAGCGATTCTAACTCTTATAGATGTGTGGCGACCACTCCCAGATTGGCTCGGCGGAGAACAACCATACGATCTAAACTCGTGGCAGGAATCGGAGACCGCATTGGCCCTGGCCGAGACCCTGGACGAGGACGCTGTCATTGTAGAGGGTTACGCCGAGTACGCAACATGGCGACCCCATCTGGCCTACCTCCGTGATCCTTATGGAGACCCGGACATGGAGATGGAGCTGGACGGCATTGGCGGCGTCAGTATCCTGGCAAAGGCCCGGGTCTTTCGCGCTGGTGTCCATTTCCCGGCCTTTAGCTTTGAGAAGCATGCCGAGACCGAGGGCTTTGGCAAGGTGAGACTGATTGAATCGCTTTTGATCCACTTCGAAATGGCTAACAGTTTCTAGATGGCCAAACGGATGAAATTCTCTGTGGTCGGACTGCCTCATTATGTCATTTGGCATTTATACGAGCCCAGCGTGGACGACCTGCGCCATATGGAGGAGATGGAATTAGAGCGCCAAGCCCGCGAGGAGGAAGAGCGTGAGCGACAGCTTCAGGAGCAGAACGAGAGCAGCAAACCTCAACCTCACAATGCTGCCAAGGGCTCCGAAAAAAGCTCCAACAGGATCTCTGACAAGGGCTCTGATGAGGGTCCAGCTGCCCAGCCTGCCAAGAACTCAGCAAAGGGCTCTTCCAATCTATAGACCGGTCGATTGTGCCCTTTGTCCCGAGTGGATAGGTCTCATATTCAATTCTGCCAAGCTCCCCACCAGCTTCGGTATCAATAATCCAGCTGGCTGGATCTTGACTTATATGCATACATGGCACGGTGTGCTCGCATACTCTCAGCGAAACCATGCGTTGACTGATCAATAAGTCGATCATGCGATCCTTTCATGGGTGTCATGTCACCCGCCCCCTTTTACTACAATTGGAGTCAGTCTTGCCCTGCGAGCGACGCACACGTACTGCCTTCTAATTTCGTTTCTTGCGGGCTTTTGGCATTTCCTGCTTTGTATATGTCTTGTTTTTTTTGGGTTGTTCCCATTTCTGCATGTGGTATTAGATAGCATATTAGAGGGCGTGTTTTGGAACTGGCAATATGGTTTTCTGAATGACAAGGCAAAGTTTACTACGGACTCTTCTTGTACATGTACATCGCATCTTGCTTTGGCCAGTAAGGACAATACGATGCTCGTTCGATGAGCAGAGTTTTGCTAAGTCACAGTCGATCCCCTGAAAGCGCCAGACCGAATTTAAGGCTGTTCGGCCGATTTAGCTGAAGTCTTTCTCTTGGGCTTGTCGCAGAGGTTACCATCAGCCTCAGCACTCTGGAGTGCTAGGGTTTTGGCAGATCTCTGAATCTAAGAAAGGTCAGATCCTATTTAGAAGGGAACGGAATCCGATCATTACCTAGAGTCTACTCTCAATTGACAAAGATTCGGGACTCAGGCCAGAAAATTGTTGTGTGGACTTGTGGCTCAAGTTTAGCTGGACTTGGGCGGGCCATTAAACGGTGGTCCGTGCACGAGCGCGTGGCCGTCGCGTCCCCGCGCGTTGTTCTTCCAAGGCACCAAGCATCCCATCGCCTGTTCTTGCAGATCGCATTTGGAGATACTCGCGCGCTCCAATGGCGACTCAACACTCGCGCAGTATTCTATTCACCAATACAAATCCCCAGCAGGGGTTCCGGTTGTTGGAGCTGACCCCGGAATTGGAGACGCTGCTGACTTCCAAGGATGTCCCGACGTAAGTTGACAACTCTACACCACATGATTCACAATGCTTTACACGCCTAGACTTGCCTACTGGTCATACCTCTGTCCGAGACCTTCCTTCCAAGGCTATTTTTCGGAGAGCTTTGCTAAATATATGATCTCACCAGCCTAGAACTAAAATCCCCCTCCGCCGCCCTCGCCCGCGCCGTACTCGATCCCACTGCCCCAGACTATGTCAATCTCTGCACCCCAACACAAACATACCGCATCCGCCAAGTCCAATCCTCAAACTCTCTCCACATCCTCCGACCAAGCCTAGGCCAAATCTCGAGAGCAGACATCAAAGTCGTCGAGGACGAAGCCGGCGAGACCGGCGCATTGAACCTCCCCGATGAGGCCGTGACGGCCATTGCGAAGTGCGGATCAACCTTGGAACTGCACATCCCGCCGGATGGATTCTCTACGATCCCGTTTCTGGAGAAGAGCTTGGGGTTATACGACCGGCGGAGCGGTGATGATGATGGGGATATTACCATGGACGAGTGTTCAAATGGGTCCGGCGCACAGGGTTTGGCTGGGTCGCAGAAGTTGCGCGATGGCGTTTTTGCGGATATTCCCGTGTCCTCGGCGCAGTGTGAAGCTGGGTGGACGGAGATATGCGCGTTTGTTGACGAGACGCATGGTGCGTGTTGGCGGCCGTCGGCGCGTATGCGGCTGAGTGTGTGGAAGCGCTTGATGGAGGGTGCGATCTTGCAAGGGATTAATTTGGAGAAGCAATTTCTTGTTGGGGACCTGTGGAAGTCGGTTCTTGATGACGATGACACTTTGGAACCGCCGTTCCCTCGGGGGCTCCTTGAAGCTGTAGCAAGAAGGCTATGTGTGGCGGATGAGCGGCCGTCACTGGCCGACGAGATCAAGTGTAAGTCATTGATTTTTTTTTGGTATTGCGGTATTAAGTTCCAGTTTCATCTGACGAGTTTACAGGGGCGAGCTTTGACAAGGCCGAGTGTACACAGTGGGTGGGCGAGACATATCTCGCTGCTACGGCACCCACGCCATCATCAGCAATTGGGCGCAGCGACTTTCTCCGTGCATGGAAAGACTATCTTCCCGAGTCCTGGAGAGAGGAAGCCACTCTGTCAATGTTACAAGAGGGATGCTACCAAAGCCCCGATCCTACGACGATATGCTTCATCGAGCCCTCGCAACGATATCAAGTCGGCATGACTGCTGCCGCCGCGCCAGCTGCTGCTGCCAAAGTCAAAACCACCAGGAACTGGCATGAATTGCTAAAAAATCCAAAGCGCCGCTGATTGCAGATCATCAAATACGCTGCCGCGTCATTGATGGAGTGGCCTCATCTATGATGCTAGGCACTCTCTAAATAAAATTCACGGCTGCCCCCCAGTAGTTCATGTTGCGAACTCCTCCACACTTGAACCTCAAGCATGACCAGACAAGCAAGTTATTAAAAAGGCAGATTCTCCGAGAGAATATCCAGCCAACATGAATCAACACCACGTATACTTCTCGTTCAAAACCCACTCCACATCCTCACCAAGCCCATGCTCGTGGCCGGTCCAGCGGAGGCTAGAAATGCTGCTCTTCTCGCGGTGCACGACTTGCGCATCGGGATCCAGCACCTTGACAGCCTTTTGCAAAAGTGGCTCCGGATTCCAGAACTCGACGGTGCTCAGTCCCCACTCCTTGGCCTCATGCTGAGCCCGCCGCAAGATATCCGCCATCGCGTGCACCAACTTCTGTTCCTGCTCGGGAGATGTGGGCTCGTCGTACACCCATCGCAGGATGTACAGAACACTGTCTTCGGCCTTCTCGCCAAAGTTTCGATTCCACGCGCAGTACACCCGAGCATCGTCATTTCCAGCACCCTTGATAGTCGGCGGGGCACGATGCGAAAAGACTTGCTGCGCGAAAAATTCCTCACGAGCCCAGTGCCACACAAAGTGGTCAAAGTCGGGTAGAATAGCCACCTGGGCGCTCTGGGACTTTTTCGAAGCAACCCGCATTTCCTCGCGCAAGTTGGCGATAATGGTATCGTTGCACATCTGTTTGTCGACGTCCTCGGCATATAAATCGCGTGTCACACTCTTCCCTACCACCCCATTGGACAGCTCCTCCTTCGCCCGAGCCGGCAACACCATGTGCGAGGATGAGTATGGCCGCCAACCAAACTGTGCATAGAACTTCTTTCCAATATCCGAGAACAAGATCGTAAACAATGCTCTGCCTCGCGGCTGCTTCTCCATTTTCCACGTATCAAGCTTGCGGCTGAGCTCTTCTAGCATGCGCTTTGCGTAACCTTTGCCCCGAAACTCTGGCCGGCAGTAAACACTTCCGACGCCATGCGTGGATACATCTTCCACTTGGCCGTTATGTGCAAGCAGGGCTTTCTTTTGGTAGGTCTCGCAGGAGCTGAGAATGGTGCGATCGCCCTCGGGCTCGGTACCATCGACCAAGATCCAGCAGGTCAATCCATCCCGGGTTAGTCGTTGGCTGTAGAGGTGGTCCTCACGCGCAATGTAGGTTTCGACGTCCAAGGGGCCTTTCCAGGCGATGCTGTTGAGCTTGATGGAGGCGATACGCTCCTCGGGAGTCGCGGGGACCAAAACCAGGTCTGGCGAGTCTCCGTCGGGGAGGTGTGGGACGTTTGCAGCAATCATTTTGGGTGGTGGGTAGGTATATGTAGTCCTTCTGTCGAATGCGCCGGTCACTTAAAAGACTCTTGAGGTTGCCGCTGAAGATCCGAGTCTCCAAGATCGAGTTCCGAACAGAGGAGGCGGAAATCAATAATAGGCGAGCGGATTGTATAGATCGGTGTACAGTGCTGGTCACGAGAGCAAAAAGTCGCCGAAGTATGTAGTAGACTGGTCAAACTCCCAGCATATCCGCAGATTCACAGTCACCCTCAAGTCTCTCGAGAGGATAGGACAGAAGATTTCTCAGGAGTAATGAAAAAGAGAAGAAGCAACTTTCCAAGAAAGAAACCAAGAAACCTTCTCGAAAGAAATCCGGGGTCGACAGGTTCAAAAGTGGATTAACGCCTTTGCAGGGCCCACGGATTGAGGGCCCCAAGCGGCGTGATATAAATCCGGGACACGCCCTACGCACCCTATGGAGAGGGGTGATAGGATCGGGCAAGTCGAGGGAGATTGTGACACACGCCAATTCCGATCCCAGTTCGATTCGTCCCCGCTTCAATGGCTCCATTCTGGCGCGTTTGCTCCATCGTTATCATCATCCGGGCCGGGGCATGAGGGATCGCCTTGCTTGATGGGAAAGCGGCAGCCGACGGGGGGGGGGGGGGTTTCTGTTTGTCACCCGAGCCGAGAACAAGCGACAGAAAGCGCGGCGGTGATAAGGAATGAAGAAGGGTTGAATCTGCAAATCAGATTGTTCTTTTGGCGGCGGCTCACTCGTTGAACCGACTTTAGTTTGAAGGTCCGGTTAGACCTGCCGTTGACGTAAGGAGGCAGGGGCCCACCGACCTGAAGGGAAGTGATTCTCCATTGTCAGGTGATGTGTTGGTCAGGTGATTTATCACGGGACTTGTATGCTTACCTAATGGCTGCTGAGATCGGCGGATGGGCGAGTTGCGTGGGAGGAGGAGGGGGAATCTTCTCAAATTGACGAGGGGCGCAGGAAATGAGGGGAATTGGGTCAAATTTTTGGCGTCAGCGACGACCAACTCCACCATCCAAAACCGACCGTTTCCAAGTTCCAACTACTGTCCCAGCGTCCCCCCGGAAAAGAACCCTGAAAAAAAAAATAAAAAATCTAAAAAAACACCACTTTGGCCCCTTCCTTACCCCGGAATAATCCATCCAACTTTATCTTGACTTTGTCCGGTTCACCACGCTCTGCCTGGAGGGCCACTCTTGGTCACGAGGGTTGTCACCCCCCTCCTTCCCAAGAGAAAGGGGGTCACTGCCGCCACCAATGCAGACTCCAACCACCATCTCTCCAGATGTCAAGCTAGTGCCGCGTCGCACCTTGGATGGCCACTCTGGTTGGGTCTGGGATGTGGCCCTCTCCCCGGATGGCACGATGGCGGCATCGGCCTCGAATGACACCACAGTCCGAGTCTGGGGCACGACGGCAACCGGCTCGTTACATCGGGTCTTCAAGGGCCATTCCGGCCCCGTCAGGGCTGTCACGTTCTCCCCGGACAGCCAGCGGGTTGCCTCTGCGTCCGACGACATGATCGTGCGAGTGTGGGAAATCGGCACGGGCGTCGTCTCGTGGGTATTTCAAGGGCACTCCGGTTGTGTGAGATCGGCCGCGTTCTCGCCGGATGGACAGTTGATAGCCTCGGCCTCGGACGACAAAACAGTCCGCCTGTGGGATCTCAGGTCCGGCAATACCCTCCAAGTCTTCCGTGGCCACACGGGCTGGGTGCGGATCGTGAAGTTCTCGCCAGACGGGAAACTACTGGCCTCTGCCTCGGATGACTGCACGGCTCGCATCTGGGATATACAGACGGGCGCTGCCCGGGCTGTCCTCGAAGGCCACACCGACTATGTGCGGGCCGTGAACTTTTCCCCAGACGGCACGATCGTGGCCACCGGGTCGAAAGATCGCACAGCACGGTTGTGGCGAGCTGGCACTCTATCAACGGTCCTGGATGGACATTCGAGCTGGGTGAAAGACGTGATCTTCTCTCCCGACAGCAAAATGGTTGTTTCGGCCGCAGACGACTCGACTATTCGACTTTGGAGTACCAGTACGGGCAAAACCTCCAGCAAGCTGGGGCCTGTTCAAGGCTGGGAGAGGGGCATGGCCTTTTCACGCGACGGGAAGCTAGTGGTATCTACGGCTGATGATATGACAGTCAGAATCCTGGAAACGGATAAGAGCCTATGGCCTGCGAAATAGAAATTCTTAGAGAGAAAGCGCTTAATACATGAAACCATCTATGGGGCTCGAAGCAGAGAACCCAACACCCTTCACGCCATAAGAAGCTGTCTGGTTCCGAGTACTAGCATTTTGAGAAATGAAAACATCAAATTCCCTTCCCAGCAAACTAGCCAACGAGAATCTCTCCAAAGAAGAGAATCAGACTCCCCTCTCAGCGACTAGCAAACGATCATCACTCGTCCATCATTCAATGTCTTTATGGGTGCGACGGCTGCGCAGGACATGGGACCATCGGGAACAACACTTCCAGGTACGAAATAACCCGAATCTGATACTGGCCATTGCCAATCGGGAAGACGTGAGATCCGACCTGTGAAACAGTATACGGGACATGGACAGCTTCTGCCGGCTGCCCAGCGGGGACACCGCTCTGAGAACGCGATTGTTGCGGTTGTGGTTGTTGCGCCTCAAGTGGCATAGACGGTGGCTGCTGCGGTGTAGTCTGGCGTGGCATCGCTGGTTCTGTGGTGCTTGTCTGGCTGGCCTGTTGCCTTCGTAGAGGTGTGGGGGCAGAACCGGTCTGATTTGGGCTTGTCAAATCGGTCCACGACGGATGGTTCTGTGGAAGAGGCGGTAGACCGGACGCAGTTTGGGTTTGATGGAACTGTGAGCCCTCGAGAGATGTTGGTACGGGCTGCGGGAACGTGGAGGTCTGCTGCTGATGGGGTTGGGGAGGAGCTTGTGGTTGGTCTGGTGGAGCCATTCTGGAGGGAGTCTGCTAATGGCTGTATGGGAGAAGTGTAGATGGAAGATGGACTTAGGAGACGGATGGGAATTGCATGTATATAAACCACTTCCAATCTGGTGTGGACAAAGAACAGAGAGATATCGCTGATACAATCAAATTTGTACGTGCAGCTTGAAGGGAACAACTGAGACCTCAGGAATAACCTATCCCAGGTCCAACGGAAGCTTATTTGTTGTAGTTGCAGCGAGAGAGGCAAACAGCAGCGTCTATGCTTTGATATGGCTATCCTACTATATGCTTCAAAGATCCATACGCTCGCTACTCTAGTGTGACCTTTCAGTAATTTCATCCAGCAAGTAAATGACCAAGGGCCACTCACGATATCGATTATATCGATTACTCAGGCTACGTATTGCAGGCTTTATCATGCACCTGAGCAGGATGGGCCATTCAGTTCATTCGTATCAACTGACACTAGCTTGATCAGTCGCCACGAAGACTGAAGTAACCATTATATCGGCAACGTGGCTGCAAGATACAGGCATAAAGTGGCATGGCCATCAAGCAGATCATTCAGACTAGCAGATTGGGCGGTATCGTGCATACCAAAGGCAGTCTTGAAAGAACAAGAAGAATGCAGGACAGATAACCTATTTTGACGAAGAGTGATCACTTAATCATGCAGGGGTGATTGATAATGAAATCGTGGAAACTAGTTGCTGGATTGAATTGGCACTAGGCGAAAAGAAAATTTAGAACCATGTAGTTGAAATGTTCAACAAAGGAGACGAATGAGATACAATGAGGATTGGTATGAAAAAAAAAAGACGAGGGCAGGCCGTAGCACATAAGCCAACGGGGAGAGTCAAAACCCAGGGATTGGTATGGAAAGATGCGAATGAGCCGGACCCACGATTATCATGAGAGTCGCAAAGGCAGGAGGAAAGATGGTCAAAGTATGAGAGAAGCGCAAGGAATGTCATGAACGTAAAGGGGTGGGGACAAAGCCCGAGCAAAATATGGAAAGTATGAAAGCAGTAGAGTAAAGGAAATCATGGAAATCAACCAAAGAGAGAAAAGATGTGCACCTGATCTATGTAAGTAAAATGCCATGCAATTCCCAAATATCTTCCGCTTCTCGTTTTATGTATGCCGCTGCCTTGCGGACGGCAATTCTTATTTCCCTCGTCCATCGTGTATATTTGACCGTTGGTCACGCTAAATCAAGAATGAGACATATGTGGATGTAAAAGAGGAGGAGAGGTGGATGGGTGGCGGTAATATGGTATGTGTAGGGGTGGTAAGGGTGGACAAATGAACAAAGGAACAACATGATTTCCATCAGCTTGGCGTTGACACAGATAATAAAGTCTCCCACAGGTTTCTGCGCGCCCAAGAAATGGTCTTTTTGTCTGGATAACGTGTATGTTTCAAGGAGGCTGTCCTGATTCCACCGGTTCATTAAATTTCTGCCGTGCCTCCTCTACCCACAACTCCAAGCGCAGCTCTCCGGCCTCAACTCGTCGCACCGGTACAGTTTTGGCGCGGCCATTTGAGACTGGAGGGGATGGTTGCTGCTGCTGCTCGCCGTGTCGCACTTTAGACACGGAGTATGGGGCGGTGCAAGATCGCAGATGCACCTTGCCGGGCTCGGCCACAATCCAGGCTTGTTCTTCGTTGGTCGTTCCTGCCGGAGGAAGGGCATCCTCCCGTACTTCGATACACACAGTGAAGCTGAACTCGTCGTCTCGTGGCAGAGGAGTCAGTCGAGCGCAGGCAGAGGCCAGTCGAGCCAGACAAGCCCGGAATTGGGCCTCGAGGTCGACGGAAGTTGGCGAGGGGGCCCCGGGGCCACCTGCATTGGATGAATCTTCATTTCTGCTTTCAAATGTAGTGTTCACCTCTCCCGCTGGGGCACGAGGGAAGCCCGAGAGATCAAAGGCATATCGCTCGAGGGGCTGGTTTGTGCGCAGAGATGAAATGATAATACTGACTGCGGTAATTGTGCCTTTCAAGATCTCTGTCCCGACTGCGATCGATGCATCGTTGATGTAGTCACACACCTTGGGGTGTCGTGATTGTCGGACGGGATAGTTGTATGCCCGGACTGGGAGAAACGTGGCGCGTGGATACACAGAGCGCAGGAAAAGGATCTGGTGGACAGACACGGTAAGGAAACTGGTGAAAGAGGCCGCTAGCGCTGTCTGATTGGTAGGAAATGATTTGGTAGCAGGGACCGGGGCCGAAAAGGTGGTCATGGTGGTGGTACTACTGGTTTCACTGGCCATTGGCATTGCCGTCGAACGATCCAAGGTCGTTTCCACGGTAGGGGTGATCTTGACGAAGTCTCGAGGAATCTGAATGATGTTCCACCCTGAAGCTAATCATCGCTCTGCCTTTCTAAATTCAAATTCATCAGTCAATGAGGGCGTCTTTGTCAAACATGTTGCCGTAACAATTGGGGTTGATGATGTCAGAGGATGTATTTTGTTTGCCCCAGTCTCCGATTCTCGGCCGGCGACACTATGGTGCTGAGCGGATGTGCGACGACGAGAACAATGATCGGGAGGCAGTGTAATAAGGTAGATAAATGTTTTGGAATTTTCGCAAGGGTGTTTAGGTTGTTGAAGGTGGCTAGGGGTGGGTGATATCAAAGTTGATGGGAGGAGGGGAAAGAGGAGGTTGGTTTGTTTGACGGGGACAACCGAGAAGCACGTACGCTTGGGTGGACAAAATGACAAAAGGCAAACCCTCAGAGCATGAGGGATGGAAGACGGTATGTCCCTGAGCGCTGATCTCAAAGAACAGAAAGAGTGTGGTCGCTGTTTGGGAAGATCGCGTTTCCTTTTGGGAAACAAGACGAGGGGAAGCGAGGAGGGGTGGGTAAAAGCGAGAGGAAGGAGGGGGTGCGATGAAACCCTAAGGACCGAGCAAAGAAAGGGTCGGTGAACGTGAGCCCAGTTCCCAGCAATATTCCAAAGGGAGTCTGAGTACAAAAGAGATCGTGAGACCGTGGCGATGACTCGACAAACAGAATCGCGAAGTACCGTTGGGCGGAGGGGAGAAGCAGGAGTGGAAGATGCCGGTCAGTGGAAGGGCACGGTTCCCGTCACGTGGTTCAAGCGTCATGGGCCCTGCAGAACATCGCTTCTCTACCCTGCCACCCAGTACTGCGGCAATGGGAAGAGTCACGCTGGAGGCTTCTCCCACTTCTCTGATCTACATATTGATGTGTACTCCTCCTTCTTAATTAGCGTTGTTGGTGTCTAGTACAGAGTGCGATAATTTCCCTTTGTCCTCGTGTGTCCAAATAATGGGCAGGAACAAAACGTTACAGCTGTCTCAATGAGGAAAATGCAAAGTATAGAACCACAAATTTTTGACCTTGATACACTTAGCCAGGATACCACAAAGATTGTTGGAATTGGAACGGTACTTCGTACAGATCATCATCGCACAGATTTTTCCCTGCCCTTGTCGCCTCTTGATGGTATTCCCCACCAGGTAAATCAGTCTGGTAGGTGGGATCATGGGACGCTTAGCGGCGAGGGCGCCGATCATCGTAAGCCAAGCGAAAATGAAAATTCAGAAGGGAAAACGGAGACCACTAAACAGTAAACACTAAACACAGCGCTGTCGGGTGGTCATCCACACATAAAGCTGTAATGCGAAAATGGTGCTAAGAACCAACCACAAAATACTCTCCAACCATCCAAGGCACACCCTTGAAAATTGGAAGGGCTGCAGGAAACCTTCAACCAACGGGAAGAGGGGGGTATAGCCAAGCTGAGACAAGCCATTCCCGAGAAACCCAGCGGCAACGGTAAGCTTATCTTTCGTGCCCACGGTTTTCCCGGAATATTTTCCATCAGGTGCCGACCACTAGCCGTAGGACTGTACAAAGTTGTGCTGCACTAATACTATACAATAAATGCGCCTAGGACTCGGGGCACGTACTTTGGCGAGCAAGAGGTACCTTTATGGAGGCGATTACCTTCAAGGGACCTACATACAGTTAGGGATCGCTAGATTGCGGTTGCTTCTGACTCTCTACTTTCAAATCGTGGAGGACAAATGAGCACAGCCCTGGGCGATTTGAAATTAGGTACTGTGCGCCGCAACAGTGGAATAAAATGTGTGAATCAATTCGCCTGTACCGGGCATGTTCACGCGCCCGATGATCTCAACCTTGACTACGTTCCACGTCCGCGACTCACCCACCACACCCTTGGAAAGCATTGAAGATATAACCGCTGCTTTTTATCTCTCTACTATAGCGCTGGTTTCATCTCCCAAAGCGTATGATCTCGACGCGATACTTCCACAAATGGTCTGGTTGGGGGGCCTGGAGGCAATAGATTCACGATAGTTAAAGTAGTTATGGAGAAACATGTTAGTCAACGGTCAATACGGGCTGCTAACCCGAAGGGACGTGAAGGCTTTTCTTATCCAACTTCTAAGTGAGCTCGAAAGCACCCAATAAGTGGCAAATTCCCACCTGGCATTGACAACGCCGACAACCTTCGCAGAACACCTGCACATATGGAGGTTATCTCAGAAGAAATATCCTCGATGGCGGCCGTGAGGTCGTTTAAGACTGCCAGATTATTCATTCAGTGGCAAGGATAGATAATTGCGTATTTGACACCTTAAAACAGTAGCGACGCAGAACTTGATCTGCCATTATTTGAAATCATTCGCTTATTCTGCCTCTCTAAACACCACAGTGAACGCATCTAGAGGGGCAGTACTTATTTAGCCTTTCACTTTCCGCGTCTAAAGCAGAGATACGGGGTCGGGAAGATCCTCAGTTCCTCGATCGGGTAACACGCGCCCAAGATCACTCTGGAATTGATCACGATCTCAGACCATAAACTTCCAGGGTTTGCACTTTGCAATTAGTAGCTAGATGCGAGAGTTCCGCTTCGGGATTTTGTACCAATAGGGCAATAATACGAACTGCAAAGTTGGGTTTTGTTCTGTAGGTACTACTGAATCTCCATAAATCCGGGGTACTTGCAGGAACGGATTTATTCACCATGTGCCTAGTCCTGACCGATCTTGTTCGCGTAACCGCGTGCCAAAAGTGGCCCTTTTGGGGATCATACCCTATCTAGCCTCGGAGGGAAATTCGCTCGGATTCGTAAGCGGTACCTGATATTTTAAGGCGCTCAGTCGCGAGGCAAGTCCAGAATAATGAGTATATCGAGCCGATGAAGGGGTTTTTTCTACTGTCGATGACTAAAACTAATGCGGGGTATCTCTGGGATCAGAATGGTGGAAGTTAGATCTCAGGCTGCAAAGTATCTTTGGTAGCCAGGGGTCTGTGATGAGTGAGGCTCATAACGGCTGCCCATGTGCAGATGGATGTGAAGTCAACCATCGATACATGCAGTTCTCCCTCATAGGCTTTATTCGTCGAGTGATCCTCTTCTCCTTTCGCAAGAGATTGGTAGAATCCATTCCAGTGGAAGTCCAAAGAGAACGGTTGCTAATAGATCCAGTGACCCAGCCGTGTCGTGTATCTGATCGAAAAAGCCCTCCGGCTAGTAAGCATACCGTTATTTCTCCTCATAAATTCGAACGGCCATCGCTTAGTGAAACCACTTTTAATACGAAAGTTTGTTGACCAAGCTAGATCAAAATGTCATCTGGAAGCTCCGCCATCCCTTGACTAAAGCGGAACGGGACGGCCCTGTACAACCTTTAGGATAACCAGCAGCTTTGGGTCGTTCCGACACGAGCTTCTGCATTGAACCTTAGCGTGTGGGGTCTAGTATACCCCTTGAATTTGAGGACCGCTTCATTGGTCAGTCAGCCTGGGGTTTTGCGGAGTAATGCAAAACGAGGTTGGAGTATAAAACGACTCGGTCGTCTCAGCTTCTCGTACCAGTCCAGCATCCATTCATCTTGACATCTTTATAGCTCTATCAGCCAGAACTGCCCATTATCTAGAAAATGAGACGTGAATTGCTAGCCAATCTCCTTCTGTGTGCTGCCTTTGCTGCTAGCTACGCAGTCGGATCCAGCGAGACTGTTGAACGGTCCGTCGAAGGTATGCTGATTATCGAATTGAACCTTATCCTCTCGCGTCTTTGCCCGGGCAAATTTCACAGCAGGGATCTTACAATAACTTGTCCTATAGCTTTGAAGAATGCAATCCCGAGCCGCGATGGTCTCCACTTCGTCATCGACGGCAAGGCAGACTACTTTGCCGGCAGCAACTCCTACTGGATCCCGTTCCTCAAGAGCAACTCCGACGTGGATATGGTGATGAGCCATCTGAAGCATTCTGGTCTCAAGGTTCTCCGAGTCTGGGGCTTCAACGATGTCAACGAGATCCCCACTGATGGCCGCGTCTGGTTCCATCACATCCAGAATGGAGCCTCGACGATCAACGAGGGCCCCGATGGTCTCCAGCGTCTGGATTACGTTGTGAAGTCCGCCGATGCTCATGGCGTGAAGCTCATCGTCAACTTCGTCAACAACTGGGGCGACTATGGTGGTATTGCCGCCTACAATACGGCCTTTGGTGGCAATGCGACGACCTGGTACACGGATGAGGCTTCGCAAAAGTCTTACCGGGATTACATCAAGGCCGTCATTGGTCGATACAAGGGGTCGCCGGCGATCTTTGCTTGGGAGCTTGCTAATGAGCCCCGTTGCCGTGGATGCGATACCAGTGTGATCTACAACTGGGCCAAGAGCACTAGCGAGTATATCAAGTCCCTTGAGCCCGCCAGAATGGTTTGCATTGGAGACGGTAAGTATCTAAGGCCCCTTTGATGCGATGAGATGCAGGGCAACTGATGTCAATATTCTTCGTTTCTAGAGGGAATGGGTATCGCCACCCAGTCGGATGGCAGCTATCCCTTCACATACTATGAGGGCAACGATTTCGAGAAGACCCTCACCATCCCCACCATCGACTTCGGCACGCTTCACCTGTACCCCAGCCAGTGTAAGTCCATGTCTCTTTCTGGTAGCTGCATAAATACTCACCTTTACTCTTTGATTTTAGGGGGTGAGCAAGACACCTGGGGCAACCTCTGGATCGAAGCCCACGGTGCTGCTTGTGTCAAGGCCGGCAAGCCATGCCTGTTGGAGGAGTACGGCTCCCTTGCGCATGAATCATCTGAGGCCCCTTGGCAGAAGACGGCATTGAAGACCAAAGGTATCGCAGGCGACACTTTCTGGCAATACGGTGACAACCTTTCCACTGGCCCTTCGCCTGATGATGGATACACCATCTATCGTGGGTCTGCTAACTATACCATCCTGGTCACTGACCACGTCAAGGATATCAAGAAGGCGAATGCACACTAGTGACTCAATGAGGCACTGGACCAGAAGATGTATTTAACACGGGGCTGTAATAGTCTACAATCGTGTATATTGTGCAAGATCACTGTTGTCTGTTTCATTCAAAGATTTTAGTCTGCATCACTGCAAATGGTTAATAAAGACTAAAGGATATGCGTTTCCCTCCTCCTCGCCCCATCTCGTCCAGGTTTTTCTTACCTTTCCGGAAGGGGGGAAAGGAGAAAAGTGAGGAGTAAACGCCAATAAACCAGCTCCATCGAGAATCTTTCCAATATACAAGACTCCATTTCGAAACTTTCGCCTGCGACATCCATCAATTGGCCAGGCGCGTTGTTCTGCGCATGAGTGGCATGCAGGACAACCAGTGCCTGCCTTGGCTGGGCCTGCATGTTCTCGATGACAATAAGCGTGGCTTGCCTTTGAGCTATTTATGACTTCTCATAGCTGCGCTATTAAAATGCCTGAGTCAGTGCGATGTTCCTCTGGTAGAACCACCTCGTCAATCGTTCTAAGGTTGTACGGATGGATGTAAATGGTCATATCCACCTCTTTACTGACAATGAGAGAGGCTTCTGGTCACCTGTAGCTCCGATTAGCTGGCCAGTCTCCAAATTCTTGGGATAGTCTCTTCGGAAGCTAGCCGTGTGGCCAGATCAAAATTCGAATATTGGAACAGTGAAGCTCGAGTATCAAGGGGCGAAAAACTCGTTTTATTTTCCAAGGTATGAGTGTTTGTGTGGCTACGATCGGAGTGGGGGTATTCCAGGTTCAAGCTCAAAGCCCGCTTCCCAGCCTGCCAGTGCGCGTGAACAACAAGTCTCGATACAGAAGAAGGTGAACGAGGGTTCGCTTCGAGAGTTTCATTTCACTTTCATCAAGATTTGGTACTCAGCTCTCCCATGCAGCGGGATAGAGCGGAATAGACAACAACACAATACCAAAGCTCCTCCGTTTGACCGCCTCTGCCCCTCCAGGGCGTCTCCTTATCGCGCCGCGCGCAAACTTATTGATCTTCACCTCTTTTCGCGACGGGCCACTCTTCTCTTTCCCCTCAAACTACGCCGAGGAGAACAATTAACTCACTCGCTCACTTCACCATGGAGCAGGAACTCCTGTCGCTCCTGGCGGACACGCAGTCGCCTCGGGCAGACGCCCGAAAAGCCGCGGAGGCCCAACTGGACCAGCTCAACGCGAACGAATCCTTCCCCATTTCCCTCACAGCCATTGCCTCCCACGAGTCCGTCCCTGTAAACCTGCGCCAATCGGCACTTTCCGTCCTACGCAAATTCATCGCTGCCTCCTGGTCTCCCGCCCTTGACGAATTCACAGGCCAGGTGCTCGTCTCCGACGCGAACAAAGCGCAGATCCGCCGCGCACTGTTGGAGCTAGCAACCACCGTCGAGACCCCCGAACGCAAAGTTAAGGCTTCCGCCAGCTATGCTGTCAGCAAGATCGCCAGCGCGGACTTCCCAGACGACTGGCCAGAGCTGCTGCCCACCCTACTCCATGTGATCAATGACCCCGCGACGAGTGATAATGCGCTGCACGGTGCTCTGAAGGTGCTGCTGGACCTTGTGGATACCGGCTTCAGTGATGAGCAGTTCTTCAATGTCGCCCGCGACCTCGTCTCGTCCCTTTTCGCTGTTGCGACGTCCGAGTCCCGTCGTCCGATGCTGCGAGCGCTCGCCGTTGCAGTGTTCCGGTCCTGCTTTGATACATTGGAAATGGTGTTGGAGCAGCACAAGGTCGCCATCAAGCAATTTGTCGATGAAGTGCTCAGCGGATGGTCACCTTACTTTGTCGAGACATTAAAGGCCCCGCTACCTCAACCACCAAGTCCAGAGGAAGCGAACAAAGTTGGAGAGATTCCATCACAATGGCGTGGTATTGTCGGCCTCAAGCTTCAAGTTGTGAAGGTAAGTGTTGACATCGGACCGGAGGAATCTCGGGATCTGTGGGATTGAAGACTTGAGCTAATCTGACACTGTGCGCCGTATAGACTCTCATGAAGATCCGCATGGTTTTCCCCGGGCTTCTGACCGCACAGAGCCCAACGTTCTTCTCGACTGTCTGGACAGAGCTCACCAATGCCCTACCCATCTACCAAACCTTTTACATTGAGGATGAGCGTCAAGGACGCCTGGAAGATGTTGATGGTCTTCCTTACTCCCTCGATTTCCTCATCCTGGAGGAACTGGACCTAATTCAGGCTCTCTTGAAGGCCCCGCCTGTGAAAGCGGAGCTGACGCAACAACTGCAGAATGCTGGCTCTGCCGCTAGCTCATCTGGCTGGCTGCCCGAGATCATGAAGCTTGCTGCTAGCTACTCACAAATCACCTGTGAGGAAGAGGGCCTGTGGGAGATTGACGTGAACCTTTTCTTGTCGGAGGAGACATCGGTCACTGCAAACTACACACCTCGAACTTGCAGTGGTGACTTGGTTATCAAGGTTGGCGAGTGGCTGAAAGATAAGGCGGCAGAGGGTATCCTGGCCTACCTAAACACCCTGTTCGCCGATACAACTGCTTCGTAAGCATCTCCAAGTACTGCGAACTCATTTTTGTGATGCTAATGCCTTTTAAACAGATGGAAAGCCCGCGAGGCGGCTCTCTATATCCTCAACGCTCTCCTGCGGGATTTTGGCGAGGTCTCCCAACCAATCTCTCCCGAACTGGCAACCCTCTTCACCCAGTTCGTCCACTACGCAACCCAGCAGGAGCAGGAGCTTCTGCGCGCCCGAGGCTATCTCGTGGCCGGAGCCTTGGCCAAGGTTGCTGGCGAGACTTTCCAGCAGACCACGATTTCCTATCTCGAAGCTTCTTTGAAAGCGATTGCCGAGGACCCCGCCGAAGTGGTCAAGGTGGCCTGCATCCGCGTTTTGCAAGACCTTATTCCCTCCCTGTCCGCCAGCATGGCCCGCCCATTCCAACAGACCGTCATCTCAGCCCTCTCGGAGTTCGTCTCTGCGCATGACCTGCGTGAGGAGACTGAGTCTGATGATCTCAAGGTCACTTTGGCTGAGACCCTCCGGGACACCATCATGGCCGACCCATCCGTGGTCCTGTCATCAATGGCCATTGACGTGCTATTTAATATCGCCAGCAGCGGCGCAGAAAACTTCCAGCTCACGATGACGGTGACTGAGGCCTTTGAGGACATTGTGGACCAGATCACTGAGCATGGACCGGAGGCGTACATTCGTCTCTGCGAGAAGGTCCTTCCCTCGCTGATGGGCGCCATTGACGTCGGCAACCTGACTGAGGAGAACGAACTGACGGTGTTCGCGGCGGATTTGCTCCGGGCCTTGGCCGAACGCAGCCCAGAGCCCATGCCAACCGGCTTTGTGGAGACTGTCATGCCCAAGCTCAACCGCCTGCTACTAGAGTCGGACGAGGGCGAGCTGATTCGACCCGCGACCGAGGCTGTGCGTCATATGTTGGCGCACGACTTTGCGCAATTTGCCGCGTGGCGCGACCCCCAGTCCGGCAAGGAGGCCATCGAGGTGGTTCTGGTCATCATCGACCGGCTCTTGGGGCCGGCTGTGGACGACAACGCTGCGACTGAGGTAGGCCAGCTGGCTGCCGAGTTGGTGGAGCGCGCTGGCTCCGAGCGCCTGGGACCATATCTCCCACAACTCCTGCAGGCCGTCGCCCAGCGCCTGGCGACTGCCGAGCAGGCTCAATTCATCCAGAGCTTAATCTTGGTGTTTGCCCGGCTGACCCTTATCAGTGCGCGGGAGGTGGTCGACTTCCTGGCACAGGTGAACCTCAACGGGCAAAGCGGACTGGTGGTGGTTCTGAGCAAGTGGCTCGAGAACTCGGTCAATTTTGCCGGCTACGACGAGATCAAGCAGAACATCTTCGCACTCGCGCGCCTGTACGAACTGTCAGACCCACGGCTGTCCGAAGTCCCCGTCAAGGGCGACCTGATCATCACCGACACGGGCCGCATCAAAACACGTTCGCAAGCTCGCGCCAATCCCGACCGGTACACCACGGTGCCCGCACCACTGAAGATCATCAAGGTGCTCGTCGAAGAACTGGCGGCGGCCTCGGGGAACAAGGAGATCGACGCCGCGCAGCAGGCCGCTCTGGACGACGCGGCGAGCGACGACGGCGACGACGACTGGGAGGACGAGCCGGGCCAGGTGTTGGATCTGGGGCTGGGCATGACCAAGCAGCAGTTGATGAGCTTTGGCGAGGGGGGATCGGAGAGCGTCTTTGGCGTGCGTCGTCGCGATGACGAGACGCAGGCGTTCCTGGCGGAGTTTTTCCGGCGGGCGTCGCAGCAACCGGGCTTCCAGGAGGTGTATGCGGCGTTGACGGCGGATGAGCAGGGGAAGCTGCAGGCGTTGGGTTAGACGAGGAGGTACTTGACCTGAGAATGGCAGATGAGGATAGTCAAGAGCAGTGAGGTTTTTGTTTGATGTGCTTGAGTAGAGATATCATGTCTATTATCTCCGGGGCTGGGTGTTCCCCTCCAGTGGAAGCCCGCAAAAGAAACGGGACAGGTCATGGAGACCGTCACTAATGAAATTGATGCTCTGTATGCCTTGAAGTTACTATGGTATATCTGGTCAAGCTTCAGGGTTCTGTCCTTGGGTCTCATATACTCTCTACAGTAGATGTTTTGTGTCATTTCTGGCGCTCACGTTGACTCCACAGCAATAAAACCAAGGGGTATCATTTACTTGTAACTCTAATTGGTGCGCACCGTCGGAAAGAGAACCAGAAAAATTAATTGAGAAAGAAGAGAACAACACAGTTTGATTTCGTAGCTCCCTTGCGGTAAAGGTGTCCCAGTTAGTTAACTAAGTTAGATGGGCGTATTACATAACGAGGGTAGCAACACGATAAATTTATTGATCATCATGCATGAGAGCATCGAGGGCTGTTTTGTAGGCGGACAGAGAGATGTGCATTTGGGCATGGTTTGTGCGTGCACAGCTGTGGTTAATAACTCAAGGGTAACTTACTGTAGTTATTTGTTGGCTATCCTGAATCATACCCCCCGCCTCGCCAAGGCTCCGACCGAGTCAAGCCACCGCGGCGGCCCACCAACGGAGTGAACTTAGTTAATGGGGTCCCGCCAATGACCAATTCCCAGGATCCGCCCCGGCCCCCGGGACAGCGGCGAGCCCGAGGCCCTGGGTCGCAACCCGAGGAACAGGGATGGTTGAGGATGCGATCTGGTTTGACGGTGGTTGGGCATGGGCAGTTGGGCAGGGGGCGGGGGGGGGGGGGGGAGGAGGCATCAGGCATGGGTCGGGGTTTGGCTGGTCATGCTTGGTTACATCTTGGACTGTAGTACTGTACAGTATTATGACTGTACTGCAAAGGAATGAACTCTGTTCAGAGTCTGGTCGGTGACTGGTATCTCAGGATCCTCTCCTCTCTTGATCCCGCTTCCTCATCGGATATGTAGTTCCAGTGCCTTGGAACCACAAAGTCAGTCCTTCCCGATCGAAGAAACTAACTTCAGGTCCGAGTCACGACTATGGTCCATGGTAATCCCGTTCCCAACTGTCCATAGACTCCATACGACTCTAACCAAGTCCTCGGGATTCATTTGCGGGGTTCACCGGGGGCTAAACCTCCAAAGCAGCAAAGAAGGAATTCGATGGGTCATCTTTCGGCGTGCGGGTGTCCCAGCGTCCCCTTTGTCGGGTTACGGAATCCTGTGCACCGATTCCAAATTCTGGCAAGCACTGCACAGCAACTGCAAGGTCATTCTAGAATCCCTGGTGGCCTTGAGGTTCCGAGGCATGCCATTCGCTGGCAATTCCTGAGCAGAACGAGCAGTCTAGCACCCGTATTCACTCTTCAGTAGTTCATGGCTCAGTGGGTTTTCGTTATGTCACAAGTTCACAACTGACTGATGATTTCGGAGAGTGGGGGGCGGTCGATGATGTCGGATCGAGAATCCTACCAACGTTAGTACGGAGTACACTGACTCTCCTCTCGATCATCGTCCCCTGCTCCTCGTTTCTGCACTGATCATCCGTTTTCCTTCTGTTTTCTTCTTGCTCTTGCTGGTCTTCCCTGGATAGCTTCACGGTTTCTCTTCCTCTTCCTCTTCTTCGTCCTATCTCCTTTCTCTCCTCTCTCCTCTCCCCTCCGCATTCTTCTCGGCGGGTCGTGACTGCACGCCTTCTTCGGCTGCTCGATCTTCTGCTCGTCTTCTCGCCCCCTGCAGGCCATGTCCCAACCAAATCCCTACGAGCGCATTCAGATCGATGTGAGCGATCCCGATTTCTTGACTTTTCCTCCTTCCTTTCTGTAAACTGTGTCGCTTCACTGATATTCCACTGGACTGTCCCCTCCACTTCTCCAACGACTTGTCCTGATTCAATCTACCAAACCATCTCCCGTGCACCTCCCTCCGCCTTTCCCCCCACTTTCACCAGCACCACCACAGCTACTCCTCCTCTCCACAACCACTCACAAGTCATATCCACAGACCAGCGACGATGACTCTCTCTTCGACGCCAAACCCCTGGCAGGCTCCAACCTCTCCTTCGCCTCCTCTGTCCGCGACTACTCCTACGAAAACGGCCGCCGTTACCATGCCTACCGCCACGGCCAATACCCCTTCCCCAATGACGAAGAAGAACAAGCCCGTCTTGCCCTAATGCACCACCTCTTCAAGCTCCTCTCCGGCGGCGACCTCTACCGCGCCCCGCTCCCCCGCACCCTCACCACCACCCCGGCCCGCATCCTCGACATCGGCACGGGAACCGCAGAATGGGCCATCGAAATGGCCGAAGACTTCCCCACTGCCACCATCCTCGGCACCGACCTCTCGCCCATCCAGCCCTCCTGGGCCCCGCCCAACTGCCGCTTCTTCATTGACGACGCCGAGTCGGACTGGACGTTCTCGTCTGCGGAGGCCTTTGATTACATCCATGCGCGCAGTTTGGGCGGGGGGATTGCGGATTGGCCGCGGTTGCTGCGGCAGGCGTATGCGCATTTGAAACCGGGGGGCTGGTTTGAGGCGCAGGAGTTTGAGACGTGGGTGTTGAGCGACGATGGGACGCATGCACGCGCGACGAGTATCCTCGATTGGCAGGATCAGTTGGATCATGCGAGTAAGCAGTTTGGAAAGCCGATGAATGTGGCGTCGCGGCTGGCGGGGTGGTTGGAGGATGCGGGGTTTGTGAATGTCGTGGATGACAGGTATAAGGTGAGCAGTCGCTGCAGAGCGTAGAGCTACGTGGCTCGCTTTTCCCTCGAATTGGAATCTACTCTGGAGAATCATGGAATAAGCTACAGTCCCCTCTCGACTGATCAAGTCGCTAATCTCGATTGTGCTACAGTGCCCCGTCGGCGGCTGGGCGAAAAACCCACGCCTCAAAGAAATCGGGCGCGTCGGCAAAGTGACCATCCTGGAGGTAGTCGAACCGTACACCCTCGCCCTATTCACTCGCGTCCTCGGCTTCTCATACCAGGACGCGCAGGAGTACATGGACAAAGTGCGCGCGGAGTTGGTGAGCAGCAAGTTTCACCTCTACCTACTGTTCCACTTTGTCTATGGGCAAAAACCGCTTGATGCGAATGGTCATACTCCCGACGTCGGGAGGTGACCCCAAATTTCTCAGATGGCAGGTTTGGCGATGACTTGACTGCTGGCATCCATTCGAGTGGTGATTCCGAGATCCACGGACTCGGTTGATTTGCATACCCTTTAACGACTGATGGCTTCATGACTCCCGGATTAATGTATAAAGGCATTTGCTTGTGTATTAGACTTTCTTTTTTTTTCTTGCCTCGACCCACACCATCTTGTTGTTTCTATCGACAGACAAAATTCAAGTGGGATCGCAATAGCGCGCATAGGATTGGATTTGCATCCGGATCGTGAAGCGCCAACAGCAAAAAGCCCACGGCGGAAAAATAAAAGATGATTGGCCTGCGCCTTGATGCTCGGCATCGTCTAGCGATATCAAAAAAGAGAAAGTGACGTGAATCGTCATCGCGTGGTTTCGTAACGTCGTAATTATTTTCGCACAGCCATCGCTACGCGCTCTCCCAGGGCGAATCTGTAATTGCGGTTATAGCCCTCCTGCGCAGCAGAGCATTTGGCCGCATTCAGGGAACTAAAACAACCCCCAGATTTGGAAGGTATGGGCGCGTCATCTCAAAATCTCACGACTACCAGCAGTATCCCCCCCAATCCCCAAGACCCGACAAATCCCCGAAACAGCCTCCTCGGGCGTCTGACTATTCCGCACGACGGCAACAACATGCGCGACGCGCGCCTCGTCGCAGCTCGTGATGGTTTCGAGGAGGGTTTCCAGGAGGGCTTGTTTGTCGGGGCCTTTCCAGGAGGAGGGGATGGAGTTTATGGCGTGGGTTTGGGACTCGGTGGGGTGGGTGGGTGGGTGATAAGTTTGTGGTTGGGTTGTTGGGTGTGAGTGTGGGGGTCGGTGTTGTTGCGATGGGGGTATCGAAGGTTCTGGGGGATAGGGCTGGAGGTGTGGAAAGTTGGTGATGTTGGGGTCGGCGGGGGTAAAGGTGTTTATGGTTGAGGTGCTGTATGCAGATGCGGGTGTTGTGTTGGAATATAGAGGTAGCTGTGCTTGTGTGTGTGGTTGCGACTGTGTCTGTTGTGGGAAGTCATGCCCGGGGCCCCAGGGCTGGTGGTATACTTGTGCGGGATCATGCCTGGGCGTAGCACTCGTGTTGGTGTACTCGTGAAGAGTGTGGTTATAGCCCTCGTCATGGCCGTAGTTGGCCATTTCAGTGTAAGACTGTGCCTGCGGAGGGTCCCCATCGTAGCCTGGAATATCCCGGCTACCGTACATATGCATCGACGGCAGTCCTGCAAGTCCTTCGCCGCGCGCAGAGTGGATATGTTGTGATGCGAGGCCTTGCATTGAGGTCGAATCGGGGATCTTGGGCGCGAAAGCCGATGTGCTGTCTGCATGGTAGTGGGCCAGTGCATCGTCATGGAGATCTGATAAGAGGGGAATTAGCGAGAAAGAAAAGAAGACAACCGGAAAAAGCGCCAGAGTGATCGCCATCGCGATTGCAACATCCACTCGGCTAGAAGACGGGGCAAACATACAACTCCCCATTGCCGCGCCGTCAGTCGCCGTCCCCATATTGACCTCGGCATTCTGCGTCCCATACGACCCCGTCGAGCCTGAATATGCATACTGCTGGATATAACCAGCACCACCAACACCACTCTCACTGCCCGTACTATCTGGACTCGCAACAGTCCCCGAATTCGTCCTCGGCGTCGACGACGGCGACGAACCAGCCCAACTGCCACCCCCCTCCATCGGCTCCACCGAGCCCGTCGCAGATCGCGAACAAGACCCAGACCCCGACGATCCAGGCCCAGAAGCGAATCCGAACGTGAAGCCAGGTCCAGGGCCTGCTGTAGCGGTAGCTGTAGCTGGCACTGGCGCTGGCGCTGTAGCCGGGCCTGTATAGCTCGCGCGTTGGAACCCAGCCGGCTTGTTCTTGCGCACATACACTTTGTCGCGCTGACCAGGACTAGGACCCCGCGCAGAGCTACTCTGGTTTAATTGGCTGCGCAATTGGGCGACCTCGCGGCGCAGCCGGTCGATGATCTCGGCCTGGCTGATGTGGGCTCGGTCTTCGGCGGAGGTGAGGTAGGTGCATTCGGACTCGATACCGCGGTGGACGCAGGCCTCGCAGGGGATATTTCGGTCGCACTTGAGGGGGAGAGGGCTGGTTAGCTGAGATGATCTTGTTCGCTCTTCTTCTTCTTCTTCTTCTTCTTCTTCTTGTCCTTCATCTTGTGGGACAGTCGTAGGGGGGGAGGGGGGTCGCGCTGAAGGGGAGAACTCGGGGTACCTTGATTTTGCGCTCGCGGCACTTGAGGCATGATTGTTGCGGGCGAATCTTGGATTTATTCTCGGTCGGTGACATGGTGAAAGGAGTGGGCGGTTGAATAGCTGAACATGGTCGGCTAGCGAAGTTCCTCCGGCTTTGTTATCGCATCGGTTGCTCCTCTACGGGGAGCGCGGAGCAGGAGAAGAGGAGAAAGAGAGATATCCGAGTCTAAAAAGTCCAGCATTTCACCCGCTGGGCGACCAGAATCCTGCGCGCGAACGATGGCCGTTGGGGCTAAGCTAACCTGACCAGGTGTGGGGGGAGGGAAAACGGAGTCACCGAAGATCATTGGCCTTGTTTGTTCTTCACCAACTTCCAAGGATTCAAAAGGGTCTGTTTCTCCACCTGGCCAGCACTCACTGTCTGGCGTGCAGAAGCGCGCATGCCCTGGTCCTGGGGTCTGTCGTACATACACTTTGGTAGCCTGGGAGGGACTTTTGTTTTTCTAACCTGGTGCCAGACCAGTCATGATCGAACCAGGGCTGCCCTTAAGTTCAATGATTAGGAAGGCTGACGAATTGGCGAGCAGACTAACCCTTGGAAGGCGCGCACAGTATCAATTAGGCCAGTCTTCAAGTAGTGATCATTCCTCTTCGAGGGTGTTGTCCGAAAAATGTGATGAATCACAGAGCGGGACTGCCGGACATGCCGATTGATCATTGTGGCAGAGTACAAAAGAGATCGGTCTTTCCGCACCAATGACCTATTTCCATGGCAGGTAGATCTCAGATTAAAGTCTTCGCAATCTGAGTCGAGATCACATATTATGACGAGGTATCGGCTCTACCCCCCAATAAAATCCATCCGCAACGACAATAGTAGGAGATTGGAATTTCGGTGCAGACGTCTCCACCAGTAGTAGTTCTCTATGGAAGTTACCTGTGGTTTCGCGGTACTGCCCGAAACCTAAGCAAACCGAACTACGTAGGAAGGGATATGTTGGTGGTCTACTACCTAGAGTTCTGTGTAGATATCCCGGGAGGAATAGACCTGATCCATAGGAAAAATTATCCAGACACAGAAAAGGTACTCATCAAAACTTTGTTTTATTTCACAATGTACACCCCTTCCTACCTAGCTGAATGTACTTGATCTGGTGCAGGGTCAGCCTTGGCGGTCGTCATTGCCTTTATCATGGCCCATGGGAATCTCTTGATGTTCCTTTTCCTTAGCTGAGTCAAAGGTCCCGTCTAACTATGAACTAACTATAGAGCAACCCATGAGCCTATGTAGCCACGGCACCACAATATGACACTAGAACCTAATTTCGGTTGCGGAAGGACCACGATGTTAGGTCAAGTGAGAGCACGAGGACACAGAATTTACCTCGAAAGCTTCTTAATGATGGAGAATCCCTTTATATTTAGGCCAAGCCACCAGATATCTCCCCCGTAGAACCCTGGAAGCCTCCTCTGTTGATTCCGTTCTCGGTCCAGGCCGAACCGGCGGCACAGCCCGACGCCTCCTTCTCCGGAGTGGCTTTTAAGCTTTGCGTGAACCATCGAAACCAGATATCAACAAAACACTTTCAATCACCATGTTCGTTCGACTTTACTATCGGAAGCTGAGAACATCAGAATACAAGAACGATGCAAGCCGGAGTTCTTCGACCTAAATTTCGGTTGGTAACTTAGCAACAATTTGGACAGACTCTTAAGGCACCATATTCCTGAGCCAGCTCGTTCCGATCGACAACTTAACCACGCCTTTCATGCAGGTGTTGGCTTTGACTATGACGATTTAATCGATATTTATCATCAGACGATGCCACCGTCACAGTGCCTCCAATGCGACTTGCCCCAACGTATGATTCGCGTCGATCGCAAGGTACCTTGGGTGCCTCCAGACTCCCTCTCGTGCGGGGAAGCAAACATTCCAGCCGGAGCTGCGACGGCGTCTGCAGATCTCGACTTTATAATGCCTGCCCTCAATGCTGGCCTGGCTCTCTGGTCCAGGAAAGATCTAACTAGAACCTCAATCGTTCTAAGAAAGCTCATATCACACAGTCTGAGTCTAGTACCACTTCAATTGCACCCATGACACGACCATCCACCACCCGCTGGGCAGTCCCAGCTCGCATGGCGAGTCTACTTCTACTCCCCCTACTATCAGCCCACGCCTCAGTCGAGGATCCCAAGCTCCTCCCCACCCCGCCAATGGGCTTCAACAACTGGGCCCGCTTCGAATGCGATCTCAACGAGGCCCTGTTCACCGAAACCGCCCAGTCCATGGTATCCCGCGGCCTCCTTGCCGCAGGCTACAACCGCCTCAATCTCGACGACTGCTGGATGACGCATTCGCGCGCCGCAGACGGCGCTCTTCAGTGGAACGCAACCCTCTTCCCACACGGTATCCCCTGGCTGGCCGATTTCGCGCACCAGCACGGCTTCCACTTGGGCATTTACCAGGACTCTGGGAATGCCACGTGCGGCGGGTACCCCGGTTCTTACGGGTACGAGCAGCTGGACGCAGAGACGTTTGCGAGTTGGGGTATTGACTACCTCAAACTGGACGGGTGTAATGTGTACCCCGAGATGGGCCGGTCGATGGCGGACGAGTACAAGCGTCGCTATGGGCAGTGGCATGAGATTCTGAGTGCGATGCCGAAGCCGCTGATCTTCTCCGAGTCTGCGCCGGCGTACTTTTCCGAGAACAAGACCGAGTGGGCAGCTGTTATGGATTGGGTTCCGTTCTACGGCGAGTTGGCCCGGCATTCGGATGATGTTCTTGTGTATGTGGGCGAGGGGAGTGCTTGGGATAGTATCATGGTGAATTATCACTATCAGACTCTTCTCGTGCGATACCAGGGACCTGGGTATTACAACGATCCGGATTTTTTGATCACGGATCATCCCGGGCTTACCGATGCCGAGAAGCGCTCGCATTTCGCGCTGTGGGCGTCGTTTGGCGCGCCGCTGATTATCAGTGCGTATATCCCCGCGCTATCGGATGAGGAGATCCGGTTCCTCTCCAACAGGGACTTGATCGCCGTTGACCAGGATCCGTTGGCCCAGCAGGCGGCCTTGGTTAGCCGTGATGGTACCTTTGACGTGCTGAGTCGCTCGCTGGCAAACGGGGACCGGCTGCTTACCGTGCTGAATACTGGCGCGAGCTCCGCGAAGACGAGTGTTTCCATGGCTCGACTAGGAATGCAGGGAAAGTGTCAGTATAAAGCCCGCGATCTTTGGACGGGCAAGGTGTCCAACATCCGCGACTCTGTGGATGTCACGCTCGACAGTCACGCTACGGCAGTCTACCGCATTACTCCGGGTCGCGGCTGCACCTCGGTCACCCCGACGGGAGTGATATTCAACACCGTCTCGGGACACTGCTTGACCGCATCGTCGTCCGGCATTACGTTCCAGTCCTGCCACGCCGCTGATGCCCAGGTTTGGGCCGTTGCCGGGTCAGGAACCAAGGTGACCGTCAGCCCGCTTTCGAGTCCATCCAAGTGCTTGGCTGTAGAGGGATCGGATGTGGTGCTTGTTGATTGTAAGAGTGGAGCTGGTACTGTTTGGTCACACTCTATTACTGGCCATTTGCAGAATGCGAATGGAGGTTGTCTGACGGAGTCCGACGGACGGGGGAGTCTGGCAGACTGTGAATTACTTCAGGGTGGGCAGATCTTGGGATTGCCGAGTGGTGTGCACGTTGTGGATGGAAGACACTAGAGGGGGGAAGACTTGTGCTGCTGAACAGTTTAGTGTATATACTCTTCTGGAAGGAACGGCTGTGTTGGACACAAGAGGGGGGAAGTGTTGATTGGAGTATGTCTTCTGGCCATCTCCCTCATTATACGATTTGATCTTATACATCCACGTGTGGTAAGACTAAATAATGATCCAAAGTCCATCAAGACACCATATGTGATTTTGACAATATGTACAACACACTGCTCCCTTTCTTATGTCCGAAGTTAGTAGGTACGTGATGATCTCTCATCTACCCCCTTACCCCTGCAATGAATATCCAACTCCCTCCCCACTGCCCATCGCCATCAAATTCGCCCTCATCCTCTCTGCCCTCTCTCCAATCCCAAACGCCGCATCCTCCCTCCTCACCCATGCCCCAACCCCATGCTGCAACACCGCCGTCGCCCGTACCTTCTTCGCCTCCGCATCCGCCCCATCCGCCGCCTTCAGCCCCAAACTCCCATGCAGCGTCAACCTCGTCTCCACCCCACCCTCCTCCTTCCCCTTATACACGCCGCGATGCAAAATATTGCTATCGTAAAACACCGCATCCCCAGGCTGCAGCGTCACAACCAACTGGTCCGGCAAGAAAGGCTCATACGGCCCCGCATTGCGCTCGGTTTCCGTGCGCGCACGCCGGTGCGAGCCCGGGATCACGATGAGACTCGCGTCCGGACACAGCGCGAGATTGTACTGCGCGTGGCTCTGCCGGCCGCCCGGTGATTTGGCAGCGAGTTGGCGGATTTCTTCATCGGCGGAGGCTTGCTCGGAGATGTCGTCGCGGTGCCAGCGGAGTTCGAAGTCTTTTGTTTCGGGGGCGACGAGGAGGTTGAAGAGTTCCATGACGAGGGGTTCGTTGTTCTCATCTGGGGAGACGCCCATCAATTCGCCGGCGACGGCGAGGATGGATTCGGAGAAGTAGCATTTCGCAAATTCCTCGCGGCCCGGCATGTCGGGGTGCAGCAGGTGCTGGACGCCCCAGATGCCGCCCTCTGAGGCTGGCGGCGGGGTGGTTGGCCAGGGGGGAAACTGTTTGGGGACGGTGCGGAAGTGTGGCCAGCCGCCGGAGCGGGTTTTGGTGGTTGCTGCTGTGGCGATGGTGCGGTAGTGTTCGACTTCGGAGGGAGTGAGGAGGTTGCGGATGACGACAAAGCCGTCGCGTTGGAGGGCGTCGAGGTTGGGGTGCGGGGAGGATGACATGGTTGTTTGTTAGGTTGTTGTGGTAGAGAATTGGTGATGGTTGAAGAAGAAACCAAAGGTCAAGGATGAAAGGTGGGCTATGCAGGCTTTGAAGTACAAACGATAGAAGAGAAGGAAGTTGAAGAAGTTGGAGGAGTTGAAGAAGAAAAATCGTGTTGATTGCGGGGTATGCGATGCGACGCGGGGAGTCCAGCATGAGGAGGAGTGCGACAGTGACATTTCTTACACGGTAATGCCCCAGTATGCAAACACTACAGTAGTAAGAAGCAGTGTATTGCAAGCTTGTTTCACTTGTAAAGTTTGTTCGTGTCGAGGGGCTCTGCGGGCATCGGCAAAGCTTCCGATGTTACCGTCGATCCGATGCGACTCTGTGCCTTTGTCGCGTGTATCTCTACGCCTATCAATGCTCAACCTCGGAGTTCTAGAGCCAAGTAAATCCCGATTCTCCACATGAAGCCCAACATGTTTTTGACTGTTCTATGGGACCTGTGGACCCGGTCCGGCTATTTTCGGTATTTTATGGCATTGATCACTGATGGTTGCTGTCGTGTGGTGTGGAGTTCGATACTGTATTCAATGTGGGCTGGATTCCGTCGTTGATGTGCGAATGGTACGGTTGGCTTGTCAAGGTCGCATCTCGCCGGATCTCGGTACCTACCCTAGGGAGTGAGTAATGCCATCAAGCTTTCTTAACTCGTGGGGTGCCCGGGGAAGGCGAGCTTGGAGATCTTGCTTGGATGACCACATCCAATAGACTTCCTTCCTCCTATTCGGCCCGCTGTCCTCAGCTTGTACTACTAGTAAACGAAGTAGTCATAATGTGCTGCTCTGGATGAGTCGCTTGGGCATGGCCGGGATGCATTGTTGTGTATACTAGAGAGTTAACCCATACCGACATTTTCTCACACAACTGATCGTCCCATTCCAAGGCAGTATCACTCCCACTGCGCAGCCACCCCTCCCCATAGTGCAACCTCATCGAGCTTCTCGACCTCCGCCTCCTCCTGTCCTCCTCTCCGCCGTCCATACCGATCATACCGGCGCCCATGATAGTCATTCTGACGGGCCTTCTCCTTCACAGCCAACCTCTTAGCAACCTCATTCGCTTCAAAGAGCGTTACGAGTCGTCGCTTCTGCGGACTCTGCTGCGCACGCTTCTGACAAACGTCAACCATCATCTGCGCCCTGGTTCGCCAGTCTTTATTCTTGATAAACCACTCCGGTCGACGTCCCGTGAGGTTCTGCCACTTGGGATAGCGTTGCGATGTCGACACCGAAACCTTCGAGGGCGTGCGAGTCGTCTCGTTTACCCAGGCGTCCACGGCCATGTCGAGCGGCGTGCTGCCCGTGGCGTTTTCTCGGTAGAGGAGGTCGGGTCGGTGGTCGAGGATTGGCTCCAGCACTTGAGGGAAGCCCCGTTTGACACACTCATGCACGGGGGTGTTGCCGGCACCGTCAAGTAGCTCCAAGAACTTGTGGTTGGTGGATTGTCCCAGAGTCAGGAACAGCTGGGTGATCGAGCTTGTGGATTGCTGGTCCGTGGGTAGGCCAGCGACTGTAGGCTGAACTTCAACGGAGAAATCGAAATCGGGGTACTTGTGCAGCCAGCGCGCGTAGGGCGTCCTTGAGCCCTCGCCAGCTCGTTGGGTGAGCATGGTTGAGACATGGTCTTTGTCCATCAAGTCAATCAACTTGGAGACTTTGTCTGCATGTCTGGCAGTGTTGCCCGCAATGTTGCATAGCACCAAGTGCAGGAGGTTGCATCCTTCGGCATCGCGAGCTGCCTGATTAGCATCGGCGTTGATCAGGATACGCGCGAAGCTCAGCCTGTGAAGTGACATTGCTAGCGCAAGTGGCGTGTGGCCCTCGGATGATCGGACCTCGAGGCACTCAGGGTGATGATCGACCAAATACTGAACCAGTCGCTCTGATTCTTCGCAGGGACGGGACATCACAGCGCAATGAAGCACAAGGTTGTCTGTATATCAGGTTAGTACACAAAAGTCCTCCTGATCCAATGATTTTGGGGCAACTCACTTCGGCTCTGAAGCCAATTCAATACCGATGCCTCGAGGCCAAGCTTGGACTGAGACAGTCTCTGGATGTTTTCATCCTCCAGGTGCGCATTCACATATTCCAGGTAATAACGACTGGGTGCCGTGCCGAGAAGCCACTCAGTGCTGGCCATATTTCCTTGGATGGCAGAAATAAGAACTGGGGGACGACCGTTATCGCTGAAGCCACGAGAGAACTTGTTGCTGTCGGGACGTCCAGCATCCGCCCAATCCTTCCGCTTCTGGCCTCGGATAGACAGACCCTGGTAATACTGCGGCTCTTCACGAGCGGCGATTCCGGATTCCTTGCTCATCTTGAGAAGGGGAAGACCGGCGGCAGTGCTTTGGATGAGCAGGCCGAGGCATTCCGTATGACCCAAAACCATTGCAAGCTGGAGGTCGTCCTGGGGAAGGGTGAACGGCGTCTTGTCGGAAGGATCGTTGCTTGCGTACTCGTGTCCGGCCTTCAAAAGCCATTCCAGCAAACGGAGGTCATTCTTGAAGATGGCATATTTGAAAAGGGTGTTGACCTTCAGGTGACCAGCGCTACTCCAATTGTTCATACTCACACATCGGAAGGTGTCCTCCTCCTCGGGCAGTTCATCATCCATAAAGGCATGAGCTGGGAATCCACGTAGCAGTGCTTGACGCGGCGAGACCTCGCTCTCAACTCGGCTTGCCACTTCGCCAATGTTCTCATAGGTAAACTGCTCATCCACGGCATGACCGACAATTCTGAGGCCCTCATCGTCGGAAGAGTCACCATCCGTGTCAGTATCCATCTCAAAGTGCAGCTGAGTCTTCGTTTCCTTGACCTTGTGCTGAGCCCGGACAATCTGCAATATGGCCTTTGCCACGCGAAGGTGCCCGCGAATGATGGCAATTTGCAGACAAGTCAGCCCCGCTTTATCGACTCTGGCCATCGTGAGAGGTAGTTGATCTTTGGCCGGGCCCCACATGGACAGTGTGAGAGACTTGATGGTTTCGAGATCTCCGTTCCATGCAGCTTCAAATCTGTTCGTAAGCATTAGCAGCTGTCTGCAAATCAGCCAATGGTGTAGACTTACAGTTGTTCGTAGCCTCCACGAACGAGATCAGAGAGATCCGACGGCGAGCTGAAGAACTCAATCTTGAACGGCTTCTTGGGCTTCTCCTTCTTCTGGTTTCTCCGATTATTGTAATGAGGTGCAGGATCCTGGAACTCTCCTGGGTGAAGCTTTTCCCACGTTTTCGCGCCCCTCGATAACAGTTCTGCCTTGAGCAACTCATAGTCTGTGATCAGTTTCGCAATGGCCTCACGCCTTTCAGCCGCGCCGGGCTGCTCCTTGGATGCATGTTGCTTCAGTTTCTGCTCATGATCTTCATGCTTTTTATTGTTCGCCTTGGCTTGCTTCAGCTGACCCTTTGCAGAGACCATCTTGTACGTCCCCTCTTGGAATGGGGCCAAATACGAGTCATCATCCTGCTCGAAAATGACGGGATCAGAAACCCCGTACAGGCGGTGGATGATGGGTTCTGTTTCCTCTATCGAGCCTTCCAGGTCCTTCAGGCACCGGTTCGTGCAATCCAACACCGTTTCACGGAATTCGCGTCTGGTCTCAAATTCAGTGTTCGGGTCAACGCCACGTTGCAGGAGATCAATGGCCATCAACGGTAGATCGTTCTCGATGGCGAAAATGATGGGCTGCTTCAGCTTCTGATTCGCAAGCTTTTCTTCTCCACCATAACGCAATGCATCGGGCATTTGGGACTTCAAAGCTTTCAAACACTCGCCCAGCTCAATGGTAGGCTTGGCGCCAAACTCGAGCAACTTTTTGGCTCCGGCAGGATTCTTGGCGCACAACGCATTCACCAAAGCTGAACAGAATGTGTAGCCTGTGTTGTACCACATGCCTTGAACTATCAAATGGTTGATTGCCCGTTGCATGGACGGACCATCGTGCTCTTTATAGATGTCGAGAAGCTCGCTGTAGTCGGACTGGGCGATATAGTGGATTGCCGTACAGTGAGAAGTATCGGCTTGCGCAGGCGAGGCACCAAGCTTCAGAAGTGTTTGTGACATTTCTCGTGCTTTGTCCAAGGGTAGAGAGAGAACCAAGACAAGCGTCAAGATTGCAGCTTTTGGCCGCTTGCTGTAATCGTCTGTCATCTTGATGGGCATCAACACGTCAGCTCCAAAGGAAGTAACGAGCTCTTTGACAGTGTCCACATGACCATGGAGAATTGCAAGATGCAGAGGCGATGCAAGATTGTCCCAAGCAGTCACGTTGATGTCGTAGATATCCGGGTCAAGGTCATTTTCTTCAATGGTGTCATAAGTGGGCGCAATGTCGTCTGTGCCCTCTTTATTCACCTTGACATATGAAGCAGATGTGTGCGAAGCATCATCCATATTGTCATCTTCATCTTGATCCTCATCTTCCGGGCGATCGACGTCCATTGGCTCGGACTTCTGATTCTTTATTTTCTGAGCTTCGGCTTCCTCGTTCTCGTTGCTCTTCTTCAGCAGAATGCGAACAATTTCGGTAGCGCCCCTAGCGGCGGCCAGATGCAATGCCGTCTGTCCATCAGCCATCCGAGCAATCAGTCTGGCTCCGCGGTCCACGAGACATTGAACAATATCCGGCGTGGAAGACATGCAGGCCAACTGCAGCGGAGTCCGACCAGTGTAATCTCGACGGTCTGGGTCCGAGTCTTCCTGGCTGAGGAAGTGCTTCACAGCTTCCAGGTCATGCGATACAATAGCCTGGCAGAGCAGCTCAGTGCGACCAATATAGGCCATTTCTATCATAATTTGTCAGCATCTCACCCAGCCCTAGGTGTAAGATTCTGGTCTTACCGGTCCAATCGGTCTCGGTGATTGGATTGAAACTGCCAATCTCTTGCCGGCCGGGGTCATCTTTGATGAAGCCAATCTTGCCCGAGATGTATATCTTGCTCTCTTCTTCTGCCACTTTTCGCTCTTCATCTGTGACTGGCTGGGGACAGGATCCACAGCAGTCGCCAATGACATGCTCAGCATCACCAAAGAAGGCAGGGTGGCGGTGAAGATAGACCTCGCGCTCCTTTTTCTGGTTCCACTGCGCGTTGAGGAGTAGATCCTTTGTGTATAGCAGCTTCTCAATCTTCCGGGCATTGAATCTCCGGCCGTAAGGAATTGTCTAGGTTTGTGTAAGCGGTGGAAATGCAGATAAGAAGTGAAACACGCACGAAGGTATGGTAGTCCGAGATTTGGTCTTCTTCTTGCCATTCCGGAACTTCATCTTCCCAGTCGTCTTTGATGTTACCACGCAACTCCTTTCCTTGGCGACGTCGGAGATAGATGCTGAGAGGAGGCCGACCGCGCTCTTCACGTCTCTTTCTAAGATACGTGTCTCGATCGTCCGGTTTGGGAAGTTTTTCGAGCACCAAGAGCCGTGCAAGTCCTTCAGTCCTCATGAAACTTCTTTCAAAGATAGTCTAGTTTCGATAGGTCAGCACTGCTGTAGCTCACATCGCTTCGGGGTTTCAAGAGTACATACTGGATCAACCTTTGACCGGTCAAGCTGCGGCCAAAAGACCTCAAATCCACGGTGGGAGTACTTGGAAAGTCGGTTCTCATATGATGGGGAGCGACGTGTCAAATCAATTTGGTTCGTCTGCGTGATGTACGAGGCGATTGCGCGGGGAGACGCGTAGACCTGTCGGCCATCATAGGCCGCACAGGAACAGTCCACGTCGAATCCAGTAAGAATTTCGGCAACCGAATGGTAGATGCGAAGAACAATCTGCACATGCCGTGTGGGATATTGCGATGCAATGGTGATAGTGTTCTTCGTACGGATAGTTGTTGTCTCATACAAGATCGTATTGCGGATTTTGTCCTCGATGTGTTTAATCTTCTCAATGGCTTGTTCCTCAGTCAAGCCATACAGGAACAAGTCGACGTCTGACGCTGGGGCAAACTCCTCATGATAGAATTGGCGGAGGCCTCTCTTGGAGTTGCGGTACTTCTCCGGCACGGGAAGCAGAGATGTCACGACAGCACTGCCCGCGGCAACAACGTTGCTCCAATCCAGATCACTCAATGCCCCCTCGGTAAAGAGAGCAAAATTGTTCTGAAACTCTGCCAATGAGGGGACAACAGCAGGCGAGCCATCCTCTCTGCGCTTGTCATCAGGAAGAGGTAGGATATACTTTTCCTTCTGCTCAGGGGTCTCTGAATTGAGATCTCGTGCCCGAACACGAATGTCCGTTGAGCCATTTGTGTGGTCAAAGACGGGGACGATGTTGGCATAATTATCCTTCACCAAAGCATGTGATGGATCTTGAGCAAAAATCTTCCGTGCAGAAGCATCATAGTCATTGTAAGGCTTGACAAGTTCCTCAATGGATGTCTCCGGATGCGATTGAATATAGTGCACGAAGTCGTGATGCTTCACGGGCACAGAAGGTAGCAAGGAAGTCATTGTCAACAGAAAGCGTAAATCAGAGACCAACACTTGATAGAAGTAACCAGTCGTGCTGTGTGAATTGTAATGACCAGCGATGGACTTGATGTCGTTTAAATAGTATCACGAGAATCATCGTTCTAGTCTTGTTTTGGGTTTAGTGCATCGCGAGGCCAGGCAACCTTAGGCAACAGGACCCGCCCCACTGGTCGATCACCAATCAGCGGCATGCCAAGCATAAAGTAAACACTATTCACCTCGCTAAGACTAGAAAGGGAGTTCAGGAGGCGTCAGGAGGGCGTTGTCATCATGGACTGAGCGTTAGGCATTGAGGTCGGTGAGTACACACTCTGACTTGCAGGGAGCCTCCAGGCTTTTTAAAGCGATTACCAAGGGAACCAACGAGACCCTGCTAAGACACAGTTTCGATGAAAGATTGATGTGAACAAGCGGTGTGACCATATAGAGACTATACAATCGGTCTGAATCATAATTATAGTGAAGCAGGGGAGACTATCAATAGCCAATTATGACCAAATAGTCCATTACCACGAGTAAATCTTGACAATGGACTAGCTGATGCTCACAGCATGCTCCTGGGCTTAGAGAGAAATGAGTGGGAAATGAAAGTGTAACGGAATGAAAATACATCAACACAATTATAACCAAAGAGAGCCCGGTAGGAGAATCTGCGAGTTTTCAAAGTCGCGTGGATTCAGTGCCGAACAGCCTATCCATCCAGAGATCCATATCCATCATACCCTGCCTGGTGGGAACTATATTCCGTTTTATGGGGAACAGAGCCCCCATAGCCTCCATTTCCACCAGGATAGCCGTTGTTGGGCTCAACAGGGTAGTACCCTCGTCCATCGTTGTGGCCCCCAGCGTTAAAACCAGGGGGTCTGTAGTTCCCAGGTCCCTCCTCGTAGCGAGGCTCATAGTGTCCCTAAGCTTTCGGGAGGTAATATTTGCCTGTCTTGCATATGTGGATTGTTCCGTAAGTCTTGTGGGTGTCTGGCCGGTAATTGCGTCCGTCACTTTGTGCATGAGTCCCGAAGATCCGTGGAAGATTGGGATGGCTTTTGACCGGATAGCTGATCCGCCATTTTTCCAAGAAGAACCGACATCTCTGGTCTTTCTCGTTGATGATGGAGGTTTTTGACAGCTTAAGGTAATGGAAGAGGAGCTTTCTAAGAGATAGGCGGGAAGACTGTGTGGAACTGTTGTAATTTGAGGAAAAGAAGGGCTTATAAGCCTCTCCATACTCTGCCTCCAGCCCCAATGGACCCCGCAAGTATCGAGCTAGTCAGCCCCGCTATAGCCGGTAGCCAATGCATACACGCAAGATTTTTGGGCTACGTATCATTTGAGTCATTAACAAGGCAAAGATTACTCTCATACCTGAGCTGCGGACTTTTGGTGGACCCAACTGGGTTGACCAAGCCTGATCAGGCGCTCTGCCCGCGCTATAGAGCTAAACAGACTTGTTCCCAAAGTAACGTGGTAAAATTTGGCATTATCGTAGAGGGTTGATTCTCATCTAGATTTCAACTCACCAGATTGCTTCTTCATTCGGTCCACTGACGCATTTTCCAACAATCTCCTGTTCAGGTAGCAAAGAAATGGGACCCATATTTTTCCCTCCTACGTATCTTCTTAACTGTTTTATCCTGACAAGTAGTACCTTCTTCATGACTACTCTCGATATCCCATATTTTACGATACTAGACCCGAGGCCTCATCGATACGTTGTTCTCCCAGTAGGCCCCGAACTAGCCTGGCCAGTTTTCTCAAAATCGAGCCTAGCCACAGCAGGTCATGATCTTGCAAGAAGAAATACCGCACTTGACCTGGCATAACCGGGGCCAATTATCCTGAAGATCAATACCCGTCGCATCTGCCGACATCTGAGGCGATCCAAGCTCTGGCCGTACAGTAGCCGAATGAATGCCATAACTATGGAAGCAATCATTCATGATCTTTGCAATCTTTACGAATTCAGAGACGGTTTCGTTGACCATAGCAACGTGGACCGATGCCAATGACTTCTCTTGGTTCAGACGCCAAACATGTAGTTCATGAATGGATCGAACACCCGGGATCTTCGATTGGTCGTCAACTTCCAAGCCAAGGAAATCATAGGAATTTAACACACCATTTCAAGGTCATGCTTGATGTCAACAAGGTTTATACCAGTTGGAACGCTTTCGAGAAGAATTTTTCCCGAGTTTCCCACTAGATAGCACAGGATTCAATAACTGGACGAGGGTCACTTGTGTGAGAAACATACCTAGCGGAAGCGATGTTGTAAGAATTACTATTGCAATAGCCATGGATGTAGTAAGCCAAATCACCAGAGCGGAGATGATGACGCCGACATTATTGGCGGCATCACCCACGACATGGATCAGAACACCTAGCATGCCCAACTCGTACCCCTTGCGGGATGGTTGTAGATCGTTGTGCCGGTGAGTTTCGTGCAAGACAAGTGCCTGGGCGAGCCTGAGCATATATCGTCAAACCCTGCAAGGTAAACTCTAACCTCCTCTATTCCATTTTCCGCGTTACCTGGTATCTCTGTGGTCGCGCCGTGGGAATGATCGTGCTCTAGAAGATGGCACAAAATTAGTGGCTGGGTGTCGTAAGTTGGAGTCGTAGCACTAACCATGAAGGAAGGATGCGCTGATAATGTTGAGTGCGAGACCGATGCAGCCGACAATAAGCACAAGCTTGAGTCAAGTGCAGCGCCATGGTGGAAAATGAATTGAGGAAGGATGACAATATGGGTGGGAGAGGTGAAGGCGAAAGAGGAAGAGAGGAAAATGGGTCTGTTTTTCACCTTCTCGAGTGCGACTCGGGGCTCGAATCTCAACATCTCAGATGGCGCGGGCATAGCCTCGAGCTTTTCCAAGAGAGGCTTCTATTGGTGGGAGCAACAGAGACTGAGCAGCAATCTCCACCTAGGTATCATTCCAGTTTTCTGGCCAGCACAAAATACCTCAACGATGTCTTACCTGGACCTTATGACTTGATGCCTATTCCCGAGAGTTAATGAATTCGCATAGCTTTTCACAAGCCTCTTAGATCACTCAGAAAAAGACGAACGGTGGGAGAAAAGTCAACCACCTCCAAGCCCAAATCGTCCAAGACATCTTGAACAGTCCTTCGTCTTTCTTGGTGCTATATACCTCGGTAAAATAGCAAAATGCAGGTGAAATTCGATTTTTCTTCATATTTCACATATATTGAACGAATTTGTAAAGCTAGGTGGCTCAGAGACAGAAAAGTAGACATATCAGATAGCTCTTGATTCCAATGGGGCCACAAATGCCCAGGCCCCCAGGCTTACCCGGGAAGCGTTCTGTTTGCCTAAGGCATACGGCAGATATAGAAGCGCTCAGATCATATACGCACCTTGGGGCTAGCTTCGTCTCGTTCCCCAGTGGCAGTAATCACCGTGTATAATTCCAGGTGATCGAACAGTAATGCTAGCACCGCCGTGGATTGATGAGTCAGTCTCATTGAGGAACAGGACGTCTCAACTATTGTTGAACAGAGAGCCTGAAAATGAGTCACCGGCTATAGCAATTAGCCGTACGGGGTAACTAAAGCCAAAGTCTGTGGTCGATTGGATTTCTTGGAAATAATCTATCTCACCGAACGACTGTCCAACAATGCCCACAGGCTTCCCATAGGTTTGCCACAAACTTTCAGCAGTCTATCCGATGCATTTAGTCTTGAAGCGGCCGTAAAAAAGGCTCATTGTGCTTTCGGTTTCACGTAAAGGTAATAATAGCGGCCTGTGGTCGAAGTGTTGGCGTACAATGGCGGCAAAGTGGTGGGATAGATGTCAAAATAAGCTCAAATAAGCTTTGTTCTTACAGTACCTTCAAGACGACTTAGGTCCCAGAAAGCACTGGAGTCGAATATTTCCTGGCTACTGGTCAAAAATTAGGCGAATTGCTCGCAAGGTACTCACCCGCGAGGTATGTACTCGCCCGCAGAGTCCTCAAGGCTAACGAATATCACTTCCGCCTGTTCATTTTTGGGCATCAACCAGTCGTCCCCACGATGATCCCACCCAATGTCCAGTGATTTCAAAAACTCAATCTTTCGTTTGACTCACCATTCTCCAGTGTTTTTGAGTCCGGGGTTGGGAACTCGCAAATGCCCAAAGAATTAATTGCTTGGTTGAAAAGAACATACTAATATTAAAGCGATGCTGAAGTATACGCAGGCCTATAGATTTGGTGGGCATCTGGACTGTTTTCACCATCTCAAGAACCGCCCTCCATCTCTTCACTTCTCTACATCCTAGGCATATACCTAGTAGTGGCCGGTTCATAGACTACAAGCCAATCGCAAATTTTACATAAAGTCCCCAGATTACTCACCATCCGCTCGGCTCTCTCTTCGCAGCGCCCATGGACACCCGTGCCAAACCCCACTTAGACATACTCTGCCGTCTGTACTCCGTACATGGAAGAATTACTCTCATGGAGTATGAGTTTCATTGAGCGGATCCTGCTCATGTCACAACTTTGCCCTGGTCTCGGCAAGTATGCTAGAAGAGAGCCTTGGCAGAGAAGTCGCTTGGTCCCGATCGGCTAGTAGCGGCGCGCTAAGCATCATAGCTCAAATCTTGCTAGCAGCCTAGCGCCTCTGATGATTTTGAAGTAATTATACAGCTCCCTGTCCTTGGTAGAATGGTCTAATGTGGGAGGCTGATAGGAAAGATTTGCCTCGGCCTCGTTACTCGTCAATGATCCGGATTTTCAGGGGTGCTACATTTGACTAGATGAAATCCAGTCTTCAATCTCAATTCTAGATATGGCTGAAGATAATGATCGAGGGGCATTGAAGCTGGCGCAGATTCCCGGTACTGTAGCGGGGAGTCTGACGGCGATCGGTGGTGGTAGGGAGTCCACACAAAGTTCCTGAACCGTCCAAAACAAACAGAGCTGAATATCTATCCCGGGACTCTGGTCTGTACTTTTGGGGCATGTGCACAGGAGAAATTGTTAGTGAGGCCTAGCCTGAAGAACGAAGAACCGAAGACCCTTGGCTGGTCAAGCTTTGCACCGCCTTCAACGGTCGCACCGCCGCCGTTTGGACGTCATGACGATCGCAAAGTTTGCTCTGCCAACTTGCCAAGAGCTTTGGGGCTGAGACAAGTCGGGCTCAGCCCAGCTTTCAGGTGCTTTTTTGGGGTATCTGTTTTCCTACTTATCCCGAACTGTGACCTGGCAATTTTCATACCTGGACAGTAGACACACACCCCCTCGGGCCTTTCTCACACACTCTCTCCATATCTGCGCCCCCCACCATGCCCCTCCTCCGCTCGGATTCCCCCGCCCTGCTCGTGTGCTTGCTGCTCGTATTACTTCCCCAAGTCCATGCCTTTGGCGCTGGCAGTAAGTTTTGAATCTCCCTCCAAATGCAGGCTCTGCTGACCAGCTCTAGATATTGCTTCAATTTCAGCCGTCGAGGGCAAAAACTGGCGCCATGGCGACATCGAGGATATGCTCAAGACGATCGCGTTCATCGGTGGACACAAATGGACCTCCACCATGATCAAGCGTGTGTACTTTGGAAACTGGCTGCGCGATTAGTGAGCTCCCTTGCCGAAGAATGAGCGTTATAGTAGCCTGCGACTAACAAACTCTACCAGTTCGCAAGCAATGGACGTCGGAACCCTGAAAAATCTCCAAGCCGATACGATCCGCATCCTCGTGTGGGTCCTCTCGTTCCTGACTTTTGGATACGCGACTGGCGAGTTTGAGGTTACCTCCGAGCGACTGGGCGTCTACCGTCCCGAAGAGCACATTGAGTGAGTACTACCATGGCCTTGGTCTGCGAGCCACTTGTTAATATCTCGGACTAGCAACCCAAAAGACTACGCCGATAACGAAGATGCGCGCCAATTCGACAAGCGGCTACGCGGCCCGATTCGGCAGGTCGAGCTTGACATCGATCCAGAGACGGGGATGAAGAATTATATCGCGAATGAGCGTGGCGACTGGGCCACTAGTTCCGCCTTTGTCAAGTTCAGTCTGAGCCGTAGCATCCATTACGGGCGCATGTACACCAGTGGCGGCGCACACAAGGGCAAGGAGGAGGATTTGTGCGAGGCACTTCGGTGCTTGGGGCAAGGTCTCCATACTCTGGAGGACTTTGCGGCTCACTCCAATTATATCGAGCTCGCCTTGCGCGAGATGGGATTCCATAACGTATTCCCTCACACCGGCACGGCAACACAGTGCAATATTCGTGGACATCACGTCTTCCCCTTGGTGACCGGAACCTTTGGTATGGTCGATTTCTTCCACTCGGTCCTCGGTGAAGCCACCGACCATTTCACCCAGTCGGAAGTCAACGAGATGGACCTGGCGCTGGGCGATGCAGAGACAAATGCCCAGTCCAGTAACTCTCTCAATGCCCTTACCGGTCTGCTGGGCAAAATTCCCGGGACCCGGGACCTGGTCATGGAGGCCGAGCATCTGAAACAGCAGTCTGAGGCTCAAGAGAGAAGTAATCGCTCTCACGGCTCTCGGACTGGTTACGTAGCAAGGGACTTTGAGCAAAGCCGCGCACCAGCTGACCCAACCCACTCTACTACTGGGGGCGCTGCGCCGGGACCTGGTCTCCAGGGCATGCCCGACTTCAACCCTCAAGAGACCGTGTCCAAAATCTACCCTATCCTGGCCTTCCGTGACAAGGTCGTACGGAAGCTGAACGCGGTCATCGAGAAGATTCCAGGCTTAGAGACAATCATCGAAAAAATCACAGAGACCCTCACCGTGTTCATCATGTCGCTGCTTGCGCCATTCATCCGACCTCTTATCAATGCCGCATCCAAGTCTCTGCAGACCGGGTCCTCTGGAGTCATTAACGCCTCGGGCAAGCACCAATACGAGCCTTGGACGGACCCTCACTGCACTGATCCCACCCATTCGCTTCTCTCAAAAGACCACTTTGCCAACGTCCTGAACGAGCCCGCCGGGCATGTGGCTTCCGCTATTCTGAAGTACGTCGCTCCCCGTGTGCTGTATGCCTGGCAACATATCGATGTCCCTGAGCAAGAAGTTCTCGAGGACTGCATGCGCATTTTCCACCACCCCGTGCTGCGAGACATGCATAACGAAGCTCACCGCACCATGTTCGAGGCGGTCAGCAAATGGGTCCACTCCCGCGAAGACCGCGGTACACATCTGAACGACATTCTCAGCGCTGAGGGCGTCCGATCCGGCCGCAACACCGGTGGCGTCCCTCACACTCATGGTGGTAGCCAGGGCGGGTTCGCTGCTCTGGGCGGTGCAGCCCATGGCCAAGCACATGGTCAAACACACGCCCAGAGCCAAGGCCACGGCTTCTCTGTAGGTGGTATTCAGTCGTTCTTCTCTCAGTCGCAGACTCAGCATCATCAGCCATCGGGCACGCATGGGCAGGGTTCCTCTGGCTTGCCATGGGACAAGCTCTCCAAGCTTCCCATTCCCGGCATGTCGAATCTGAATAAGCTCGAGAGCACGATTTCTGGGTTCATTCCGGGGAGCTTGCCACATGGTTCAAGGAGGGAACTTGGAGATGATGAGACCGGTTCTGGAAATGCACAAGAGAATACATCGTATCAGCAGCAGCAGCAGCAGCAGCATTCCCAGCAATATGGTCAGGGTCAGCAAGGCTATGGCCAAGGTGGATACAACCAGGGCGGGCACGGTTATTGAGAATCTCGGAGGAGAATTGGAATCCGGGCCAATACATGGCCTGCGTATATGGCTAACGAGGGTATGAATTTGTGACAGACAAGGAGAGCCATGTTGAAGACCCCCGGCACAGTGGCCTTTTCCGCCAGCCAAATGCCTGGGACGGGGTGCTAGTCGATGAATGGGTAGATCATGATACACGAAATGTCTCTCAACCCAATTGCCTTGAACCTGTATTGGCTGTTTAAGTAGTTTCGTGAGTGTGCGCTCTCCAGCTTCAATGGCTGATAAATAACTGAAATAACTGTGACGGCAACTTCTTCTACAATGCGTCAACCTGATAGGCTGAGGGAAATACCTACCTGGCGTGCCAAGTCAAGGCAAACCTAGAGGCGAAAATAGAAGATCTGTATCTGAATCCTGTAGTTCACACGATTAATTACCAGATCTACGTAATAGTACCTCATTATATCGTCGAGTCAACCGAGATCATGACTTGATGATCTCACGAATGTGAGCGTTCAAAGCACTGCTGGCTATCACGGAGCCTCGACACTATCATACAAATGTTCTCTGGATCTCTCCCATTCCACCAAAGCATCCCTCATGCTGAAGCCCAGGCCACAAGTCCAGACGAGTCAATCCCAATCTTTGTTGTTCGCGATTGAACGCGCGTTGGAATCGTCCGGACGCCAATATCTGGCTGTGGTATGGCAATTCTTCGTACAACACAAACCTTTGCCACGGGCCTGTGGACCCTCAAGACAAATGGCATGACTTCGTTCTGACTGCTGATATACAGAGTGCGTTTAGGGGCTGCTTCGATCGGGTAGAGAAAATGCACTCTTGAAGGGAGTAGCCGTTGTCCGGATCGCCAATTCAAGCTTTTCCTTCCATCAATGCGCCTTGCCACGAATGGGCAACATCGCTCTGCGAACGTATCTATGACACACCGTCTTAATCCGCCTAGGAATCACGGCGACAGACGCCCGACGACGGAGGCTGCCTTGCGTGACTTGCACACCAGTCCGATCAAAGCTGGCCTTGGGCTCCATCGCTGGGGCCACTTCAGTGGCACTGGTCGTTGCCGGTGCCGATGATCCTCGTTCAGTGGCAGTCTGCGGAGGCGATAAATGATCACGGACTGACTCTGGTCGGATCGTGGTGGCCTCGCTTTGCGAATCGCCCGTTGGAGGCGGAGTCTGTTGCAGTGGCTTTGCACGAGTTTGCACTCGCACCAGCGGCAAGGGCTCTGCTTCTTCGAACTTGGCCGAAATCCGTTGCAGCGCAGCCGTGATGCGATCATGGGCGGCTTGCTCTTCTGGTGACATGAGCGGAGGTGTGAATGTAGCGTCGTGGGTTCTTTCATCCGCGTCTTTGGGTGTCGTCATGTTTATCGGTGGTGATTGATTCCTCTCTGGTAGATCGTCTTCCGGGAGCTCCTGAATCGTGCGCACTCTGTGTACTCGTCGTATGCCCTTGAGGTCTTCGTCCTCTTCTTCAGACTCCTCGTTGTATTCATAGTATTCGTCGTCGGTCTCCTCCTCGGATGATTCGCTCCAGTCCGAGTCTTCCGAGTCATCTTCAAGATCATGGCTAAAGAAGTTCTCGATATCTTGTCTGACAGTTTCTTCGATCTGTTTCTCGACCGTATCCTCGGCAGATGCGACAGCCTCGCTATGATCAGCAGGGAGTGAGCCTTGGGTCTCACGGTACTCCATAGCCTTGCTCTGTAGCGACGCAGTCGCCATATGCTGATCCAGATACCACGTTGCCATTTTCTGCATATGCAGACTGTGTACGGCCCTGTACGCCTGAGACACAAGGTCCATCACGTACGTAGCCGGAGCGGCTCCGTCGGGATATTGCGCCGCATAGTCGTAGACTTTGGCGCAGTGGAATTCGAAGGTCTCGGCAAATTGGAAGACATCTTTAAACTCGCCACTTGCGAACGAGGACTCTGGCCATTGAGACTCCATGGTTATGACTGTGGATGGGTGATTGTAGAAGGATAGGGTAGAAGACGCGTAGTACGGCTTTTTTACGCGTGAAGCTCGGCAAGGGGGCCTTTTCGCGTTCAACCCTCAGCTATGTAGGCATGAGGAATTTTGATTGGCGCTAACCTGGAACTGCGAACCTACTGTAGATTAAACAGAAAACAAACTCCAAAAAGATCAGATCAGATACTCAAGCGTCAAATAAATCTGATCGGAGAACAAAACAAGAAAGTCGGATTGAGATGAAGAGGCTTCCGCTCTACTAAGAGCCACGAAAATTACGGATCTATGAAGCAAAGGTCAAAGTCGGCGAGGGTCTCCTCAAAGGATCCCAATACGACACTGTCTACCGCATAGATGCCATGGCGCTCTCAGAGAACAAGATACGGTCGCAACTGGCTAACCGTACATGCTAGTACTGGGGTAACCAATTGAACGAGCTGAATCACATACAAAACCAGTCACTGAACCAGGCAGTTCTTAGTGGTAAAATACCCCCTCGTGAGCTCAACCTTGAATCTAAGAGAACTGACCTCAGCGCTAACAGCTCTTTTTCTTCTCTTTGCAGTTGTCTCTCAAGGCAATTCGACTCCCTGCCCTCAACATGACGGGACTGCTGGACCTTCCGGACGAGCTGATCCTCATCATCGTCAACTTCCTACAAGAAGTCCCGACCCAGATACCGTTGCCGTTCTCGGAATGGGGAAACGCGTACGGAAAGGCGATTATGCAATATCCACTGCAACGAGTCAACGACCTGCGCTTTTTATCCTCCGTGGCCCGTCGCTTCAATTATCTGGTAAAACCAACCTTATACCGTACCATCTGCGTCCGCGAACACACCTATCGCAATCATCCGCTGGAGCAGCTGAAGCGCACTCTCGAGAACAATCCCCGCCTGGAAGAACATATCACTTCAGCGATTGTCCCTTGCAATGACTCGATCCATGACGTGTATGGGTTCTTCTGGTCCCCCAACATCCAGACGCTCGCCATTCTCCGGTTCAACGACTGGGAGCCCCTAGAGTGGGAAAATGATTCGCACGTTCGCACATCGCCAGTCACGACGCTGAAATTGATAGACTGCGGCGCGCACGAGGAGGCACTAGCTGCTGTCCTGAGCTGGCCCGCCGCGCTGGAAGTCCTCCATTACGACGTGGAGCAAGGCGAGTGGGACGGACATTACAGCGACCAGCCCGAAAAAAGCTGGACATGCGCTGCCTTCGTGCGAACGCTGCAGTCACAAAAGGACACACTAAGGGAATTGACCCTCACTCGACCGCCGCTCGACCATGAAGGATTGGGCAACGGCCCACGCATTGACCTGAGCGATTTCACGGCTCTGGCCACGCTCCGCATCTACCACGTCTTTCTATGCGGGTGGGACGACCGCCTCGATGCCTGGAGGAGTCTTCCCCGTAATCTGGAGGAGTTGGAGGTCTTCTACGATGACACGGACCTCACCCGGTTCGATGAAGATGAGTTTCTACGGGGCCTGCTGGCGCATAAAAGGGCACAACTTCCCCGGTTACGGAGGGTGTCGATCAGCTCACCCGAAATGACGTGGGATTCTGAAGCCGAAGCGTGGAAGCCTTCTGGTCCATGGACACCGCCATCTCCCCTGGCGCGAGCTTGTGAAACTGCGGGCGTGAAGCTGGATGTGTATTTGGGCATTACCGAACCTCCCAAGTATGAAGAACTGGATCTTCCTCAGCTTCTCAACCAACCGGGAACAAGGCGCCAACTTGGTTGATGAACCAAGAACTTCGCTCAGCATGGGCACCACTTGATAACCCCAAAAACCTCAACTTGTAAATAATTGAGATCAAAGCTTTGTCGGACGACAGCAGCATTTTGAAAATAACCTTGTTGAGACACTCGACCTCCTAGAGAACCGCCTCACTGTACATGCTTGGTACCTAAAACGGGAACTTTATTTAGTAAGATACATCCTTTCTTCCAAGGTAGACCAACTCGGTTACAATTCCTATGCCCGAAAATCAATAATAGTAGCTCATTGTTAACCGTTGTCATTGGCGCTGGCAGAGAAATGACTAAAAGCATAAAGCGTTACGCACCGAAGCACCATCTATCCCATTGTATCATGAGACAGGTCAATCTAGTCATCAGTCATAAGAAAGAGAAAAATAAAAACAATCCCAAGACTCCCTCTCCAAGATCCATCCGGAGAAATGCACGCTCAAAACACAGATTCAACCCGCACCCACTGTCACAGCTTGGTGCCCTCACGCCCGCTATCACTTGGCCGCCTAGGCCGAAGGGGTCCCAACGATGTACCCGCACCACTACTTGGGCCCGGCGCAGACGTAGAGGTCAATTGTGTCCGGGATGGTTCGTTACCAGTGCTGTTGGTGCGCACGCTGCTTGCTCGAGTGCCATTGTGAAGACGGGGATTCATGAGCCATTGTACCTGCATGCGCACGCTGTTGAGAGCGGCATTGGTGTGTGCCATGTCTTCCTTGATGCGGAGACACTCATTCATAATCGTCATACTGGCGCGAGCGTCGAGATCTGTAAGAGCGTGCGACACTTGGCTGACCTCTTCGCGGAGAGACTCGTGGAGCGAGAGAAGATATTGTGTGGTATGGGATGAGAAAGCATTTGCAGAGTCTGCTGATTCCTCTGCATCGATGGGGTGTTGCCGGTCCCTGTCTCCAGTGGTAGCAGATCTTCCGCTGCCCACGCGCGCGGACTCGTGAAGTGTGGACCGTATCTTTGCCATTCCGTCCTCGAAGATTTCATTGCGCTGCTGGAGATGTCGCATATTGAGCTCTAGAGATTTGATCCGTGTATTTTGCGCCTCGAGATACGGTCCTATTGAGACCAGCGGGCACTGTTGTTCATGCGTCGTAATATCTGCACGTCGGAGCTTGACTGAACAACCATATTGTGATGCGGCGCAGGGGCTCACCACATCGGGGCAAGTCTCGACATGTTTCTTCAACGACCGCCGTGGAATAGTACTCGCGCAATCATGGCAAGTCGCTTCCAAGCTGGGACAAAGTTCTCTATCATGCTCGGCAAAGTCCTGCTCCATGACGTCCTCGTTGCAGCGCTCGCACCGACAATAGTTATGCATACATCGTTCTTCCGGCTGGAGATCCTTTTTCCGGGTCTTTTTCCCGCACGATTCATCCGGGCACGGTACCAGCCGATAGCCGCAGTATTTCTCCACATGCGACTGGACATGGCCTCGTGGCACAATCTCCTCGCAGCCTTCTCCGACCAACGGACACCGTACTTGGATCTCATCGCACATGTTTACCAATAGGCGGGGCACGCTGGTCGATATCCGGGTTGTGGGGGTCCGGCAAGAGGGACACGGGAACTCGTCCGAGTCGGCCGAGCGGAAGGTGGTGATGGCCGATCCCAGACATTTTTGGCAAAAAACGTGATCACATTGGAGTTGCACGGGTTGCACAAAGGGGCAGTGGCAGATCGGACACATGAGGTGTGAATCGTAGCTGGAGACGAAATCAAGGGCGCGGAGGTCGACTAAGTCGTCACGGTCGGAGCTAGCCTCCATGGCCAGGAAGTCACGAATATCCATGTTGCACTAAGATGAAAGCCTTCAAAGAGGGCGTGGAAATGGTTTTGGTGACTTTGGGCGCCTTTAACTGCGGTTGTGTTGCTGCGCAGAAGTTCCGGCGTCAGCTTGTGAATGTGGTGGGTAAGAGTAATGCGGGATGGGATATAGATACCGAGGTCGTTCACAAGGTACGCAGGACCCCTTGGGGTGAGAATTGAATGAGGTTCATTCAATAGAGAAAATCAAGCCCAACGAGTCTGGCAGTAGCGCAGGCAGTCTAAAAAAAAGTAGTGCAGAGGGACAGATGGAAGAAGGTGGGGGAAAGTAATTATTGCGGAGGGGGGGAAGGGGGAAGAAGGTGAGGCAAATGGCGGAAAGCGGGTCGGAGTTGCAGGCAGTTCCGTCGCTCGGCCATTTGCATTTGGCCCTTGGGAGCCCTTGCGGTTGGGAACTTGGGGGGAATCCAAACGACTGCCTGGACCCTCAGCTGCGACCTCAGCTGCCACTGTCGTCTCGCATCCACCCACCAGCATCGCGATCCGGAAAATTATCTGATCACATTCTGCGACCACACTGTCCATCGCTATCCGGGGACATTTCCATTACCAGACCTTCCCACCACAGACTTGCCTCCCCTTGCGCCGCCCATCTGACACCACCATGACGAACCCATCCCAGCTCTTCCTACTCGCCGATCACATCAAGCTCTCCCTTCTCGAGCGACAGCGCGCCATCTCTCTAGATCTCGAACCCAATGCACAAGATGGTGAAATCTCCCGGTCGCTCGACTCCCTCCAAGCGGGCATCCAGGCCGTTGAAGCCGAGCAGGCACGGCTAGTCGAGTCCAACGACAGCGCAGGCGCTGCCGCCTTGAAGGACCAGCTTGGCCCCCTCCACGACCAACTCCGCGATCTCTCCTCCCAATTCTACGGCACAGATGGCGGGCCCGCCGGCCAAGAGGGCTCAGACTCCGTGCATCGGTCCGCGACATCGCCCGATCTCAAACAACCCGTTCCACAACATCCCCCGTCCAAATCGGTGCGGTTCATGGATAACTCGGCGGCTGCCGCGGCCGTCCAGGAAGAAATTGACGAAGAGGAGGATCGCAATCGTCAACATCTCTTCCGGCCGTACCGCGATGAGCCGTCGCCGCCGGGCGTGGATACATCCAATATGTCTAACGAGCAGATCTATCTGCACCATGATCGGGTGATGCGTGAACAGGATGATCAACTCGACCAGTTAGGCGAGTCGATTGGACGCCAGCACCAGCTGAGTATTCAGATTGGAGATGAGCTCGATGGTCACGTTGCGCTGCTGGACGGCATGGACGGTGATGTCGAGCGTCATCAGAATCGACTCGACGGGGCGCGGCGGCGGCTGGACCGAATTCGCCGCAAGGCGGGTGACAATTGGAGTATGATGACCATTATTGGGTTGATCATTATCCTGGTTATTCTGATTGTTATTTTAAAGTAATGGCATCGTTCGGCCGATAGTGGTTTTATTTTTTGGATTGTTATGAAACTTGTCTACCTGCGAGCGGGCGTTTTTGGGTCTTGGTGGAATGGACAATTTTATAACCTCCTTGATGGCTCACGGTATGGACTTGGCGTTAGGATAATCAATTCAAGTTGCCAGGTCCGCTTGACAACCTCTTCATTTGTGAAATTGAGAAACATGGATCACGGCGGCAATTTCGGCTGAGACGAAGATATCCGCATCTCCTCATGCACACCCAGGAATCAGAACGATCACGATTTCATGTAAAACTGTCAACTCCGCCAACCTTTGACCACCCTTGAGCTTTTCCAACCTTCAATGCAAACTTCCACCCGCAACGACGATAACGAAGCAGCTCACTTCTGCTCCGGCACATGCTTGGTCTTCTGTTGCAATTCCTGGAAAGCCTTATCCGAGGCATCACACTCGCCCCGATCCGCCTTGACCTGATAGTAAGAGAAACAGGGTTAGCCATGGCCCATCTCCCATCTGGGTTCGGATTGTGATGGAGTTTATACGAACATCTGCTTCGCTGTTGCTGGCCAGCTCCGCGTTCCACTTTGCCTGGCCGGTTTTCTGGCTCTTTAACTGCTGGTCTTTTTTGGCCTCATAGTGATCGGTGAGGTCGTCGCGATCTGGATGGTGATTCGGTTAGGTTAGTGACCTCCGGGTGTCTTGCAAGGCTTTAGGTCACTCACTCCTGTCGCTTTCCTTAAGGCTGCATCGTGGCGTGGAGGTGTGGAATGTAGAGACGGAGGGCAGAACGTAGCTCGAAGGCAGAACACGACGGGAGCTAGCCCGGACGGAGGTGAGGAAGGACATGGCCATGACTAAATTGGTGGATGGAGGAGGTTCGTCGAAAGATTGAGGTCGGGGAGGGCTTGGTCGAAGAAGTACGTGCGAAGTCAAACAGGAGGGAGGATCGAAGTATATATCACGGGCGTCAATGGAAAGAATTCCCCACAAGGATAACCAAAATGTGTCGTACAGCTTTGTCGTGGGGATTCCAACTACTTTAAACACCTTAAACCAACCGAGGAATACTGGGAAATGTGCAATTCCCCTCTTTCTACCTATTCGTGATTCCCAGTTGCTGTTCCACAGGCAATGACGTCAGCGATACTCAAGGGCGACCGGATGGGCGGAATATGACTTTGTCCTTCATTAGGTTGGGACTCAATGCATTGACTAAATGTCATACGACACTTTCTTTCTGACAGTGCTCTAGACTAGCTAACAATCACCCGTGCTGAACAGTGGCTTCGAAGCTTTGCAATTATCGAAGGTCCATGTCCGCTAGTCGGGATTGCGCATTCTCGACCGTGCTGTTCCTCCGACGGACTCGAGTAATGACATCATGAGATATATGGAGAATAATCATCACCAGTGACGCAGGGGAATGTCTTGTCAATAAAGGGGATCTTCTGGAAAGATGTCCATCATTGCTAAACAGTACCTAAAAGGCAAAGCTGTGGATACCATTCTAGAAGGCACGTCCAAGGCCGACCAGCCACCTGCCAACGTACGATATACCTGCCACCTCGGAAAACTTTCAGGGAGGACGTGGTTGCGAGACGTATGCCTTTTTGCAGCCAGCAAACCTTTTCCCGTACTTGAGAATTCATGGACGAGACCTACGGAGAACCCGAGTGGAGATAGTCATGATGAGTGGATAATAATGGATTCAATATGAGACATAGGCAGAAGTAAACAACCATTTTCAACGCATGGTCAATTCGCATGTTCCGCGAGAGACCCCCAGGATATCGATTTCAAAAACAGAAAACAACTCCGCATCCCATGGTTTCGCTTCGCAACCAGAACCCCCAACCAGCCACTGCACCCCGTGGCAAGTGATGAGTATTCGCGTGTCACCCATCCCCAAAAGAAAACCGATATACAAGCCAGAAAGGGTCAAATATAAGATAGACGAGAATTGAAAACCAGGTGCAACAAAGCCAGCAAAAGAAAACCAAAAAAAACGAACCCAGATATTGCAATAGTGCCCAGGCAATGCAGACGTGTATCGTTTCCGCCTCTAGATCCTTGAAAAACATGATATCCGTCCCGCCCCATGAGGAAAACAAAACCGCAAGAAAGTCCACGAAGCAAGGAAATCGTCGAGATATGTCACAGCGTATGTGGATGAAAAGAGAGAGAGAGGTGGCGAGCCGGGGTAAAAGGTCACTCGCAAGCGATCCAATCCTTTTTCCCGACCCTGGGAAAAGGCAAAAAAACCAACTCCGGGTTCCCAATGCGACATGCGCGTCACTGCACGGTCTAAACATCATCGGCGGGCCCGACCGAGAGAAACAATAAACACAGGCCCAAGAATAGTAAGTTTCGGGTCCCTCCCCGAGAGACCGCAGGTATCGTGTGGATAAGAATGCAAAAAGGGGTTCAAATCGCAAAGGCGCCGTCGCTCGCAACAAGCTGGAAACATCGCAAGAAATCTAGATGAAAGGCGAAGATGGTCGTGATCGGCGGGAGAGAGAGGTGTGGTATGTACAAGAGCCGGATTTTCGTCCAAAGTTTTCGAGTGTTTTTGAAGAGATTTTGTTAGAAGAATAGGATTCGCCATGTCGTAGAAAGATTGGATATTTCCATAGGTGGTGTGGTCGTGTCGGAAAGGGTAAAGGATGCAAGATAGTCATGATGGACGAAAATGCAGTGAAAAGAAGTTATTAAGACCTGCGATTAGAGGGACCCGCGCGATGATGCAAAACTTGAACTCAGGTGTGACGTGCAGAGACATGTGCCGCTAGGACAAAGGGAAAAAAGGGCTCGCAAGCAAGCGCCTTTCATTCGGCGGAGACCTCGGGCCTCTTTACCAACGACGCTGAGCAGTCTGCATCATCGACGGCGAGATTGACGAGGGAGGGCTGGTCATGGTCATTCCCGTAGTAGGGTTGACGATGGGAATGACTTTGCGGGTCCGATTGGCAGCAGGCTGATTGAAGTTGACATGGTTGGGGTTGGCAGCGACATTAGCACCGACGTTGGCAGCAACGTTGGCGTGGACAAAGGCGTTGGTCGAGGCGGGAGAAAGGGAGATGGCTGGGGTGACCTGCTGTACCGGCTGGATCTGGTGCTGCAGAGGCGAGGTATCGGGCGAGCCGCTGGAGAGCGAGGAGCGGTCGGACGAAGCAGAGTGGATGGAGTGCAGCTACAAAGTCAAACATCAGCAAGGAACACTTTCAAAGGATTGCGTTGCTGTTGCTGCCGATGTTGTTGTTCTTGGCCGACCGACGATCGCCCATGGGCAGGGAGGTATTTTGATCGGGAGTGCGCAAGGACATGATGCGGGAGGGGGAAGGGAAGAGGGCAGTCGCTGCAGGATCCGCCAATCTCAACATACATCTTCATCGGTCAGAAGGTTAGGGCAGAACTCCAAGTCATCATCGAGATCAAAGGAACGGCCGGCTTCAAATCGGGCCCGGAAGGCCGTCACGGCTGGGGCTTCCGCAAGTTCCCGCATGCTTTTGACACCACGGAATTGACGCTGGGCGTTCTGCTGAGCCATCTTGGGGCCTCGGCGAGTACGACCGTGGTGGTTGTTGGAGTGCATCTGCGTTGCGTGATGGGGGTGTTGCGGCTGGTGGTGTTGCTGCTGGTGGTGGTGGTGGTGGGTGTAGAGGAATGCAGACATGATGATCGAGGGAGTATCCAGCACCCGAGCGACGATAGACAAGAGAAAAGATGAGACGGGAGATTGGAAAACGAAGAAAGGAGGAAAAGAAAGCGAGTCGAAACGTAGGTAGTTGGGAGGTTGGGGAAGTGCAAGAAGGAAGTGGGAGTGGAAGAGGAAGAGAGCGAGAGAGGAAGATCGAATTGGAGTGGAGGAGTCAGTCTGTGGGAGGGAGGCGAAGGAAAAAAAGAGGGGTGTTTTGGGGCTGAGAAGGTGCGGTATGGTCACGTTTGGTAATGTTGTGAAGGCCGGGGAGAGTTCGAGAACGACTCCGTACTCCTTATATCGAGGCACGCAGGCAAGAACGTAAGATATGTAAGATTGATTGTATGGTATGGTTACCACGTTCCCTTAGTGGACTCGCCGCACTAGCGAAAGGTCACGCACCAACCAAACCCGCTCGAGCGCCGCCGGTGGCGAAGAAGCAAGATCACTGCCAATCAGCCCAGCGCGATGGAGCTTAATCGGCCCACTGCCAAATGCCGCTCCCCTGGGCGGTTACTCACTGGTCCGTGACGTCGTCGACCAATGTGAAACTAAGCCTATTCAGGCTTAGCAGCAGATCCGGTTGAACTCGCTGAGTCGCTGCAGGACGGTACGGTTAACGGTATTTCTGCCTGAGTACGCAGGGGAGGACGAGGGAGGTCTAGAGGCTACAACGAGGGACAGTATATACGCCCATGACTCCAAGCATACAAAACAAAGTGAGTTGACTTGGAGTCTCCCCTTTGACCATCACGATGATACGATCTCATCCTTTGCCCCCCCCTCTCTGTCTCCATACACATCGGTCATAATTGATTGACGGGCCCATGGATCCCAAGGCGACAATGAGGATTGTTACAATGCTCCAATTTTAGAGGAAAGGAAACTCCACACACACACACACACACACACACACACACACACACCAGTCAGGCTACTCAACAGTGAACACTGGAGACCACCGGAAAAAACCCCCCTCCTTCAGCCACACCCCAACCGGAATAGGCATACCATCTCCCCCATGTTCTGTGACACCGCCCGTGCTGCGACCAGTTGCTAACTTGCTGGTGGTCCCAACATACGGGTATCCCGACGACGAAGTCCCGGCACTCCCTAAAACCATCGTTGGCGCTGGGTTAAGCCACCCTCGTCAAAGTTTGGTCTCAATCCTTGACTTCTCTCTTTCGTCTTAGTCTGCTGCAGGCTCTCAGGACTGACTGGGCAGTGGGCAGGACAGGGCAGCCGTCCAGGCACATTCTCCGTCCTTGTAGGGCCCCGGCTGTGGCTGCTGATCACTGATCGTCTGCCCTCCCTACTCCTACTCACCTAGAGCTCAGGCGTGTTCCCCAATTCTGCGACCGACATGTCCCCCCAAGCGGAGACCACTTAGGGCAAAGACTGACGTGACAACAAGCCACGCCACCTTTGTCCATGAGGGTGTAGGATTGCAGAACCCCTCCCCGCCACCCCCTCTCATGATTGGTACTGTGAGATCGGACGCTCCGCCTAGAACGGCAGAGCTCATCATTGCGGTTTCCGGGCTAGTCTGGAAGACACAGCAACAATCTTGAAACCAACGAGCACTGCAAATGGAGGATTATTCGCCTCTGTGACCAACGAGAAGGCCTTCGCACCACCACGGATTGGCGGGTGCTGTCACCAGACTCGCTACTATTACTGAAATATTCAGGCTTAAAGTTCAATCCTGTTGTACTCCAGAAGAGTTGCTAAGTTGCTGAACTTACTCTCCACTTGTACAGTGTACTCCGTACTTGGGTACAAAGCACCACTCCGTCCACCGTTCGACTACCCAACTTGGACCCTCTGTGGTTCCACCATTGCCTGCAATGGGTATGTGGTGGACCCCAGAGATCCAATGCACAGGACTGTAGTAGACAGGAGTCACAGGACTGTAGTAGTTTATAACTTTATAGTAGGAGTTGGGTTTCGACGCCGTTCCTGACTCTTTGGCGGTTAGTGAGACTATGTGGGCAGACCGTAGGGCCGTGGGCGTAGGCGCCTGTTGGAACATCTATCTTCTCACCCTGGTCCACTTGTAGCACCCCTAGACATTACTGGATAAGCCTCCTCGTGTTCAACCTGCATTGATTCGTGTCCCTTGCCTTTCTCCATATGATCCCACAGGGTACCCGAATCAACCGTGCCTGAGGGCTTCAGGTACCTGGTACCTCGCAGTGAATGGAACTGTACCTACTTCCGGGCCTACACCGCTCCTTTCGAGGGGAGTTCATCCCCTCTCTAATGCAATCCCCGCCCGTGGGATTATGCCAGAGGACATAGGACATAGTCATAGTAATTGAGGTAGTAAGGGTCATAGTAATTGAGGTAGTAAGGGTCATCGTAATTGTTGGTAGTCTCATCCCTGCACCCATTCATATAGCTGGACGTAGCGCCCGTGCCGTGATTCACGATTAGATGCACTGATGCCGGCAGTTGCTCAACACTTGAACCATGCAGCTGACACATCGACTCCCACGCCTCGATGCCTGCAGGACATGCAACCGCTTCAATCTCACATAATGATCGAGCGCTGCATGAAAGAATGAACAATTCCAGATCAGCGAAGGGGCTTAGGAAGTTCGTTTTCGAACTTCTACCCCAGACATACCCACGCAAGGGAGGAGTAGACCACACGACTTACCCTGGTTCAATTACATAGGAACCCGACGATGTTGATGTTTCGGGGGTGGCGGTGGTACATGAACGCTCCTTGACTCCGATTCGGAGTTGTTTTGGAGACTGGTCTGGTTTGCAATGGAGAATGCCGACTGTATCTGGGGAGACTTCAGACATTGGAGTTATACGCTCACCGGAGATGAACACAAGTCTCTTAGGTACCAAGATGGCTTGACGGTAAACCTCCAGGGCTGTGCCTTCCAAGCTCAAATGCTGGGTTGTCTCCAACCTATAACAGTCAACGCTCATCGGTGCCAGATAGTGCACACGAGATGATCTGGTTCTGCATTCTGCATAACATGAACTCCCACTGAACTGGAGTCCATCGTATTTGTGACTGGTCGAGTTTGCTCGTGTGCGAACCGGCAATTTAAAATCAACATGGTATTAGTGTTAGCCTCTTGCCTAGACAACCTAAGTTTATGATCATCTCCCTTGGAATGTTATACACACACGCCCGGAAGATTACTAAGATGCCAGCTCTGTACACCCCTAAGTCATCTTCAAGGCCACTATCGCTATCATGCAAAAGGTTGTATAATCCAAAGCAACGCCAATTGAAGGAATTCATGCCCATCGTAGTAAACGCCATCATTTGCAAACCAGACGCCACCCCGTGCAGGTATATACCATGTCCACACGGGCATCACTTGTCCAAGTTCTTGCTCTTGACCATCCGCCCAATCAGCTCCTTGCAATGCTTCTCACTGTACTGCTCCCAAACCTCATACAAGGAGAGAAGCTCCTGGGTACATTCAATGACAGCCTTAATATCAATCTCACTTTCAGCCAGCCACTGCACAAGCTTTTGGATGCGAGGTGGACCGGAGCCGGGTTTCTCTGACAATGCGGCCAGCATGCCCATACCGCCACCGTCTCTCATCGCTCCTGCCAAGGCAGACTGCGCCGAGTTGCCAAAGCTACCCGGGTGAGATGGCTTGAAGACCACGGCGACGATGATGGCCATGATAGCAATGATATGTGGTGGGTGGAGAAGAGGTAGATCCGTTAAATAGTGGTCATTGATGACGGACCACGCCAAGGCAACCTCGTCCGAGCTGAGGGGTAACTCGGATTGTAGCTCTGACAGGGTGCGGTATGGATGGTGCACGATGAGTTGCGAGCTCATCTCGGAGATCAAGGCAAATTCACATTCTCCCAGTTTGGCTACATCTGGGGTGATGAACTCTGTAGAAGAAGTTAGAGGAGACGCTTCTCTTTCTTAAACAAAGGATAAAAACGGAATCGATATGGAGGACATACCGGGATAGAGACCGCGGGCCTCACCGACCACGAAGCGGATGTGCTGGGGGCATTCCTCCATCTTACAGGCCAGGTAGAATGCAGTGGTGAGAACCAGATAGGGATTGGTCTGGCGAATCTCATTCTTGGTGTAGAATCGTTTCAGATATACCTGGGCGGTAGCAATGGCCTGCTGACGGGTGGACATGCGCTTGCCCAGTTTGATGAGTTCTGTGCTGGGTCAGATTTTCTCTTCAACATCTTGAGGGAGCTATACTCACGCTGGTTGAAGTAGATATTCAGTAGTCGCTGGTCTGGTAATGGGAACTGCGAATGCGTGACCTTATCTTGTTCTCGGAGTCTGTCCCGAACTTCGGCCAACTTCTCCCTCGAGAAAAGCCAGTGACGACGCTGGGTCGAGGCCCAGTAGTTGGCAGCCATGACTGAATGACTATGAAACGATCAGAGATCTATCAACATGCATCGCACCAGCAGAGAAGGGGCTGTATAGATCAGATCTCGGGCTTTGCAGTTTGATAAGGCCAGCAGGAGGTGCCCAAAGAGGTATAGTAGGGCCCAGCCCTGGTCCCGTGCCCGCCCGGCGATGGCGTCAAGCGTTCTGGTCTGCCAGTGATTCCCAGCAATGGCCGGCCGCGCATTATTCATTGATCCTTGACACTGCGAAAGCCACCCCCCACCGGTTTAACGTTCACTTTGATGCTCCCCGACCTCAGATCTTCAGACTCCGCCCCTTCGGGAGTCCCTTTCGCATTCTTACATCCTCGTTCAACCCAGAATCCTGGTCATGCTCCCTTGAATAATGCCGGGTGCTCGATAACAATTTTCCTCTGAACATGGCACCCGGCGAGTCCAAAGATGAGCGCGACAAACGAGTTGCTCGGCTCTGGGAAACTCTGGACACGCGCAAAGAGGGTCATATCGACTTGAATGGTCTGAAAAAAGGCTTGAAAAAGATCGACCACCGTGAGTTGTCGCCGTTCCTGACCGGGTCTTGTGCCGGAAGCTCCCGACTGACGCGGTCGCATTGCTAGCTCTAAAAAATGCAGATGACATGCTGCGCAGCATCCTGCACGATGTCGACACCAACGGTGATGGCCAGATAGATTACAACGGTACGCTGCTGCAGCTTGCTCCCCTTATCACCCTCAGGTCGGGCACCTGTCTGAGAACACTCCTCCCCTAACCAGCTTTCCTCAGAATTCCGCACGTTCATCGACCACACCGAGTCCGGGTTATGGCGAATGTTTCAGGCCATCGATCGCAACCACAATGGAGAAATTGACAAGGGAGAGCTACGAAGTGCATTTGCGCAGTCTGGCGTTACCGTCTCGAGTGCAAGGCTCGACAATTTCTTTGCCGAGGTTGACAAAAACAATGACGGGGTAATATCTTACGAGGAATGGAGGTTTGTTGAACACCCGCCTCCGGTCAAGTGCTTGCTTGAAGGAAGATCAGATCTCAAGTGGAACAAAATGCAGCTGACTCAATACCTTCTTTCGTCTCAATTTAGGGATTTCCTTCTTTTCCTACCTCTGCATTCCACGTCCGACCTACGCGCCGTCTTGTCATACTACACAGCGACGGGCAATCTAAACCCGGAAGGAGATGTCCACATCAATGATCTGCAGGGTTTAGGTACAGACCACACCTTTCCTAGCCGTTATCTTCTGGCCTTACAGCGCCTCTTGTACAATATTCTCTCTTTGCCTGCGCTGGCCTCACTCCTTCCTTCAGCCCTCGCGGAAACCACCACCAGTTTGGCTTTAACGTCAACCACCGCTTTCGGGACTGAATATGCCTCGTTAGATGGTGACTTCGAGCTGGAGTGGCTGCCCATCCCCAAGATCGTCGCCATGTGGATGTCCTTCCGCTACTATGAACGCAAGTTGACCGAGAATACCCCTCAACTAGGCTACTTCATTGCAGGTGGAATTGCAGGCGTTGTCTCGAGGACGGCTACTGCCCCTCTTGATCGCCTCAAGGTCTACCTCATCGCCCAGACGGGGACTAAGAACACGGCGGTTCGCGCGGCAAAGGATGGCGCTCCCTTGGCGGCGGCGGGCAAAGCGTCTCGAAGCTTGGCGGATGCTCTGAAGGAGCTATGGCGTGCCGGTGGAATTCGGAGCTTGTTTGCCGGTTTGTCTCTCTTGCCGCACCAGGTTACGGGAATATTGATCTAACGGATGTACAGGAAATGGATTGAATGTTCTGAAGGTGATGCCAGAATCTGCCATCAAGTTTGGAGCCTACGAGGTGAGCCAATCCTTGTTCAGCAACTGTGTCATTTCACATCTGATTTCGAATCTAGTCGGCAAAACAAGCGTTCGCGAAACTCGAAGGACACAACGACCCCAAGAAGCTTCGGCCCACATCACAGTTCTTGTCGGGCGGTATTGGTGGAATGGTCGCCCAGTAGGCTATGCACTTTCCGGTCACGGTTATAAGAAAAGTTCTCTGACTGAATGCCTGCAGATGCTTTGTCTACCCTCTTGACACGTTGAAATTGTGAGTCAATCCTGCTTCAAGGTGTGCCTTAAATGTGCAATTTCTGACGCTTCTCCCCCAGTCGGATGCAGTGTTCAACCGTCGAAGGTGGTTTGAGAGGGAACAAGCTCATCATTGCCACGGCACAAAAAGTGGTGAGCACAAACGGGATTCTTGGTTTCTTCCGTGGCCTGCCGCTGGGCCTCATTGGGATGTTTCCCTACGCGGCGATTGACCTCAGCACCTTCGAATATTTAAAACGAGCTCTCGTCTCTCGCCAAGCCTGCATGGAGCATTGTCATGAGGACGACGTGACATTGAACAACTTCCTGACTGGATCGATTGGTGCCATTAGTGGCGGGTTCAGCGCCTCAGTCGTCTATCCTCTCAACGTGATGCGGACTCGCCTCCAGGCCCAGGGTACTGTTCTTCACCCAACGACATACTCCAGCATCACCGATGTTGCCCGCAAGACTTTCCAGGCTGAAGGACTTCGGGGATTCTACAAAGGCCTCACCCCTAATCTTCTCAAAGTGGCGCCAGCCGTGTCCATCAGCTACGTGGTCTACGAGAACTCGAAGCGGATGCTTGGCCTGAAATAGGCCTACTATCTTGGATCGGCCTACAATAGCCCAACTCGCTCTCACCTTCAGTCTCACCTTCGGTCTCACCTTCGGTCTCACCTTCGGTCTCACTTTAAAATTCACATTCGCCTACCTTTTCTCCCACCACCAACCCCCCCACCCGCCGCCTTCGACCTACCAATTTCCCTTGTTTTCATTGTCCCTTTAGAGCCATTTCCGCCCAAGATACCCGCAAAAATATCTCACCACACACATATGGCACAGCTTCTCTCTGTTCCAGATTGGATATATCTTATCCCCAGATCAGACGTCTGGCACATATCAATGCCAAATCACTTGCATCTTCCCCTGGCTTTACCTCGTTTGCTTTGCTTTTCTCATTTATGAGGCATCCTCCACTTGACAGGGGCCTTGCTATAAAGCCAAACCAGGGGAATGACGCTCTGAAACAATATTTTCAAACATAAGCATGGCAAGGCGTCGAGACATGAATTTACATGCATTGCTACAGGGTCTATTTTTTGTTTCCTTTTTTTTTCTGTGAATATTGAGTATACTGAATCTCACTTATGGACATTTTACCCGACTAGGTCGAATTTCGTGTGGGCTGGAGGTGTTGGACAGAGGCTACATCACGATAATTTCAATGTACTTGCAGTTTAGATATCTCCATATCCAATAGACGTGCATGATTAACCGAGAAATCCAACACTCCAGCGATCAATCCTCTCCGAGCTTTATCAATTTCAGTTGTAGTTCCTCACTTCGCAGCCTGCACCACTCTCACTTCCTCATCCTTGGGCAACACATCCGGCAACGGACCAACCGGCGTAATCGCAAACTGATTAATCTGCTTATGCGACTTGGTATAATGCTTCTTGATATGCTCAAAGTCCGTCGTCTCCCGGAACGCAGGCAGATCCCAGTACAGTCCCCGCACCCAGCGGTGAATAGCCGGGTATCCGGAACGAATATCTCGAATGTTGCACTTGAAGTGCTGCACGTAGACGGGGTCAAAGCGGATGATCGTCGTGAACAGGCGGATATCAGCCTCGGTGACGGTGTTGCCGAAGAAGTATGGCGAGACGGAGGCTTGCTTGGCGAGGTGGGCTTCGATTTTGTCGAGGGAGGAGAAGAGGGTGGTTACGGCCTTTTCGTAGGCTTCCTGGGTGGTTGCGAAGCCGGATTTGTAGACGCCGTTGTTGACGTCGTTGTAGATCCATTCGTTGGAGGTGTCGATGTCGGTGCGGTGGGCGGAGGGGTAGAGGTCGATTTTCTTGTATTGCTCCGGGAGCAGGTCGTCGAACTCGTAGTAGAGCATGCGGATGATTTCCGCGCTCTGGCATGGGTGTTGGTTAGATGGGTGCTGGCTTGCGGAGTTCAAGAGTCTTACCTCATTGCTGACAATCTGGCCCGTCTTTTTGTCGAAGAGAACCGGGACGGTGAAACGACCGGTGTAGTCGGGGTCGTTGGAGAAGTAGATATCACGCAGGTGGGTAAAGTCTTTGTGCAGCGGGTCGGGGATGGTGTTCTCGCCGGGCAGGTTCTCGTCGGAAGTGGCAAAGCGCCATCCTATATACGAAATTAGGAGATGATTTCTCTTAGCAAAGAATTGCAGCAAATACTGACCCTTCTCTCCGAGGTGCCAGTGTACCGACGAGAAGGAGATGATGTCCTCCAAACCCTTGAGCTTGCGGGTGATCAGAGTGCGATGGGCTAGATTAGATGACATTAGTACTTCTTCACGACACATGCAGTACCAATTGGACTTGAACATACCCCAGGGACAAGCGTACGAGACGTAGAGATGATAGCGGCCCTTCTCAGGTGGGAACTGTGCCCCGGACTCGCGGGAGATAAAGCTGCGGAACACAGACTGCTGGCGCTTGAACTCGCCGGACTTGTCATTGGGGTTGACCCAGTCGGTGATCTTATTCGAGTTGCCGGTCTATACATAGCTAGTCAGTTAAATGCTTATTACCAACGGAATGGCCCATGGTTTCAGTCCATTGCTTACCGCCATAGTTCGTGATGATCTTGCCACGGATGTTGGGATTGTAGAAGCTGCAATGAACCCCGCACGGAAGGCTGGTCGTGATAGAGTGAGTACTGCTGGTGAGCGCAGTAATGTCAAGATCATCCGCAAGATACAGCCCGCTTTATAGATCTCGTTGGAAGTAATCCTAGATCAAGTCCAAATTCCAAAGAACTAATAGGAAAGAAGAAGAGAACCCTTCCGAGCTTGCGGCTGCGGGGAGGAAGATGGCGGATTCCATGACCGTCATGACGAGATGCTGAATCAGCTTCTTATCGCTTATCAAGGCGGGGCCCGTCAGCAGTGACAAATTTGACAAAGCAGTGACTCAGGATCATTCACGCATTTGGCAGCCCTCACAGAGGTTTACTCAAGTTGATACACCATCGACATGTTTAATAATAGCCAAGCCGTGAGCCATAGAAAGAAGCAATTGTAATTTCAAGACTGGAATTCTAGCATCACCAGGAGCGGCTTCGTTGGTAATCATGATGAATGTAACTACTGCTTCTTTTCCATCCCCAAGAGACTGCCACCAACGAGGGTGTCTTGAACGGCTCTTAATCTATTTGCTTAGCTTCACCATCACATACGGAATCTCCACGTCCTCCTCAGTCTGATCCTCAGCGGTCACCTCGAAGATGACGTTCATCTGGTGTTCCGGCACGGGCTTCTTGCTGACGTGCTCGACTAGCTTGCTCATCCTGTGCCGAGTCAGTAATCGGTAAGGTATAGTGGTGGCAAATGTCTAGAGGCGAGGGAACTTACGGCAGAGGAAGGCGGTCCTTAACCTTGGATGGGGGATAGAAGCTGGCATACAGCAAGCTGACGCCAGAGCTGACCATGGTGATATCCAGGCCCCGCTCGGCAAAGTGGTCCAAGAATTCCTGGAGGGGAATGTCGTCCAGCTCAAAGCGGTCCCACAGGCGATCAATGGTGACTTCGCCCTGCTTGCCCTGATATTTGCCCTTGGGACTGGCGACGGGCTCACTGAAGCCAAAGAATGGCAGCGCAAGGTTGATGAAGCCATTCTTGTACTGCTCAATGTCGTCCTTGCCGTCGACAACCTTGTACAGCTCCAGGGCAACAAGACCGGTCACCAACGCCGTGGCGGTAGCAATGGCGGGGATGATTTTTCCGGCAATGAACTTGGTCTTGTGGCGGTCCGCTTGAGGAATCTCGTAGTTATCGGCACGCAAGTTGCTAGCCGCGGTAATGAAGTCGATATGGTGGTTGGTGTCATCATCCTTCTCAAACTCGACAGGCTGCAGACGGAAGCCGGCAAGGGACTTGGGAGAAGGGAGAAGAGCAATCAGCTTCTGGATGTCTTCATTGTCGTTGCTAGTCCCGGAGGGTTGGGCGTTGGGATCAGGCTCGTTGTCGTCGGCCTGAATCTTCACGTTCGAGCTAGGAGTGAACTCGGGAATGATCATGTCGTCCACCACCTTACGGTAGTACTCCTTGTCGGCACCAGGATTCTTAATGCCGTAGTTGAAGGCGTGGAGGTTGGCACCAGCAATCACGAATCCAAGATGAGTGGGATTGGTGCTATCAAACTTCAGAGGAGTAGGTGCGCGCTTGGGTCCAGACCAGAAAGGCTGGCCAGTAGAAGTCTTAGAATCCTTAGGGAAGTTGTAGAGAAGTTGCTGGATGGCATTGTTGTACTGAGCCTCAAATTGCTGGCGGGCCCAGACAATGCAGTCATCGAACGTGAGGGGCTTCTCAGTGACCAGGAAGTCACGGAGGTGCTCCAATGTCTGCTTCTCATTGCCCGCCTGCTTGAGAGTCTGGTCAATGTAGTCGGGTTGAGAGAGGTACATGTTGACCGACTCGGGAGGGCCGACGAAGTAGGTCTGGAACAGGTCGCGAGCCCAGGCAATAGTGTGCTCAATGCGGTTGGGGAAGCTCTTCAGCGTACACATGGGGAAAGACTTCTCAGGAGGATCCTGAGAGCTTGAGTAGGACTCGGTGATGAAAGGTAGGATCACCTGAGTGTTGCCCTTGGTGCCAAGAGTACCACTACATAGAATTAGCATATTTGCGATCGCAAGCTGTGGGAAAAAATTCATTACCTTTCAAGAAGCGGCTTGCGGAAGAAGACGCAACGGCGATCCACGTATGTACGGGCATCAACGTTGTCCAGAGCGTTGGTCACGCCGTCCAGTTTACTCCAGAATTCCTCGTTGAAGATATGCTCGGTATCGGCACCGACACGGTCACGAAGAGTCACAATCTTATCATTCAAATCAGGATTCATGGCTTGGACGGCAGCGGAGGCACACTCGCTCTTCAGACGACCAACGTCCTTGGAGCGGAAAAGGAACTGGCGGTTCAGGTTGCTCTTCTCAATCTGATCCATGTCCGTAACAAAGATTTTGCCCTTAGGACCGGTACCCAGGCCCATCATGGCCCAGTTCTTCAGGGTCTCACAACCAATGGCACCAGCACCAACCAGGAATTGAGTGACATTGGAGAGCTTCTCCTGGTACTCCTTGCCGAAGACTGCAATCTGGCCATCATAACGGGAGCCGATAGGCTTGCAGCTTTCCTCAGATCGAGTGGTCGAAGACGGCAGAGACTCCAAAGAATCAAAGTACATCCATTGGTGCACCGGGTTGAATTTTCCAGAGACAGCCTTAAGAACTTCCTGGGCCGCAATACCTCCAAAGAAAGCTGCCAATGGGTTCAGATCACCGCGAGCCTGGTAACTCAGCTCCTTGATGATCTTCTCATCAAGTTCGATCTTCTCCTCTCCCGCTGCCGCGAGCTCATTGGCAATCTTCAGAACTTCCTGGGCATCGCTGTCGTTGTGCGGGCGGGGGAACTGATGCTCATGGCCCTCCGCAAATTTGTGGAGAGCCTGAACACCAATGTGAAGCTGTTGTGGCCGATCGAACTTGGCGAAGTCAGAGATCAAAATCTCAGGGTTCTTGATCTGTTCTGACAGAGGCTGGAAATCAACAAACTTTGGCATCTTCACTTGAGTGAAGAGACCACCACCCTGGTAGGTGCCCAATCCAGAGACATCACCTATGCTGAAAGTGTATGGGCCCTTGACGGTGATCTTGCGAGGAGCACTGTTGTTCAAGCCGTTCATGCCCTTGACCTCGGTAAAAGTCACAAAGTCACCATCCTCCAGGCCGTGCCGGGTCTCATCCAATGCAGACACCAGACCATCTTCATCAATATCGGCGACAATGCCACCAACAGGCTCTTCGCCAGTAGGATCGCCGACCGTGAAATTCTTGCCGAAGTCATTAAAGATGTAACCGAAAAGACCGAATGTATCCGTAATCGTGATATAGATGCCGTTCTTGTGGCAAAAGTCTGCAATCGCCAGCTGCTCCTTCAACGGAGTCTGGGTCAGAACTACCGCTTGATAGCGCTTCAACTGTTCCAGATCTCCAACAAGATTCCCGCCCTCGTGAATTGTCACGGGGACGTAGGCGTTGAGCTCGGCGACTCGTGGTGCGGTGACTTCGGCGCGAGGCTTGCCGACATCTTGAGGCTGCAGGAAGAACTGGGAGGAGAGATCTGCGATGGCAACGGGAGCAGGGTCGTAGAGGGTAAGAGACTTGACACCGGCGAGGGCAATGTTCTTGGCTAAAAAGGTGGGAACAAGCGTTAATTGAGGTGCCCGCGGAATTGCCAATCATTTTACCCAAATATAGCGTGACCTGTCGTTATTGCTTACCAATTTCCACACCAAGACCCTTGAGACCAACAACAAGGACATTGGAAGAGCCCATGCGTTTCATGGCCTCGTGGCCAAGCACATACCTTGGAAGACAGAAGTTAGATATGATGTCCTGCATGTCATCAGGGGATAGCAAGATGTCGTAGTCTTACAGTTGCCGACTGTACAGGGACTCATCGATCTCGCCATGCTTGATCTTCTCCACCGTTTCTTGAGGGTTATCGACCTGCATCGTGACGTCCTGAGTGACGGAATGTGTTAGTGGGCAAATGACACTTTCGATCTTCGGCTGGAGGATAAGGTCATACCGTCATTGTCTTCTTTTGAGGCCGAGCGGCGGTGTCGTCTTCAGACGCTCTGCGCTTCCCCGGCTTAGCCGACTCACGAACAGCAAGATCGGAAGGAATGGTGAAAATCAGGAGGTGAAAGTCTTGCCCAGTGAGCAAGACCTTCGACTAGTGCGGATAAAACAAGTTGCAACTCGAAGCGTACCAGGTACCTATCTTGGACCAGACAGGGCAGGGACAGGAGTTGGAAGTAGAGTGCGCAGATATAGGAGGTAGGATGCAGCGCTGTACAGAATGGAAAAAAAAGTCGGGAGTTGATAGCGGAGGAAGAGAGAGGCAAGAGAGATACAGCTGTTGCAGCGTTGCAAGAGCGGGATGGTTCATCGACGTAAGAGGGACAGGGCGGGCGGCACCTAAGCTATGGATGACTAATCTGCGCGTCGGGTGGACCCCGCGATTGGAGACACCGCACATGTCCGACTCGAGCTGTGGTTAGCTGCAATTCACATTTTTGCAACCTGGTCGCGGTCGTTCTTGCGAGCTTGAAGATTGCAATGGCAGCGATCAGGGATTGCTGAAAGACCTGGACTCAAAGGGTCACATTTCTCCGAGCCAACACGCGCCAACACGCCTCATTGCATCATCCTTCCGTGCCCAAACCGAGCCTGGCCGTCGCTCACATGTGTCGATTTGAGCTTCTTGGCCGTGGCTTACTATACTGGCAGAGGCAGAACACGCAAGAGGACGGCATACGACTCGCCAGGTAAATCAGACAAATTACCAAGGTCTCCCTTGCGGAGTTGAGGCTAACAACTATCTACGTGACGGTGACAGCGTGTCCAAGCCAAGATGCTCCACGAGATCCTCCTCTCACTCTCCGGCCAGCCATCCCCCCTCTTCGGCCGTACCCAGGGGAAAGACACGCTCACTCAAGATGATATATCCCTTCTCGCACCTCCGGAGAAAGCCCTCCTCCGATCGATTGCCCATCTGAGTCAACTACACGCGCAGCTCCGAGCGCACACCTCTCAGATATCATCCGCGCATCGGTCTGTAATCTGTCGCTCGGTATCCACAGCCATTGTCACAACCCATCTCGGCAGTTTTCAGAAGAAGATTCTCGAGGTAGAGAGAGCAATTCTCGCCGAAGACAGCGGGTATGTTGGCGGGTATGGCATCGTCCCGTTATCCACCATTGTGGGGGAATTTGCGCCCTGGACCCGGCGAATGGAGTGGCTTTGGCAGGTTGTCAAATTCATCCAACCCGAAAATAAACTCCATGATCCGCAGTCTGGCTGTACAGGGGCGGCACTTATCGATCACTTGCGGACCGAGTCGCAAACTGGATACCTGGATATCAAAGACATGGCGGTACAACTAGCGACTGCGGCAGAAACAGCATGGATGAAGCAACTGTCCATGTGGTTGCTGTATGGCAATCTGCCCATGTACGGCAGGAACGACTTTTTCATCCAAGAAGATTCCGACCCTGAGGAAGACGACACTCAATTCAGCATGCACATGGAATTGCTCCCGAAGTTCGTGTCTGCACAGACAGCAGGGTCTATTCTCTTCATTGGAAAATCCCTCAACCATGTCCGCGCAAAGAAGAAGACCTCGGGCGGAATTTCTACCGCCCCAGTGACTCTCTACCAAGAACACATTGAACAACTGGCCGGGCTCAAATCTCCCATTTCATCCAGCCTGCTTTCCACAGCCGTGGACTGCATACGCCTTTCATTATCGCAGTCAACATTATCCAAGTTGCTGCCTCTTCCTCGAATCCTGGAGATGCTTACATTACTGCACGATTTTCTTCTCTTAGGACGAGGCGAGTTCGCTGTGGCTCTAGTGTCCCATGCAGACTCCCGTATTGAAGAGAACCGGCGACGAGGCGCCCTCGCTCGGGCTCAGGCTGGAGGTCTTGCGGGACTACTCATCAAAGAGGGCGATGTGATGACAGCCTTGGCCCAGGCGTGGGCTGAGCTGTTCTCCCTGGAAAAGGAAGAAGATCCAGCGGACGAGGAGCTGGAGCTTGCCCGGGAGCTTCTTCGCTTGTCGATCAGCGACGCCAGGCCTAGTCGTCCGATGACACCATCACAGAGCTCCACTTCAATCCCGGAGATTTCGAGGGTCTCTTTTGACGACATTCTCTTCCCTACGCCCACATGTTTAACAGCCCAAGTGCGGCCGCCTCTAGATCTGTTCTTATCAAGTTCCGACATTACCGTTTACTCCAAGATCCACTCCTATCTGCTGGGCATCCGGCGTGCTCAAATACGTCTCGGTGATCTATGGAAAAGAACGTCTCTCCGGAGGAATCACCCTTCGCCATGGGGACCACCACGAAGTAACACTCCCTTTGGCCAGAATAAGTTGAGACATGGTCGCGAGAGGGACAATGCCCGCATTCGACAGATGCGTCCGATTTGGGCCACAGCGAGTGCCTGTCTGTTTGTACTTTCGGAAATCGGCGGTTTCTTTCAGGGGGAAGTGGTCCACGAATCCTGGCAGCACCTACGGGAGTGGATCGAGGGCCCGTCTCTTTTAACAGCCTCAACGCCTGGTTTTCGACCAGGGACTGCATCCTCTTCAAAGCAACAGCGCCAATCCCGCGCTGCTTCTCCCGACCGTGTGTCGAGTCGACCATCCTCCAACGCTGGCCCTCCACCTATGGGTCGGCACGACCCCGAAGCGTTGACTGTTGCTCATCGACGCCATCTTTCCACTCTGGTTCAGTCACTGTTCCTCACCGACGTGACGTTCACCAGTGTTCTCCGCGCCCTTCTCACGAGCGTGGACCGCTTCGTGGCACTTGTGATCCGCCTAGAAACCATTCAGCGCAACATGGACCTGGAGACGGACGAAGGTGTCGTTGATGCCCTGGTCGATTACGCACAAGAAGAGCGCGAAGTCTGGCAAGACCTGCGTACCACGCGTGAGGATGTGACAACCGGCATCAAAGACCTCGTGGAGAGTCTTCGTAATATCGATGACCATCGCTCGGGCGAGGGCCTAGGCCCGGCCGCGCAGTTTGGCCGGGGCCAGGCCTGGCCGGGAACCCGCGCAGAGGGGAGCACAGGCCCCAGCTTCCACCACTACGTACCGCGCCAACCCGCGGGTGTCGACCGCTTATTGATGAAACTCGACTTTGGGAGCCTGCGTGGTGCTACAATGGCTCCGGGTCTGACGGACCTGGAGCTTGGGCGTATGGGATAGAGACTGAGGAAAAATTGCCCTTTATTCTCTTCGGGCTGTACTTTGACCTTTGACATCGTGACGAATCTTATGATTTATTGAGCATCGGAGATACCATTTGCTACTGGGGGAATCTGGTGGGTTAGGCGTTACAAAAGAAAAAAAAAAGGACTACCAGCAGGGAGTCTGCGGCAATTGACTTTGACGCATCCACGGATGCAAGATAGGAATGAAAGGTCATCTGTACCTTTGACAACCATTCATCCGTGCTTCCATTTATCCACATGGCTTTCGATCGCGGGGTTGCCTCTTAGGGTGTAGATTATTCTACAGTACAGGGACTTTGATGGGTTCAGAAGGACAGCGTGTCCTTGTATCTAATGGCGTATTCATTGAATATGTGACTAGGATAAATGAGTGCATGCTTGTACACCTATAGGGGCAATGTGTGAAAAGTCCAGCTGACTAGGTCGCAATCTGCCAGGGCGTTCGAGATCGTCTTCGGTGTTCGCCTGTTACTCCGTAGAATGATCTGTTTCAAGACTACTAAGTAACAGCCTCAACATCTCAAACTACACTAACTAAAATAGGAGCGCGTTGTCTTAGCGATAATGTTCATGTTGAATGGGACGTGCATGCAATGCCCAGCGGGCTGTGGCATTTGTGGATCCAAGTTCTAACGCCTTACCAAGTTACCAGCTGGGCGGCGCGGGCGGTGGCGGAAGCTTGTCATGAATCTGCCCGCCAAAGAGTGGGAGAGTTGGGGTACGATGATTCCGGATTGCCTATGCTCTGGTAGTCCTGTAGCTCACTGAGTTACTTTTTCAGTATGGCTCACTTGTATTCAGGGGGCTGTATCTCTATCTCAGGTGCACAATGGCTAGGTCTAAACAGGCGGGTTTGCTACTATTTGAATATCTCTTAGGTGATGTTCCTGTAGTCTCCTCGCGGCGCAAGGCCGGGTCAGCCCCAGAGTGCCTATTTCGGACATCCTGGATGTTCCCAGAGGGGCTGGTCTTCACCTCTCAACCTGTCCAATGCTCTGTCCATCTGAAACTCGATGAACAATTGAACACTGTCACTGACTTTTCTGTTTCCAGTGGAACCCTCTGTATGCTTACTTATGGCCACTTAGCCAGGAGATAAAGTCCAAAGAATGTTGATATGTGATGCAAATTAGATGTTACAGCGGCATCAAGCCGCCAAAAAAAAGCAGGGACAGATTCCTGAGATTTTGATGTCCTCACAACCCTAGGCTCTAGTTGGCTGGGCGTGAGATTCTCGGCGATCAAGGTGTCGAAAGCTATCGCGCCGCTAGTCGAACCCGCCACACGGCTACGATCCCGGTGTCCGGGGACTCGGCCCCATGGTCGCCCTTCCAAGTTCCGACAAACCAGTGCGAGGCTGCGAGCAAGGAGACTGAAAACCGCTGCAGATCGGCCATGCATAATTCGGGGGATCCGCGTGGGTGGGCCATTCCATCGAAGCCTTCGAAGAATTACCGTCTTCGGTAATCCACCAGAAGTTACGATGTCGACCTGTTGAGTCGTTGATGAGGCTCGAGAAGAAGTGTGCGTGTCCGCTATCCACCCTGCTCGTTTGTTCCACCGCACCCCACAGTTCCACATTCTTGTTCTCAATGGCTTGGCTGGGGACTAGCGGCACGTCCCCCTATCCCATAGGGCCATAGCACAGCTCGAGCTGATGTGGCAAGCTCCTAAACCCGTGGATGCTCCCGTCGACTTGTCTGGATCTTGAGTCATGGGGGAAAGCAGCCTGGCCATTCCCACCGAAGGGGTCACGCGCAACGTCAATATTTTCTTTTTATCAATTTCAGTTTCCCAGATGTTACCGGCGACTCACGATAGCCTTCCAGGCGAGACCGTGCTTTCGGTAGACTCTATCAGGCTGTACCGTTCCGGGGCTTCCTAAGCATATAAACCTTCAGGTTTGATCCAGGGGAAAATGTGAAATGATACTGGACTATTTATCTCACCAGTTTTGACCTGGTCATTGTTTAATTTGTGATGTTCTGTCGCTTTATTCTGTGCTGCTTTCTATACAAATACCCAGCAACTTTACCACCACCCTCGATTTCGTCAATTCCTTGTACAAAATTATTCCTTTGCTCCTTTCCCCCAATATTTTACCCACAAGATGTCTCTCATCTACTCCCGAGTATTGAGTCCCGCCCGTGCTCGAATCACTGGTGCAGCGATCACAGCTCCCAAGGTGCTTGCTTCATCCTCGACCAGACTCTACTCCAGCACCAGGAGCATCTTCAACCCGCACGACGTCCACAATATGTCCCACAATCCCGATCACATTCAGCAAAGACTCCCATCAAAGAAGCAATTGCGCAATACCAACCGATTCCGCGAGTTCGATATAGACGGTCGCGTGTATGTAATCACAGGTGGTGGCCGAGGATTAGGCCTATCAATGGGCGAAGCCCTGATTGAGGCGGGTGCAAAAGGTACGCATCAAATCTCCCCATCCAGCAGTCTCAATGTGCCCAGGAACTTAAATCATCTGCAGTTTACGCCCTAGACCGCCTCGAGACACCCCACCCGGACTTCCTTAAGGCCAAAGAAAAGGCCGAAACAGAATACGGCACCACCTTGGAGTACATCAAAATCGACGTCCGCAACAACACCGAAGTCAACAACACCTTCGCAGCGATCGCCGCGCAAGAAAAGCGCCTGGACGGCCTCGTCGCCGCCGCGGGCATCAACCACCTCCAGTCCGCACTGGAACACTCCCAGCAAGCGCTCGACGAGGTAATGAGCATCAACTACAATGGCGTGTTCAACTCGGCGACCGCAGCAGCCCGCCAAATGTTCAATTACCAGCAAAAAGGTTCAATCCTGCTCGTTGCGTCCATGAGCGGGCTTATCGCCAACAAGGGCATGACCTCGCCCGTGTACAATTCCTCCAAGGCGGCTGTTATCCAGCTTGCCCGCTCGCTGGCTATGGAGTGGGGCCGTCATGGTATTCGTGTGAACAGCCTTTGCCCGGGACATATTATTACGCCCATGGTCGAGGATGTTTTCCAGCAGAACCCTGCGGCGCGGGCGGTTTGGGAGGCGGAGAATATGCTTGGTCGTCTGGCTTTGCCCGAGGAATTCCGCGGCTCTGCGCTGTTTTGTCTCTCAGATGCGAGCAGCTTCATGACTGGAAGCACGCTGGTCATTGACGGTGGCCACACTGCTTGGTGAGTGCGTCGTTCAAGGAGGATGTGAGTATCTACTCCTCAACAAACTCTCGAGTCGGGTGAGGCGAGGCCTCAGCAAGGGCATGGATGCACGAGACAATTCGAAAACACGTCGGGAGACTCACTAATTTGGCCCGCTCTCTTATCTCTGTATGCCTATATATCGCATCGGATTTCCCAGGATGAACGCCCGCGTCACTTGGACTATGCCTGAGTATTTTCCTTCTTGCAGACAAGTTGGAGTTGCTGCATGGCTTCTTCGCGCTCGGCTTCGGACCTCCATGGGACAAGCTCTTGCTTGGAGAGACTACTAATGATGGTCAACACCAAAATACTTGCATTTGGGACCTGACTCCTTTACCTTTTCTTTTTTAAATAGAATACGACAAACTTAATAATGAATTTATCATATACCTACTAACACTCGCACCAAACATGGCTTGACTCATTCACCTAGTAAGGTTGCATTTTCACTTTATTTCTGAGCACCTAGGTCGCTCTACATACCATATTTCCACTGCCTAGCTGCAGCTGCTTTTATGACGGCGCTCAGAGCTAGGTCTAGTGAGTACACTTCAGTCTGGCCTCAATTTGACCTGTTCAGCTCCAATAGATGACATCTCAGAGATGCCTAATGAGTGCTTACTTCAGTGAGCATAATTGGCTGCTCGTTGCTCGCTCAGTGATTACTCGGCTCGTGATCTGAGGCATCTATTGAGCACTCAGTCAGCAACTTAGTCCATACCAAGAGGAGCACCCTGGCCCACAACACCGTTGAATTTGTAAACAACCACTGTTTGATGACCCTCATTTACAGTCACATTACATAAGTATGTGTATCCTGATTCTTCTAATGGACTAGCCCACTTTTTCTGCCGGACAAATACGAAATCTCACCTAGAATAACTAGGGTTTCGCGTCGCCGACTGGTCATTGTATGTACCAGATTCCTACTGTAAGTCCCAAGAGTATCTCGCAACCGTACTGTTGCTATGCTAATCCGGTCCTATTGAATATCTTCCAGGATGTGCCAGAAATGCGCGCCAAGTAGGTCAGTCACAGCGAGCTCCCCTACTTGTAGGATAGGTTGTCTTAAAAGATGAAATAGTGAAGTGCAAAGTACCAAGGGTGGTATCCAAGTAACAATGAGGATTGATCGCGAAGAACTAAATACATGATGCTAAGAGAGTGTTCTTATTCCTCGCGATGGCGTAGGTAAAAGATGGTATAGTGGTAGACAGGGCTTGGCACGATCTACCCGTCTATCGAGATTCCTATCTACTATGATAGGTTGGGTATCTCCCTAATCAGGTAGTCTCGCGGTGGGGGAAATACTCCAAGGTATCAGTGGATATACACACAGGATAATGTCCAGCAAAAGGACACGTTGTCCTCGATCACCCTGATCGGTCACTGATCAGTGGTCGTGTAAAATGCCCTTGCACACGCTTACTTCCGCTCCTAGGAACACCTTTCGCTGCGTGTTTTGTTCCTGGGAGCCTTTCCAGTTACATAGTGACCCGATTGATTGAACGTGATTCCTCTAGGTTGTTGCGGTTCTTGAGGGTTTGGTTGGTTGTCGTTATCCCCCCTCATAACATAAAGCAAGCCAACTTCTCGGTACCCTAGGTATAAGATTGCTATGTGTCAAGATGTACGTAATAAATACACGAGACAGAAAGGCGTGATTAGCATGTTACATGCCAGATAACTGATTAAAGACCAATTTGTGCATTTGAATAAAGGTATCAAGATCGAGGAGGGAAGGAAGCAGACCGGCAGGGAATAGAGAGCCTAAATAAAATACAAGCAAGTAAAATTCCCTGATTAATTAAACGCTGTAAACCTTCCTAACCAAGCAAAGAGATATATAGGCTATCCCTACTCCCAGAAACGGCAGATTCGTCGTATAGCGAACAAAACATATCATTCTCAAAATATGTAGCACGATATAAGCTCACTTTTACCAAATCGAATTTCCAAGTACCTTCAAACAGAAAAATGGCTTTCCGTTGAACTGTATGACCCTACAGACAACAGACAACATATTTCATTTTGGAAGGAATAGAAAGAAGGTCCGAAGGTTTGCAAGATCAGAGATTGGACAATGATAGCCAATTTACAACTCTCTGTGGCTGTCTGACCTGAGCCTTACGACTGGCAAACAACGGAGCTGGAGGGTGACTAAAATATCCCTGTTAGGAGCCTGAAAGTCAAGAGCTAGGTAAGGACGAATACTTACATTTGGCGGCCAAACAATAGCACCCTTAGCGCAGTTAAGGCGATCACAAGTCCCTCGGCTTGGGCAAGTGGTTTCTAAAATCCCAAGTCAATAGTACTTCTATCAAAATTCCAGTCTTGACATACTAGTGGTATCACATTTTGTTCCTACAATTCCTGGTACGACAAACCCAGTGCAACAGTAGCACACAGGGCCCGTTGCGAATTGTCTTTCTGTGATATCTTCGCCGTCAGTAGGAGCTGACGCGACGAAAGCGCCAAGTGTCGCCAGTCCAACAAGAATAGCCTTCAGCTGCATTTTTTATAGATCTGATCTTAAAAGAATATGGGTATATCTCCCAATATGGTGATTCCTGAGATTGTAATGCCCGAAGGATTCGAATGAGAACTTAAAGGAGGTATTAGAGAAAGATCTTGGAGACCTTGGTTTGGAAATATATATATTCGCCAAGAGACATCTATATAATCAAGTGGCAATCTTTGTATGACATCACGAAGAATCGAAATTTGCAATATTAGTAGGCTTCGAAACGTAAATGCTTCATTGAAATGACTTTGACCAACTTCTAATTCAGCAGGTATAGTCGTCAGAACTGTGTAACTGCCCAGACGTCGTCCAGTAGGCAATACATGCTTTGGCTTGGACCATACCTAAGAATATGGTCATAGACGTAGAGAACCTTGTGTAAGGGTCCTACCTAGGACGGAAAGATTGTTAATCTATACCGATACTGGATTTGCGGATGACTTTTTCCAAAGAAACCCGTGTGGCTAGATGGCTAGACCTCAGTAATACTTATCTTAAACCAGTGGATATAGCGTGGAGCTGACATTGAACGTCAGATTAGTGTACGCAGCCGATACGCAAACATCCAATTATGTTACGTTCTAGTCATAATTAGTGCGACGCGCGAAGGTAACGAAACTAGAGACAAGATCAAAGGAAGAAGGTCTAAGATCGTGAAGGATCCTGATAAACCTGTTTACCTACCATAATTGCCTTCTTTGCGCGCTTGCCAGATTCCTTAAAAGTCTGGTCCAGATTGCGCCACGGTCAGTCCCAGATCCTTACGAACTATACTGATACTGCCTTATCCAACATCTTTCTAAAGCCTTGGGAAGATTGGTAACTTTTTAGTGTCCCAAAAACGTTGAATATAGGGATTCATATCTACGTAGATAGAGGCTCCCAAGACACTTTATTAAGACCTAGAGTTCGAACTAGATTTCTGAAAAGCATTTCTGTTACCGATCAATTTATTGAGACCCCATATCCCGTCTAAATTTATCTTTAGGGTAAAATGTCTCCGATCCGGGGGTTAGAGACAAAGGATTAAAGAAAGCATAATAGTCCAGACTATCGTAGTGACTGAAACATCAAGAAGAGAACGTGGTCCGCTAAATATGAAATATTTTGGCTCCCTATAAGGCGACGGTTGGAAGATATTCCCTAACTTTGGTTACCTCAATGCATTGCTCCCGATTTATCAAAAATCTCGATCAACTTCAAATCCCGGTAACCAACTTAGTATAATATTATGATTTTACAAGTCAAATAGAAAAAAAACCATTAGTAATCTTCGAACCCTGGAACTTAGACTTGTTTTCCCCATAGTATCCGGGGATCAAGAATTCACCGGAACTAGCTATCGTCCAACCACCTAGTATATGACATCATCCTTCTATGTATCCATGAACACCATACCTATCGGTTTCCGCTTGCGGTTGTCTTCACTCAGATTGACTGTTTCCTCACGTAGTAATTCCAGTTGATCTAGATGCCACACATAACGATCATCATGTGATACACGCTATAGACCGAACCTAGACCGAACAGTATCAAGCCATGGATCTATGCTATGGTTTCCTTAGATCTAGAGTCCACGATTACGACTACCACAAATAAACGTTAACTCTTCAAATCGACTAAGTATATATCGTCATAATTTGAAAAAATTTCTGAGATATCTTTCGCGATCATGTAATAATTTGAGTATAGACCGTAGCCGATTTATTGAAGTGAAGAGCCTATTGTTACGGTCAAGAGCGATTGCAAGAAAGCTGTACCATTCAACGAAGTAACCAAAGCTAAGGGAAAGAAGAAGAGAAGGAGATGGGGGAATGGGAAGAGAAGCTTAAATCCATCCGGCAGGATTCCCACACCGCCTTCCTGATTGGTCCTGGCTCTTGTCATCTGAAGAGGAATCCATAGTTAACCGTAACACCTATTGTCTAACAGGAAACTTACAACCACAGCAGTGCAGCAGAGCTTATGTGTTGGTTCGTATGAGGTTACTATACTTCCTGGCAAGATCTTTGCACGAACTACTAGGTACCCAAAAATCTTACTCTAATCTTCGATAGCCTAGTGAAAGTGGTCCTAAGCAAAACGTACACACGTACTACGTGTAATTTCCGAGGTCTCCGCGGTTTCTTGGAGATATACCGTCGGCAACCGTGAAATTTCACAAACGCTCGTAAATTACGCTCGCAATAGACTAGCTTAAGATGTTGAAACAATTCTCGACAGGTTATACAACTGCGTTTCTTATCCTGCTCTGAGGACAAGCGTTCTTGTTCATCATAGCGTACATATAGTGGTCTTGGGCTAGCTAAGTGTTGATAGCAAAATATCGATTATTTCGTATCACATAGCCGGCCAAAAACTGATGCAGTTTCACGATATAATATACACGAATTTGATATAGGAAACATTGAAGCCTGTTCGTCTTGTGTAGTGTGCTGGCAGCGGCTATCAAAATGTTGTTGAACACTTAGCTTATGATGCCTAACATTAGCTACTACTCACTGGCGAGCACGCGTGTCAGGGGTTAGTGGATAATCGAATGCTGGTGAAGAGCTTCGTGGCTGTTCATAGCAAAAAGGATTAGTAGGATTGGAATGACGTTATAGAGCAAGATTGAAGAACATGCTTCAATTCTGTCCGAGGTTATATTATATTTGACTTTACACTGTGGTATAGAATACATAATTTCAATCATGTAGAGAGACCGTACCCGTGTAGTTGGATTAGCCAATAATCATAGGGGATCAAGTAGAGTCTGAATCCTCCTAGCTCATTAGTTGCTTAGACACTGGCCCTATAGGGTAACGGATTCAGTATCTTATCGGGCTAATTTAAGCGTACTATACCTATAGCTGGTCAGGTATCAAAGGTTCTGGTCTCTGTAATCGGTCAATTACAGATAGTTCTCCTAGCTAGTCATGAAGGTTCTCTATCCAAGAATAGGTTGAAGTTAATTCTTGTTCAATGTTAGTTAAGCTATGCTCTGGGCTTACGAAATGCCCACTAATCAGATTCAGATTAGGGCGCTCAGAGGCGTGCCCGGGCAGGTCTACTACTCAGGCTCCGAGCAAAAGCGGCGATGATCTAAGCACTAAAACTGAACGGGAAACCAAGAAATGGCATAGAAAATCTGGTATGTAGATACTTAAGGTTCGTACGGATTCTAATCGGCGATTTTCTAGGTTTGGCGGGCGATTATATTTCTGTGACCGTTCCCCATCAAAAAAATGGTTCAAGCTTTGAGGAACTCCCACACCATCAACTGGTCTATTATGATTTGAACCTAATTCGGGTATGCAAATTATATTTGACACCGCCCTCCAGCACACTACAGACATCTATCCGTCAACCTGATACCCGATATATACATACCCATTTTTAGACAGTCTAATAATTCCGCAACGCTATGTCTCAAGCGATCTCTAGGCTATATATACATAGCCATGATAGGTGTGATAGGCGATTTAGCCAATTCGACGCGTCGAGTCAAGGCCTTCCGATGTACACCAAATTCACGCGCAAGCTTTAAGATTTGGCTTCTTTGGGATAAAACTGATTAGCATGCTTCGGCTAGGCAAGATTCATCAAAATCGCTGGATTTAGGCATCTTGGGTAGCTGAATTGACTAGTAGTAGGTCAGGATTCCGGAAAGGTCAGGAATGCGGGCGCGCCCAAAAGGTAGGCACGGACACACTTAGGAATATTCATTGGTATTCCCATATGTCATCAGTCCTTTTCATATAGTTGATTGCCGATATACTGTATTGCGAGGGATTCAAGCACACGAGTGGGTTGTGTCCTTATTCGTTTTAATAAGACCTAACTGTTGCAAGGCCACCAATGCTGACTCTTCCCCGATCTCTTCCACGATCTTTCCGTCTTTAAGCGTGAAGATAGTGGTACCGGAGAAGCGCATCTCTTTCCCTGAATTGGGTTGGGGCAAGTTTCCTACGGGTAAATCAAAGAAAGCTTCGCCCGTGTGCTTTCCTCCCCCATACCAGCGAGCAACCACGTAGTCATCTTCCGCGATCAGAGGAAACGGAGAAAGCAAAGTGAATGATATATCAGGGAAAGCCTATTAGAGCATGATAATGTCCAATATGAATTAGGAGGAGTTTCTGTCCACTTATGGTTCGGAGAAACGCACCTTCTTGAAGCTAACGAGCATTTGTTTCACTCCTGATTTGCCGATAATACGACCGTGCATTGGATAGAAATTCACGCAATCATCCGCGCATAGTTCATCAACCACTTCCGGGTTTCCATTTGTCCAGAACTCTCGCCAATATCGAGCGACGATTCGACGGTTTTCTTCTTGTTGCGACAAGCCGTTCATGATGGAAGCGTAATGTAGCCTCCAGGAAGCTTTACACCTGAGCTTTGAATGTTTGTCTCTTTGTGTTATATCTTGGCATGGTTAGCATATTTTGTAGACACCAGATAAATGGTCTTGTGGAATTAAGACAGACTTTAACATTCAAGTTGTATCTCGAGCACAAGAGGACGAAGGGTAACATGAAGAGGACAGAGTTGTGGATAATGGGAGGCGGAGATAGAGAGCGGTGAAGCGGAGCCCCACGGATTGTTACGCGCTAGTCTACGGTATCCGTGCACCTGCACCTTTTCATCCCGCAAGACTTATTCGTGCTGAATTCAAGTCTCTTACGTTGCCGTAGCCTATCGGTATTTATCTAAACTCGAGGATATTGATATCCAGTCGATAGGTTGATAAGCTCATTGAAATCCAATAATTAAGTGTAAAACTGTGAGTATCTAACCTCCACTGACACTTGTTCTATCTCTCAATAAAAAACACGTCTGCTATCTAACTTTGGGCAAATTTGGACATTGCACGAAGTTTCTTGCCAAATACATATATCGCAATTGTCCCAGGAATACCCATTATGCTTAGACCTGCAAGGACAGTCACGCCTTTGTGGACCCCCAAGTTGATGAACAATGGTCTTGCAAAGAGTATGCACCCCGCCGCTAAAGCAGATCTGACCAAGTCATTTCCAGTAAACAAAGAAGCTGCGTACTTGGGATAAGAAATAGGAACGTAAATAAACAATCCTTAAACAATCCAAAACATTCCGATCGTAAAGATAGTCACACCGATAAGTGGTACAGTGGTACTATCCAGTGGATAGAAGGCGTCGAGGTCCAAGCGAATAAAAACAACCCAATCGGCAGTAAGAACGCGCCGACGATGGCAGGAACCAAGCGGTGCTCTTGCTCTCGAAAGCCGTTCTTCAGGTTATCAGGGATCATATACTAATGTAGGTATGCAAAATAAGAGAGTAGCCTAATGATCGCGCCGACACAGCAGGCTAAAAATGCGAGACCTGTTCACTAAAATTGAACCCGTAAAATGGTGGAAATACTAGTGGGAATACTTCGAAAAACGTGTAGTAAACTGCGTAAAAAAAGGCAGTATAGACGTTGACAAAGAGAATTGAAGGGTCTTTTAGCGTTATCTCGGTTAGTTTGATTAACGTATTGAATAGGACATCGGCGGCAGTTATATTACGTTGATCAATTTCACTTTGAGCTTGAAGCGTCGAGTCGCTAGTGAGTTTTCGGAGTCGTTCTGCTCTTCTTAATAAAATATTTGGCGTCGACGTTTCGGGAGTCAAGAATAACAGTATCATAAGCATTAGAGAAGATATCCAAACAATTTCCCAGAGTGGCCACCTCCATCCCTTGCTAGTCGCGAGGAAATTTCCAATAGAGGGCCCAATCGCAGGCCCAGCCCAGATAGGATCCACCAGCCAAGACCGTAAGGAAAGTAGATCAACGAGAGCATGTCTCCGATCGTAGCTCCCCCGATCCTAATTGCGGCGCTGCCGAATAAACCCCCGAAAAATCGTAAGGTCAACAACCCGCCGAACGTCATCGCAGTTGCTGTTAGGAAAGATAAAGCCCAGTATACGACAAATGTAGAGATATAAATTGGATTCCTCCCGACAACTGGAATCTCAGTAAGAGGTCCAAAAAGCAAGGGTCCGACGCCGTATGCAAGCACAAAAAGTGCCAGTCCAAGTTCGGCCGCAATTGGACTGACTCCAAAATGCTTTTCCACTCCGGGCTCTGCAGAGACAAAGAGAGAACCAGAAAGGTATGTGACCCAGGTATACATGCAAATGACGAAGACAGCGAAGCTTTTCTTCGATGTGGACCAATTTTGAGGATTTGCCGGGTCATCAGTGGTATACCAATCGACAAGAATAATACCATCTTTGGTTCTCTGCGGAATAATGGGTATGGACTTGGTGCGCTGAGCCTCCAATACCTGCTCGGCTTGAAGCCGTTCATTGCCATAAGGTGCATTGCGGGCGGTAGTCACGGTCCTTGCTAACTCCAGACTCTCCAGATCGCCAGTGCTGCGTGTGAACAGACTGTCCTGCGGTATTTCATCGGCTTGGATTGCTTCAGTGCTTTGTGAAGTTGAATTGGATGCAGTTGTTTCTCGCAACGTTGCTTTCTCGTCGTGCTTCAATAGCCTTTGATATTGTAAGGGCAGTGCGAAATCATCTCGCTCCTCTGGGTATTGAAGCACTTTATTGCGGGTTATCCATCGGATAACTTGGCCGAGGGGAGCTTCACGAATGATTTCCATTGTGAGATGAGATTATATCACAAAAGTCGTGAATTGGGAACTGGATGATGATGATGATGAGACGAGGCCAAGGACCGTGTGCTTTTTCTCTCAAGGTTTTTTGGGTTGGTAATTTAGTCTCGAAATTTTACTAAATGATAGAATTCCCGTGTGAATGACCGGTTTACTTATACTCAAAAATCATGAATCTTATGCTGAGGAAATAGTCAAACGCCGAAGGCCGATATTCTGGCAACTTAGAAATATCACAGGTGTGTATGGAATAAACAGAACATTTATCACGATAGATTGTTATCGAACTAGTCTACAGCGTCTGTCTTGACGTAATTGATATATCGACACGCTCTATCACAGTATGTTAAAGGCTTGTGAACGTCACGATCTGCACGAGTCTTTGAGCTAATCCAAAACAAGGAAATAGCTAAAAAATCTTTTACCGTAGGATCGTACCATTGACGGTGAGCTAATTCTTTGGTCTTCTATCAAATGCTTATAAAACCTGAGGTCGTTATGACTATATGAACTTCGATTTTTATAAGGGATGGCTGCCATAGGTACGCACAGATTGACAGATACGGAGATACGGCAACTTAACGCGGGGCTTTGCATTGTGCCATGCTAGTCCGAATATGGAAAATTTTGTTGGAATCATAAATCCGTTTTGGGTTAGCGTGTTTTGCTTTGTAAACTCCGCCTCATCACACGTGGAAGAAAGAGAAGATCTGCTGTGTCGCTTCGCATGTTGCTCAGTGATGTCCTTGCCTTCAAGAACAAGCTGGATTACAAATCCTCATCGGTGTCTATATGGGATTTCTAATGCCATGAGTCATTGAAGATCCTTTCGCCCTTAGACAACCTCCTCGCCAATTCTATAAAGTAACAGCCAATATCACCGATTTGAATAACCATTTTTCTACATCTAAAAGACACTCTTATCTATCTACAAATATCTACAACGATGGCACAAGCGACCCTTGCCAAAAATTTTAAAGCCCTTCACAAGCCCGGTTCTCCCATCGTCTTAGCCAACGTCCACGATGTGCCGTCGGCTGTTATTGTTGCGTCTTTGCCAGCGTCAAAAGCGATTGCAACTGGAAGCTATGCAATTGCCAAATCCGCTGGTGTGGAAGATGACGACCTGACATGGGAACTGAATGCGAAAGCCACCAAAGACATCGCCAAAGCGGTTGCAAAATTCGGAAAGCCTTTGTCAGTCGACTTCCAGGACGGATATGGAGACAAAATAGTGGATGCAACAAGAGGTCTGCTGCAGGCAGGCGTCGTTGGAGTGAATCTTGAGGACTACGACAGAACGACGAAAACACTTTACGATAAGTCGGAGGCGGCGGACCGGATAAAGAAAGTGTTGGAAACTGCACGCTCCTTCGGGGTACCGGATTTTGTCGTCAACGCGAGATGTGATGTATTGGTCCATGATGGAGGTCTTCCCGAAGTGATCAGTCGCGGACAGGCTTACCTGGCCGCTGGAGCAACCACAGTCTTCGTATGGGGAGGATCGTCCCGGGGAGGGCTACACCGTGATGAAATTATCGATCTAGTCAAAGCTTTTGATGGCCGGCTGAATGTTTGGATGAAAATTTCGGGCGGTTTAAGGGCAAAGGAGTTAGCAGAAATTGGCGTGGCAAGAATAAGTGTCGGTCCTACGTTACAATTGAGCGCAATGGCTAAAATCAAGCAAGACGCCGAAGAAATCTTGCGAGTGTAAAGAGGAAGACTATCGGTGCGCTTATTGTTCTTGCAATCATTGATCCTCAACAAGAAATTACCAAAGAATGAATCTTTCAACACCTTCTTAAGATCGCTTCAGTAAATTGCATATAAGCCCTAGAGCATCAGATAATTACCAGAAGTAGTGAATAAATGAAGATGAAGCCAGTGGTGGAATGCAAGCTACCGACCTAGTTCGTTATTTAATTTACCGATTTTTCGTCTTGGCAAAAGGCTCGTACAAAATCTCCGGATGAAGAATAACTGTCATCACTAACCTAAATCTGAAAATGAAGGACACATGACGTATATCGCTGTCAATCTAGAACTGCTATCCATTATGCCACATAAGCACAGGTGGTACTCGGTGAGTTTGTTCTGTATGCGTAAGGCAGCGCTAACCCAAAATGGGAAAAATATGCCAAATCTAATAGCCCATTGGAGACATCTAGCCACAATAGTCAATCAAGAAATTGGAGCATTCGCTGATGATTATACGCTCATTTCTCTAATACAAAAAGGCCTAATTACTCCTCCGGCAACTGAAGTAGAGCTTCAACGAACTTGAAGTCGATGATCCAGGCTTGGAGCTTACCGAAAAAGCCAGTCTGGTCTCTGGGCTTGGAGATCTTTGCATATTTAGTGGGTAAGTGACTCATCTGTTACTTCGGATGTATGCTTGCTGCTTAGAGGATCTTCTTTATGATTACCAATGCTTAGCAATACAGGACGCTAAAATTGCGCTTCAAGCTACTATTAGCTAAGAAACGTTCACACGGCATATAAATCGTGTGTGCTTTTCCAGACAGATAATGCTTTCCCACACTGAAATCTAACATATCAAACGATCTTCACACCTGCTCGGTTTCTTTGATATTTTAAACCGGTCTCAAAATTCAGAATTATCATACTGAATTGCCCCATTGAACTATTTTACTATGGGTTCAGCTTCGATACGCCTATTTACGCCGTTGAAAGTCGGCGATTATGAGATTCAACACCGCATTGGTATGCCTACTATGAGCCGCAGACGTGCATCTGACGACCATGTACCCGTCAGCATCATGAAAGAATACTATAGCCAGAGAGCGGCAGTGCCTGGGACTTTGATCTTTTCCGATACCAATATTCCTGCTCCTTGGCTTGGTGGCATCGCTCATTTGCCCGGGCTTTGGAATGAAGGTCAAGTCCGCGCCTGGAAAGAGATTACCGACGAAGTCCACAGCAAAGAATGCTTCATGTTGGCGCAGCTAATGGCAATGGGCCGAGGAGTAGAGCCGGACACGGCCAGGAAAGAAGGACTCGTTGTCAAAGCACCTAGTCCCATCGGATTAAGCGACGATTTAATGCCAGGGGCACCTGTGCCAGAAGAAATGACAATCGAAGAAATTCAACGCGCCATCGAAGACTATGCCAATGCCGCCAAAAATGCCATCGAAGCTGGGTTTGATGGAGTTGAAATTGCTGCCGACAATGGGTTTCTTGTCGATCAATTCATTCAAGATGTGAGCAACCAGCGCAGCGATAGATACGGCGGTAATATTGAGAATCGCTCTCGCTTCGCTGTCGAACTCACTAAAGCTATTTGCGATACTATTGGTCCGAAAAGAGTTGGCTTCCGAATCAGCCCTTTCAGCACTTTCTTCGGCATGGGAATGGAAGACCCCGTTCCACAATTTTCCGACTTGATCAATAAGCTGCAGGATCTAGGCATTGCCTTTATCCATGCGATTGAACCCCGAATCAAAGGCGACACCGTTATCACTCCTGATTCTCCAACTGCCTCCTTGGACTTTATCTATAGAATATGGACTGGACCAATTCTGGTTGCCGGAGGCTACTCCCCAGAGCTAGCACGAGAAAATGTCGAAGCGCACCCAGATAAAGATATTGTTATCACTTTTGGCCGTCACTTCCTGGCAAACCCGGACCTCATTTTCCGGATCAAGCATGGTCTCAAGCTGAATCACTATCATCGCCCAACCTTCTATACCCAAGGAAAGGAAGGATACACTGATTATCCATTTAGCGAGGAGTACTTGGCCGCTCAAGCAAATGGTACGAAGTGAGTGACCTTGATTTAATGGGAATAGAAAGGAAATTTTGTCGATATCAAGTGTACTCAGCTGCCAATCAAAATGCTGCTATACCATGGAATTCTTCGCTGGGCACAGAACGTGAAGAAGACCCTTACGCAAATGCCAATTTGTCACTCTTTCTCTGTGGCATGAAATTGAACTCTTTTAGGATTGTGGATGGTGTTTTCGTGTTCTTACAGTTAATGTTTGATAACAATCTTTCCGCCAGCATTGTGTGAGTCGAATCTTATGTCTTTTACGGATATCTTTGTAAAAAGAAAATTGGTACGCTGGCTTAGCATCCCATAGTCCACTTTCAATTTGAGAAACAAATTCCATGAGCGGTACCCCTGACATTGGAAAATCTGGAGGCCCTAAACTCTTTCTGTGAAACAGACTGAAGTGCACTCCAACTTTTATTTGGACCATGGAGTTGAAATTTTTAATCGGATCGAGGCCGCCAGGCCAACCAGCCTGTAATACGTACCCTCAAAGTCTCCATAGCTGCCCCGGCTGACTGCCCCCCATGCCCGCCATCACTCTAACAACGTTGCTCCCAATGGGTATTTTGCCACTTGGGCGAGAATTAGCAATACCGACACATTAAAGGCCTGTAAACGGATTGTATTTACCCCGCTCTCCCTTGCGCATGTGCAATTCAGGCATGATTCAAGACGAATGCTTTCACGCGGATGAGGACCTCTCAGGTGCTGGATCTGGCTTGGGAGCCCGCTGGGTCTCAAGGACTTCAGTTCCACCGAATTTAGGCATAACGATTGCATCAGGCATTATGGAAACGTATCTTTCTTTGGACCAAGGGGCGTCGAGATGTCATAAAGATCATACCTTTGTGCTGGAAAAGGGGCTTCGTGGTAGAGAAGGACTTGCTTGTTTTTCAGAACAGAACTTGTGATACATTTAGTCAGAGACTCAAATCCAAGCTCGCTTGCGTTGTCAGCGCGGTCTTGTCACAAGCTTCTCACAATTTTGTGTTCCGTGGTAGAAGGTTTCCTACTTCCAACGAGCAACAAAACTCCAACCGTACGTGCGTAACAAAATGGACTGGAAAAAGTCAATTCTGCCCGAAGAGTGAAAGCACCACTCCCGAGTGAGCCGCTAATTCTGAAATGAAGAAATGCATCTGGACCGCTCCATCGTTCAAGTCATTTTTCTATAGACGACGTTAAGATTCATAAAAGAAAAACACCTATTGGCCGCGGGTGTCCGAAATGTATCAAATTCAGCATTTTCTTTATAATCAATCCGCCGGTTGCTATTGCATCGCGTTTCCATTGTATTTACGTAGCACTTTGATTTAGCGGCTTTGACGATAAAGGATTACGCGGCATAACTAAGCATGGGTTGTTCTAAATGTTTTAAATACTATAGCTAACCAGTATGACTTCCCCATTTCGAATTTGCGCGAGTATTTCGTTAACTTCTTGTTAGGGCATGTTCCACAGGACCGTCTCCATGGTCGGCCGGCTTGACCCAAGCCTACTGTCGCAGGTATAGTAATATCGACCCAAATTTTATTGATACCGAGGAAATAGACAAGCTACTAGACTAGACAGTTGATGGTATTGAGGCCGAAATGCCCGAAAATATCCAAAGTCTGTCTCATCTAGTTTGCGCTTTCAAGTTTACAAGCCACGTAAAAAGGAAGCAAACGATAAAGAGTATCCAAATCCCCCTCAACTCAACATATTGATCCAAGTAGTTTGATCTCGTGGAGACATACAGCCATTCGTTGCCCTTGGACTTGGTCTAGCTCGTGCAGGACACCATATACGAATTGCCACTTAGGAAGTATTCAAAGAGTTCGTCGAGTGCCACGGGCTAGAATTTTTCAATATTGGGGGTGATTCAAAGAGGCTTATGGCGTACATGGTGGAAATCCGGGGCTACTACCAGGAATGACTAGTCTCCAAGATGGTAATATGCAACAAAATTGGGCAAAGACATGAGAAATACTCAACGGATGTTGGAGATCTTGTTTTGGAAGCACAGGTGAAGGCTCAAAGTTCTTTTTTTTTGGCCAATGCTATTATTGCCAATCCTCCTTCATTTGCGCATTTACACTGTGTAGAGAAGTTAGGTATACCTCTACATCTCATGTTCACGTAAGGATCGCCATTGCTCAAAGGCATGAGCACGAGCTTTCTAATACAAAGTAGGATGCCTTGGTCTCCAACCCAAGCTTTTCCGCATCCGTTGGCAAACATACACGCAACGACTTCAAACAAGGGCATTTTTGAACTATCTATCATACATATTCGTCGAAATGCTCACATGGGAAGGCCTGGGAGACGTGATCACCTCCTTCAGGCCCAAAACTTTGGGATTGAAGTCTCTAGACAAAGCTTCTGGGCCGACCATCATATCTCAGCTGCGCATACCGTATACATACTGCTGGTGAGTACCTCTGGAATTCTAAGACTTTACCTTCCTAACATGAGTCCAATATAAGTCACCAACTTCGATAAACAGGCCCGAAGACTGGGGCACCCACATTGCCGTTTCAGGATTTTACTTTTTATCTCCATCATCTCCATATATTCCTCCTACGCCGCTGAAGGATTTCCTCAATGGCGACTTGCCGACATATATTGGATTTGGTTCTATAATAGTTGATGACCCCAAGAATCTTTCTTACTTTACTGTTGGAAGCAGTTCGTCTGGCCAGAGTACGGGCCATTATCTCCCAAGGCTGGGGCGACTTGGGCGGCGAAGGATTGGTAATCCCTTCAAATTTTTATCTTTTAGGGGATTGCCCGCATGACTGGATTTTCCAGAGGATTTCTTGCGTTGTACATCAGAGTGGCGCCGGAACAACAGCTGCGGCTATGGCTGCTGGAAAGCCTTCTATTGTCATCCCGTTTTTTGGCGATCAGCCATTTTGGGGGGAAATGATCGCAAAAATAGGGGCTGGCTCTAAACCCATAGCATACAAAAAGCTAACGGCAGGTGATCTTGCTGCAGCTATCCGCGCCGCTCTTGACCCATCGACCGTTCAAAAAGCTAGGGAACTCGGGGAGTAAGTCCATCAAGAAAATGGCGTCGATGCCGGAGTCACTTCTTTTCACAATCAACTTCGGAATTCCAGTTTAGCCTGCTCGATCACAAGTAACCAAGCCGCCACTTGGAAAGTTCGCAACACAACTATTCGTCTTGGCTACGGGGCCGCGGCGATTTTGGTGGACAGAGACTTACTTGATACTGACAAGATTAAATTGTACGTATGCCACCAGCTCATCCTATCATATTTATATTAACTTTTATTTTCAGACTTCGAGCCCGCAAATACGATTTGAACATTTGACCTCGAGATCCATTCTCGGGCGTTGCTTTTGAATTCATCGATTCAACAACAGAAATCGGCCAAAATCTCAAAGATATTGGGGCATCGACTCGAGAGCTCTTCAAATTGACTTTTGAGAGACGTTCTACATGCTCGGCTAAGTGATCTGCTTTTGCCGCTACTTTGAAAGTCGTTGGGAAAGTTCCCATCAATTTCGTCCATACTCCGATTGATACTGCCTACGCATTTATCAAGGTCTCCATAATGCGCCAAAGATTTGGGGTGATCACAAATTTAGAGGGTCCCCAAACCATCGAAGGCATATCAACCGGTATCAAAATAGGAAGCAAGGTAAGTTACATTTTCTGATCTCGGTTCAGATATCTAATGCTTTCCCAGGAATTTGTCTATGGTATCTACTATAGAATCTCAAGCCTAATCTTATTTTCTGGGAAATCTTCTGATCATCGGAACATATTTACTGTCCTATGGGATTTGGAGCTGCATCTTTCATCACGAAAACTTTATCAGGTGAGTGGTATCCGAGTCAAATCAAGTTTTCAATTCCTGGAATGATCCACATAATCTCCGGGCTTGACTACAGTCATCACTTATCTTCTGAAGGGAATTGATGTCGCAAGCTCTAGAGCTTTGTCTACAAGAAAGCTTACAAGTCTTGAGATGGACCTTCTTAGCCAAAGCTCGAAAGATATGGCCCAAATAAGCGAAGATTATCTGGAAACAGTTCTAAAGCAATGGAAGCAGATAATGCGTGGTATTAGTCAAAAAAAGCCGAAAAGGCGAAGAGTGCATTGGCCTAGGATTCGGCGAAGGAAAGAAACTAGGTGAACGTGTGAAATAAATATTTCATATTAGCCAATATCGTTCATTGCGTTTAATTCAATATACTGTGAGTGATAGGTGCAATGGCTATCTGCGTTGCGGCCCTGAGTGAATGTGACTAGCGTAAGACGCTCAGACGGCTCGGATTACATCACCGCGTGTGATTGCTAATCTTCTGGAATCCCCGCCATCCCGCCTCGGCCAGTCCGGCTTGGAAGTTAATCCGAATGCCGTCGGCTTTCCCCGTCCAAGAATCTCGTCTCCGTGGAATCCCAGTCTGCAATTGCGCATGAAAAAAAACCCCCTCATGGAACCTTCGCAAAAGTCCAGTTCCATACGTAAACGGGAGCGCGCCGTTCTAGGCTCCGTACGCTTTCTCCCATCCGTCCAACCCGAGGACATCGCAAAAGCATCTCCAAACGATAGATCGAAGCGAAAGCAACAAGTGCTGCAGGCTCAGCGGTACAACTTCATTCAACTTCTGCCATGAACTTAATTAATCAGTTTGATAGGAACCACCGACATCGAGTGAAGGGTTATATCAACGCTCTTGAGGATGAGATAGCTCGTCTGCGCGCCGAAACCGTATGCAGTAAAGAGATTGCCGCTAATTGGAAAAGACTCGCTCTGGTGCTAGTTGATCCTGCGATCCGACCCTTCTCAGAAGGCCATGGGCTTGCTCTATTCAGACCCGGTGTCTTTCTTTGGGTAATCCCACATGAACAGTGTAATCTAAGCGACCGATCTAGTTGGCAATTGCATCAACTCCATATCTCAGCGCCAATATTTCCCTTGGCTAATCCTTCACCTTATGGCTCTTTACAGCATGCGTTACTACATAACTGTGAGTCCCTGCGGCTATTATGATATGAAAATGATCTTAAACACTATGCAGTTATCCAAAATATTATCCCGACCTTTGAGGTGACTCGAAGGACTAGTCAAGGCTACAATGGCTATGTCATACCTCTTGCCATTGGTAATGAAATGGTCATGAATTCGCTTTTAGCTGCTTCAACAAGTCATCTCCAGCTTGCGCAAGGCATAAAAATGGCTGAAAGCGGACTGCAGTACAAGGCAGAGGCTATCAAAAACCTGCGTCAAATGCCAATCTCGGAGCACGCGGACTCTACAACCCATTTGTTAGCCCTTGCTACCATCTTGGGCTTACTAATCGAAGACACAATCAGCAACAGCAAGGATTTTGCGACATTGCTGAAGCTGGCGGAATTTTGGGTCTCTAGCAGCCCTCTTGCTACCCATCCTGCCAAAAGTCCTGTGGGGAACTTTTTGATCGAACAAATACAGCTGTAGGATGACACACCTATACTCGCTCTTAAGCTTTCACTTACATCTCCGCAGGTTCAAAAAGCTTGTTCATCCTCTCTATCAATTGGAGACCCTTGACTCTGTCAAAAAGTATCAATCGCCTCAGGTGGTGTCATTAAGGCGTTTCGATCGATCAAAATTATTCGATATCTTCAGCTCTCTGGAGAGCGCTATGGCACAGGCTTGCCATATCTATACTCTCACCCTCCGAACAAACTCCGCTCAACGCACAAACATGCCCACTGCTTCTGCAGAGCTGGTGGATACGTTATTAGATCGTCTCAAAGTGACCGTTACGGAAATCCCTCCATATACCCCAGGAGAAGACTCTCTAGTATGGGTTTTCCTTGTTGCAGCGTCAAGAAGTACAAGGTTTGAACATGCGCCTTTTTTTACATCCAAGTTGAGAGAATTGATGTCGCGCGTTGGATACGATGAGACGGAGAATAATTTTTAATGGCAATTTCAGATTGTTGCTAAATCTAGTATCTCCGGATGGTAAAAATGACAGAACCATTGTTGGTACAGACCTCCATCGACCTCAGCACCGCCCCTTTTCATTGGGACGCTAAGGTTCGAGTCAGTTTCACCGAGTAAGTTTCAGTCCCTCTTGAGCTCGGACTCCATGTGCTGCTAGTCAGTGCCCTGTCGCCTGGTGGCTGCATTTGTGATGAACCCGGCCAGAGCTTGGGTCCAAGTTGCGGCTTTCGAAATCTCCATGGCAATAGTATAGTAAGTAATGCAGCACTTTGAGACCGACATATGTAGTAGGAAGTAGCTAGAAGAGGCGCTTGGCCCCTCGGCAGCGCAAGAAGTCTAGTGGCGCTATTGGCAATGGCCTTTCTGGGAAAAGGATCGCACGCTATACATAAGTACAGCTTGCAAGGTCGCTTATATATTGAGCCTTGGGATCTGCAAGCAGAAGGTACGTCACAGGATTGGGGTTAATTGGAAATGAAAGAAAAGACATCCGAAAAGCGACGGAAACCTGAGAGAAATATTATATCATTTCAACAAGCGAGCTCTAGGAGTATATAAAGTTTAGTTGAGGATGAGATCAAACCACAACCTCCTCCCTGTCCACCCTTTTCTCATTGAGTTCGAGGTGTAATCTTCTAAATCTCATTTCAAAATAGAGATGTAAGTGATCACAAGTACGTATCTAGTTTTACCTTATCCTTCCGAGGTCTAATGAAGATTAGAGATAGCTCCCGACCTAGGTAAAGTATAGATACTAGTGATCTTTCTCAGTCAGTCTACCCGTAGAAACTTAGGGAATTCAAAGTTAAGTATATACCGCAGAAACCTCCATTACCGTGTTTATAGTACATCCTAAGACTTATCGCCGTTCGCCTAAAATTCGGGATTCAATGCTCTCCAGGTCATAAAAACCGTCCTAATCTAAGTAGTACAAAGAGTTATTAAGCGGGTACTTTCTTCTCTCTTCGAATACCTCCTAGTATCTTATTTAGGCTTTTGGTTGCTCTGAACCGCTGCTCGAAGTTAATGCTAAGTTTTAAGGCTAAGTTTATAGGAACCTAGTCGGGTAAATCTCGCCGTAAAGCTTTCTAGAATACTTACAACCTAAGATAATTAATCGTAAAGGCATTTAAGGTCTTTGTTATCGTCTTTTTTTAAACACTTTAGGGGTAGTAAAATACGTCGATATCCTAGGAATCTAGAAGATTATAAGTAACTAAACTAAAGATAGCTTATAGCGTAGCAGGGTAGGGGAGGCCCCTCTAAGTTCCCAGGAGCAATATAATTTGAAAAATAATGCTCAGCCTAAAGGAGATTGCCAGAACGGGATTCTAACACGTGTACTCAAAAGTAAGAAAATAGACTTAGCACTCACACATTAGACAGTTCTTCTCCAGCGGACGATTACTCAGGGTAAGCTATCCTGTTTAGAGCAGACTCGTGCAGATGTCCTAAGACTAGTTTTATCACGAGAGGCCTATGGTGGAGCCAGTAGACGAACGGTTCCAACGAGCATATAGTTTAATTGACAGTGTGATCATCAAATAGGATTCATTATAATGCAATGAATAGTAGTAAGTGCCCAGAACAGAATGTCAATTGTTGATGCCAATGCTTTTCTGATCTGTGTGGACACGACTAGCGTGTTACGCTTTATTGAGGTGCTGGTCAGAGCCACGTGCTCAGTGAGCTGATCAGATCGCTTACGTAATACTCTCTGATCAGATCAAGGGCGCTCAGAGGCGTGCCCAGGTCTACTACTCAGGCTCCGAGCAAAAGCGGCGAGAATCTAAGTACTATAACGGAACGGGAAGACTAAGAAATGGCATAGGAAATCCGGTATGTAGGTATCTGTTGTTGCATTAGGAAACTTAATATGCTTCGCTGTATAACATAGAAGTAAAAATCAAACGTCGCTAAAAAGCAAAAGATGCCTCCCATAATGACAGCCATACAATCAATAACAGATCTCAAATGATGTAGACAAGCCGGCGATCACCGGTATGATGCTCTAGATCATCCCTCCGCCCACCACCCATAAGCTCGTCACGCTCTTCTCCAGAATGCACAGGCCCTGCTCGATCGATAGCCTGGTAGACGGTATTTACAGCCCTGCGGTTAGCCTGTTGCAGGAGAAATCGCAGACCAACCGCCAGGATGGCAACAAGCACCATAAAGAAGGAGCATGTTGCCATGCCGCGGATGTACCATGGCCGGTCGGATTCGGGATATAGCCTCGTGCCTAGAAGAGGTCCGCACTGCCCGATTATGTTCAGGATGGCAATGCTGGCGCCCTTGCCTTCCTTTTCGACCCGGTTGTCCATTGACCAGGTGATGATCAGTGTGATGGCGGAGAAGAAGCCAGCCGTGGCAGGGTAGACACAGATATATCGGATAAAGGTTTGCATCTTGGTGGATAAATGCTCGTGAAAGTGTCCCGTTGCCGCAATGGCAAAGTATGCGAGTGAGGAAATGAGCGCGTGGGCGATCAGGTAGGGGCTGCGGGTGCGGGAGCGGTCCGAGGCCCATGCAGTGAGGAGGACAACGACAAAGGCGACTAGGTACGGGGGTGCTGAAAGGGCCTGTGCGTTAAGAGAGGAGTAGCCCATGCTGCGGATGATTAGTACAGAGTAGAGCTGGGCTGGAAAGTGGAGCACCTTACCTTTTGATGATGGTGGGTAAAAACACCGGCATTGAGCTGAAGGCGACATTGCAGCTAAAGAACATGAGCTGCAGGTAAATTAGAAGACTGCATCAAAATACATGCACATGCAGTAGACTCACAGCTGCCATGTATGCCTTAGGATCAGCGGCCGTTTTCATAATCTCCCTCCAATTGAAGCGTTTCGTAGAGGACTGTTGGTAGTCTGACTGGCCAGTTTCCATGCGAAGCCGGGCCACCACCCTTTGCCGCCGAGTGAGGAATCGAGCTCGGCCGGGAGAGTCTGGAATGAGAATCCAGGCGAAGACGGCAACAATCACGCTGGGGAACCCCTCGGCAAGGAAGAGAGCACGCCACGGAGATATGGGCCCATCACTGCTGACCTTGACAATGAACCAGGCCAAGCTGCTAGCAAAAGACGTTGCCAATGGCGCAGCGGATATGAATAGTCCATTCCTGAAAGCAAGTTCATCACGCTGGTAGAAGAGCGACAGGTAGAAGGGGACACCAGGGCCAAACGCGGCTTCGGTGATACCCAGCAGCGCACGCAGAATCACGAGGCCCCCAAATGAAGTCGCCAAAGCCTGAAATGAAGCGACCAAACCCCAACCAAACACACATAGAGAGATGTAGATATGCGGAGGTACGAGGCGGTACATCAGGGTCATCCATTCGAAGAGGATATAGGTGATATAGAACGCGGTGAGTAGCCACTCGTATTGGTCAGACGAGAGCCGGAGGTCTTCCTGCAGCCCTGCAATCTTGGCATTGCCGATGTCTGCACAATACTTAGTATGATCGTCCCCATCAGATCCATGCACTTAAGGCTACTTACTCGAACGGTCTAGAAACGCAAGCAGGTAGAGAAGCGCCAAGAACGGGACCAGCCTCCGATCAAAGACTTTCACTACCTCTCTCTCCTCCTCCGGTGTGAATTTGGGCCTCGATTGCACCCTGCGATCCTTTCCTTCCAGCTCCTCCGGGGAGTCGTACCCATTCTCTTCCTCGATATCGGAGACCGCATCCGCTCTGTCCTCAAAGTTGGTCTGTAGCCGGAGGTTTCCAACGGGTGATTTGACCGATGTTGACCCTGGATATTCCTCCTCGGACCCATTAGAGACAGATGTGAACTGGGGGTTTGAGGTGCTTGAATCGGAGGCAGAGGCGTTCCCCGCAGCGGACGGGGGCAGATAGAGGCTGGCCATGCTATTCGCGAGAGATTCACGGCCTCTGGGGCGCAAAGAGACGCGTGGTCGCAGTCACTGCCTGCTATGAGTTGTTGCCTAGACCGAGCCTCTCCATTCGAGCAGGATATGTGTCCCTTCTTTAGTCCAAGCCGCGGCCACCGACTTTCTGCAGATGACTTGATCGGCAGACCTGTTGGATTAGGTAACCAGGGGCACGTGGGGAGTGCTAATAGGGTTTAGCGGCGATCATCACGATCTATGAACCATGACACAACTAGAACGCACTAAGAGCAACAAACTATGTAAGAGCAACGAACTATGGAACGATGCAAAAGATAAAGATATTAAATCTCTGATGTACCGTAGAAATTAGGAGAATCAGCATACAGTACATGATGAAAAGCATAACGCCCGTTAGATCATTGCCATATTCAAAACAAATTTCATCTCCTGCAACAAACGCCGTAGATCGTGCCTTCGTTAAGGTCGTGATGTCCAGTATTAGCTTCTTGGTGTGAGCCTCATCGGACTAGCCAGCCTACTTCTGGCGAGGGCTGACGGAGTGGGAGGAGTGGGAGTCCTTAGGGTGACGGCGAGAATCATCGCGATCATGGCCACGAGAGTCGTCACGAGAGTCGTTACGAGCACGGAGACGGTCATCTTGGTCATAGTTGCTGTCGTCGTAGTTATCGCGGTCATCATAGTCGTCGCGGTCGTCATAGTCGTCGTGGCGGCGTCGATAAGCCGGCGCATATTTGTCAGACGGACGATAGGAGTCGCGGCGACGCTTGCCAGCATACCCGTAGCGCTGGTACTTGAGGGGGCGGGTGTCCTCGCCCTCAGCGCGCTCAAAGATGCGCTTGCGGCCGCCCGCGAGATGCTCGGCGTGACGAGAGGTGATGTCAACCATCTTGGTGACTTCGGAAAGGAGGGGGTGGGAGAGGTGGCCATTGGCCTTCATGTGCCGGAGGAGGTTCTCAGCAGTGTCGCGCAGGAAGCGGACATTGTTAAACTTGTCGTTGCACTTGTTGGAAATGCCCGACTTGGCCGCATCACTGAAGTAGAAGTCCGCCTTGGCTTCCTGGTAGACGCGGGTCAGCTTCTCCAGAGCGGACTCGGGCTGGGTGGTGCCCTCATTAAGAACGGGCTGCTGGGTGGTGCCCTCATTGACAATGGCCTCGAGCTGGCCCTCGGCGCGTTCAAGTTCCTCGAGATTTTCAAAGGCTATGCGCTGTTAGTTTGGCGATGACGACTCAGAGATATTTAAGAGCGTAGGGTGGAACTTACCAGCATCGATCAACTCCTGGGCACGGAGGTGTGCCATGACGAGGGCCTTCTTCTGGGCGTGAGTCTGGGCAGACTTCGCCATCATGAATTCTTCCATGAAGAATTCGAGGAGCCCAGTGTTGTTGAGCTGGTGCCCCTCCTTCCAGAAGTCGACAAGCACCTTGTCGAAGTTGTTCATCTCGCCGCGCTCATCGTCGGCAGAGCGCTCGGTGGTGATGAACTTGTACTGGCGACGGATCGCATTGTACAAGGTGCTGGCCATCTTCTCGTCCTGCAGGATCTCGAGAAGGACCTTGCTGGGGGTGGCGACTCGGGCCCAGCGGTCGTACATCTCCTCAGCCAGGCGAGAGGAGGGCATTTTGGCGGGGTTTTCGTGAGGATTTGGGGAACGTCTCAGAAAATTGGTCTAGACTGATCGAGCCACAACGCAACCAAACGGATTTCAATGGCTCTCGTCTCGGCCGAAGTCGAGATGAGGTACGTCGAGATCGTCTGGGAAAAATCGCGATGAAAATCGATGTGGGGAGGGGTGGAAAGGATGGAAAGGATGGAAAGGTGTTGGGCAGAGTTGAAAGAGAAGATGGAAGACTAAGGTCAAGTGAAGGTTAGGCAAAACATCCCAGAACGCGTATGGCCTCATTTGCGCGTAGAAGCTCGACCATAGCGCGTGCCTGCCTTTTTCTCGAAGACTGGTGGTGCACGTGAAAAGATACCAGAGGTGAGGGCGATGGGCTGGGCACAATAATGCTAGATAATCGACACTCTCGCAAGTTACGGGATATTCCTCCAAATTGGAGCTATCGATTCATACGGCAGACAGAGGCGATCAACCCGTTTTGATCGATATTGACGGACCGCTAGGAGAAAAATGCACTATGCTTCATATTAAGGGAAGTAAATCATTATTTCGTTCGTAGAAGAGAGGGTATCACATAAAGGGTTTGAAAGGCTGCTCAATTCCGCTCTTTCCAGAGCTGAATGACTCGGTCAACAAGAGCTTGAGGGTTGGCACCATCGCTGTCTGGAGCACAATCTTTCCACTCGCCACTGTCACGGATACACCAGACTGAGTCGTCCAGTCGAACGGTACAGCTAGTTCTAACACCAAGACCATCACTGCGAAGGGCAGACTCGCGTAGCAGGGCGACACCACTAAGGGGATATTCATCCTGGCCGCCGCGTTTAGGGTCATCGTCTTGTTGGCTAGCACATCTGTTCAAAGCATCGAAATCGATACCATGCTCCATTGCGCACTCGTGGACAAACGCGCGGTCTGGAATATACCGGAAGTTGCTGATCAGACAGTTTGCGAAGCCCAAGGATCGGATGATTGGTGTACGGGGGTATGATTGCGGCAAAAGCGATTCATCGTCTGTCGGAGGGAAGGGCAGGTTGGCAGCGCATAGCATAAGCATGTCGCCAATGCATTCGCCAGGACCATGCATGCACTCGATCTCAGAGGTTTTTTTGGACACACTAATATGATGCAAATGTTAGAAAGATACCGCAACAGGCCGAGGATCGAGAGGCTTGCCTAGCAATAAAGGAGAGCTTGAAGTCGACCTTGTCACTAATTTTCTCCATGGCTGGCAGCACCAGCTTTTGAAGACAATCCTTGGCATCCGGACATTTGCTCATGATATGTGCCTCAAGCGGGATTTTGTTCACTGCAGATGCTGTAGAACCAGCAAGGGGTCGCTGGCTCGCTGGGGAGTATTCAAAATGCTCCTTTTCGAGCTTCCCATGTTGCGACTCATCCGCTTCAAGGGGCATCTCTCTAGAAGCTTCTTTTGCAGAGCAATCAGCAGCGTCGCATGATGCATAGCACTTGATTGACGTGCACGACGGTGCTTCGGTTGGTCTCAAAAGCAGGTAATAACAGACTAGAAAGCTCACAACAACGAAGTAGCGCCATATCATGGTATTCCGGCTGGGTCGTGGATGCGAGTCGGCCCATCGGGGCTTCTCTGAGCCCTCAGAGACTTCATCGTTGTGAATCGGTAGCGCCGGCATGCTTTCGTCGGTTGTAGAGTGAAGGGTCAGAGTCCAGACGGAGCCAACATCGCCCTTAGCCTAGGAAGTGCGATAAGAGCACGAGGCAATCTCGAAAGCGGTAAGCCTACTGCCCGCAGCTGACCTGATTACGTCAAATATTGATGCCTGGGGCGCCAGTCTGGGAAAGCTTGTTGAATCCGAACAAAACACTAGCCATTGGTTTACTGGTTTTCCTTATTTGTCCACAGCCGTGGAGTGTCCTCGAAAGCAAGGTTGAAGGAAAGAAGAGCTCTATTCAAGGTATGGAAGAGACAACTCTAGCCTCTATCCAGCCAAAATAAGTACAACAATATCCATTGAGTTGCAGCCTTGGGCCACAAATCAAAGCATCAAGTCATGAATGTCAAGTCATGAATATTACCTACCGAATAGCGATGTTTAACATTCAACATGATCACTTCTCAATTTACTCCTAGGTACAGTTTCACGGGAGCCTCGATGAGACAAAGACGGCACGTGAATGTCAAGGCCGGCATTACTTCGGGGCAATATATGGACGGAACCTGTGCGATGCCCAAATCTGTTAAGACTTTATGTATACGAAACGTGTGGAGTTATAGAGATATCACTAGCATACATAGTCAAGCTAGAATTCTAGGGCTTCAGTGGCGATTCAAATGGCAGGATAGAAAACAATACCCGGTTGCCTGACTCGCATGGTGCAGTGGGTTCCTTGACAACCATGAGCCCATGACGCGCGTATTGAGCTATGAACAGCTTCATAGTAACGACTGAGCTTTGCTTCCCATTGGGGCCAATTCAGCCGACAGTTTCCCCTCATAATCATCGAGGCCTATGTCTCTCGAGCTGAGTTGACTGGATAGTGCAAGTCCAAGTTGCATATATTGAATCCACTAGTGATTCAGGTACTGAATCAGTGACCGAATTTGATCTCTCAGCCGACTTGAACCCCAAGGCCTATCCCATATACTCTTACAGAGTGGTACTGGCTATAGCGCAAACGCATGGCGTGGCTGAATGAAAGAGACGAACTCGCGCCCTTCAAGGCTCCAAGCACCAAACCACGACCAGTCACACCATTCCGTAACCGACACGCTAACCAGCCAGTAAGATTTTTGCGGACCACTTCTGAGAGCATCGTTTGGGATATTGTACTCCGTACAAGTACCTCATGCCTTGGCTCCGATCTCGGAGCGCCCCAGAAAGGTTAACATTGCCCGAACTTCTAAGGGTTCGTTCTCAAGGTGCATCGAATCAAAGGAACCGAAGTCAGGACCGCGTGGAAATTCAAATGTAGCCTGTCAAGCGATATCATCATATTAGCATAGGCACTTGCCGTTGAGGCTAACAGCGTTCATTCATGCGGAGCACGGAGCTCCTCTTCGGATTCCTGATTACGACGGGGAGCAGGTGATCCGCTCCGGTAACCCCCTCATCGCCGCCAGGCTATTTGCCTGTACGAGCATTGGATCCGCTCCAGAAGGAACCCTACGGACGTTGGTGGCTGAGGCGCCAACGAACGATCGAGGCCCTTTGCCTTGGGTTGGATGTGAAGGGTCGCTATGGCAGTGGGCGCTGGCCGCACGTACATACTGTAGGTGAAATTGGTGAATACGGTTATTCCCGAGGGCTGGGCCAGTAACCGCCTCCACGATGAATATCCAAAATGATCAGCATGCTTTATCCAGCGGCCGACAGGATGAGCAACGGCCGCGGTGGCTGAAATAGGAACGAAAGAACCCCATTCCTGTATCGGCCTCAACGAATGGGCGCGAGGGAGAAATGATCACGTTTCCAAACCACGATCGCAGGGCCCCACCCACTCTGGGCTGCCGCATGGCTTGGGGTTTTTGAGTCGCGGCCGTGCGTCCCTTGGCCCAACCGCCATGGGTACTACTGGACAGGGCTCGTGTATTCTGTACACGCCTGAGCCAAGAAATTGGCGGTTAGCGAGAGTAGAATAGAAGGGCGAACCAGTCAGTGGAGAGAAGACTGAAGGCGCAGCCGAGGCCTCTAACCGAGCTGGAAAACCGTATCAGCTCGAGGCGTCAGATGTCCGAGTAGGGTTACATAGTTCCCGTTTATAGAATGGGGAGGGGTTGGATGGTGGTATGGGCGAGCTGCACGGGCAAGAGATTCAAAGTGGAACAGCTCCGACCGCGATCGTCCAGGAAGGCAGAGTTTCTGTGCCGAATTTCATCCAGGTAGGGGCGAAAATATTGTAGATCACAGTGCAGGGCAAAGCGATTAGGCGGGACAGGAAAGAGACCAAGCTAGACGGGTGCTCCGTGGTATATACTGTTCTATACTAGGTGCTTGGTGCTCGGTAGCTGAGGAGATCATTGGCTGAAGGAACATTGGAAGGTGATACTCGCCATCCGTGTCGATGCTCATTCTCATTTTCAAATGCTAGACTACTCGACTGCTACCTCTCTAGAAGTTCAGTCGGCTATGCTGGTACTAGCTATGAAGAATGGGTATTATGGATTGCTTTTTTCCATGTATGCAGTCTCTTGTCAGGTTAATTGGCCACTGGATTGTGGTGAGATCAATCATCAATGGTCCCTTCCAGTCCAAGCGTTCCCCATGGAGTCGGGTGAGATACACTGATCCAATCGACGTCTCTCATATGCCGAGATTTCCAACTTGCCCACCCCGGAAAAAGAACAGCGTCACATCGTCACATCGCCTCGTGTCCTCCGATGGTCGCATCTCCCGAGCGCCGTGCCTGCTTTATTTACTTGTCCTCATTCGCCTCTAGACGTGTCTTTATTTACTTCCCATGTGGCCTGGTCTTTACTCCGGAATCTTCCAGCCTGTGGCTCCGCTCAAGTTTTCGTAGGCTTTTTTTCTGGCACCACTCGCCGGGCTTCTCGCAGACCCTCCAGTGTTCTGTTCTCTTGGAGCCGAAAAAGCCAAAAACCACCTCCGGCAATTTAGAACCACCAGGAGTCCAGGACGATTTGGAGCGTGAGGGTCTCCATCCAAAAAGTGGGTAATGGGCTCCACCAGCGCCTGGCCTTGTCGACCATTCCTTGTTGAATCATTCTGACCCCGTTTCGACCACCCGATTCCCTCCTCTCCAAGCTGTGTGTATATACTCTTCTGGTCGCCGCTGAATGACCAAATCTATGCACTGAAGCTGTACGGCTCAACGCTCCTATAGCTAGATATACTGCAGTCTCTTTCTTCCCCACCAACGCACACAATACAACGCACACCGCTTGGCCTCAGGCACCTTCCAGGGATTGGACCTTCGATTCTTCCTCGACTTTGTTCGCTTTCCTCGCTCTATTTATACCGATCTCGCTCCCCTTGTCGGTCCCTGGCCAGACTCCCAAATTCTGATTGTTCGGATCTGATTCTCTGCATCTCGTTCTCTCTCCATCGTCCCAGCGTCCTTCCCCGATCCTTTCTCCCTCCCATCAAGTGCCGAAGGTACCAACCCACCAGACTGCCGAACAGGCTCGGTCCGTCTTCCAGTCCTCCGAAAGAAGCCCGTTCCATCTCCCCCTCCCTCTTCCTGCATCTCCGCCCGCATACCAGGATTTTACCAGGGTACGTAAACACAGGACAGCAGAAGATCATATCTGCCCTTCGGTTCTTCAGCTCCTGGCATGATCGTCATGGCCCCCGCGAGTCCCTCCACTACGTCCCCTTTCACTTTGCCCTTGGACTTTTTTTTTTAGCCCGGCTATGCCGCTATCCCAAGCAAATTCCCATACTCCATGTTCCTTCCACCCTCCCCTCGATCATCCCGCAGACCCGCGCCACCACAATCCTTCCCCCAGCCATCCTCAATCGCAATCTTGCTAACCTAGGCCCAGTCCCTGCGCCTGCCATCTAAGCTCTCTTGGGCTTTATTTTTAGCTCTGCTACGCGCACATCTTTCCGTTTCTGCCTATTGCGCACCCAGGCCTTCACCCGGCGCGGTCGTGTCCCTCAACATTCCAGGGGCGCCGACGTCACATTTAAGGTTGAGATACCTTGACTGAAGGAACGGTCCTCTGTCAATTTGTTTACCTTTCATTCGCCACCAATTTTGGGCGAGGTGATCCTAGGCAATTAGACTCGCCTGTCTAAGACCCTCGAAAGACCGTGTTACTGTGTCTTCCCTTTTTTCTTACCAGGAAAAGTGTTTGGATACCTCCGCTAGGAACAGGCATTACGCACCACAATGGCCTCGGTCACGTCAATATCGTCCGAGAAGGACAATAACGAGGATCACGATATCATGCACGAGGAGGCGATCGAAGATGAGGAACATGACATCAGCACGGAGTTAGATCCATCGCAGCGAGAACACCTCGAGTTTCACAGGCAATTAGACGAATTCCTGGCGCCCCTTTCCTTGGAAGAGGCAGTACTCTACAGATTGGCTCGTCGCTTCTCCGAAACATACCGCCACCTGGCCTTGAATTCGGATCAGCAATTTTTGCCGACCCCAGTGACTCAACTGCCCACAGGTCAAGAGACCGGTCGGTATCTGGCGATTGACGTGGGAGGCAGCAACCTCCGGGTCGCATTTATTGAGCTGCTAGGCGAAGTAGACGAGCCGGATTCCCGGTCTGCAGCTGCCTCCGAGCGATCGCAGGATACCATTCGCAAGGCCCAGCGACAACGGGTCAAGCGCACATTGGAGCGAGCATGGCCAATTCAGGAGCATTTGAAAAAGGACAAAGCGGAAGACTTGTTCGCGTGGATCGGTGACTGCATTGCTGAAGTGGTTGCCGAGAGCTTGACTTCGGATGCTACGAAAAAGGACATTCCAGCAGAGCTGGACATGGGCATTACCTTCAGTTTCCCAATCATGTCAGTTCCCTATCCGATTTGCGTCTAGAGGCGGAGGGCGTTCACATTGAAGTACTCGGCCCTAGCTTGATTTCCTTAGTGCTAACTTATTCACAGGCAAGAATCGCTGGCTGAGGCAACGCTGATGCCAATGGGCAAAGGATTTGCCATCACGTCAAATCTCGACCTTCGCAATATTCTCCTGAGCGGATACGAAAAACACACCAGGAGACCGGATGATGAAGATGAGCCTTCTTCCAAGCGCCGGAAGCTTTTCGCTCTCCCGAAGCTAAAGATTCAGGCCATTACGAACGACGCGGTTGCGACTCTGGCCTCACTTGCATACAAAGTGAAACAATTACCCAACAGCCGGGTCGCGATGGGTATCATTGTGGGCACCGGATGTAACGCGACTATTCCGATGAAACTCAGCGAACTCCACGAATCCAAGGCCAAGAGTGTTAACACGATGGACCCCAAAGCGGTGGAGACCATTATCAACACGGAATGGACCATTTCTGGAGCTGCGTCGCCGCTTCGAGAACTCGATATTACCACCAAATGGGATGAGCAATTGGACCGCGCATGCGCACGCCCAGGTTTCCAGCCATTCGAGTACATGACGGGCGGTCGATACATCGGTGAACTAATCCGCCTGATCCTGTTCGACTACCTTACAACTGTAGGAGGGCTCTCTAAGGGAGTCCTCCCAGCAAACCTAGTTCAAGAATACGCCTTGACCACGACCTACATCTCCGACAACGTGGCAAGGGCTCGCTCAGATCAAGACCTTGTGAAGGCGCTGAACCAATCCCTCCCCCCACCGGAGAGCAGCGACTGGCGTTGGGATGCGCGGACAGCCGGGGCGTTCCGGAAAATTGCGCGAGCTGTGCAGAGGCGATCGGCAGGACTCATCGCCGCAGCGGTGATCGGCCTCTTGGCCTGCTGTCGCGAAATCGAATTGAAGGAAGACAGCAACGCCAACACCCCCGAAGCCGCCGCTTCCCCACAGAGAAACGGAGACGTCCCCATTCCTAGCAGCACAGCCACCCCGTCATCCGTCGCAATGCCGGGCAACAGTGTTCATGGCCACGTCGTCCCAGTTCTCCAACCTCTGCCTGCAGACTGGCAGTCCGGTCCTGAAGAGTTGGTCGTCGCCTATACGGGCGGCATCATCCAGCATTATCCGCAGTTCAAGGAGATGTGTCAACAAACCATTGACCGCCTCATCATGCGTACGGGGCCGCAACGGGGAGGAAAGTCGGTCTTCTTGCGAGAAGCTTCGGATGGTGGCGTCATTGGTGCGGGCGTTTTGGCCGGTATGGTTGCCGGCAAGTAGAAAAGGACATTTAGTTTGAATCATTACGCTTTACGATTTTGGGTGCGGGACCTATAGTCGGCTTTTACTTCGAAGTCTTCTTCTGCTCTGCGAATAGAAATGCATGGATGCTGGCTGTGAGATGAGACTCATGGCTTTGTGACTTTACGAGTGTGTTCTTCCTCTTGATTGATAGATATCATGATTTATCAAGGGTCAATGAGGTCTTAGAGCGCCCTCTCGGAGTTATCCAAGATGGGTTCATAGGCTTCGCTACCTGGTTGTCTACCTCCACCTCATGTCTCACCTGAACATGAGCCAGGGCCTGCTGACGAAAGCCATCGAACCCAGGAATGCCAAGACGGGTCATCACTAGCGGTTGGCAGGAGGAATGACCAGGATGGTGGGCGTGGCGTAGCCCGATGTCACTGAACAATATATTGCTAGCGCATATGAGGACGGTTCGGGCCGGAAAACCCGACATTTTATTTTCGTGGATACACACCCCGCAGTACAAGGCGATAGTAAATAGAGTTACCGTCAGCGATAATCCCTGCAGATGGAGCAAGACATTTTCTCGAGAACACGCGTCGAGGCAGGACTAGGCGCGGATTCGCAGCGGGAAAGAATCCGTCTTGCTTACGCGGCTCCGTATTAGGAATGCTGAAACGGTTTCTGAGCCGTGGCGAACGTGCCAGCTCATGACCGGTGAGGTATCTTTTCAAATGACTTCTCATGACCTCCGGTGAAGCCATTGGAGCTGCTGCTTGGGGGTTTGAGGCACAAGCCAGCAATTTCCAGGGCTGAGATCACTCGGCTGGAAGATGGTCCAAAGCCACGGAGGGACCTGGAGCTGCGAGATTGATGATGATGACAACCCTGTAGACCAGTCATGATCTTCAATGCCCCGAAAGCTTGAGATATATCGGGCATGGATGTACCATCCAGTCGAATTCGAATACTGTGACAGCCACTGCCGAGAGCTTATATCACTCGGAACATGTTGTTGCGCACACCACGTTTCATAGCGCTTGGCTTGCCGTCTTCGTATTCAATGCCTGCCGCGCCTCCATCTCCGGACATTCGTTCCAGGCGTTCCCGAAGCTCTTCGTCGGCTTGGGCGACTGTCTTGGTCTTGGCTGGGGTTGAAGCCAGTTTATCGGAGGCTGAAGAGGTCGTATTGTTTGCGCTTGCGGGAGATTTTTGTGACGCCTGTCCTGTGTGATTGGATGATACCAGGTCAGTTAATGTATTTAATGGAGAGCCTTGGTTGTTTGCCGAGTCTCAAGTGAGAGAAAAGAACGTACCTGGCAGCGTTGAGGAATGTCTCCAAGCTAATGAACGGCTGAAGTATATGAGGCGGACGGAACTCGACAATGTCGAGCCTTTGATACCGCCCTTCGCAGCGTTTCTCAATGCCATTGTGATCAAATCTCAGGCCAAAGGGTAGAAACTACCGAAAGTCGTGATAAGATCTTGAGAGTAGTTATTCGACTTCCAAGGTTGTTGATTAGTGACTGACGTAGATGCTCGATAACTAAGGGATCTCCAGTGGATACAGAGTCACGTGCAGGCATGTCACGTGGGTGATATCCCCGCGATCGACCGGGGCAAGGCAACTGAGCACTGGACACTCCTTCGCTCCTCGACATCGTTTTCAACAGGCCCATATTTGCCTTCAAGATGGCCGCACAACAGTCATACTATGAGCTCTACCGTGGGAGCAGGTATGGTGATCACCAAAACAGTATGAAGAGGGTATGGGGACTGACAGTGACCTGACTAGTCTCGGCCTGTCCCTCACGGATACGCTTGACGACTTGATCAACGAGGGCCGTATCGAGCCTCAGCTGGCCATGAAGATCCTGTCCACCTTTGACAAGGTCGTCACCGAGGTTCTGGCCGAGAAGGTCCGGGCCCGGCTCACGTTCAAGGTATCGTTTCGCCGAAGGGGTCATCCAAGGCACACGACCAGTGTGCTGTTCGGAGATCAGTCTTGTTTCCTCTACTTCAAATGGGAATGGGCTGACATCTTTCTCTCTTTGTTACTATGAATAGGGTCACCTCGACACCTACCGGTTCTGCGACGAAGTCTGGACGTTCCTCATCAAGGATGTCACCTTCAAGCTCGACAACCAGACAACCGTTACCGCGGACCGGGTGAAGATCGTGAGCTGCAACAGCAAGCGCCCTGGCGAGACATAGATGATATCTGGATTATTTCTGCATTTTTTTCTTACGATGGCTTGCATGGGCGTTCATAGGCATGCTTTTGGCTCCGGGCCAGGATCCGGTCGGCGTTGAGGAATCGTTTTGATGGCTCTGTATTGTGCACAAAAAGACCATTTGATACTAGATTGATACTAGATCTGATACCCATATCAAATGAGAGATCTACCGTACACTTTGCTCCTTCAAATAATCTTACAAATCTCTCAGTGGCTTCAAGCTGCACCGGACTCCGCCAGGCCTTAAAGCGGTCAGTGATCTCATCTTATCGCTGCCTATCGGTGCCTCTTTCCCCAATTTCTCCGCGCCAAAGCGCGTCGCGCGAAGTCTTCGCAGCAACCAAGCGACAGCACACGATGCCGAGGACTCTGCCTTGGCTGTTGAATCAAGGGGAGGATGGACACATAAAACGAGAGTCTACGCCACGAAAGCGTGTCAAACGAGAGCGCACGCCCGAGGACGACGACGCAACCCCAAGGAAACCTCCCGCATCCCCCGAAAAGCGGGATTTCTTCAGATCTTGTGAGTGATTGGAACCTGATACTGTCTCCACCATGAGCTGATTAAGACATACTATATGTAGCTCAAACTCCGCCTACGTCCCCTGCCCGACCATGTCCAACCCAGGAGTAAGTCTCCCTCCGCATTACCCCACACTCATCGCAGATGTCGCTGATCACGAGTACGCAGGTTTCTGATCGAAGGCTTGGATCACGACGATGCATGGGTCATGGTCGAAGATGAGTTTTACGCTATAGCTCAGTCGTTCACACAACATCTGCACTATGCGGAATACATTCGGCGGAAGAAAGAAGCGAAATCCAAGAGCGCCGGAGCGGTGAAAGACATTCAGAGGCCCACAGATGGTCGTACGAAGTTACCGAAGGAAGTCGAACGGAAGAAGGCTATCGAAGCGCTCGCCGCGCGCCAGAAAGCTGGTTTGGCACAGCTTGGAATTCCGGAAGAAGCCCAAGATGAATCCGATGACGACGATGATACGTGGGCGGGGACTCATCTTCACGGCCTTATGACCAGCCCGAGGAAATCGCGCCAATTGGTGCGCGCGCATGAGGTGAAATCTTCAACCAGGGCTGCTGCGGGTTTTGGACAGGCGAGTGGCTCGCGCAATCAGCGACCTGGGGCTAGTGGTCCAATCTCAAGAGCAGCGGCAGCTCATATCGTTGAGATCAATGAAGTAACAGCATCGGATGAAGATAGTGATCTCAACGGAGAGACAGCTTCTGAAGAAGATGATGATCTTGATGGGCAGGCTCGTCCGGTCAGAATACATCAGTCGAACCGCGTCCAAACTCATAGCTCTACAAGAACTGCTCAACCCCGAAATATCCAAAGCACCACGCACAGCTTACACAAGACATCCACGCCAAAGAAAGAGAAGGTACGGGTCCAGCCTAGACCGGCCAACGGGTTCAAGTCAAGGGTTCAAATGCTATTCGATGATCTCGATGAGCCACCAGAGTCATCGAGATCTACCACTCCTTCTACCTCTGACATGAAAAAGGAATTGTCCTCCACAAATGACATGACCCAAAGTGGTCCTGCAGACACCAATCTGGAATCCACGAAATCCCGTTTCAATGATGTTCCAACTTTTTTGTTTTAATTCATGAGATACCCCCCGAACTTCCCTTATCTGTGTGTTGGCAACCCTAGCAAATTCCGCCTAGATATCCTTCACTTTCTCCTCCGCCATGGGAAACAAGCTATCCTCACTTACGACCTCCTTTCCAGGGCCGGTTGTGGGCATGGACTTGAGCCAGCGAGAGCACTTCATGCGGTCTCGGATGCGGGCTTTGAGAGTCGGACGCTCATTCTTCTCACATGGCTCTGAATCTTCTGCTTGACGGACGGGTGATGAGGGATTGTCTCGATCGTCGTTTCGTCCTTCTCCATCATTGTTCCGCGGCTGTTCTGGGACGTCAGCGTCCTGTGGCTGGGAGGTCAGATTTGGTCGCTCGGTTGGGTTTTGACTGGGCGATAAGACTGACTCGGCATCCGAGAAGCATGCTGGGAGTTCTTCCTTTCGGAAGTTGGTTGGGGGTCCCTGCAACAGACATTGTTAGTCGGCGGCCCTCTCATTTCGCTGAGAGATGTCTGTCATGCACATACAATCTCAATGATTTTCCCCTGGTTGCGAGTGAAAGGTGCCTTGATGCACCGGAAGACTTGTCGAAAACACTCCATTCCGACCGAAGTGGCTGATCTGATCCGGGATCGGATTGCAGAATATTCGATGCCTTTAGATGAAGATTCGACTCGGCGATTCCGGAAACAGCTCAAAACTGCTGAGACGATGCAGACAAATGCTGGTTGTTTTGTACTTGAGGGTCGTGGGTCGTGAAAGGACAATGCACTGGGCTGGTGAAACAAATGCTATACAACGAGGGACAATACGCGAAACGAGAGACTGGCGACGGTGAACGTCTATAAACGGAAACGAGAGAAGAACAAAAAGCCGCAGATGCGCTAGGTCATTGATGCGCTGGATGAGGAAGAGAATCATCATCGTGAGCGGCCCAACCTGAGTACATATAGAAGAAGAGACGCAGATCCTAGTGGAGCGCCCCGAGCCGAGTTCCAGAGCCCTTTCATGCAGTGCGCACATCCATACTATCCACAGCGTGTCAAGGACGAGCTCCACAGCCCCGCCCATGCAGGTTGAACCAGGCGAAAACCGACCACTCCTGACTCCTGAGGCATGGACCAGGACCAATTCAATGACAGGCTCGGGAGTATTCACCCGTGCCAAATCCCTTTGATGGGTCTGTGACACATTCCATCTGGAGTCCTGGGCAGTGGGCAGACGGCGCTCTCCCTGGCGGCAGCGGCGTGACTGGCCGGCACTTTTCCTCGCCTGGGGGCAAATTGTCCGATTCCTGAACGGCAAAAGGAAATGGCTGCGATGGCGAGAAAGTCGACCCGAAACTTCGGAGCCTTTGGGTGACTATCATGTCGGTTCCTATGCAGGTACCATTCATGACATGCGCTTTGGTCGATTGTACTGCCAGTCTGCCACCGTTTCTTTGATGCCTTACATAACGGGTAGTGTGCCTTCCGAGTCCACCATCGCATCTAGATTCTACGGTATCGGGTCCTGCATTCCTTTAAGGGAGCATGGTGATGATGACCCGCCGCCTGCAGGGAAGAGAAAATGCAGACAAACGCCCGTTCGTGGGAGGCACTCGAGATTCAGATTCGGTGGGGCCTCGAGTTACGAGTACGTACTCCGTACTCCGTACTCTGTAGTGGCGAGGGCTTGGCCGAAACGGGTAAAAGGGGGCATCCAAGGCGTGCCTCGTGTCCCCAGCGACTCCCTCCCCGAGTCCCCGGTACTCCGTACCTGAGTACCTCATTCTTGGCCCTGGCTTCTCCAGGCCCAGGGAGCGGGGCAACAGTGCAAGCAGCAACACCAATCTCGCCGTTAAAGTTCGAATCTAGCAGCGCCACATTTTGATCGAGGCGGCTTCACACGCACCGTTTGCTCGCATATGTGCGCGACGGTGCGTGAAAAAGCAAAGCGAAACGGAAAGGACTCGTTGAGAATGCCGACACTTCGGATCTCAGCCTCGTGTAGTCTTACTTGGTCCGGTGAAAAAAGGAAGGAGGCAACTTTGCATCTTTATTGAATCCATCTTTGTAGCCTGAAAATCAGCTCTCAACCATTGTCTGCTTTGGATCACATACAAAGACCTGGGTGCCGTTTTGCTGTCTGGCACGGTAGTTCGAACTTCATAAACAAAATCGATACACAATGATCGTCAATCGCCCTCGGTCATATCGATCGATCATGAATTCATTACTGACAGAGCCCACAGGGGTGATCATCTTGATAGTTTAATACCGGCCGGGTAAGATATGTGCTAGGCTGCTAGCAGTACTACTGTACGTAAATGGTGTCACTGTCGTGCCAATGCCTGGGAGATCAACTGCCTGTTTCGCTATCTTAAGAAAGCGCCATTGATGACTGCTGTTGGCCTATGTTGCTATTTTCTGGCACGGGCGCCTATTACGCGAGCTGAACCTGCTAAAATGAGGCTTATTGCTCCTTCTTCAATAGCCTAGCCGAAGTGATCCATCACATCGGATCCATTCGTCGCAATTAAAATCTATTGTCCATGACGGCATGAATCCCAGCCATAGCTGAGGCCAGGTCATGTCCTGCTGCTTGTCTGGACAAATGACCACGATGACTTCCCCTTGTCAGCATTGCCATACAATACGAGAGCAAAGCTAAAGGTCGGGTCCTTGCGCGTAGTGTGTATTCCAAGGAAGATTGGGCTACCATTCTTCCGTAAACTCGCCCCTTGCGTCGGAGCAATGCTGTGCCTAAGAACACCTCCCCTCACAATAGTCGGGCAGATCCGGCGCACATCTTCCAGGCGCGGGCGTAATCATCAAGAATCGGGAAGGTCACTGCAGCATAATCACGAGCACCTTGTCCCAGCTCTCTTTCCAGGTTAATCTCTTTCTCGAAATTCCCAAGGCCTGAACATCAAGGCTGGTTTTTTGGACAGCCTCTTGACCCTCTTAGCCCCAGCACCAAACGCGCTCGGGCGTACTCGGGGCAGTGCATACAAGGGGGAGCCCAGGAGTTGAAGACCTTCAGCACCAAAATAGACACAGGTCAACCTTGTTCCTGCTGGAAACCATCCAGCCCTCGATATGTAGTCAACTAATACATACATAATCTACGTCATCCAGTCGTTGCTAGTGGCACCACCAGCTATGTAACTTTGGCGCTATCGAGCGGCGTTAACCTGGCGCCAGGCAACAAACCTTATCACGATAGATCAAGCGCCGATTCCCGAATGTTCCGGAATGTGTAGGTTCAGTAACCACTAACCGGGGCCACGATATCTCCATCGCCAAGCTAACATCGATTCGCAACTTGCAAGTCCGCAACTCGGCCAGGGCGTCGATTGGCATGCAGCGCCGCTGCGCCAGTTGGGGGTCCACTGGCGGCAAACGGGTTCCTCGCAACGCAAGGTCCAGTGGTCCACCAGATATGCTGGTATCCCGCCATCCCTACCACCCGGGTGTGTCCCGAGGTACTGTCTTGGATCATTTGCATTCTTCGGTTTATGTATTATTCATCGAAAGTTCCATTTCCTCTCTTCTCAGGGATTGCTGTTTTGGGGTGGGGGTGCCTTGCGCTAACATTCCACTGGTAGGTAATGATTAAACAAAGCTAGGTGACAGGGGTTTTCAACCTTGCAAGTTCTTCAGACCACTTGCCATACGGTGAAAGTATTGTGGTCGAGGATGTCGTTCTAATTGCTGGTATATGTATTTTAACCCAGGTTTCCCTTGGGACTTGACGGCTTATCATAAGTACCTTAGTCTTGTTGAATGACCCTGCTCAGGAAGATGTCACGCTCTCGTACTTCCAACGAGGTTTCCGCACAGGTTCTTTGTCACTAGGTGGATTACGATCTCGACCGTGGAAGTGAAAAGGGTTGTGAGCCAATAAGCATTTGTACTGGGTGGGAAGAGAAGTGCCTAGTCCACGACATCCAAGGACGATGCTCTAGATCAAGTCCTTGCAACTCCAACCCATCTACTTAGACACATCTCGTACCAACCGCGCTCCCGCCCAGGCGTACAAGTAATTATGTTGGTACCAGTTCACACTAGCAAATTAGCAAAGACTCCTCAAATATCCTGTATCAAAGGACTCACAATGTAGTTCGTCCCGCAATTCGGGGCATAGTCGCCCACGAACCACCTTGAATGATGTTATGCTTCCCGTCGAAAAAGTCCGCTGATGTTCGTGTTAGCATGATGCTGAGGATATTGTGCCAGACAGCACACTCACATGTGTAACCGGGATAAATGTCCATAGCTTTGAAGCCCTCGTGCGCCTTGAGAGGTGTGCTGGTCCATTCCCAAACGCCACCTAGATCACCCTGGCCCGCGAGCTTATCACCGTTTGGTGTGACGGGGATGGGATGCCAGGTTTGGAAACCAACATTGCAGCCACCAAGTGCACGGAAAACGGGCAAGTCTGCGTGGGAGGTAGTCTTCACTGTTCCATTCATCATGCGCTTGATTCCATTGGACCTGCCATTAATCCCGCTGTAATTGCCATTAACTCCATTAGCAGTACTGTTGACCCCGTTGCTAGTTTCATATTCAGCTTTGCTCACTCAAGTTGACACTCGGGATTCATGCGTATATACCTGTGACCATTGCACTCGTGCTTGTCTGCGCTTCGGAGCTGATCCGCGTAGAGATAAATGCTACGGACCTCTTCGTAGGTGGGAATCCTGCACCCTGTCCATTCAGCATAGCGTGCCACTTCGTCGTATGAAGCGATGACTGGCCAATCTTGCGCAAGGTTCAAGGACACTGGACCAAACACGGTTCGAACAGCGAAATTGTCCACAAAATCTTGAGTGGCACTCGGACTTGACTCAGTGACTCCCTTGGCGACCGGATAATCCTGGTCAGAGTGGACGAGCGTCCAAGACGCTGGCAGTTCTCGCAGACGATTTGCTTGCAGATATTTGGCATACTCTCCGTTGGTGACTGGCCGGGCCTGCGCTTCAAATTCGCGTACCTCGACGGATCTTTGAGGCTTCTCATTGTCCCAACCGAAAGAATCGTTCGGCAAAACTGTGTCGTCGGAGTCATCTAGACCAATCGTGAAGGACTGTCGTGGGACCTGGAACCATTTGTTTGCCTTTTCGTGTTTCTTTGCATTATGTGCCAACTTGGCAAAGTCGGGAAGGTCCACGCCGACTGGCGGAAGTGTTTTGTCACTCTGCAGCAGCATGTACAAGAATGTCTCGAGGTGCATCGCCTCATGCTCATAGCCAATCCAGAGCGCCTCGCCCAGGCAGCGGTCTTTGATGGCAGAACCTTGCTTCAGGATTGATCGAGCTCGGTTTCGTACCCGCTCTGAGTAATCCAGTATCTCGTCGAGAGGCGGCCACTCATCCGGAATCTCACTATGAGCATGGCACTGTTGTGGATTCTCAACGTCGGGATCGATTCCGCGCTCGAAAATCTGCCGATAGTATTTAGGATCGGTGGGCTTTCCACGCAAAGCTCGGGTCATATGAATATCTAAGACGTAAGAGTTAGCCCGTGCATCCTGCAGAGGAGTGTCACAAGTAAGTATACCGAAAAAGGTAGGAATGTGACCAAGATAAAAGATAAGTGCGTTTCGGAGCTTGATGGGCTTCGAAAGAAGTTCCTGCCGGGGAACCATGGTCTTAGTCACAACGTCCCACACTGTCCAAAGCGCCTCAAAATCTTTTAGAGTTGGAACTGGGTGGGAGGCATATTGGGATGGCTCCAATGGGATGTTCAGAGAGGCTGGTGAGAGTAGGTGAATATCTGCAGTGTAAATGAGACACGTCAGCATTTCATGACTGATATCGCAATAGAAACATTTCCAATCAGCAGGCAATTAAGCGTGATATACTCACGGTAGTCATCCGTAGAGTTTCCAAACACGACCTGGGAGATCAGCCCTGCATTTCGGCAAAGTTCCTCCCGCTCATCAGAGCCATATTTATACGCCTCCTCGAAGATGAGCTTCTCTCCCTTGGGGATCCGAATATCATTGATAGTCACATCAACCCTGGGGGAATAAAAGGCCTGGTGCCTGCCATTCTTTTCATCATATCCAGTGATGATCTCCCACTCACCCGGCTTGAACGCCTCAAAGCCGAGCACAGAGTTTGCATGTGCCAGCCCATTCTCATAGAACCGTTGGGTTACACCCTGGGAGTCGTTGTAAGCTTTGTAAACCTTCTCCGGGGTCTTACAAGCATCCAATCCGATAAGTAGGAAGTCCGACGGACCCAGAGCCTTGGAAAAGCCACTCAAAAAGTCCGCGGCTGCCGGGCGATCAAAGTTGCCCAGCGACGACCCCATAGATAGAACCACCGTTGGTCTGGTGCGGTTTTCTGAATTCTTCAACCACGAAAGAGCATCATCGTAGGTTCCATGAAGACCGTGGAGCCCGACATAGGTGAAGCCCTCGGGCGAGATCTCGGAAAAAGTCCGTTGTAGTTCCACCAGTGATAGATCCAATGCATAGTAATCCACCTGCTTCTCCACCCGTTCACACTCCCGCAGAAGAATCTCGATCTTGCGCAAATTTCTAAAAGCAAGGTGTTAGAAACGTGCAAGGCCATAAAGATCCATTCACGAGCAGTCCATCATGGTCCTCGGATCTGGAGTTGCAAGGACAACAGACCCACTACCAAGCTCCACCAGCTGTGCATTCTCCGGTATCCGCTCGACAATTCGCTGTGCGTGTGTTGTCAGGATCTCAATCTCGGCGTTCGTGAGGTAGTATTCGTCGAGGTAGGTGATTTCCTCGAAGATCTTGAGTCCTTTGGTGTCGTAGAGGAAGAGGGTCGGGAATGAGCGTGGTGTACCCTCTGCGGGGTTCAAACTCTTGTATAAGTCGTCCACCAGAGAGAAGTCCATGTCATCCTGGTGGATGTCGACAATCTCGACCATGTCCACGTTCTTCAGAGCTGTTGGAGACATCGTGGATTGTTGCTAGAAGAAAGTATGCAATGAGCTCAGATCGATGGCCCAAACTGACACTCAACAAACGCGACAAGTGGTTGAAACGGATGAACCGAGGGGAAAGCGTACCTGGAAAGAATGTAACGCGTGGGCAGTTGTCTATCGAGAGGGGAAAGACCAGGGTTTTATGAACTAATGCTGGCCAAAAGCAGTACCTCGGACGCGGCTTATAGAGCTAAACTCTATGACGAATCATCACAGAACAACAGGGGGAGAGAACCACCCAGAAGTTAGAACAAGAGTCAGAACCACTCCGATCCCGAAGCAGGCGACACGAAGCGGGGGGTCGTAGAGCACCGCGGAAAAGTCATCCACTTCTCAGGTCCATTTCTGCATCTGGCAACTGTGTATTTGGCAGAGCTGCAGCTATTGGAAATCTCGTGAGGGCGCAGTCAGATTGGCCCGCGTCGACCCGGTTTTTTGTCTCGTTGAACATGTTTGCACTGCCAACCCCCGCAAGTCTAGATCGAGGGTCAAGTTGCCCACTCCTGTTAGGGCGCGGATCCGCATTATCAGATTGGACGAGCCCGGACGCGGAGCCTGGCCCAAGACCAGGTTGATTCAGCCGTGTGCGGCCGTCTGACGTCGCGGATGCCCACTTTGAGTGTTTGCACTGTCTCAGCGCCGAGTCTCATTGCTCCATCGCCCAGTCGCGGCGATCGCGGGTGTGGGGTCAAAATGGAGCTTCACGACGCGCTGAGGTCATAGCGCGCAGTTTGACTTGTTTGCTTACTTTGCAGTGTGACAACAACGACTCCAGCCGAGTCCAGCGTGTGCTGTATGGCGGAGCTAGTCAAAAGTTAAGTCGGTGTTGAGTCAACTAATCATCGAGCCTCGTCCATCATTCATGGAACAATTCCAGCTGACAAATTTACTACTCGTCTACGATTGAGTACCGGGTAGAGGGGTGGTCGGAGACTCGGAGTGATGTCGGACCTGCTAGCTGTGAGCTGCTACCCGTAGCGCGATTTGCGCGCTTTTTGCATCAGCCATCCACTGCACCACTCGAATGATTCACCCTCGTATGATCTCGTATGTTGGTGCCTTCAATGTCACCTCTATCCACTTCGGTAAGCCCCAAAAAACTAAATCTTCACCTTGGCCGGAACCATTCCAGGTACTGTCACGAGTTAACAAACAGAAGTTCAAAATAAGCGGCTTCAGCCACTTAAAGTGGCTGAGTGTTTGAGCACCAAAAGCAAAGTAGCCAGGCTATCTTTGGAAACAAGCAAGAACAATGGCTATTAAAAAGTGGTTGCCAATTTTGAACAGTCTTCTGTTTATGGCCGTACAATGCCTTTGTCTCATCTACTCCTCTAAGTCAAGCATTTTTAGATCACGGATCATATATAAGTCGTAGTACTCCTTCTGGAGAAGACTGGCTACTGAATTCAGCGAAATTCACCAACCTTCCCCTCGCCCTCATGTTTACTAAATTATTCGCCTACCTGCGTTGGGTCGCTCTGCAAAGGGAGCGCAACCCGCAGAGTGGAATACCGAGCTGCTCGCTACCGCAAACGCACACCTTGCATCGCAGCTTGAAAGAGCACACAAGAAAATCAAACATCTCAAGGCGAGGCTGGCAGAGTCAGACCTTCTTCTCGCACATGCACAGGCGCGTATCGGTGATTTCAAATATGTAGCTCTGCCGCTGGACGACGATCGCTCTGAGGCGCCCGGTGCCTTGGCGAGTTCAAAGCAAGCTCGGCGCCACAAGTGGATTGATGACATCTGGCTGGTTACGGGACAAGAGTATCTCAAAGACGCTGAGAGCGCTTGGCAAAATGGAGATATTGTGTCCGCCCGTAGAGCAGTGGAAACTTCCCTCTCGACCAGCCCGCTGGTATCGACTGCTGAAGCGCTCTATTCTCGGGTGTTCCTTGCTGCCATCCTACATGCGACCGGTAAGTACAATGAGTCCCTTTCCCTGTTGAACCGTGTGATGGACTTCGTGTCATCCCGAAGTGAAGTCCAGCGCTTTCACCATCGCCATATAGTGAGCACCGCCTACTTTGTTGAGGGTATGGATTTCATGGCATTGGAGCAATTTGAGAAAGCCCACTGGTCCTTCTCGAGGTCGTTGCGACTTCCCGGATATTGCGACAAGGCTCGTGAGTATCAACTCAAAGCTATTGAGGGATTCACTCGACAACAAGCCAACAGCGATGGTGCCTCTGACACTCTGTCCCTTCGGCCCATCATCAGCCTGGATGGGTATCTTCCGATTCCAGCTGATGTCGATGATGACCCCAATCAATACCAAGTTTGGTGATCATTTTTTCTGCTGGTAATTTCTTTTTTTTTCAAAAATCTTGGTGAGTGATGGAAAAGCATAAAGTTGAGTTGAGCTAGTTAGTAGGATTTAGGAAATGCGTACCATAGAAATTGACAAGACTTAGCATTCAATGCAACTCCAAATCATCCTCATCAAGCTAGAGACTTGAGAGTTGGAGCAGAAGTCAAGTGACATTCGTTTCAATCCCAACGACCGCTCGTGAGATATGAGATTTGGAAATCTTCGAGATCAACACCAAACAGCTGGCCGAATTTTCAGACACCATCGCCTTAAGCCTGACAACGTGGTATGCACAGCCCAATTCTACGGTCGCAGTCCACGGCCTGACGTTGGAGTGGGCGATTTAGGCTAAGTTGTTGCCCAATATTCCATGTTTGCCCTACGCTAGAATGAAGTTGCCCTGATGACGCAACATCCATGGCCGCAACCAAACATGGTATGGAGCGAAGGAGTGAGACAAAAATGACCGGTGCATTATTGAGCCCAAACAAAGCGATCAATGAAATGAAGAACACCTCCAATAAAAGTCATGTGCATACGTGGAAAAGAAGTGGCCCAACAAAGAAACAGCTTTCTTTGTTGGCCTGATGGGTTGCGACTTTAAAAGCCCAATGGAGCGCTGAGGTCAACTCAGAGACGAAAGAAAATCGAAAAAAAGTCTACCCAAGCATACTAGTCCAGCATCTCAGTGACTCCGTTTGCTTCTAAGCACGATCACTCGGAAATTCACTGTCATACCCTCTACAAAGTTTTGCCTTCCAACCCGAATCTTCCCAATATGGCTTGTACGAGGGATAATTCAGTCACTTTGGACCGGGACAAAGGACCGAGTGACAGTTCACCTCATGATGAGTTGGATGCCTCTGATGAAGATTGCTCTGATCCAATCACACCAAGCGACTTCACCGAGAAAGCCAAAGAAATCAACCGCAACCTGCAAGAATCATATCAGCATAAAACTGATGTCGTCAAGACGATCATTTCAAATCAAACACCCTCTATATCGAGCGACCTGGGAAATAGACTGGGAAATCTGCGCATTTCTTTCTCCCTTGTGACAGTTGTCAACCTCATTGCAGACAATCAATTTCGGCAGGCCAGAAAGCAAGCCCAGAAAGCTCTGAGCCTTGCACATGCTTCCAATGACAAGCTTTCCATTGCCCGTTGTCGTTACTGGATGGGTCGGATCGAATTCGAGAAGCAGAACATGAATGCGGCCCATGATCATTTTCTTGCTGCGCAACCGTGTCTCCTGGATGATCTCAACCCAGAAGGTGAAACTCTCCAGTTTTACCTGAGCGCCTCGAAGAATGGAATCTCTGAAGAATATAGAAAGCGAATGATAGCTCAACATGATCGGGCGTTGGTGGACATTGACCCTCGTGAGAGGCCTGTCTGGCGATCCAATCCATCACAAAAGCGCAAGCGAGAAGCCCAGCTGTGGGATGTCGTTCTCCGACCAGCATCCGGGAGGATTGCCGGAACGCGACGGAAGCAGTCATTGGAGAAAAGGACAGCAAGACCTCCTGGAAGATTGCATGAGTGGATTGTCAGGGACATGTCCGATCTACCCCTTCGACCAAAAGACAGCTCCGGCACAAGCAAAATCGTTAAACCAGCAAGTCATAACGGGCTCCACAATGACTCTGGTCTTCCTCCGCACTCGACAGGAATAGCGAATACTGTGGATGCACACCATCATCTCCCCCTCGAAGGCATGAGCTGGTTGCAGACAGCGAATTCTCGCCCCCGCCTAGAACAGCTCGGGGAGTTCACTCTTCGATGTTATCCTGTCGGGTTAGCGCCACGAACTCGTCCAATGAATCTGTTTTCCAAACTACCCGATGAAGTTCTGTTATCTGCTCAGGAGTGGGAATCACTCGAGAAGTTGATGGGCAATCGTGCAATTACCATGGCTTATCTTGCGAGGGAGAGGCAGCTTAAATTGTCTAACAAGGCACAACCGAAATAGAATATCAGAATAGAGACTGATTGAGTTTACGAAGCAAGAATAACCTTAGAGCACGATATAGACCTTGTCAACCGAAGGAACTTTATCAAGACACCTGTGACTAAGTAGTCCCCCAGTGGTCTGTCTCTATTATGACTTAAAGAATTGCCACCAACCTTAGTGCCTGGCTGCCAGCGTACACTTAATTTAGCAGCTATAGGTCGGCGACGCTACCTAAGATGGTCCAGGTCGAGGTAATCATACCTTTATATACCTAACATGTTTACGGTGCGATCACTGGGATGCTTCCCATTAAAAGCAGACCAACGAGGCGTGCAGGGAAAAAGTGGGGTTAAAAGCTTAGCCTCCATAGGAACCAGATGGAAATGCAACTATGTCGTAGTCCTCTCATCATCAACGGGCAATTTGCAGAACATATTACTTGCGCCCTGCGGGAACACAAGACGAAAAGCCACGTTTGGCCTAAAAACAGGTATCCATATGCCCTAAAAATGGAAGGTCCATTGCCCATTTCCAGTGGTCGCTCGTCGTGGCCTTGAAATGTGAAGGAACGACTGCGCGTATCCTGTTTGACGTCATCGGAAGAAAGCCTCAATCTTCTGGCATCTCCCATCAAACTTGTGGTCCCTGGATTCTCTCAACAGTGCGATAGCCTGATTACTCCGTCTAACGTTCAGTTCTGTTCTGGGGATGACCTCAAGCCTTGTCCTTGTCGCTTCTATCAATTCGCAGCACTCGCATCCACACCTCCACTGAGGCGAGCCTGCCTAGTCGATACTCATCGTCGCAAATCGAGATCAAGTTAAACAAAAGCGGTAATGCCGCCAGATTCGTATGGCCCTAAAGAGGGCGCCCAGCAAAGCCTGGACGTGGAGACTGGCGGACTCAGGCCGCCGACTTCGCGTGCCTCACGCGCACTGTGGAATTTCTCGTCGCAATGGTTTCTTATCCCCCAAGGAACTGGCATCATGGCCGTCCTCTTTCATCAGATAGACTATCAGTTTCGGGGACTGGTGACTCTTTCGATCATTGCATGGGTCTACACAATTGCACTGCTAGTCACGGGCGTGTTCCTCTATTTACTCCGAGCTTTCCTTTACCCTCGACATGTTGCTCGTGAGCTTCGGGCGAATATTGTCGAGACCGCTTGCCTCGCTAGCATTTCAATTACGTTTACAACAATCATCCAAATGACCGTTCTTGTCCTCGTACGCTCTTGGGGACCAGCCTGGGGACATGTCGCCTACGTACTCTGGTGGATCAACATGGCCATGGCGTTCGTCGCAGTCATGGGAATTCCCTACGTCTTCGTCAAAGTCCAGCCACCCGGCGTCAAGGCAATTACACCCTGCGTGCTACTCCCATTAATCTCCGCGCTGACCTCGGCTGCCGGTGGGGGCATCGTATGTCGGTACGGGGCTCTCAGCGACCGCCTACAAGTTCCCATCATCATTGTCTCGTACTTGGAGGTCGGTGCCGGGCTTGCACTGTCACTGGCATTCAGCAACGTGTTCGTGACCAGGCTTTTTGACCAATCATTCCCGCCCTTGGAGGTGATCTATCAGGATATGATTCTGTGCGGTCCATTCGGGCAAGGCAGCTTCGCTTTGCAGATCCTCGGCGACGTGGTGTCCCGAGGGGCCTTTGCTGGATACAATCGGGGTACATTTTTGACTGCCGAAGCTGCCAAGCCCATTGCCTTGGCGAGTCAACTCGCCGGCTTACTTGCTTGGGGATATGGCACGTTCTGGTGGGTTTTTGCCATAATCAGCATTGTACATACCTTTGTCTCCCAGCCCGGTGGTATACGGAAGTCGCAATTTACGATGTCTGCATGGGCTCTTGTCTTTCCCATGGTGAGTGATTGCAGTAGTCCCTATTCTTCATTGAGTACCAGGAGACTAACATTATTTCTATGATTGTACAGGGTGTATATGCAAACGCTGCCGTGAAGTTGGGCAAGATCATGGATTCTCCAGCCTTGAAGGTATGGTCCACGGTACTAGTCCTTATAATTGTCATCATTTGGCTTGTGAACCATGTCTTTACATTCAAAGGCTTGTACTCTGGAAAACTTTTGGGAACTAGGCGGACAGACTAGATATCGATGGAAAAACATGAAAATTTAATAGTGTTATACTCAAGCGCCGACGGGAAGAATATATTCGTTGGTTTCCCGCTGATAAGGTTGGAATAAGAATTTACTTAATTCACGGGCACCTGCAAGCCTGCCTTTGCAGAACCGCCAGCTGTGTCACACATGCCCTGACATACGGCCCTTGTTGGTAGCGCTGCGAGCGATCCCTTGTCGAACTGTCCAAACTCCCTAGGCCTCCATAATTAAGAAAGATGTCATGAGTTTCGCTTCACATCTTCGTGACATGCGAAGTTCGAGGTCATAGGGAGCCGACTCCGTTGCGTAACGTATCATGATGGGTGGAGTCAATCGATACGGGAGCCAGTGACACCGATGATGTGCGGAATGAAAATGGGTAAGAAGGAAGTAATGTTTTAACTGGTGGGCGGCGGAATTGGGCTCCTTATATTTCGGAACCGCTGGGTGGATGTGTTTGTGCGTCTATTAGGGCTCCGTTTGCCGTCTTACCACAGGTGATTCATAGTACTCGCCATGAATAGGTAGGTAACTACGCCTTGGAAGAAACATCAGAGCAAAAGATGCACATTCTCATCACAATTATAATTCATGACTTTTTGAATTGGTTAAAATCATTCTCCATGCTGAATATGGCAGGCAATTAAAATGCAAGTGATATCATCCTACTCTATAAGAAAACATTATGACAATACAGAAAGAAAAACGAAGCACCCAAGCCACCAGCCCAATCGGCTAGCCCGCTTATTTGGTAGCAAAGTGAGGAGCGTTAATGAAGAGACCCATCAAGCAACCACCAATGGTGCCGGCTATGGGAATGGTCATGATCCAGGCAAGAAGGAGGAGGCCGACACGCTGGAAGTTGACAGCCTTGAGGGTACCGTTGCAGAGACCGACGCCGACGGTGGCACCGGTGATACACATGGAGGTGGAGACGGGGAGGGAGTATTGGGAGAAGACCAGGACGGTGATGGCGGCGCCCATCTCCATGGAGGAACCACGGCTGGGGGAGTGGTAGGTGATCTTGTTACCCATGACTGGAGAGGAGAAAGATTAGTAGTTGTGAGGTTGATCATGAGGTGAGTGGATTCTGGCTTACCCTTCATGATGTTGTAACCGTAGGTGATCAGACCAGTGGAAATGCACAGGGCCAGAACGGCAAGCTGCCACACGGGGACAGGGGACTTGGCGGCGGCAGGGTTGCCAGTGGACCAGGCAGCGTAGATGGCAGCCCAGGGACCGACCGAGTTACCAATGTCGTTGGCGCCGTGGGCGAAGGAGGCGGTACAGGCAGTGATGATCTGGATGAAGGAGTAGGTGTGCTCGACCTCGTTGGGGTACTTCTCAGCAGCATCGTAGACACGCTTCATGCGCTCACCCTCAGGGGTGCCGGCGATACCGCTCTGGGCACCGTGGATATCGTAGTGGGCACCGTACAGCAGACCGACAGTGATGATGGCAGGAATGCGCTTGAACATGGCCACGATGTTGCGCCACTCGTAGATCTCGCCGGCACCCATGGGGTTGTCGCGGAGGAAGCGCATAGCCCAACCCAGAGGACCACGGCTCTTCAGGAGCTTCTCGCGGTGGCGAGCTTCCGATTGAGCCATGATCTCGCGGTAGGTGAGCTGGTTGGCCTCGGCCTTGACGAGTCTGTTTTCCTTCTCGTCGGCAGGGGCGCTGGTGGAGTGGGGGTTCTTGCCCTCGTCGATGGAGCCCTGGGTGGGGGTGGAGAGATCCTCCTCAGAGTCATCCTGCATGACAGCATAGTTGGGCACCTTGGCAGTCTCAGCACCCTCAAGAGGAGCAGGGCGTTTGAAGAGGAGGGGACCGTAGAAGATCATCCACCACTTGAGGGTGTGATCCTTCTTGATGACACGGGCGTGGACGTAGGGAACGAAGAAGAGGGCGGACAGAACGCAGAGAGCACCACCAGTGCCCAAAGTCACACCAGCAATCCAGTAACCGGGCTTCTTGCTCAGACCCAGGTTAGGAGAACCCTTGTAGACGATGGAGAGACAGCAAATGGTACCAGCGACCAGGAACCAGAGGGGAGCGCTGTAGACCGACCAGGGGACGGGGTTGCGGCGCATGTGGACAATGAACTTGATGAGCAGGAAGATGATGGAAGCGAAGCAACCCGAGATGACGGGCGCCATTCCCAGGCCGGCGAAGATGGCACCGAGACCCTTGCCATTGTTCCAGCCCCATTGCACCTTGTTAGCTCCAACGGTGGCAACACCGACACCCGCAACAGCCGAGATCAGCGAGTAGGTTGAAGAAACGTGAGCCGAGTGACGAGTACACCACATCACCCAAGAAGAGGCAGCAGCCAGAGCACAGGTGAAAGCCAGCATCTGCACCCCAGCATTGCCCTGGAAGGCCGAGCTGGGGATGATGCCGTTCTTGATGGTCTCGGCGGTACGGGAACCGACCGTGACGGCACCGAGGAACTCGAAAATGGTGCCGAGAATCATGGCCTGGCGGTAGGAGATGGACCGGGAGGACACACTGGTAGCCCAAGAGTTGGCGACATCGTCTATAGAAAGAGCTATGCATCAGCACCGGGGATAATGGATAGTTGGTAAAGGCCATTGTAAGACAGAGGCGGGTATACTCACTTGCACCGTTGTTGTAGGCATCAAGCATGGCAAACACTGTGCCAATGCCAAAGATATAATCATACTGATGGAGATACATCTTGAAGACTTGCTGCCGATCGGAGGCCAAGTCAGGGATCAATGGTGGATGTCGGTACAGTACGAAGCCTGGCACTGGAGCGAGATAGGCTGGGCTTTATATGTACAACATGTTCGATACAATCTCTGCACCGGTGGTCCCCCAAATCCCTGCATCTGGGCTTCGCACATGGCACGCGCATGACAGGCTTTCTGGGCCAAAAGACGCCCGACGTGGCAACAGACGAATTGCAGGCTGTCTGATAGACAATTCCGGACCATTTTCATGGGCGTAAAGCCACACGTGCGAGAGCGACTCGCGATATTGGCATCATGGCCATCGTTTAGTAGGTGCTTGGCAGCTGTCCTGTCTAAGCTAAGAAGTCAGCCCATGGTGTGTGTGTACGAATCAGTGGTCGGTACCAGGGCATAATCACGCAATGAAAACCCAGTCAAAAGCGAGGACACTCATATCATTGAAGCCGGGTTCATAACGAAGCAAAATCGGCGACCTTGGCGGACCTTGGCAAAGCTGGGCGGAGGTGGGTTCTTATACAACTTGACAGAGGTGGACACCACAAGTTAATGTCGCGGAGGCCCACCAGCGGTCTTGGCGGAGCTCCGGGCGGAGGTGCCACACAGACCCCCGCTTCCTATAAGATGGCCCCGTTCACCCCACGTGCGTGTAGGAGAGGCCCTCGTCTCTTCGCCTCAGTTGGACTTCTCCGAAACCACACTCCTCCCGAGCTTGCCATCGCAGCTAACCACAGGCAAACCATCGGGGGATTCTAGAAGCGCGCCTTCAGGAGTGGTATCGCATGGTGTCCTCCGGGATCCTGTGCTCTTGGCGTGTCTGGGTCCTCTGGGTCCCTGGGAGACCTGATTACCTGGCTGCTGCACGCACGTGGGCAGCTGCCGCTATGAAGCAAAGCGCTGCAGTACGAGGCGAGCTGGAACGAGAAGTCGGGAGTAATTGGGAGTGATTATTATTGTCAAGAGGTCGCTACAAACTAACATTGCCGGAGAGCACGTGCGTCGTCCGGCATTGCGTGGTCTGAACCTGCTTGATTTTCCTCGATCTTTCCTCGATCTTTCCTCGATCTTTCCTCGATCTTTCCTCGATCTTTCCTCGATCTTTTCCGAGGCATTCGTGAAGGCAAAAAGTGTACCCCGAAAGATTTCTCATATACACGAGTGAGATCCAAGAAATGACATGCCAGGACTTGGCTATATCCTCTACGCCCACAATTCTCGCACATCAACTCCCCAGGCCCACTGCGAGATGCCCATGGCACCCACACTCATGAGGAAAGCCATGAGAATATTCACGCCGTTGTTGTCTAACCAATCGCGCCCAGCCTCAAGGCGCCGGCTCTCATGGCTTTCATCATGGGGACGGCCAACTTGGGCCCCCGCAGAGGTGCCGCTGGCACGGCTTCCTCGCAAGGTCGCCGCGTTGGCCACAGCCTCCGTGTTACGGAGATGCGTGCTGCCCGAGACTTGAGCAGAGGGTCCGTTACCTAAGGTGCCGGCTGATTTTGTGGAGCTCGGGTGAATGAGAACCTGATTTGCAGATGTGAGCTGAAGATGTTTACAATTGAGCAGAAAAAAGTTTGGCTTACCTTCCGACCACCACTGCCTTCCACAACCTTGCCGCTTCTCTTGTCGACAACGCTCGCCTGGAGTAATCCGCCAAGCACGCTGTCTAGAACGCTTCCGAGAAGACCCCAGAATGTCATGGCAACAGTCCAGAGCGCGCGATCTCGAATCCCGCTCGTGCCTGGGCAGAATGGAAGAATGAGGGCGGATGTCAGGACGACCGAGAATGATCCAAGGAGGCCTGCACCGAGACCCGCAGCGGTAACACCGCCATTTGTACCGGGGGGAACTTCGCGGAGGGTGAGGGAGGTGATAAGACGTGGGTTCGACTTTGATAGGATTCCGAGTTCGGAGGAGAAGGTATCAGCAGCAACGGCGGCGTAGTTACTAAGAGTAGAAGACCGGAGTCAGCGAGTTCTGACGGGATGTAATGGAGCGATGCGGAGGGGGACATACGCCACGATTCCAACCATGAGGACATCTGCGGGACTCTGGCCGAGGGAGAAGCAGGAATTTGTAGAGGAATTCCTTGATAGAACAACGGCATGCGCGATGCTCAGGACTGTCGCGACAACCGAGTTTGCCAGGACTTGGAGATGGTTGCGGGGGCCCTCGCCTCCCTCTGAGCCCGTGGCTGAGAGGGTCTTTTGTGCTTTGATTTCATGTTTGACCTGGTAGGAAACGCAAAGTTAGCTTCGTCCTGATTCAAGACTATATAGCTCGACCGCATCTCAGACCTTTGTCATACCTTTGTGACTTTGGTTCCCCCGTAGTAGAAGACAGCGAGGAGCGCGAATGGTGTGGACCACGGGTGGAGGGCATGTGCGGTCGCTGAGGCTCCGGCGACAACAAGACCCAGCGGGGTGAGCGACTTTCGAGCCCAGGCTCGGTAGACTAGACCAGCGACCGCAAGTAGGCCGACGACGGGCTTCATCGTGGCAGTCGAGGGTGGTTGGAACAAGTGATTGAAGAGTACAGATAAACAGCTTTCCAGGCGTAAGCTGACTCTCCAATTTGAGACCTATCGGCGGAGCTCTGGTGGGGCTTGGCGGGCAGTCCAATCAAGACACTCCGAACTGGAGTACGCTTCTTGGATTACTATGAACCCCTTGGACCTGCGGAATCCCCTCGTCCTGACTCTGGCCGGTGTAGAGTACTCTGGAGCAACTTGGCCGTGGCGAGTGCCGCTATACCGAAGGCTGCGGCTACCTCTAGCCCGGTGGCTAACCCGGTGACTGTTGTAGAGTTCTTCCATCATCACGTCTTAGATTAGATTGGTACTGTATTATAGTCTAAATTGATGCACCGTGGCCTCCAAGGTATTGCTCGCCCAAGCAGGTCGGGAAATTGACATCCAAGAAGTTTTCAAAGAAGGCTTCTAAAGAATCTTCTCCCAAAGTCGCCAAATCATGATTCTCGAAATGAAGATCTAAGTCAGAAGGGAACGATGCCCCAGACAATGTGTCTTCGTAGGTATTCAGATCGCCCGGGATAGTGTTGAGATTATCAGAGTAGCTTGGGCCGTGTGACGTATTGCGATTGATATTGGGAACGTTGGGCTTTTGAATAGGTGGCGGTCGAGACAATGCGGCCTCATCCGACCGACTTGTTGGTATTTGTGGTTCAGCTTGTTTCTGCATTACCGGCTGACCGCTTTCCAGCGCAAGCGTGCCTAGACGCATCATAACTGCTGCCAGCCACCAAGTACCACACAGTGATTTCAGACTCTGATGGAATATCAAAAGATTCTCTCTTGCCAGTAGCCGATGGCTTGTTAGCTTAGCTCTTTGCAGTTGCCTATAGGTTATAGAAAAGGCAAGGGAGAGAGTATAGGCAGATACTGGCAGGGGAGAAAACTCCTTGATATCTTTCCGTCGACAGATTGCCGCGAGGGCTAGGATGGCCTGACTTTGATGAATCCTAGAAGTCCGAGAAGGCTTTCGGCCCTGAAGCTCCGAGGAATAGGTACCAAGAACAATCGTGGCATGATAAAAAAGCTCAAGCGAGTCTGTTCAGTGCTGATTAGCTATCGTTCGGGAAAGTTTCGAATATAGATTCATACCTAGCAGTTGAGGCTCTGTATTCCATGCCTGGGAAATTTCGACAAATTCCTCGAAGAGGGAAAGGTCTGGGAACTGATCTCGGTCTTCCAGCCTTGGTCTGTAAGTACTGATCACACAACTGAGCTGGTCTGCAATGAGAAGCCAGATCCGAAACGGCGGTTTGAACAACGGAAGCACCTCGGTCACTTTCTGGCCGTGATCATAGTCGTGGATCAACACTGGTCTTCCTTCCACGACCGAATTCCACCTGTCAAGGCTCCACAAGCACCAGAAGAGGGATTTTGCCTTCAACGAAGATTCACTATCAGGTCCCCGTAGATGTAACCCGACAGACCATGCATGGTGAATGGCTTGCGTCAAGGTTAAAGAGCTATCTTCCGATCCGTTAGGGCCCCATTCGTGGAGTGAAAGAAGAGCAAGAATCCGTATAATGAGGAATCTGTTCCCATGTTCCCTGCCAGGCATGTTCTGCAGGATATCCTTGTACAATAGTTGTCCAAACTTTTCGACTGGTAGCAACGTCGCATCCGACCCCAAAAGCAAGAAAGACGTTGCATTCCGATCCTTTGCTGCAACAAGACAGATGGCTTGAAGCAGTGGAAGAGGCAGAGAACTGTTTTCAAATTGATGACGGGTCTCCTCTTCGTCTACCAATGGAAGCAGCGGGTGTATGCGGGAAAAGAAGATTTGTACCAAAGCAATTTGACTTTGTTTCGGGGGTAAGATTCCAGAATAATCAACCTGGCGGGGAAATGGTGACCTTTGCGGTCCACTCTCTTTCGACGCAATGCCCTCTTGATTTGACCAGGCTCCCACTTCTCCTTTGCGGGAATGACTTCTGAGTCGCCTTGGTTGCGGAGGTTGCAGATCATTCTGCAATGCCGCTAGGGGGCTGGTATAGCATAGGAAACGGGGAGTTTCGAGCTCTCTCCTCAAGCCATCGCCAAGAGTAGTTGATATGCCAGGGACATTCTGAGCCAATGGTTTATCAACTTGGGATGCCGACGAGCTGCGCCCTGCTACATCGTCCGATGTCGTGGGATTTGCCTTTTGCAGAATAAGAAAATCGTTCTCAACTGGTTTGCCGAGTGGATCTTGTAGCTCCAGCTGTGATTGATGATCTGAGCCAGCCAAGCTTCCATGAAAACACCGTTTCTACCTAGAGGTTAGCACGTTCTTCGTCGCCCATGGCCCCAGTATTCTGGCTCCAGTTCGTACCTTTCGCCGACGACACGGCGTACATGCCCGACGAGGTCTTTTTACATTCTGACCATCCTGTCCGACTAAGAACGTGAGTTCCATTGCACCAGGCGGTATTCTTAAAGACAATCGGAGTTTGTAGGTTGACACTCCTGCATCTCAAGGCGGAGGTGTCGAACAGGCAAGTCACCGCTTTTTGGGCGGCGACTAGCCCAAAGAGGCAGTTGACCGAGAATGGCAGGTTGGCCAGCACTCAACGTCGCTCCCTACGGCGTTGGCTTATCAGTAGGAGTAGGGCGCCGGTAAAAGGACTGAAGGCAAATGTAAAGGATCAACAATTCAACAATTTAAGCTCGTTTCCTCATGTTACACCAGCCACGCTGAAACTCCTTTGTTCATAAACTGTAACTGACCGACTCTAGCACCTAGGTTCCATGAGCTCCAGAGCCTTCTTAGAAAATGGCCATCGAAAGTAGACCAGGTCAGCAGAGGAACACTGTCAGGATGGTCAGGATGGCAGCTAGCAGAAAGACCCGAAGAATACCCGTGGCGACAGACTGAGGCTCCGTCCCCGATTAGGAAGGCCGCCGCCGACACCAACAAGGCCCTTGGCTTATAAGTATGGGGAAAAGGTTGCCGACATGTCAATTGCATTCTTGAACATTGCATTCCCGCGGATCTGAATTCCAAAATGCTTACGCGGAGCAGCAGCGAAACATACGATCTAAAGTACGATGATCCTATCTCTCCAGTCTTAGACCCATACTGACCTGCTGCCCTGAGGCTTGACCAAGCATGCGTCTTCCTTCGAGATGCAAGCTCAGCTTGTGTTAATGGAACAGTACACATCAACCTACCGCAAAATGATTCGTTTAAAGGCATCCGAGTGCAGCTACTTGGAGTGCTGAAACTGTATGCCCGCGAATTCGAATAACCCTTCCATGCGTTCGGTGCTCACATCTTTCACGTAGTCCACGAGACAGCTTCTCCATGCAAAACGATCGCGAACGCATAACGTTCCTTTCGGAGCAGTCTATCGGCGCATCCAAATGCCTCGGCTCTTTCCAACTTTCAGCGGGAAACTACAAATTCCCATTCAGCCTTCCACTCTCTGCGAGAATGCTAGAAACCGTTACGTGTCAGCGCCACACGTACCACACATACCATGTCAAAGCCATAATCGAGCGCCGCTTCAGAAGCAATTCTACCATCTCTCGGCCTATCCGTCTCCATAACTATCCCGACCCATCGGTCGATGACCAATTAATATCCCCACCGGTAACTTCTCTCCGCCAGCACGCGAGTAGCCAGCACTAACGACAGAACATTTCAGACGGTCGAACGGCAATTAGACCAGGACCTCCAATATTCCATCTCGTTACCAGACTCAAATATCCCCTTCGCAAGCGAATTTCCCGTGAAATGTTGCTTCTCTCCGCTTTCGAAGAACCTGAAGCTTGACAGTGTCTCGATCTCTATCTTGGAGAAACACAATCTCCGAGTCGATGCAACAGCAGCTGAGTCTGCGATGCACAACACTCATACAATAACCACGTCAAGTACCTCTACCATTTTTCAATTCGAGTACAATCACTTCGATCAAACACCGGAAATCTCAGCCACAGGGGCCAGCGTGCCTTCTTCAGAGTGGAGTCTAAGCCTTCCGGTACAATTACCAGAGAGTTTTTCCCTTGCTTCGCAATCTGTCTCTACACGAGTTATTCAAGTGACTCACGACATGTTGATACAAGCGAAATTCCATAACACCAAGACGCATACAGCAATGACAGTATGTAATCACTTTTTCGGTACGGGACTAGACCAAGTCACTAACCACGCCCCAGATCGAGGAGAGGATCCCTTTTTCAATCTACATGACCCCCGCCGTCATCGACGAGGATGGGACTATCCACGCAAAACATATTGAAAGCTTCAAAGCATATGATTGTGCACCACCAGCGTACGGTCATCACATTTGCGATGCCGTTCCGGCCGAATGGGCGGAATATCTAAGGCAATCCAGCGTGTCGAGTGGGCAACAGTGCCACCCCACTGCCCAAAGGCCCCCCGATATCGAACCTCCTGCTTACCACTTTTGTTCAACTTGATTCGTCGAGGACATCGATATAAAGGGGATATTGTTTCTTATGAGGTAACCGCATCTACCATAAACCCCAAAGATAGATCGAAGTTTCTCAAACCGAACTCCAGTGTAGGGCAAATTGTTACAAGTCACACGTTTTTCATGTTGATGCCAGCTGCCGCAGGCACCCTACATGTATTTAGATCGTCGCACTCTCGCCTTCTTTTCTTCCTTACGCTTAGTTGCTTCTTCAATGCTATTACGTTGATGTTGACCCTTGGTACCTGAGCTATAACACAAACCCCAACAATTAAGGTGTCAAGATGTGTCACGAATGGAAACAAAGGAAAACGAAGGGGATGCAAATTAGAGGCTTTCTATCGTTTCTGTAGGCTCTGCGGCCATCGATACCAGCTGGGGCTACGTCCTCACGGCCCTCCATCATATCAGCGATTTGGAGAGCATTCTAACTGGAATAAGTTTCCTCTCGATGGTGTTCGTGGCATTCGAATTTAAGCGGTGCTGCTTGCGGAGTGGCTCCGACCCATCTTCTTGAGGCGTCTTATCGAGGGCCATGGAAGTGGGCTGATTGTGAGTGGCTTCCTATAATTCATGAACATGCACCAATTTCCCACGAGGTATTTGAGAATGCATTGGTGTGAGAAAAATGCAACCCCTTACGATTTACGTTGAAGAATAGCTACGGGGCTTCCTGGGCTACCGCCGCTTTTTAGGGGGTGCTTAGGCTTAGGCCCAAGGAGTAGATGTTAGCACGGGCTCAGCGTCAGTGATCATGTCGGTAAAGTCATATAATTCAGGAATGAATAATACGTAAGCAGCATCGCATTCGCTTAAGTCACTCGTGCAGGGTCACGGCTGAGAAGCTTCATAAGGTCGTCGTCTCCCCGTTCCCGGCATTAGCCCGCATGGGCGTGTCTTTTATTCGACTTTTTCAGCTCGTGTTCAATCTTATTCCACGCCGTGAATACTTCTGCCCTGTCCTGGGCCGTAGACTCTCGCATTTCTTCGAGTCCCTGCGAAATGCGACCCATTACAATCATGCATTTTTGATGTCTGCCCAGCGAGTCGTTGATCTCTCTGAGCATCCCGCTCAATGGATATCCTGCTAGACCCCACAGCCCTAATTAAAATTAGCTTGTAAGCGAGGCGATCACAGAAATATTGCCTTCCCTTTCGACATACCTGCTGCTGGTTTGAGAAACAAACCTCCCATTGCTTTCCCGACCCCTTTGAAGAGTCCCTTCACACCTTCATTCTTGAAACCATCGCGCGGATGTGCTCCTATGCCTGTGATACCGAAGTAGAAACCGTCTCGAAGCTCCTACGCTCATGTCAGAATGACTGGTCCTAGAATGCTGCTGTTGGTATGGCTGTTATTACCTTTCCTGCTGCTGTGAAACCGCTTCGCAGACCGACTACCTGGGGGGTGTCGATTACTGTCGGATCGTGATATAATTTGGGTGCGTTGTGGAAACCTCTGGCCATGCCCAGAGAGAAATCTGTTGGTAACCATATGATGACCTTCACCAACTTCTTGGACATTTTGCTTCCATGCAACACAGCTTCGTGCAAAATGATGTATTTGGGTGGTTTCGAGGGGGGCATCGAGCTGCTCATTGTCTTTGCCTTTTCAAGCTGAAGACTTCTTTTGTGCTCTATGCTCCGAACTTGAGCGAGTTCGTTGACGTGGTCTCCATTGTCCTCATCACCAGTGTCTTCCTGTGTACTTTCATCTTCTCGGTTCTCTCCAACTTCCTGTCCGTCATTCTCAATTTGCAATTGCCGTACCTCATAGTCAATACGTGATTCGTCGCTCTCAATACTTGGGGATGATTGATCCAGTGAAGCAACTGCTGCCCGACATGCTGCGCGGCGATCGAAATTTTCGTGAGGCTGACGTGTTGCGCGAACCGCAGAAACAAGATCACTGGCAATCTCTCTTGGAGCATCTACAAACCCAGTCACGAATCTTGTAAGGGCTCCAAAGAGCACCTGGGCGCCAGCACTAAGTGGGTTGGCGGGGTCCATGAATGTATCGTATTCTATAGGACGGTGACTGGAGACAATCAGCAAAAAAAGTCTGACGATTTTGGTGACGTTCGTTGGAGAAGACTTACAGCACGAGCATGTCTGGATTGATCTTCCCGGATTTCACCAGAACCGTTGCCGCAAAGGCACTCAAGTTGATGTCAGTATGCTTGAGATGCCAAGCAGCTGGCTGGTTCGGGACTATAGAGCATCTGCATCGCTGGGGATCAAGATGTCGATAAAAGCTATTCACCCCACGGCGCACGCCAGACTCTTCTTGCATTTTCATCGCAATCGCCTGTGCTCTGTCCAGTATACTTGTCTCTAGCGCTTTCTGGATTGCATCTGAGAGATTCTGGGTGTTCAAACGTTTATATGGTATCGGTGATGGCCCTGCTCCGGCTCGCGCAACGATATTTCCCCAAAATTGCTGATCTCCGAAAAATGGGACAATTATCGTGGGCCGACCTAGGGCGAGGCCTGCCGCAGTAGTGCCCGCGCCACCATGATGAATCACGCATGAAACCTGCCGAAAGAGCCAATCGTGAGGGCAGTTTCCAATCATAAGAATATTTTCCGGCACTTCGTCTGCCCCCAGGTTTCCCCAGCCTTTCGAGACAAGTGCCCGCTGTCCAGTTTTCTTGACCGCTTCAAATACAATCTTCGTCAACTTGTCAGGATTATCAACTACGATCGAGCCGAATCCAATATATATTGGTTTTGGTCCTGACTCAAGAAACCTAGCGATTTCCGGGGGTGGCGTGTAGTTGCTCTCTGACATGAGGAAGCCAAAGCCGCAGACATCGATGTTATCAGCCCAATCAGGAGGCTTAGGGAGTAATGAAGGAGACCTGTTTCAAATATTAGAATATTTCTTTGCCGACCAGGAATACCCTCCTAACCAGAGATACGTATGCGGCACTTGCAGCCGGTGGAGTATGCTCGAGGCAGTCATTGTGTCCAGAGGTTGGAGTGATAAGGTCTTTTTGCGAAGCGTGTTCAGAATATCCCCCAACCCTTCCCATACCATCACATCTACAATATTATAGGACATAAAGTTTGCGATAGTCGGCTTCAGGTTCTGGGAATGAACATTCGCTAATGGGTGGGGAAATGACTGAGTTGGTGACCAGGGCATCCTGTTATTTATTAGGCATACAGTAACTTTGCGGGGGAGCAACCAAATATTAGCATATTGGAAGAGGGTCAACTCACGTGAATATAATATGGAGAGGGATGCCTAGTCGTTGCGCGCAATGAATATGGGCGAGGCTAGGAGGATTGGCTATAATGGCGTCCGCCACGAAAGACCGTTCTCGAAAATCCAAAGCTTTGCTCCATGGATCTTCCTTGATATGGTGAAGGTAAGTCCCGTCACCCTTTTCAAAGCAAGATCTCCAACATCCATTAAAGATTTCCCTCATCTCACGCCGACGCTTTTGGATGTCTCCACTGCGTATTGCCTTGAACCCCGGTAAAAGGCCCGGGTTTTTCACCATGAAAGCCATCAGCTCCGTTGGATCTCCTCCGATATTGAAAAACTCCAGGCCACTATCAAGAACGAATTGCCGAAAAGTTAAATGTGTGGCCAGTCTAACTCGGTGACCGTGGGCTTTCAATTCTCTCCCTAGCGCAACAAACGGTTGAATATCGCCTCGAGAACCAATTACTTGGATGACGAGATTCAAGTGCAGTGGAAAATGTCCGTCCTTTGCGGAGGGCTTTTCTGCGCTGGCGGCCTGTTCGGCATTTTGATCAGAATGTATATGTGGGCGTTGAATGTGGTTTAATAACCCTGCGATGCTCGGTTTACGCTGGTCGATATGGATGTCTACTCGGCCGTCACCTAAGATAGGACGTGATCCCGTTAGTGCAAGAAATGTGATTGTTGTTGGAACACTATCCACCTAGAACACGAGCACCAGTATCCAGCCCATCCTGGAAGAACTGCACTCTGTCGTGGCCATCTTGTGATCGCGTAGTATCTTTATACGGCCAATCACTTGACCGAACGCGGTTCACTCGCTCGAATGGATGCCCTGCAGGGGTCGGCGCTACAACAGCGGCCATGATTGACAGGTATTGTGTGAGATGGCTAGAAGAAATGGCCAGATTGATGGTCGGGAAAAGCGATGGTCACGGTGGGCGAAACTCAGGCCTAGTCCAACATGCGGCGAGGTAGTCTCCCACTCTCGCACTCTCGCTTTCTCGTAACGCCGAACATTATTTTTGCTCACGCGACCCGCGTCTCATAACATCTGACAAACCCAAGTGCAACGAAAAGTGGCGATGAATGACGTCAATGGACTCGCTCGGCCCAGGGTAGGTGAAGCTTGAGCTCGAAGTGAAAGATCGATGAGGAGAGTCCAGATCCCGAACACATCCGCATCATCCGGGGTTTGAGTGGATTAAACTACTGTCTGTGGCAATCAAAAGAAATATGTTGTTTTCTTTAAGCCAGACGACCTGGCCCTGGTTGTATCCATAATCTTGCTTACCAATGATCTAGTCCACGGCCAGTTTAGCAAGTGGAAGCTGTAATTCCACCTTGAACGCTAGCCATATCTTACTGCCCTGCCCACCCACTCCACATTCCACGAAGTAGGTATGCCACATATTAACCGTGGATTCTTCCATCTCATCTTCGCCACCCGATCCATCTTATACCACCAACACTCGTCAGAAAGATACCGATATATAACGAATCCGCTATATTCGATACAACCGAGCAGGTCTTTAAGCAGCAGAAAAGCTAATACCGCAAAGATTGCGTATGAATTCGGCATTTTTAACACTTCTCTCTAAAAAACCGTTAAAAAGGGAGGAGCCTCTCCATGACTAGAAGGGGTGTTAATTATGCGCTATAACCCTATTAGGAAAAAGCCCTTATCCGCAAATCAAAGGTGAAAAGCGCTATTTTGCTCATTGACTTCGCAAAACCGCCACAGGCCAGCCTTCACCGCCGCATCTCGAACAGAATCGAGTTCATCATCGCGCACAGCACGATTAATCTCCGCATACCTCACCTCCTCCTGGCCCGTCTCACCTTCAGCTTCAGCTTCACTAATACGAACCCTCCTCGTCACTCGCCGCTTCTTACCCACATGGGCATCAGGGTGATACTGTTCCATAATATGCACGTAAAGATCCTTGGAGATATTCTCCGCGAGCCAGCGCATAATCTCCCGTCCCTCATCCTCTTTACCAGGCATGACCAGGTGGCGCAAAAGAACGCCCTTCTTCGCGATACCATCTGAAGTAAATGATAAATCGCCGACCTGCCGATGCATCTCTCTGATACTTTCCATCGCGGTGGCGGTGTAGTTCCCCGCCTTGAGGAGACGTTTTGATGTGCTGTTGCGCCATACTTTGAAATCGGGGAGGTAGATGTCGACCAGGCCGTCGAGGAGTTTCAGAGAGTCGAGCGAGTCAAAGGAAGAAGTATTGTAAATGATGGGTATGCGCAGCCCCATGTCTTTCGCGGCCAGGATTGAGAGGGTCACCTGCGGAACGACATGTTCCGGCGTAACGAGGTTGATGTTGTGGACGTTGCCGACTTGTTGGAGCTTGATATACCACTCGGCCAGTTCTTCGGGGGTCAGGTCAAACCCCTTGCGTTGGTGAGCAATATCCTATCAACAAAGTTAGTTTTTCAATATCAAGAATGGAGATCGGGATCACCACCTACATGATTCTGGCAAAAGACACAGCGAAGATTGCACCCCGAGAAAAAGACCGATCCGCTGCCGTGGTAGCCCTGAATACACGGTTCCTCGCCACGATGCGGCGCGATCACGTTGACTTTCGCGGTCAGCGCTCCGATCATGCACATCCCCGTTGTTTCGTATCTATTTACCCCGCAATTTCGCGGGCACAAATTGCATTCGCGCAGGTGTGCATATGCTAGTGATCGCTTTTTTGAAGCATCGATGGAACTCAGAAGCTGGTATCGGGGGATGTAGTCGTCCAGGAGAAACGCGGGGGGGATTCCGATGTAGCGCTTCAGGACGAGTGGACCGCATGAGATATTGCTAGAGAATTTGGGAAGAATGCGGGCAGACTGTCTAGCGAAGGGTTGCATGATGGGGTGATGTTGCCATTTCCTGACTTCTCAGTCCTTCGCCCTTCCCAACAATGACAATATCTTGACTAGAAGGGAAGTCTAGAGAGGAAGTACAAGGCGGTCCGAGGTCCAGATGCCGCTTATCTCATCAGCCACGTCATAGTTAGTTAGTTAGTTAACTAGTTAGTTAACAGTAAACGGTGCAGTAGTAAAGACATTCTCTAAAGCAGACACAGTACATTCGAAACACGTTCCATCGGCCACACTGAAAAATAACATCCAGTTTTTAACCTGTCTTCAGGGTATTTCATATGTACCAAAGAATTAACAAAAAAAGAAGATTGACATGAAAGATCTGCGGTCCTTTGCGCCTCGCTTCGGGGGTATGTTCGTTTAACCAACACATATCATACAAAAAGAGCAAGCATCGAGAAAAGTGAATAAATCCAACTTCATGTTTTTTGGGTCGACCCACACGCTTCGTAGCCTGCCAACCAGGGACAGAACTGGAAACCCGATATCGATTGGAATTGCGAAATTTGTGAAGACATTATAATCAAGTCGGCCAGCGATGGAAAGTGTAAAAACATTATAGGGCGAGACCGCTGCCATCCCCGCTCCAGCGGTATAGAGCGAGGACTTCGCGTCTGCGTTGTTGTTGCTCGCCAAAGTCTTCGGGGACTCGGCCTCGCACTTGGGCGAGAGCGGAGCGCATTACCTTTCGGAAAGTTCTCTAGTGGTAGGTCAGGAAAACTACTCCGAGAGAGATTAGGGAACTGGTTGTTGTATCATACCTGATATTCTGTGTTCAACGTCACAACGCAGGCCTCATGTGCCCGCACGATCGTCTCACACGCTCTGACAACACTCGGACTAGCATCGCCCTGCAATTTGTCCGCGGTCAAGAGGAGAAGGAAGCTCCCTTGTAAAAGGTAGATACCAAAGAAGAACGGCATGAAACTCAAATCAGGATCGTACTCGAGGATGTCTGAAGCTGCTTCCGCCGCGCTGACAGCATGACCCATGGCCGTGATGAAGGAATCAGATGAAATCCAGAGATCATTGTCATCCAGAAGATTGATGGGATCCCATTTGCCAGCCAGGAGGATGTGAAGAACGTGCATGATGTGGGTACCATACGCGACAACCATCCTTGTATGGACAATCGACTCGCTCACATGCGAGCCGACCGTACTGGTATTAGACCGACCGGATGGGCTAACATGGTTGATGTGAGCACCTTCCATTGCCGTGTCATTGTCAGTGCCCAAAGCCAACGAGTTTGTATACCGAGCCTCAAACTCCTTGAGACTTTGCGCATAGACGTCCAGTTGGCGAGTAATCTCCATAGCCTGGTTTTGCCATTCGCCGCTGTTTCGGAAATGTAGCCCAAAACGAGGGTGATTCCGAGCATGCTGCAGGTCCACAATTTCTCCAAGGATAGACATGAGCGGTAGGAAATAACCAAACGTGCTGTGGCTGGTGCATTCAAAGGCTGGGCCCGCGCGCCGATAGCTGGCGGCAGAGAAATCCCCGGCTTGCCAAAGGTCGTCGTTCATCGGTTGCAGTAGGCTCTCGCATTCCTTGTCTAGCAAGGTCAGAGGACGATTGTAGCAGAGGGCAAGGTGACGATCCATCACGTAAAGAAGCCACCAAATGCGGCGACGCTCTTCACGCTCTTCTTCCGTGAGGTTGACCGAGGAGCTTCCAGGTCCATGTCCCATCGAGTTCAACAGCGATGATGGTTGCCTCTTATTTCCATTCATATCCAATTCGGACTCGGCCTCCATGTCCCCATCTTGACGAGTACTAGCATTTGGTGGCAATTCACGGCCCAATTTCAGCTCGCGTGCAAGCGACCATGCCGCGGTCCACCAACGCATACTAGCAGCTTTGTACTCGCTCGCTGAGACCACTGTCGCCAAATGGACGTAAGTAGCAACATCATCCACGGCACCGGTCGCGCTGCTTTGTGCACCTAGTTGATCCATCGAAACGCCAAAGCCACCAAGGGCAACCCCGTTGATCACCATGTTCGCCGCGTAATTCGGCGACGCCTCTCCTGTCGCAGGACCATGGATGAGAGGCCGTAGCAAGCCAATTGTGAGCTCCAGTAGCTTCTGGCAGACACGCCCTCGTGCTGAAGGGGGTGAAGTCAAGAATGCCGCTTCACTCGTCTGAGCAGCGACCCAGAGCATACTGGCCAGGAGACCAGGGCTGCACACTCTTGGCTTTGTCGGATGGAGGAAGGATTGCTTGCGGAACACAAAACCGACGACATACGGCGACAGTGGCGACATGTGTGAGGACGATGAACTAGTGAAGTAAACGTCAAGAAGATCGCAGGCGAGGGACTGAGGAATGATGGAGGCTATGTGAGGCAGAACTGGTTGCAAGACGGGGTATCGTAATGAAGTGGCAAATGGCGCCATACTAAAGGACGGGAAATTTGCAGGCGATGGCGATGGAAGAGGAAGCCAGCTGGGGGATTGCGCTGGTGGTGAGAACCCTAGGAATGATGCGGATGGGTTCTCTGCTGAGCCACCGAGTCTGAATTGGCCGATAGATGATGCGTTTGCGTCGTGCGAGTTCATTAAGGAATATGCTCCTCCATCTTGATAGCCTGACCCAAACCCTTGAGAGTGCAGCATTGCAGCTGGCGACCGAGGATTTCCATTCTGTTGCATCATGTGCAGAGAGCGCATGTCAGGCACAGACATGGACGGCCGGTTTGAGTCAGGCACATTGCCATAATTCAAAGAGATGCCATCAATGCCCGAGCCTACCGCTTGCTGAGGATGGCCTGGAGCAGCGTGAGCGTCTTGCTGTAATCTTGGGATCCCTGGAACGCTGTGATTGCGGAGAGGCGGTTGTGCAGAATTCGGCACAGCGCGCGCGGCATCGAAGGCCGGGTCATACGGCACGTTTACCTCGTGTGAGTTCTGGCCATTCGGGGAGTTGCCGTGTGCAGAGCCGCCATCTTGGAGCGCCTTGTCACCGTTTGAGGTGGTGACCGCTGCAGCTGCCGCGAGATCTTTTTTCGAGGCTTTCCCACGCTTTTTCCGCTCACGCGCATATTCGCAGCTCAGCCCAAATTCTAGGAAATAAGGATATTAGATTTGAGGGCCTACGAGGACCGCGGGGTAGGGAAGAAATAAAGAGCCTACCGATGCAATGCGCGCATGGTTGCTGCCCGTCGCATTTGGTGCGCAACTGGTTGCATTGATCGCACGCCCGGCTAATCCTGCGGCGCACCGCAGTGGCAGATGAGTTCTTTCGAATGGCCGACCGGGCGTCTACGAGGGGATCATGCGGTTGAGAGGAGAGCTTGCCTCCGGAATGTGTACCATTTTGTTCGCGGTAAGGTTGTGGCTCCACGGTCTCGGATTCGCTGGGCTTGCAATCGGAATCAGTCGGAGGATTGGACGCGCTGGCTTGTCGCGCCAGCTGAAGCTGCTCGAGCGCATATTGGGACCCTTCTGCGAGGGTGTCCAAGCCAGGAGTTTGCGATTGGGCCATTCGATTAGGTTGCGGTCGGGATGAGAAGGGTGAGTACGAATTGGCGATCGATTGAAGAGAAGTGGAAGTGGCCGACATGCTTCTCCTCGGGACTAGAGGGACTAGACCCGCAACGGCATAGAGTGAAAGGAGATCACACAGATCCGGGCTTTCGCCCCTCGGTTCAGACAGGAACGGAGGTTCAGGGTTTGCGCGATCGGCGGGAGGGCAAGAGATCGCAGTGGTGTCAGAAGTCGAACAACATCTCCAGGCACTGTGTCAGAAGGAAGGAATACCCCAGACCGATGCGGTCGGTGGAAGTGGACCCTAGTTTTTTTTTTCCACTCGGAGCCGAGCGCCGGAAGCTTAACCGGCAGGTGTTTTTGGTTTCAGCCGTTTCAAGAAGAATGAAGGATGAAAGACTGGAGAATATGGGGGGCGAGGAGACCAAATGATTCAACCTCGTGAAAGAAGAATGGAGCAAAGCGAGTTACGATCGAGAAGATTTGCAGGTTTCGGAGACTCGGGAAGGGGGGAAAATCTGGAGAAGGCGGGGAAAAGAAAAGCGAGGCACGTGGAAGACTCCGAGTTGTTCGAATGTCAGGGCAGAGAGAACCCCAATGATGAGCAATCGCCCTGGGGAATACTCGATCAGGTAAAACAAACCAGGAGTGTCTATGACTACAACTCCGTATATGTGCTGGAAACAAGACTCGGGCCACTGATTCGTGTTCCTCAAACCGCCAATTGCCCCCTAGGGGCGGGGAGAGTTGCAGTGCGGAGTGCAGCCCTTTCGCTTACGGCCACGGAAGGTTTTGCCGGCCCGAGCGAGTGTCCTCGACTTGTGTCTATCCCCGTCCAGCGAACCCGTTCTCGTTCTCGCGTTGCTGAGGGATGATCCCAGAGGATCAATGGATCATGGTTGATTCACATCTCTTTAATGTTGAACTATTTGATTGTATGCAAAATGCAGTCATCTCCCACCACTCCCTCCGCCTTGCCACCCCTCGGGCTGACTCTGAAAGATTCGCCACGGACTCGCGCAAATTAGCCATGAAACCATGTCGGGAGGTGGTCATTTCCTGCGAAGTGATCGGACAGGGATGACGAGTCATTGCCTGGGGCCCTGGGCATGCCGGGATTCGTTGGGGCCATGAACTACCGACAGCAAGCAGTACAGATCATATCTCCAGGCTTTCGTATCCTCGGTGAACTTTCATTGTCCCGCAAAGCTACGGCAGCCCGAAATGGGGGATTATAAGTCTTGAAGCCATCGCTGGTACCGACGAGTGCGAGTGGCCACAAACTCAAAGCATCCTAGACCGATCTCGGTTCAGGAGACGTTCCTGCTTTGGCATCATCGCAGGATCCACGGTGAGGGTCTAGAAAGGTGTCTCGCTGAGAATCTGCAGTCTAACCCGAGTTCTGGCTGATTTGTCAAAGATTGGTGATGGGCATTCAGCCGGTTTTGCCTAAATCTCGCTTCGGGGAGAAGCAGGTGGGCGTCTGGGGTAAATCGGCTGTTCCCCCGTCCAAGACGGCAAGACCCCTGGAGGGCCTGGAGGCTGACAGCCAAGATGGATGCCCCGATGTGCGCTTCGATCGTAGGCCAATCAGATTGACCCGTGTAGCTGAAGAAAGACACCTATAGAAAGCCCTGCGATCCTGAAGCTGGAGGGTTCAAACTTCCAATATTCATAGATGCGACGGACTTTTGTCCATCTCCACGTCGGATGTAACATGAAGGGCGATAAGCTCCTTGCCCCTCACTTACGACCGCTGCGATAAAAGCGGAGCCGACCGAGGCATCGGCTGAGCTTCTTTCTCTTTCACAACAAAACAGACAGGCAGAATAATGTCAGCCCAGAAGCAGACTCTCGATCAAATCATCGATGCGATTCCCCTTCGCTACCGCGGTCCCGGTGGCGCGGTGGCAGTCATCAAGGATGGCGAGGTCATCGGCCAGCGCGTCTGGGGATACGCCGATCAATCTCGGCGCGTCCCCGTCGAATCATCGACCCAATTCCCGATATGCTCAATCACCAAGCAGTTTGTGTGCGGGTTGATGATGGATCTTCAACGAAATCCGACTCCCGCGATGGTTGCCAAGGGTGATGTGCAAGAGCAGTTCAAGGAGAAACTCTACGAATTGCTCCCCCTGGCTCGAGAAGGGCCAACGCTTCAGAATCTGAGTGATATGCAGTCCGGCATTCGTGACTACTGGGCTATGACCACCTTGTGGGGGGCAAAACCAGAAGGCGAGTTCTTGATTGAGAGGGATGGTCCTCCAATGCTGGACAGAACCAAGTCGCTCCACTTCGCACCGGGGACGGAGTACTCGTACTCGAATGTGAACTTTTATCTGCTGGGGCGAATTATCGAGCGTGTCACTGGAGAGCCGCTTGGAAAGTTACTCGAGGAACGAATTCTGAAGCCAGCCGGGATGACAACTGCCTTGCTCTGTCCCAACACGGCGCACCACCCTCCCCCCTGCGTCGGCTACGAAGGCAACGAAAACCTCGGGTTCTGTGAAGCAGTCAACCGTATGGAGTGGTCGGGCGATGCTGGACTTGTCGCTTCGCTCAATGACATGATCGCCTACGAAAAATATCTTGATCAGCTGTACGCTGACCCGCAGAGCTGGTACCACACTGCGACCAAGCCACACACGTTCAGTGATGGCAACACCGCGAGATATCACTACGGTCTTGGCCATGTCGATGTCAACGGCATCGACACGATCGGCCACGGTGGAGCTCTGAGAGGATACCGACTACATCGGAGGCATGTGCCGCAGGAGCACCTGTCTGTAGTGGTTCTATTCAACCACGAGGCCGACGCCTCAGCAGCGGTTGACGACATCCTTCGCGGGGTACTGAACCGACCAAACCCCGAAAGCGAGCCAGTGGACCCTGCCACAGAATGGTATGGTATTTTCCTTGACCAGGACACTCAGTTGGCAGTGACTGTCGCCAAGAGCCCGCGCGCAGGAGAAGTCCTCATTACATACGGTGTCCACCTGGAGACCGCGCCGCTCAAGTTGACCGATGCGAGGAATGGCAAATCCCGATCAATGACCGGGTCCGTTGACGGAGACGTCTTACGTGTTCATCGCGAGTCGGAAAATCGGAAGCTTGAGGCTCGGCGCCTCACTCCGCGCGATAGCAGTCTCAAGGACCCGGCTTTGCCGGGTGAGTATTACTGTGAAGAAGTTGAATCCACCTTCCACTGCACTGGAGGGGCTGGAATGTTGTATGGGTGCTTTGACGGGTATCTTGGGCAAGGTATCGTGACGCCGATGAAGTATCTCGGTGATGATGTTTGGGCGCTGAGCTGTCCGCGTGGTCTGGATGCATCGGCACCAGGTGACTGGACGATAGTGATTCACCGCGACGAGAGTGGCTCGGTAGTAGGCTTCAAAATTGGTTGCTGGCTTGCCAGGGGACTGGATTTTGTTAAGAAACAGTAGCGGTGATGCTCTTCGTCTGAGTGGTAGCGGAAGATTTATCATATGTCAGCTTGCTTCTAACTAGCCATTCTAGTTTGCCAGGAACCTTGTATATGGTGGTTACTGCGCTACTCCCACCTTAAACATGTACAAGCTCCAGTAAGCCTAATTTGGTCACGACTCGCGACTCTGATCTGTCGTTGGGATAGTATCAAACAGGGGCACAAAGATGTTAGTAAAACACCGAACTGGTCCTACGTACGATGAGGTGCATTCGCTGTTCATCTTGCCCCTTTTGCTTCTGTGAAAGCTTGGCAAGAATACCTTGGGTGACCCGGCTGCCATTTTCGAATGTATCCAATATTCTCAACATTGCTATTCCGCTTACGGAATTTTAAGGTAAAACATAACCACCGTCAATCAGGACATCACTTCCAGTCATGTAGGTCGAAGCATCACTCGCAAGGTAGAGATACAATCCCTTGATCTCCTTAACTTGTCCCTGTCTTCCCAGAGCTGACATACGATAAGCCTCATTGAGGCACTGAGGGCTGGCGCCCATTTTCGTATCAAAGAAGCCCGGCGAGACAATGTTGACACGGGCAAATTCTCGCCATTCGCGGGCCAGCGACTTTCCAAAGTGGGTGACAAACGCTTTTGTGGCGTTGTACACAGGTTGATCGACGGGTACATTGACAATGTGGGCGCTCATGCTGGAGGTAATGATGAGGTTGCCGAAGCCCTGGCGTTTGAAGACAGTGCCGGCATACTTGGCACAGTAAACGATGCCGTCAACTGTTGGTTTGTTAGGGACTGGGTTATAGTAAAGATGCTGAGTAAAAGGTCATACCATTCACAGACATCTGCTTCTGATACTCGTCTAGTGTCTGCTCTAAGATAGGCTTGGAAATAGCCATTCCTGTAGAGATCAGTCTGTGCGAAGTGACGCAGTATCTGCCTGTCACTCACCTGCATTGGCAACAAAAACATCAATCTTGCCAAAATCTTCAACCACCTTTTCAATAGTTTGGGAGACCTGTGTGGGCTCGGAGACTGTGGTAAAGAATGAGTATAGGTGACGTTCACATCAGGAGTATCTACTTACCATCCACTTTATAAGCTGCAGACTTGATGTTGTGCAGATTTGCCAGTTCTTCAGACTTCCCAATTGCTGCATCGTTGCTTTACTCATATGAGTGGGGCCTCTGTATAAGGAAACGATCAGAACAGAACGACTTACGAGTTGTACCACAGGGCGATACTGGCACCAGCTTCAGCCATGGCCTGTGCTACCGCGAATCCAATCCCATCGGCAGCGCCATTAACGACCACTAACTTCCCATCTAGGCGAAATTGCTCTAATACGTTGGATGGTGTGTTTGGAAAGGGTCGAGGGAAACCCTCGCGCGCCGGGGCGGAGTCTTGAATAGTCATAGACATGATGTGGTGAGTGTTAAGAAAATGTGCAGAGTAAGATGACCTCGGTTGCTTTATAAATGATCAGATGCCCTTTGGCGACCCACTCACTGTCGGTATACTCAGAACTCCACCGGGTGCTCGCTGCGGTAAAATGACTGTGTTGATCACGGAATTCAGATCTGTAGTAGAACCCAAACGTATGCCGATCTCTTTCTCTCCACCTACCATTCCTTTGGTGCAGACCTAATCTTCAGCTTATTTTGACTACCGGAACGGCCCTTGAACTTATACCAAGCAAAATTTACGAGTTTTGGGACGCGTATGTTTGGTAGTTCATAGCACGTTTATTCCGGTCCTTCCATTGATTTTGACTTCCAAGAGTTTTTCTGATCGGCTCTTCGAATTTTCTGATTTTACATCTTGCCCAGTAGGTTCTCTATCCTGCGACAGCTCATAAATTAAACTGGCCATGGTCTACCTCATGTAGACTTACTGTGAGGTGCAAAAGCGGCTATTTCCATCAAAGCCCAGCCATCACCTAGCAATTAACCGAGGCGACTGTGGGGTCGCAAGCAACCCCACGTTCATCGGCTTTTTGTGCCCCGACATGCCCAAAGTTACGAGAGGTCTCGTATTATTACTGGACAGTTTGCGGCTTGTGCTACGTGCTTTGGCCTCCCGATGATCATTTTATTGGTGGTACGTGAATACAGAAGTCTTACTATGTGGCAAGAGTCCATTTCAACAACCAGCGTCCGTTCTAACGGGTCATCTTCGGGGTTGTCATTTTCGCCACGATTCAGCTTCAGACCGAACCTCAAACTTCCGATCATGTATGAGTGAAGTTGCTGGCTGATAAGATCATTGGAGGTCATCAACATCAACGTTTTGATCATACTCCTGAATGATTAACGTACGATCGTATCGCCTCAACTCTTCCATTCCGGGGCCTTGTTGAGCTTTTCGGCTAGCTCCAATTCCACACACCTTTTGCAGCTGTGGTATAGATTCATCTTAAATTTACAATGGCTTCTACGAACGATGTAACCGACCGCAATGCCCTTACTGCACGGTCTATCCCATCGATGATTCTGAGCGATGGCAGCCCCGCTTCGATGACCCCGCCCCCAACATCGACATTCGAGACCGACCCTGCTGTTGGCGCCCAGAAGAGATTCTCTGTTCAGGGAAACGCCGTCGTCACTGGAGGTGCCGGGACACTAGGCCTCCGAGCCTGCGACGCTCTGCTCGAACATGGCCTCCAGGGCCTCATGATCCTTGACATTAACCCAGCAAACAGCGAAACGGAAATCGCGAGACTAAAGTCAAAGTTTCCCAAGGCGAAGATTTGCACCCACGCAGTCGACGTCACTGCCGAAGATGCGGTTCGCGGTGCAATGGAGGAAACGGTCCGTCTACTTGGATCGGTCGATATCCTTGTTTGCTTTGTGGGAGTCGTCGGCTGCATAGAAACCCTTGCGATGCCCGTGTCACAATGGCGGAAGATCCTCGACATCAATACTACTGGAACATTTATCTGTGCCCAGGCAGCGGCGCGAGAGATGGTCAAGCAAGGGACTGGAGGATCCATTATATTTGTCGCCTCGATTTCGGCACATCGCGTGAACTACCCACAGCCTCAGGCTGCGTACAATGTCAGCAAGGCTGCCATATTGATGCTTAAGAGCTCCCTTGCTGCAGAGTGGGCTCGCTATGGTATTCGAACCAACAGTGTGAGCCCAGGATACATGGACACAATCCTGAACGAGGGTGAGGGACTCGATGCTCACAGGCGGATCTGGGCTGAGCGAAACCCAAGTGGTCGCATGGGAAATCCGTCTGAGCTGACGGGGGCAATTGTGCTCCTTGCAAGCTCCGCTGGCACGTACATGAATGGGGCGGACATTCTTGTTGATGGAGGTGCAACTGTATTCTAGAAACAGTATAGCGCTCACACTATCAAGCATTTCAATCTTGGCCGAATAGTACTCTCGAACAGTGTGCACATAAACATCCAGAACTCTATAGATAGGTGGCTCACGGTAACCGCAGGTGTCGTACCATCACGGTGGGCACAAAGCAAGGAAGTTGTTGTCGATCTTGTCTTTAAATCTCGATGCAAAGCTAATCATTCGAGTAAATCTGAGAGCATGTGCTGTGTTGAACAATCAATTTCTAAGACCTTGAAGACAGCGACTGGTTATCGCCTGGTTCATCCCTAAAGATGCCAAAAAATTGGGCGACCAACGTCCAGTTCTCATGATCTTCGAGCGGTAATCTTCCACATTACGCCTTTAAGCAATTGATATCGACTGACTTATCATAGTGTACGTCTTTGGCCGGCCGCCGTCTCAAGACGCCCCGCACGAGAAAGTGAGCCTTCAATGTACGTTGTTGGCCGGGCCTATTCTGACATAGTATAGGAATCTGGACGCAGCAGAGCTACAATGTACACGATGGATATCGTTAGTTCGGAAGCTTGATCCAAAGATCAATATTTCCAGGGCCCTGGATTCAGTGACTGTTGCCGGTGTGGGTGCGCCTACTGCGACCCTGAAGAGGTTGGCGGGTGTAGAATCGGATGCGGAGAGTGCACCTTCATTCGACCGATTCGAATGGAGTGAGTCGTCGAACATGGATGGTCCCGTCACATATTCATACAAATACACCTGATGGCATGGCCCTCCTTCCGGCCAAGAGATCAGAATCCTGAAACTTCTATATTCATTAGGCGCTGCCCCGAGTTAAGATACAGGGAACACCTCAGGATCGAAAATGCTCAACGCAATCCCAGATCTCCTACCAGACAATACCTCTTCTCGCTCGGAGAGACTCTCATCAGGCTCCCCCGCAACCAGCAACTTGGCAAACAGTCCTAGCCTGTGAACCTCGCCGACGCTACCATTCTAGGGACCCTTGTGGATGCAAACTTTGGACGCTATAACCCTTCGTACTCTGTCCTTCATGAAAAGATTTTCATGAGACCATTCATAATTGCGACCAAATTCACCCCAGGTCCAGCTGGCACGCTATATTCAATCTTGTGTTTGCAATCGGGCATTGAATTCTCGGGGAGGAGTCGGAAGCCGACCAATCCAGGTATTACAAGGCTAGACGCTCATGCATGTCCATGTGAATGCTAGAGTCTGGAACTTTGTTGGCAGTGCAGGCTTTTCTTCTGATGGTATGTTCTTGGCCGGTACTTTCCTCAGCTTAAGCCGCCTCAGAAAATTAATTGTATGTAGAGTAACTATCTTCAAAAGCGAGATCGACCCAACACTGGCTACCATTTCATTGGAATTGCATATCGAATGGTGCTTGGTTTGGTTTTCATAAATGCCTCGTACGGCGACGACGGAAGACACACTCTGCAATGAGCGACGAAGGCTCGTGTGGTGGATAGTCTATTGCTTTGACTCTGGTTTTAGCATCACAACTGGGAGGCCGATAATGGTCTCGGACTCGTTAAGGTTATCGAGACCCTGCTTCCGCGAAATATTAATTGGATGACTTGGTGCGATAAAATGACCTTCTTCAAAACAGGTCACTATACTTACTCCTGATCTTAGATTCCAATCGCTCACTGCAATCTGTCTTGCCACCAGTTACGGACCATCCGACCACTTATTCGGCAATCATCGCACAAACACGCCTAGCATCGATCGCGCATTCTCTTTTTGGTGAGCTTATATCTTCCACAAACAAAACATCATGGGATTTGAGGGTTACTCGCTCGACCAGACAGCAATTTCCCGCTTGGAAGCTATCGCTACCATCTTATTGTACCGCCCCTGCAGTTCCAGAATGGTTTCGTGGTCCACGTGCTATAATCATTCGCATGATGCTTTGGTAGGGAAGCCAGAATTATGCAATCTACCTTCGGATCACGAGGAAGCCCAAAACTTGATTTGCCGTCTCCCAGTCGTTGAGATAATACAGGAGATCGCAAATTTTGGTCAGGATAATCTGGACAACATACACGCCAGGCTCAGTTGATACGCGATCTCCTTTCTCTTCCAAGCAGCAATTATCCTCAGCATCCACCATCTCCAGCCTCTCCAGCCTCTCCAGCCTCTCCAGCCTCTCCAATTAGTATTGGAAGATATAAATCAAGAACTTTGGCTTTCATCTGTGTCTAGAGCTCACAGCTGCTTGGCTGCCTTGAGCCAGAAGGATAAGGCTGCAACACAGTGCCTGGCTTTTCTGAACAGAATACGGCATCATATCCAGCAACAAAGACAATCAATATCTGATGGCAATCCATCGACTTTTCCGGTCAACTTATTGCAAGCAGATCCCAAGTTTCCATTAGCGACGCTTGCTGTGGATCCTACACTTCAAACCTTCTTTGAAGATCCCTCATGGAGCAACGATTTGTTTCAAGGGTCAAGAGGGTTTCTAAGCACAGATGAGATCGGAGTAGTTGACTATTTACCGTTAGTTACCTAGTTATCAGGAGGCATACGAGCTTACATGTGATCCTTTCATATTATGCCAAAATTGATGCAAGCATTATACAGTACGTCGATTCATAATGCGAGTGGGTAAGCCAGTGAAATCTGATTCCATTAGACAGTCTTTCTTGAAACCTATCTGTTTTGGCTAAAACTACGCGAGTCACAAGGCACTGAACATGGCGTTATGGTACCTGGTCCTGAAGTGGAATACCCTGGGAAACAGAAGCTCGATAGTCGGATAGTGCCTTTCAGCGGGCCAGTCATAATGCTTAAAGCTTTTTAGCTGCATATTTCGGCACAAGCCGACCTACTGTGCGACATGGTCGCATGAGGCGCCCCCCAAGGCCTGTAATCATTGGCTTTCATCTAACCGAACCGAGATTCTATCTGCAGTCCTGATACCTGTCACTCCGAACTCGTGGTGGTCCAAGGGTCGAATAGCAGACTAGGCAATTCTGTATTGGAGGGTCGCCAATGCGGGGGCTCATAAGAGCTGGGGTCTTACCTATGAAAGATCAGGCCATTCTATGTTGAACTTGCAGACATCCTTTTTCCAACATACCCACGGGGCCTCCAATACTCTCACGAGGGGCCAGGATGGATTCATCATTGCTCTTGAGCGGTATTTCCGACAATGCCCACATTTCTGTGACTTTTGGTACCTTCGGTATCTTAGCGCATCTGTCTATTGTCACCATCGAGATTGATGATTCTGTTGGCAGCTTGCTAGGCGGGTTACTCCTCTCTTGGGCTGGTCTGGCTGCATCGTTTGTGAGCATTTTGGATGTTACTTTTGTCGTAGCGATCGCAAAATCTTCGCTCGCCTGCCTTTCTTTCCTCACGGGCGTGGGGGCCGCAACCGTGATCTATCGATCATTCTTCCATCGCTTGAGACATTTCCCTGGGCCATGGGGCGCAAAGGTCAGCCGACTGTATTCGGTGTGGATTTCCAAACGCTCTGTTTTCAAATATCACGTTGAGTTGGAAAAGCTGCATGCCGAATTTGGAGATTTTGTTAGAACAGGTTCATCATTCTCATTCTTCCCCTTCTGAGACTACCTCCAAACTGACTCTATCGATAGGACCTCGTGAAGTTTCCGTCAATCGCACGTCAGCGGTGCGTATAATTCATGGTCCGCAATCCAAGTGCACAAGGGGACCGTGGTACAGCCAACTCTCCGATAATCCGAACAAAGTCAATGTCCTGGCTTTGAGGAGTCATGAAATCCACCGGGGACGTCGAAGGGCGTGGGATAGAGGCCTTGGAACAAGAGGTTGAGTGGAGTCAGATCCTTGTTTGAGCTTATCCTCGAAAGCTGACCTTTTGCGCGAAATTCTAAAATTATAGCACTATTGAGCTATCAACCTCAGATTCAGAAGAAGGTCGACACCTTGATTAGACAACTCAACGGGCGGCAGTCCAAGGACATTGAAATTACGCAATGGACGCAGTTTTACACTTTCGATGTTATGGGAGTAATTGCACTTAACAAGGACTTTGGACAACTGGAGGGCGGTGCGAAACATTTCGCAATTACTGCTATGCATGTACAGCTACGACAAATCGGTCTGATCGGTGTCATTCCATGGCTACTGCACTTACTCGTCCGAATCCCTGGGCTCGACGGTACATACGCTATCTTCAAAAAGCACTGCATTGAGCAAATAGAGCAGCGAAAGGCGGTACGAAGACATGAAGTACAGCGGCATATGCGCGGTTAATGACTGATGATCAACAGGAATGGCGCCAAGATACCGAGAAAAAACCGACTGATGTTATTTCCTGGTTATTGAAAGCAAAGGAGGACGGTGACCCTTGTGCGCCACCCTCAGACGAATCTCTATATGATGAAGGCAGACTTGTGATTATTGCTGGGAGGTCTGTCGAACGCTCCACTCCTGCCTACATAATAAGCTCCTAATAAGAGCAGTGATACCACCGCTACAACCCTCGCAAACATCCTTTACTATCTGGCGGTTCACCCGGAGGTGCAAGAAAGATTACAAAAGGAAGTTGATGAAGCCCAGGGCGCGCACGACAGTGCCCATCCTCTTCCGTACATCGAGGCAGTGATCAACGAAACCCTTCGACTGAAGCCAGTCGTGCCTAGCGGCCAATCAAGGGTCACGCCCCCAGAAGGCTTGTTTATTGATGAGACATGGATTCCTGGAAATACAATCGTGGTTGTTCCTCAGTATTTGCTGCAACGAGATGCACGCAATTTCGCTCACCCTTTGGAGTTTCTCCCAGAGCGATGGCTCGAAGAAGGCAAGGAATTAATTTTGGATGATCGTGCTTTCTTCCCATTTACGATAGGTAAGATACCTAACCTCTCGTTACAAGCCACTGTTCTTATCTGTACTTCAAGGGCCCTACGCGTGTGCAGGCAAGCAACTGGCATATTTACAACTCCGTATGGCCCTGCGGCAAATAGCAAGGGAGTTCAATATCTCACTCGCTCCTGGGGAAGATGGGAAAAGCTTCAATGAAGATGCCCAAGACACTTTCACCTTGGGAGTGCCGCCTCTTCACTTGGTCTTTAGTAAACGCAGGAGTCCAGGCACCGGGCAGTAGATGGCCCATGTAGCTTGCTACTTGGTTCCTGTCGCTTGAACCTCCAGAACCTGTTCTTCAACTTTATGGGTTGATTCAAAGACCACGTACTGAGCTGATGCTCGATTGGGAATACCAAGAATTTCTTTCAGGCGAGTTAATTGCGAGGGTTATTAAGGGCGGGGCCGGGTTTTTTATTGAGTTTCGAAATTCGATGCAGCTTCCGAGGGCAATCTAGCTAGGCAGGCATTACAAACTTCAAGTCATAGCCCCACTTCACAATGGATGAGGTATAGATAGGGTTATTGTAGAAGACAGACCCTCGGGCAATCCATCTAGAGACGCTGGACAACAAATACCAAGGCCACCATGGCCTTTCATGACTGGCTTTGCACCGACTTCAAAGATTCAGCGATTGCGCTGATTGTCTCCTTTGGCTTGCTCAGGAAAGGGCTGTGGCCAGTATCCAAAGTCCTCGTAGTAATAGATGCGCCCGCTTCCTTTGCTCCCTGGACCATTGCCTGTTGAGCTTGGACCGGAATCGCACCATCCTTGGTGCAGAAGATATACGAGACAGGCACATCAGCCCATCCAGCATAGACATTGACCGAGTCTCTGAACGTGGCAGACGAGTGTTTCAGCAGACGAGCCTTCCAGTACTGGACATCCTCCGGGGACAAATCGTTGTAGAACAACGCCTCAGGGTCCTGATCAATTTCTTCCCAGCCATCGGGTCCGGTATGGTGGAATAGACCCGTAGAACCGATCATATCGTACAGAGAAGCACCAGTTTGTGGCATAAACGCACAAAGCTGAATTAATCCAATGACTTTGCCCGAATTCGGCGTCAATCTGGTTGGATCTTTCTTGGTGAACCCTTTGACGGAGGTACAGCCCACTGAGCCTCCGAAGGAATGGTTGATCAACACAACATCATTGCCTAGTGTGGTTTCCTGGGCAATGAGAGTCTGAATCTGCTGAATGGTGCTCGCGAGAGAGTCGACAGGCTGCTCAGTGCCGCAGAAATCCAATTGCGGGGCAAAGCATCGGTATCCTTCCTGTTCGAAGGCCGGTATCACCTTGGACCAGCACTCGGGGCTGTGCCAAGCCCCGTGAATAAAGATCAAGGAAGGCATGATGTAGAAGAGTGGTTGGGAAGTGTAGATGAAAAATGGATTTACGGTTTCCTCTTTCTTCTCAGTTCAACTTGGGTGAATAAGGCAGTCCTGAGTGCTCTGAGCAGACAGGGAAAGTTGGTGATGTAACAAGTTTAACTTTGACAGCCTCGCACTTGTGGCTGCTTACTGCTATTTAGTCCCCAGTCTGCGGTCAAACAATGAACAGCGGCACACAGGCTCGCATTTGGAGATGTTTATAGCGTCGTGGTGGTTTGGAGAAGCGCAGTGGGGTTAATTGAGGCAGACCCCAATAGCACCATGCATTCGTACGTATCTGGGATTACAATCATGGAAGAGAGAAGTGCATGTACCAGGCAGTAAACACTGATTGACTGGCTGAATGGATTTTAAAGTCCTACTCCCATCCGTCCCACTTCCGTCGACAATTGAAAAGTTGACCCAGCACACCAACAGCCCTCAACGCCCACAAACGCGTCTTCCAGACGGGACTGCCGTCTTGGCCTGAGTGTTCGTCTGGTGGACACCAAGGGTCCAAATGATCCTTTAAGCTGTATTTAAGGCGGCGACGGGAAGGGGAAGGCGGTCAATGAAGGTTGCAAGGATGCCGTATCTTTTTTTTTCTGCCACTCCCCGCTTATCACAACTTGCTGCTATCAGGACGAGCTATTGGGGAAAGAGCAATTTGACCACACAGGCGCTCTCGGAGATCCCTTGAAATTCTTCGTGGTCCTGCCTAGCTACAAGCTCAATTTACGCTCTCATCCTTCACCTCGTTCGCACACTTGCCCACCATGGGCTCCACCGAGGACGACCCGGTCATTGCCTCCTACGACGTTTTCCTGACTGACTCCGAAATCTCGCGCTACGTCTTTCAATACCTCGACCGCCCAGAATCCAAACCGTATAATGAAAGGAAGGGTCAAAAACCAACCGTCATGCGCATGAAGCCTGAGTCGGGCCTAGTGGAGCTTGAAGTGCCTATCTTCACCCGATGCACCTACGATGTGGACAAGGGAATTCGATATGGCGATGCGCTGAAGAAGGGGCGCATAGCGCGCAATGGTGGAGCTTACGGTATGGCGGGTGGCTTCAGCACCGGCGGCATTCCGGGTGGTGGAGGGCGTGTCAAGGCAGAAGGTAACGACGACATCGAGGTGCTGGACAACAAGAAGGTTGTGGACCCGTCTTCCTTGGTCAGGACACAGGCACTTGGTGGGCGTATCAAGCCTGCGGAGGAAGGTGATCCAGTTTATATGCTGGCTACATTCAAAGGAAGTATGTCTCTCCCCCAGTCTCTTGGGCGGCGAACAGGCACACACCGAGGACGTCGCTAATAAAGGCTTGCAGAAAATCTGCATCTATCTCCCGTCTCCGCGGTGGTCCAACTCCAACCTCAAGTCCATCATTTGGACGCAATGGACGAGTTACCCAAGGCGCGCGGTGCCAAGGGCAAGAAGGAGGACGAAGAACGTCCGGCTGAGACCGAGGCACGCGCCATCGACGTGAAGGTCAAGGGGGCGGAAGATGGGGGGGCCATGCTGCACGGAAATTTGGATCTTCTCAAACGGATGCAAGAAGAGCAGTGGAAGAATTTTGAATGGGTCGATGCAGAGGTAAGTTTTTCCGGTCGGGCGATCGATCACCTCGGTTCCCTTCGTTGCAACAAACATAATCTAATGCAAATTTACTTGCAGACCGAAGATTCGTGGTACACATATGAAAACTACATGATGAACCAGAAGCCAGAAGATTTGCCCGAGCTGAAGGCCACCATTAACAGCGAGGAATATCTGGATGGCATGAGTGCCCCACGGATTGATCCCGCTCGGCCCGAAATGACCGGGTGGGCCATGAAACAAAACCGCCAAAAGCAAATGGAAGGGTCATCAGAAAGTGAAGATGAAAGCTAATATCTGGCTAAAATATTGATCGAGTGTAAATGAATATAGGCGTTCATAAGACTGGAGGTTCATCTTTGGGCACACGGGAGTTTTTGCATGGTTCATGGCGAAACACCATCAATGAGGGCATGATCGTGCTTTCTTTTCCTTCGTATCTGTCAGCCATTTAGTAAAACTGAGCAGCAGTAAACAAACTCTCTTCATTAATCCGATAGAACCTATTCTGGAATATCCTGCTTATAGCCTCATACCTAGGCCATTGCCACCCTATAGTTGTTGCCGCGAATCAGCATTAGCGTATCAGGGGCAGTCACGTGCAGTCACGCGCTCGCGACGCTTTTTTTCGCCGAGTCTCCGAGCAGCTCTCGTGCTCAGCATCCCTATTCATCCTCATCCCATTCCTTTCTTTCTCGCAAATCGTTTTTCGCTCGGGTCGAGGGCTGCAGGACGGCATTTGAAAGAATCACAGGGGAGCCCTCACAATCCTAGAGAAGATCTCCTCAATCTTTTCGCCATTGCGCACTTCTGTTTGTCGCCTGCATTCTCTGCGTTTTCTTCGCTTTTTCTTCCAATTTTGCCTTGATACCTCACTCTTATTAATTCCCCCAATCTCTTGCTGGGCTTTACCTCTTTACTATTATAATCATTGCCCTTTTGAAGCGACCTTTTTTCCATCATGTTATCGCGAGTCGCCCGTCAGAAAAATGCGCTCTTCCACCTCCGGAAGGCGAATGCCGTCCGAACACTGGGCGCCTCTTCGACAGCGCGCCTACACTCGAACGCCAGCCGTCCCATTTCCATCGTGAACTCGCAATGTGCCTCGACGCAAGAGCGGTCTCGAAGACCATCTTTTCAGTCGCATCGCAACCTCGCTACCGCTGCCGATCAATCCGTTCTCGAGCAGGGATCCTACATGTCATTAAACGACTCATACGCCGCCTCGACCATTTCCCGGCCATCGCCTTTTGGGATGACCGATTCGTTCGATACTTCGTCTTTAATTGTCCTCAACGAGATCCCACAAACCCAGCCGAAGATTCTGCGGAAAATCCGGGGAATTGGCGGCGATGAGGATGAAATGATGGCAAACTTTGACATGTCACTCCGGGTGGGTCGATTTGATCGCGCGGCAGCTTTGATCAGTCGTTTGAAGGCATATTATCCTGTTGATTCCCCCGAATTTTTGTCTTTGCACAATCAATATTTGAAGGCAATGGTCTCGCACATGATTGTCACCCGGCAGTCTGAGATGGTTTTGCCATTACAAAAATGGTTCGAGGTCGATATGCCAGCGGGTGGCGTCAAGCCAGATGCCACGACGTTTGCAGTCATGATTCGCATGTCTCTTCGTATGCTGCACGGCTCTAAGCGGGAGAGGTCCGTTCGCCGGTACTGGGGACTTGCCAAGAAGGCAGACGTCCATGAGGATCTTCTCGCTAGCGAGGTACTTACGGATTTGGATCTTGGCGAATTGTCGAAGGTGGGTACTGGCAGCAGACATCATTGCTAGTCTCTGTCAAGTGGTGCTGATTTCCTCTACTCATACAGATCTGTTATTCCGATTTACTCACCCCGATGATTGACCCCACTGAGTTGGACGAGGAGTTCCCAGAGCAGTCCGTTGAAAACATCGACAATATCCCCGAGGTACTTGCCGCAGAGCAGAAGGGTCTGGGTTTGTCTTCTCTGAAAGAATCGCTGTCCTTGTTCTCCGAAGGTGCACAGGTTGCTTTACCCGAGGATTTTAAGGGCACTGAAGAGGAGAAGAGAGAGCTCTACGCCCAGCTCCGGCAACAACGACTAGAATCCGACACAATGAGGACGGCATCTAAACGATGGCGTGCGGAGTTTGAGGGCAGAGTCAAGTCTGGTGTGGATGTGTCTTCGGGCAAATCAAGGCTCAAGTCCGTCATGAGCCAGTGGCACACAGACCTCTCAGAGGCTATTAAGAAAGAGATCAAGCTTGCTGAAGAAGCGGAGACCCAGCCAATGCGCACTGAGGAACAAAAGGCTCGTTGTGAATACGGAGTTTATTTGCAGTCTCTGGACTCTGACCGTTTAGCCGCGGTCACAGTCCTTTCTGTCATGGATGTCTTTACCCGCCACGGAATGCAAAAAGGCACCAAGGTCTCGACCGTCGCGGCATCAATTGGAAAAGGTGTGCAGGACGAACTGATTGCCGAGGCATATCTCAAGAAAAACTCGACATCCGACTCTCGCCGCATGAAAATGGTTAAGGACATGCTTGCCGGTCGCAGGAGCAAGGATGGCCGTCTGCAGTGGAAAGCTGTGTCTGAGAATTTGCAGAAGGAGCACGAAGAATATGCTTGGACGCCTCGCGTTACTGTCAGAATTGGAGCTGTTCTGATGGGCCTTCTGTTTGATGTTGCCAAAGCTCCTGTTAAGAGCACAGATCCCAAGACTGGAAATGTCACGACGACCATGCACCCGGCTTTCTTGCATGCCTACGAGATGAACTTTGGAAAGCGATTGGGACTTTTCCATATGAACCCTGAAATTATCGACATTATCAGCAGGGAACCGCCAGCAGATCTTCTCGGTCGCCATCTTCCTATGGTTTGCAAACCGCAACCATGGACGGGAGCAAAAAAAGGCGGATATCGCCTATACCAGAGCAACATCGTCCGATCCACCCCTGGTGAAACTTTGCAGCCAGCTTATGTTAAAGCCGCCTTGGAGAAGGATGGCCTCAAGGACATTCGGAAGGGACTAGACGTGCTTGGAAACACTGGCTGGGTCATCAACCGCGACGTTTTTGAAGTCATGCTTGAGGCCTGGAATTCTGGAGAGGGTATTGCAAGCCTGGCACCACTCGACCCAGATCTGCCCATTCCGCCAAAGCCAGAACCAGAGGCGGGTTTCGCTGCCGAAAGGGACTGGCAGCTGCAGATGCGCGATATTGAGAACCTTCGATCTGGATATCACTCGATGCGATGCTTCCAAAACTTCCAATTGGAAGTCGCGCGTGCTTTCCGCAACGAGACCTTCTATCTTCCTCACAATATTGACTTCCGTGGTCGAGCGTACCCCCTTCCGCCATACCTGAACCAAATGGGTGCCGACAACGCTCGTGGGTTGCTTCTTTTCAGCAAGGCCAAGCCACTTGGGGCAGGTGGATTGCGTTGGCTGAAGATCCAAATTGCCAACTTGGCTGGGTTTGACAAGGCCAGCATGTCAGAGCGTGAACAATTTGCAATGGATCACCTGGATGATATTCTGGACTCTGCAAACAAAGGATTGCATGGCAAGCGGTGGTGGCTGAAGGCTGAAGATCCATGGCAATGTCTAGCTGCCTGCTGTGAACTTCGCAATGCCTTGGCCCTCCCCGATCCTACCACGTATGCCTCTCGTCTGCCAATTCATCAAGACGGTTCTTGCAATGGTCTTCAACACTATGCCGCCCTTGGAGGTGACACCGTCGGCGCCCAGCAAGTGAACCTCGAGCCATCTGACCGGCCGTCCGACGTATACACCGGTGTCTCCGAGTTCGTGAAGAAGTCTGTGGCTAAGGATGCTGCCGAAGGCCACAAGGTCGCCCAGGTTTTGGATGGAAGGATCACTCGAAAGGTTGTGAAGCAGACTGTCATGACCAACGTCTATGGTGTGACTTTCATGGGAGCCATGCGACAAGTGCGCCGCCAGCTCAACGACCACTTCCCCGACTTGTCCAACGAGATGAAGAAGGATGGCGCGCTCTACATTGCGCGAAAGATCTTCGAGGCCCTCGGCTCCATGTTCAACGGTGCCCATGAGATTCAATACTGGCTTGGCGATTGTGCCACCCGCATCACTCAATCGTTGACGCCAGAGCAGATTGAGGCGATGGCGAACGAGGCATTGTCACCATCCCAGTCTTCCGAGAAGGGCACCAAAGGCACTAACACCAAGTTTGACCCAGCCAAGAAGTTCCAGTCAACCGTCATCTGGACGACTCCTCTTGGTCTGCCCGTGGTTCAACCATACCGCACTCGGAAGGCCCGCCGTGTTGTTACCTCGCTCCAGACCGTCAGCATTGTGGACCCAAGCGCCGAAGACGTGGTATCCCGTCGAAAGCAGCTTCAGGCCTTCCCTCCAAACTTCATTCACTCTCTCGATGCCACTCACATGATTATGTCTGCCAACGCTTGCAACGATGCAGGCCTCACCTTCTCTGCCGTGCATGATTCTTTTTGGACTCATGCCGGTGATATCGACGCCATGAACAGCATCCTCCGCGATGCATTCGTGCAAATGCACTCTGATGACATCGTTGGACGCCTTGCCGCAGAGTTCAACGTTCGATATGGCAAGAACTTGTTCCTGGCCAAGATTGATGCCAACAGTGCGATTGGTCGCACTCTGCGGAAGCGTCGCAAGGCCAACGTTCGCAACGCCAGACTCGTCGAGCTTATTGATGAGCATCGTCGACAGACTTTGCTCCGTTCAGATGATCCTGCGGATCAGGCTGAGGGCCGCGCCATGGAGACCTCCGCTGCTATCTTTGAAAAGATGGGTGGCACAGACGACCTTTTGGCTCTGGCCAGCACACTAGGAGAGACTACTGTCGGCCACGTTCCTGAGGATCTGGCTGCCGCCGAGCGGGGTCCTTCCTCCAATGTCGATACCAGCGACCCGGCCATCCAGAGTCTGTTCACTGAAATCGACATGATGGACAGCCAGCCTTCCAGCGCTGACGCTGAGGCAGACGAGGCCATGGCGACAGAGGATGGTGCTGGGGAAGAAAAGCAGCCGACCAAGCAGAAGAGGAAGCAAAAGCCGCACACCTGGCTCTGGCTGCCTCTTCGCTTCCGACCGGTTCCTACGAAGGGCTCGTGGGATCTGAGCCGGATCCGTGACAGCCAATATTTCTTCTCTTGAAGTTTCTTTTTCCGTCCGCGGGATCATGTCAACGATTTGTGACGCATATGGGTTGGCGTTTTGTTACACTGGATATTTTCATCTCGGTGTTTTTTTACCCATTGTATATTTTTTTCCCCCTTTTTCAGCTCTACCCAAGGGCTGTCTGAAAACATGTCCTATATGTACATTACATGGATGATTTGAGCATTGGCGCAGCGGAAGAAAAGCACATACAATATCATGCATAATTACTTCAATTACAGTTGTTCTATCGATCTAGTCTAGGCTATGAGCCGGCTGTTGGAATTTCCTACCAATTCCCCACATTACCTTGGTTCACAGAAGGGGAGCTTGGGTGAGGTGAAACCCGGAAGGAGAATATCTTGAGAACGCAGCAATGACCTACCGGTAGGCAGGTAAATAGGTAGCCCGGTAGGTACCTAGGTCAGGGCGCGAGTGGGGATTTGGCAATCAAGTAGGTAGATTTTCCCCTACAGCGTCTCAGGACTTCCGGTTGTGCTGACAGATTGGGAACGATATATAACATATCTACATCTATGGACGCAGTATTCAGGTTCAGTTGATATTCGAAACATACGGTTCTTTATGATAGCTGGGCCGTCGTAGGAAGCCATCAAGGTGAAGGGTACCTAACTTAGTTAAGATGCACAACAAGTGTTAGTCATCCATGATGATCGATCGACTGGCCCAGTGGTGAAGGCGCCCGTCTTACACACGGGAGATCGCAGGTTCGAACCCTGCGTCGATCATTTTTGGGTCTAATCAGCCCAAGTCAAATTGATTTTTGCTTGTTTTGGAGTGTCAAACACGACGCAAGCACTTTAAAGGATCTGGAATAGAGTAGTGTGGCTGATACAAGAAAGTTCTAATCGACTTCGAAAAGCAAGCATGGGAAAAAGATCCACCAAAATATCCCATCTTCCATTTCTGCAGTGAGGGGACTCGTCTCGACCGAGAGCGGAGTCGGTAATCGCCCTCGCCGTTATTGGTACTGGCTCGGTGGGCAACTACATACGAGTAGTACATACAGAAACCTTGTAGGTCATTTCAACATATCAGCATTGTATAGGAGTCCTTGCGGGATGATATGTCTTAGATAACACATCGGTCATGATATGTACTCTTTGAATCCCCCATTGATGCTATATGCTATCATTGAGGCCCCTCAGCCTGACCTACTCGAGCAAGTATAGAGCATGATATGTTCCACGAATTCCATGCTGAACTGCCCGAGCAAATGCCGACGGTGACGTGCTCGGGCCTGACTCAGCAGCGTCGTCACGGGATTCCCCGCACCAGCATTCAATGCGGCATGTTTGCACTGTTTGCTTCACCCGCTACTCGATGTCGTGATCAACGACCAATCAAAGGGCGCATAATCTAACCCCGATGGCGGAGAACTGACTGGGACGCTTGGGGAGAAAACCGAGCTGGCCACATTTTTTTTTCTTTTGTGTTGTTGATAAATTAGAAGAGAAAGTACAAGGGACACCAATTGTGTCACTCTTTTTGACTATCATCACCTCTGCATCTTTGGTGGACCTACATCAACGTGTGGGAGATCGCAGGGTGTGCTGATCCCGTTATCACCAGTCACTTAATCCATCCCACCTGCTGCTGTGATTGTCACAGCAACTGCCAGCTATGGCACCTATTTCTACTGCTGCCGAGGCAGGTATGTCAACTTCTATACCCGAGTATTCAACATGATCATGTCTAATCCAGGGCCTTGTCAACAGTCGCGAGAATCGCCTACTTGTCGAGCGATCTCGTTCTGTCCGTCCAGCCTTCCCTTCAGACGGACTCCGTGTTCTCCAAGGCCCTCAAGACCTTGAAGGCTAGCAAGACTGCGAGCGCTCTGTCCCGAGGCACCCCTCTGGTAATTTTCAATGCCAATACCCGTAGCCTCCTCAGTGAGACAACAGGTGCTGATATATCCCGCTAGGTCCAAGCCGTTCGCTACAATGAGGATCCCCTCCTGTCCGCTTTCCACCCTCTGCGCAACCGCGAGTCAGTCACCGTCGTCACTGGCTCGTCGGTCCTGATCACTGCCGTCCCTCACCTGTACCGCCTTGCCAACTTCCCTCTCGTCATCCACGTCGCCCTCGAGTCCTCCCCATACCCTGACTACTCCGTCATCAGCTCCATCCGCCAGTGTGGCTTCACATTCCTGCACTCGGAGACTATTCAGGAGGCCCAAGATATCGCCTTGACTGCTCATGCTCTGGCTCTCAAGTCTGGAAAGGGTGTTATCCACTTCTTTGACCCCGCAAACTCCATCAAGGATTCCCCAATCGCCGTCGAGGACATTGACGTTGTGAAGAAGATCCTTAACCTGAGTGGAAATGTTGCTACCCACACTTCGACCGGAGCCGAGACTTTGTATGCCGACTCTGGCCGTGCCGCCACTGTCTCCGCCGACAGCGTGGAGATTGCTCCTGCTGGTCAGGGCGAGGCGTCGGCTGGGTTGGCTGTTCCTTCTCAAAACCAGACTCCTTTGGCTGTGAGTGTTGACAACTCCTCCGTTGGCTCTTCACGTCGTGAGAGCAGCGCTGGAAGTGAAGCTCCCAGTTCCACCGCCACCACCGTGGACTACTCCAGTGTTCGACCCGTGAACGCCGCCGACGTGTTTCAGTGGACTCGTCAGATTTGGACTGCCCTTTCAAAGGAGGTTGGCCGCACCTACAATGCCATTGAATACACTGGCCCCGCCGATGCCAAGTCCGCCGTCTTCATCTTCGGCTCCACCGGTGTCTTCGTTGATGCTCTGTCCCAGGCCGAGGCCGGCAGCGAGCTTGAGAACATTGGCCTCATCACTGCTCGTCTGTACAGACCCTGGGTTGGTGCTCAGATTGTGAACTCTATCCCCAACTCTGTTGAGAAGATCGCCGTCTTGGAGCAGGTTCGCAAGACCACCAAGTGGGGTGCTTCCTTCATGGATATCCTGTCCAGTGTCACCCCCTCCTCCGTCCGCGGACAGGCTTTGAAGGTTGTTGGCTACCGCCTGGGGTATGTCGAGCCCTCCACTGCTGTGCAGGCCCTCCGTGGTATCATTCAGAACCTCCAGGCTTCGTCTCCGATTCAGAACCTCGAGATCGGCAGCTCTCAGGCTCCCGCTGTGCCAGAAGCACTTGAGCAGCCTCACATTGAGAACGCCTATCTGAAGATCCTGAACCAGCTCTTTGGCGAGCGCCTGTACATTGCCAACCAGCTTGGTGCTAAGAACGCTGGCATTTCTTCCACTATTGCTGCTAGCCCCGAGTATGGTTTTGGCTCTCTGCTTGCGCGCAAGGAGCACCGTCAGCGTTTCATTCGTGAGGTTGAGGAGGCCTCCAAGTCGACCACCTTTGCCACCGATGTCCCGAAGACTTGGCTCTCCCGCTGGGCTCTGAACGTCAAGGATGCCTCCAAGGCTAACAAGCTTGCCCCTGATGTTATCGCCCGTCTCTCCAACGATGGTTCCAAACTGTCTCGACAGCTCCTGGAGTCCAAGAAGCTCTTCTACGAGGAGTCTCAGTGGCTCATTGGCTCCGATGCCTGGGCCTACGATCTTGGCAACTCTGGTGTGCACCATGTCCTCGCCTCTGGTGCGAATGTCAACATGTTGATCATCGATTCGCAACCCTACTCTGAACGCACTGCTGCCGATCCTACCCGCCGCAAGAAGGATATTGGTCTCTATGCCATGAACTTCGGCAACGCCTACGTTGCTTCTACGGCCGTGTACAGCTCTTACACTCAGGTCCTCCAGGCTATGGCCGAGGCTGAGCAGTTCAACGGCCCATCGGTCGTTGTCGCTTACTTGCCCTACCACCAAGAGAATGACTCTGCCCTCACAGTTCTCCAGGAGACCAAGAAGGCTGTTGACCTTGGTTACTGGCCTCTTTACCGCTGGAACCCCGCTAACGAGGAGAAGGGCGAGCCCAAGTTTGCCCTTGACTCCGAGCGTATCAAGCGTGAGCTTGAGGAGTTCCTTCGCCGCGATAACCAGCTCACTCAGCTTATGAACCGCCAGCCCAAGTTCTCGGCAGTTCTGTCCGAGTCGTACGGCACCGAAGTCCGTGCCCTGCAGAAGCGCAAGGCTAAGGATTCATATGAGAAGCTCTTGGACGGCCTCTTCGGAGCTCCTCTGACTATTCTCTTCGCCTCAGATGGTGGCAATGCCCAGAACATTGCCAAGCGCCTAGGCAACCGTGGCCGCGCCAGAGGCCTGAAGACCATGGTCATCGCGATGGACGAGTACCCCATTGAGGATCTGCCCACCGAGGAGAATGTGGTGTTCATTTCTTCCACTGCCGGTCAGGGTGAGTTCCCCGTGAACGGTCGCAGCCTTTGGGAACATGTCAAGAACTCTGGAGATCTTGACCTTTCCTCCATCAACTACTCGGTCTTTGGTCTGGGTGACAGCCACTACTGGCCCCGCAAGGAGGACAAGATCTACTACAACAAGCCCGCCAAGGACCTTGACGCTCGTGTTGCCTTCCTCGGTGGTCACAAGCTCACCGACATTGGTCTTGGTGACGACCAGGACCCCGATGCCTACCAGACTGGCTACTCTGAGTGGGAGCCCCGTCTGTGGAAGGCTCTGGGCGTGGACAACGTTGAGGGTCTGCCCGAGGAGCCTGCTCCTATGACCAACGAGGACATCAAGATCCAGTCCAACTTCCTCCGTGGTACCATTGCCGAGGGACTCAAGGACGAGTCTACTGGCGCTATCTCCGCCAGCGACCAACAGTTGACCAAGTTCCACGGTACCTACATGCAAGACGACCGTGATCTTCGTGATGAGCGCAAGGCGCAAGGCCTTGAGCCCGCGTACAGCTTCATGATTCGTTGCCGTCTCCCTGGTGGTGTTGCCACCCCGAAGCAGTGGCTGCAGATGGACGCCATCAGCAGCTCTCATGGTAACGAGACCATGAAACTCACTACCCGCCAGACCTTCCAGTTCCACGGTGTCATCAAGCGCAAGCTTCGTGGCGCCATGCAGGCTATCAACAAGGCTCTGATGGATACCCTTGCTGCCTGCGGTGATGTTAACCGTAACGTCATGTGCAGTTCCCTGCCCGAGCTGTCCGCCTTCCACCGCGAGACCTACGTTTGGTCGAAGAAGATCAGTGAGCACCTCCTGCCTTCTACCACCGCTTACCACGAGATCTGGTTGAAAGACGAGAACGACAACAAGATCCAGGTGGCTGGTGATGCCGTTGTTGACCACGAGCCCCTCTACGGTCCTACTTACTTGCCCCGCAAGTTCAAGATCACCATTGCCATTCCTCCTCACAACGACACTGATGTCTATGCTCACGACATTGGTCTGATCGCCATCAAGGGCGCCGATGGCCACCTTGAAGGTTTCAACGTTCTGGCCGGTGGTGGTATGGGTACCACTCACAACAACAAGAAGACCTACCCTCAGACTGGCCGTATGCTCGGATTCTTCCCCGCGGAGCAAGTGCACATTGCCTGCGAGAAGATCATGCTTGTCCAGCGCGACAACGGTGACCGCAAGAACCGCAAGCACGCTCGTCTGAAGTACACCATCGACGACATGGGTGTCGATGTCTTCCGCAGCAAGGTCGAGGACCTTCTGCCGGACGGCCTGCGCTTCGCCGAGCCTCGCCCCTTTAAGTTCGACTCCAACATCGACACTTTTGGCTGGCTCAAGGATGAGACTGGTCTCAACCACTTCACCTTCTTCATCGAGAACGGCCGTATTGAGGACACTGCTGACTTCGCTATGCGTACTGGTCTGCGTGAGATTGCTTCTCTCGGAAAGGGCGAGTTCCGTTTGACCGGTAACCAGCACCTAATCCTGTCCAGAATTACTGATGAGGACCTGCCCGTTGTCAAGGAGGTCATGGCCAAGTACAAGCTGGACAACACTTCCTTCTCTGGACTGCGTCTGTCCTCGTCGGCCTGTGTTGCTTTCCCCACTTGCGGTCTTGCCATGGCTGAATCTGAGCGCTACCTGCCCGTTCTCATTTCCAAGCTGGAGTCCACTCTTGAGGAGAACGGTCTGGCTCGGGACAGTATTGTCATGCGTATGACTGGTTGCCCCAACGGCTGTGCTCGCCCCTGGCTCGCCGAGGTTGCCTTTGTTGGCAAGGCCTATGGTGCCTACAACATGTACCTGGGTGGTGGTTACCACGGCCAGCGCCTGAACAAGCTGTACCGCTCCTCCATCAAGGAAGATGAGATTCTTGAGATCATGAAGGGTCTCCTCAAGCGCTACGCTCAGGAGCGCAACACTGATGGCGAGACTCCCGAGCGCTTCGGTGACTTCTGTATCCGTGCTGGTATCATCAAGGCCACCACCAACGGACAGAATTTCCACGAGGGTGTGAGTACTATTTGATAACCCCATGCTAGAAGAGATTGATGCTAACACGTTTCCTTTAGGTCGCTGAGGAGGACGAGGATGAGGAGTAAATGAATTGGACTTGATCCAGCCGAAAAAGGCCAACGTGTCATGACCGCCACGGAAATTCTAAAATCTTTTCCATGTTTCTCGCAATAATTCTTTTCTGCCGATACTTTTTTCACGTTTTAGACGCATGATTTGTTCGCGGATGTGACGCTCGTGCAATTACTTGTTCCCCTTTGATATCACCTATTCCATTTCTTCTTCCATGTATCAAGTTATAGGTCATCTTGACAATGAACACATCCTAAATTTTCCCGCATATCTTTCATCTCTCTCCACTGCTAAGATTGTAAGCATTCCAGACTTTCATGTTCACCCTGCCGCTTTCAAGAAGCCCTTACTATCCCCATGTTGTTATGTCCTGTGCCGCATCTATGATACTAATGTCATCGATGGAAGTACCAGCACAGAGGAGGGAATACATTGCAGAAGCATTGGCTCCAGCAGATAAGACCAGCTCCCCCTAGCCATGAGCATCAGTCGAGCCAGCCAAAACACCGACTTAGTGGCACCTCCGGAGATTGCAATGTAGAGCTCCGTTATAATCAAGTTTACACATGTGTAAAAACAGCCCCGAGCAATGAATATCAAACCCTGCCCCAACGCCCAGCAAGCCTGGAACCAAAAAAAACGCCCCCAATCCAAATATTTCCCATATACAACCCATCAAAACTTCCTAACCCTCACCCTCCTCACTAAGCCCCTCCAAATCCCAATAAAAAACGCCTCAACCACCATCCTAACAACCCACCCCCTCCTCACCCCCACCAACCCCCCATCCCAACCCTCCTTGATCGCCCTCCCAAACCTCGTCGACTCCAAATCCTGCGGCGTAACCCGAATCGACTCCCCCCCATGCCGGACCTCGTACAGTGCGGGGCCGGAATTGTCAATCCACAGCGGCGGCGGCGTGTCGAGAGACGTGCTCGTGCTCCTGGCAGCGTAGTGGGCCTGGCGGTGCCAGATGCGGTGGCGGATGCGGGTTAGCACGGCGTGGAGGACTTTCCAGGGGAGGCCGTATTCGAGGAGGCCGATTATGCCGTCTGTTGTGGACATGAGTTCTTCGAAGGAGATGTGGAATTGCTGGGTGGGTGTGCCGACGAGGTAGATTCCTGCGGCGTCGAATTGGATTGCGAACATTGATGGAGCTGCGGGCCCGGGGTGGGTGATTTTAGATTGTGATGGTAACGAGGAACCAGAGCGAGAGGTCTATAGCCGGAGTGCTGGGTTTTGCTCAAGTGGTCGTACCTGGAATATTGATCGTTGATTGATAAAACTGGAGATCGGATGTCTTGTATAACGTCTCTCGCTCAACCCAATGGCCCGTTGGCAGCTTCTTCGATCATCAGCACTCAGTGAACGATGACAAGGCTATTTTCCAACTTGATAAGAATACATACCATCAACTTGGGACCACAGAAAAGGAGCATGCATCATGGGAGAGAAGAGTCGAGGGGTGGGGGGGGGGGGGGGGGGGGGGGTTCCAACATCTCACAGGGAGAACAGGATGGATCACACATTTTAAATAGCTCGCTTTGAAGCAAAAAGCCCCGAGAACGCCAACTACTCAGCCACCGGCCCAAGACGAAGATCATAACTCTTAATTCACCATCTGGGTTCCCATGATCATGATACATAGATCGTCGTTCGGAGCTTCCAGTCTAGACCTGGAACCCCACTAGACATCCCCGTGGGTTTCCTCGGCCAAACTCCCGGTGATATTGGGCATCCGTTGGGCACGGCTCTGGCAGGAGGCCGTTAAATGGTGACCCAAATCAGGGGCAAAGCATGTCATGACCTGTCACTCGCAGGTCAAGTGGCGCTCTCGGCGTGGGCTACGATTGCAGATGAGTCAAAAAGGAGTTAAAAGTGATCTGTCGTCTGCAGCCTGCAGGGGCCTCGCAGCCTGTACTTGTAACAAACGGAGCCTCACAGCTCTGAAGAAGGGGACTTCAAAGTCCAAATTATGTATGATTATATGATAATCATGAGAGAATATTCAGGGATTGTTGATAACAGCTATAGTACTTGCTGTGGACAATGTGAAATATTTCCAGGCTCTCTATGTCCTGGCCTATGTAGATGCTGTATAATGTTTGTCACCCAAGGCGCCAGCAACCAGACCCACTCCGTTATATGAAGTCAGTATACATGACCCAGACGCCAAAAAAAAAAAGAAAATGCAAATCAAGAGCCAGGGCGAGAAAGCCTTGCCTCTCGTGGGTAGGCCATGAGTTCCGAGTCCTGCCACAACTCCCCAAAATTCCGAAAGCCATAAGTCGTGAACACCCGACATAAAGGACGAGTGAGGTACCCGGGGCAAGGCCAAGGTTTTTGACGAGAAGATTCAAACGAATCTAACATGAATGAATTCGATGCAAGATGCGGCCAAGACCATGGTCCCTGCTACGTAGGCAGACCAGCCTGCAAGGTTCTGGCCATTGTTCCTGTGCCATAATGCGGGAAGGCACATCTGGTTCGCATCTTGGGTATGACAGACGGCTTCGCCCTCGACTGACCGACTGAGACGGATCCGGGGCCCGGGGAGGGGGAGCGACGGTTCCAATGGGGGAGGAAAATGTCCCACTCGCGTCGGAGGTGGCACCCGATCGCGCATAAGCATCGCCTTCAACGAATATGATCATTTCGATATTTAGCGAGGCTCAGTCCAGTCCTGCATCTTCACATTCATGCCAGGAACATGCTCGTGAATAGGTTGTTGGATCTGAGCGGCCCGAACAACCGACTGAGATGGCTGGGGAGGACCGGTCCCTGAGCGACGTCTGCGTTCACGCTCCAGAGGACCGGGCAGCTCGGTGCTGTTGCTGCTGCGGTTGCGGAATTTTTGACCCAAATTTCCCAACCAGTTGCCTTCTTCCTCTTCGCCCAGCCAGTAGCTGTGACCAATGCCGACCATAATACGGCCCAGTCTGCCTTTCCACCCCTGGCCTTCGTGGCTGCTTGGCGAGAAGGGCTCCCGGTCAATGTCGGCAACGCTGGCGACCGAGACATTGCGGCTGTGGGTGGGGAGTTGAGTGTGGCGAGGGATTACAACCCAGAGGCGAAGGGTCTGACGAGCAAAGGCGAGCATGACGAGGACAAAGTAGATGCGAATCACCCACAAGAGGCAGATGAAGACAATACTTTGGAAGCTCTCGGGCTGATACACAGCATTGCTGAGGGGATCGGCACTGCGAGGCGGATGAGCGATAAAGTTGTTGCCCTCTTTGGTGTTCTGGATCTCGACGTAGGCGGCATCGTACTTGGGGTTGGTGAAGCCGGCGGTCTGTGCGATCGTTTCACTGCCTGGGCCGGAGAGCTTGCCACTGTCGTAATGCTGGGACACAACGAGGAACCAGGTCACACCAAAGGCGGCGGTGTAGGCCGCATTGATGAGACTGTCCAGCAGGTACAGCCAGGCAAGGGCGAGACACTCGAGAGGCGATTGCTTGCGGATGTGCGGGAAGAGCAGTGCAGTGAGGGCGAGGGCGACGAGGGAGTAGAGGTACATGGACAGCTGGACCGGCGACAGGTGGTAGCCCGTCAACAGGGCGAGCAGGCCGTACAGGCCGCTAATCTTGTTGAGTAGTAGCGAGAGGGTAATCAGTGAGGCGCCTGTTTCCAGGCTCATCACATAGAGGAAGGACTGCGAACCAAGTCACGGGATGATTAGCGGTTGGGGCCACGGATAAGATCACGATGCGACCGGCACATCAAGGGCTCACCTCTGGCCGCGGAATGCGGAGATAGCGGGATGAGAATCCCATGATGGTAAGGGGGACCAAGAGGTCAAAGAATGCGAGAGTGCGAGACGACGCGGAGAGTGCAGTATGTACGGACTGGACGAAGGAGAGTGTTGAAGGAATCAGAAGAAAGGCTGGGGATCTGAAGGTGTTTTCGGGTGCGCCGAGAGAGAAAGAAGTGCCAGTTGAAAGTGTGAGCGGCCCAGGGGGGCTGCGCCAAGGTCCGGTCGATCCGTGCAGATCACCTGCCCGATTGTGTCCGCGTATGCATCAGCGCTACAGTATACGAGAATACGAAACATTGGAAGCTGAACTGAGTATATCATAGCTGGAGAACTATCTATGCCTGTCAAAATAGCAGTCAAATCAAACCTCATTTCAAATTGACCCCAGATAGGTACATGAATCTGCTCCTCACTGCCCAATTCCCCTCTACCGAGGAATCTAAATCAGCACGGGCATGCACCTCAAGATGAAAAAACCATGCATATGCGTCCATGACGTTTCAACAGTAATTCACCACCTAAGGAAATAGTCTATGGATTACGTACCTCATCCCGATCGCTGCTCACCTCGTCTAGCTGATATTCCACGAATGCAGTATACACGGCAGTCATCAGACATGCAGGAGATAGCCATCCCAGGAAATCCAGGTTCTCTTCGCGGGATAGTCATGTCATTCGAGCCGAACATACGGAATGAATGATAGAATTGGCTCCAAGGAAACGCCAATGCCTCTGATGTAGCAGCAAGCTTCACCAATACAATGCTGGATCTAGCAAAGTGGTACCTACTAGCCTCGTGGATGATGGATGGTACCCACCTTGCCGTCTGATCCTCCTTGTAGCACAAGTCTAGCAGTATATAAATCCGATTGGAAGCAAGTACTCATGCTAGTGGAGTGAATTTATCCATTCAAAAGGCCTGTCGGTATTTGAGAAAAGTAATACATGTATACTACCTGTGAACGCAATAGTGCTTATACTTGGCCGAGGAAGATCCAGCCTGCTAGGTGGTCTAGACTAGCCAGATACCAGAACTATATAGCTCCGAAATCTCGAAAAGTCTTTGCGCTGTCACCGCGTCCTCGGCCCTATACACCAAAGCTTTTCGCTTTCCCAAAGCACATCAATAGGTCTAGTGTAGAACCTGGCGATCAAGTGGAAAATGTGGCGTTCACAAAAGAGTCAAGCAATCCTTGACTGCTGTGTTACAGTGTTGCTGCCTCGTGTCTGCCCCTGTAAGTTTACTCAATGTTCTTAGGTATACGGTGCTCGGATCTTGGACGGCAGGTCACATTATATTCGGCCCGAAGAACTGGGGTGCTTGGATCCAAGATTCCTGGGCAATTCCGACCAGGCTTGCATGTGGATCATATCCACTGCAGATGTGTGACTTTGGAACTTTTTCCACGATTTCGAAAGTTCGAACACGTGCGGAACATGATTCCGACGTCTGCTCACGAACATTCCAGAGTTTTCGCAATCTATTCAAAAGCTAGCACGACGAAGCAATCGCGCCACTCACTGCTCGCTGAGTCGGTGCTACACTCGAACCCATTCATGACCAGGGGGCGCGCAGCGGCACAGGGCTGTCCACCCAAAAAAAAAAAAAATAGCAGCGGTCCTCCACCTTGGGAGCGATTCTGAATCGACACTGAACAGCGCCCAATGGATGACATCAGTCCCGCCGCGGTGGACATAATTTTCCCACTAGCGTCGGCGACGACCCACCGACTGCGAGAACGCCGTCTTTGGAGAGGCGATGGTTGCATCAAAATTTTTGAATAGTGGCTTTCCAGCCAGGAACCTGCTAATAATAATACGGATCGCAGACAGAGATAGCGACGGGCTAATTGTCCAATCTTATCCTCCAGCCTCTGGATCCTTTGATTAACTTTACACGAAACTAGCGCAGTGAAAATTTTCTATACGAAGCTTATAATAAATCGGCAGTTCCTCTGACGAGTTGAAGCCGTCGAACTCTGGTGGGTCAGGACGGTTAAGTCGGGATCCTGGTCCAGGTCAACCCCATTTTCTTGTTCAAGCCACCTCGTATGAAGGTGAATCTCTGTTTATATTGACGGCTTGACTCGCTGCCTGGCAAACTTTTACTCTGTATTCACTTCTCCCTCCATCATCCACACCCCCAAGGTGTTCCATGTGCCCCAGCGTCCGGGGAGCTAACGGAAACTCTGAACCCCTCATCGTCAGCCACCCACCTGTCAATCACCCTCATCAGCACGATCATCATGAGCAACAGCGTCGACCACGACCTCCAAATGGCCGAGGTCGACGCGGACGCCAGACGCCAATCCTCAGAATGGGCCGGCGAAAAGCCTAGAACCCCAGCCGAGGCCGCCAGGCCTTCGACGTCGGGGTCGGGGTCCAGTATGTCGTCGAGTGGCTCGAGTAGCTCCGTCGAGTACAACCCGAACTTTCACAGGTTGCAGTCGCGGAACACAGAACTTGACCTGGAGCGTCGCCGATCGGGACTCTCGCAGGCGCTAAGCCGGATAGAGACTCAACGGCTTCAACATTCGATGACCGTGGGTGAAAGCGTCAAGTCGCGGCCATCGAAGCTTCCTCTACCAGCATTCGGTGCTGGCAAGCCTTATCCCCCGCAATTGCCGAATCGGGATGATTATGTCGTCGAGTTTGACGGACCGGACGATCCTTTGTATCCGCAGAACTGGTCACTAAACACAAAGTAGGTCTTCTGTCCATTGGTACTGATCAATTTTGAATGCTAACAATGCATGTGTTCTAGAGTCTGGATTAGCGCCATACTGGCATTTACCAGCATCTGCTCGACATTTGATTCTGCCATTTTCAGCTCTTCTACTAAAGCCGTTGCCAATCTCTTTGGTGTTGGCATCGAGGTCTCAACTTTGTCCAGTTCACTGTACATTTGCGGTTACGCAACCGGGCCTTTAATCTGGGCTCCTCTGTCTGAATTGAAGGGCCGTCGCCTACCAATTATCGTCGCCATGCTCGGATTTGGTATTTTCAATACCGGCGTGGCAGTTGCCAAAGACCTGCAAACGCTATTGATCTGTCGATTCTTCTGCGGTGTCTTTGGCAGTTCGCCCCTGGCAGTTGTGGCAGCTGTCTTTTCGGACATTTACAACAACCGCACCCGTGGTATTGCCATTGCCTGCTTCTCTAGCACTGTCTTCTTGGGCCCTCTCATTGCGCCCTTCATCGGTGGATTCATCAACATGTCGTACCTGGGGTGGCGCTGGACGGCCTATATTCCAGCGATCATGGGATATGCTGCTTTCGTCATGAACCTTTTCTTCCTCAAGGAGTCATATCCTCCCGTCGTTCTGGTGGACAAGGCCGCGGAATTGCGTCGCCGCACCAAGAACTGGGGCATTCACGCGAAGCAGGAAGAAATTGAGGTCGACTTGAGGGACCTGGTGATCAACAACTTTTCTCGTCCACTGCGTCTTCTTATCAACGAGCCATTGATCCTGGCAGTAACAATCTACCTGAGCTTCATCTACGGTCTTCTGTACTGCTTCTTGACCGCCTACACTCTCGTGTTCCAACAAGTCCACGGGATGAACCCCGGAGTCAGTGGCTTGCCCCTTTTCGGCATGGTGGTCGGACTTTTCATTGCAGCCGCCTACATCATCATCTCAAGTCGAGGATACAATCAAAAGCTGAGTCACAATGGCGGTATTCCGGTTCCTGAGTGGCGTCTTCCGCCGGTGATCTTTGCCGGTGGTCTCTTTGCTGCTGGAATCTTCTGGTTTGGGTGGACTGGATTTACCAAGAACATCCATTGGATTGTGCCCACACTCAGCGGGTTGTTCACTGGATTTGGTCTCTTGATCATCTTCATCCAGCTATTCAACTACCTGATTGATACCTATCTTATGTTGTGAGTACTCCCACCAATCCTGGAAGTATCTGAGAAACCAATCTTCTAACAAAAACGATAGTGCCGCCTCCGCCATCGCCGCAAATACCTTCTGCCGTTCCATGGTGGCAGCCAGTTTCCCCCTTTTCTCGCGCCAAATGTTCCAAAACATGGGCATCCAATGGGCGTCTACCCTGCTGGGCTGTCTCGCTGCGGCCCTAGTCCCCATTCCCGTGGGATTCTACTTCTTCGGAAAGAAAATGAGAATGCAGAGCAAGTTTGCGCCTTTCTTTGAGCCGACCTATGAGTCGCATGCCGTTGATCAGGAGGAGGAGGTTGCAGAAAATGAGGCAGACGAACGTGCCTAAAAGATACCACGAAATATGGATGTACATGACTATGAGTCCTTTGAAGGACCGACAAAAAATAATTTTTGCTAATACTGCTTACGAGTGGGTTGTTAATACAGAGAATTGCTCTGCTATCAATGAATTTACTTCTGCCCTCCACTATATAAAAATATAGTAGGCATAACCAAAGGGATGCAAGCCAGGCACAGTCAAAACAAGGTAGTCTATAAAAAGCAATGTCATAGTCAACTTGAACCTGGTTGGCTGGGCTTCTGACCGTATTTTAGTCATGCATGCATGAGCGCCTCGGCACATTGGCTTTTAGGTAGGGAAACCAGTGACGAGCCTCCCGTCTAATGTGAGAACAAACTAATGCACGTAACGAATGAGACGAGGCTAGGTATCGTGACCGGATTATTCAAATACCTAGGGATACATAATTTGTCTTCATCTCGGCTCCTACAAGTTGGTTCCCGCACTCTTCTCGTTCACCCTTGTTGAAAACTACGCTGGAAAGATCTGACTTGGTTCTGTGATCATAGCATTGTAGCGCCAGAAGATATTATATTGTACAGCTTCATAAACTATACCATACCGAATATGTTAGCTCATAGAGCCATGGACAGCCCACAGGCAAAGAGAAACGACCTTCCAGTATAATCAAGGAGGCAAAGTAGTATGTAGCGCGGAGGAGACAGAAATCAAAACGCCCACCCTCCGTGCACGAGCTCACCAAAGGAACCGAGGACGCACTGAAAGATCTAAACGCACGCTATTCACCTGACGAACAAAGAGGAAAGTGGGGGAAAACATGTACATCTTGAAGGACTCCGTGCAATATCATGGACGGACGCGATTGTCATCATCGGTCGAAAGTGTGTAAATGAAAGGTAGAGTGAGGTGAGGTGGTTTAGCATGCGCAGCCCTCGTTGCTGGTGGTCTCCTTGGGGTGGATGTTGACATCAATCACTGAGAAGTAAACACTCGGTTAGTAGGTAGTAAAACGAGAACCCCCACAGGGAGGGACTCGGACGAATCGACTCACTTGTGCTCTCCCCCTGCTTAGCCTCGCCATCCATTCCAGGCAGAGCCTGGGCGATCCTCCGGAACAGCTGCTTCACGTTGTGTCCAACCTTGGCACTGGTCTCGATGAACATCAAGCCGTTCTTCTTTGCCTCCTCCTCACCCTGCGCGGTTGTGACCTCGCGCTTATCATTCAAATCGGTCTTGTTGCCCACCAGCACAATGATCACGTCGTTTCCACGCTCTCCACGGACATCATCGATCCATTTCCGGGTGTTTTGGAAGGACTTGGTGTTGGAAATATCATAAACCACGACCGCGACGCTCGAGTCTCGGATGTAGGAAGGAATCAGGGAGCGGAATCGTTCTTGGCCGGCCGTATCCCAAAGCTGAAGGCGGACGGTTCGGTCTTCCAAGTACATAGTCTAGAGCGAACAATAAGCGCAAACGTTAGCACCGATGAGTCTTATAGCAATGCAACTAGACAGTCCTGTCACGTAGACGGGGCAAATTCAAGGTGTCGTACCTTGGACAAGAAGTCGATGCCGATGGTGGCCTGATATGTGTTGTCGAACGAGTCGTACATGAACCGGGTGATCAAGGAGGTTTTACCAACTAAGACGATCGTTAGAATTGGTCTTGCTGCTTTCGTTACTTCCCACTAGGGGTCATGGGCGGCGAATACGCCTCGAGATGGTCATACCGCTCTGTTCTCCCAAGAAGACCAGCCTGCTTCCTGTCAGTGACAAGTCTTCAGATATCAAAGCAAACGTTAGACTGCACTCACTTGAACTTCTTCAAAGGGTTCGAATACGACCCAACCCCAGAATTGGAGGCCATGGTGATGGTTGTGTTGTCAAGAGGGAGGGGCGAACTCAGGGGGGTCGAGATCAAAAATGCGCGGCGCCACGGAACCGATACTTCGTCACGCAAGAGAGTCGCAGATCCCACGAGAAGAGTGCAACGACAGATATGTCACAGTCAAAGCAGCAAAACGAAATGCAATCGACAAAGTCCAAGTCCGGGCAGGTGAAACGAGCCGTGGATCTGGGGAAACAGACCAGGCCACCGCCCACCCCCAAAACGGAGCAGTTAATCCGCTCCGAGCCACCGAGTCTCATTCCACCACCTTCAACTCCGATCTGAGCTACCCAGCTCCCTTATCGGTGCCTCTCTCATCCAACCCACTTCGAGGCCTTTTCATTCCTTCGTCGTCAGGTTGTCAGAGGTCGCCATGTATCCCAGTTACCTCTATGGCGTTGTGACGACCGCCTTCGTGGTGGTCGGGCTGTGTATGCTCACCGCGTCTCCGAAAGCTTGGGAAGTTCGGCAGCTAATCCGACAATCTTGGACATTTAGATATGCTTTTCCAGGGACAAGGTGAAGCTTTTAATGTACGGAGATAATGTCTTCTTCCACGGAACCTTCTTGCGATCATTGCTGACACGATGCATAGGTCGGCCGCTTCTTGGAGGAGGTATCTCCTTACGCCTGGGCGAACATCGGTATCGGGTTGTGCATTGGTTGTTCGACCATTGGCGCTGCTTGGTATGCTTGAACTGAATGGCTCGAGATGGTCGCAGTGACTGACCGTTTTTTTTTTGTCGCAGGGGTATCTTCCTCACGGGCTCTTCGATCGTCGGCGGTGGTGTGCGGGCACCCCGAATCCGCACCAAGAACTTGATTTCCATTATTTTCTGTGAGGTCGTCGCCATTTACGGCGTGATCATCGCCATCATCTTCTCTGCAAAGCTCGCTCCGGTTCCCGAAAGCCAGCTCTACACCCAGAACAACTACTATACCGGCTATGCTCTGTTTTGGGGAGGTATCACCGTTGGATTCTGTAATCTGATCTGCGGTATCTCGGTGGGTATCAACGGCAGTGGTGCCGCTCTTGCAGATGCCGCTGACCCTAGCTTGTAAGTCTTGATTGCTCGGGTTTTGGTCCTGCCCGTCTGGCTGTCTGGAATACCTGCTCACCTCTTCGCAATGACAGGTTCGTTCGCATTCTCGTCATCGAGATTTTCAGCTCTGTTCTGGGCCTGTTTGGTCTGATCATTGGTCTTTTGGTGGGCGGCAAGGCCTTGGATATGGGTGCGGCCTAAATATGCAAGACCCTCCCCCTGGTGTGAGGGTTATGATTGCCCAACGTGGCAGCAGAAAGAGGGGGGCACAAGCTGCTCTATTATGATCTCGGATCTTCCCGTTTTTTTCTCGACCTTTTTCATTTTGCTCTTCCTTTCCACTGGAAAACTACTTCATGTATACAAGCATTAGGGCGTTTGGATTTCGATACCGTAGAAGCAAGCTTTGGGGGTCTTTTGCTGAATTGCCTCCGTGACCCGGAGATCATGTACTTGTACAGTAATGAGTTGAAGACACTCTCCCGCACTCTTTCCGCATGTTCCCAACATGAAACTCCAGGGGAATAATGATCCCTTAATGTATCCACCGATCCGACAATAAGCATCCACTCATAAAACGCCGCAGCACGGACCGGGCCAACTAAGGGCTGCGGCGCAATTTCACGTCCCGAGGATTCGCGATACCCCGGAGTCTCCAAATGTCGACTCGCCGTTTAAAAGACCACCGACTTCCCCTCCCCTCCGCCTCTCCACTCCCTCGCATATCCCAGAGCCCACGATTTCCCCCATGATGGAGACCAACGATACCACTCCCCGGCTCAAGGCAGCCATTCTGATCGTCTCCGATACGGCCTCGCAGGACCCCGCTTCGGACAAGACGGCCAATGCCCTCACCCCCATCCTCGCCGCGGAGGGCAAGTGGGAAACCCCCGCCATCAAGATTGTGCCGGACAACGTCTTTCAGATCCAACAAGCGGTATGCGATTGGACCGATGGACCCAATTGGCATAATCTGGTCCTGCTCAGCGGTGGAACGGGCTTTGCCGTGCGAGATAACACCCCCGAGGTGAGGCATTTCACGGCGATATCCAACATCATCCCCGCGCTAATGACATCACTAGGCAGTTTCTCCCCTGATCCATCGCCATGCTCCTGGCTTAGTGTGAGTGTGTACCATAATCGATTGCTCTAAGCGTAGCCACTAACAACGAACTAATCTCCTCAGCCATGGGATGATCGCCGCTTCATTGAAAGTAACCCCATGTGAGATGACATTAAACCCTCCCTTGGCGCCCTCGGGGCTCGCTCTCGGCTCGACTATTTACATTCCGCTAATTCCCCCGTTTAGTTGCCATGATGGCCCGTCCAGTTGCTGGAGTTCGTGATAAGTCTTTGATCATTACGTTGCCCGGGTCCCCCAAAGGAGCCATGGAGAATCTCGATGCCGTTGTGAAGCTGTTGCCGCATGCCTGCTTACAGGCTGCTGGTGGAAGTTCTCGAACCATGCATGCTGGCGGCATCAAGAAACTTGAGGCTGAAGCAGGTGTCTCTTCAGCTTCTGAACAACGGCAGCCGCAGCAGCAGCAGCAGCAGCAGCAACAGCAACAGCAACAAGATCACCATCACCACCACCACCACCATCACCACGGCCATGGGCACGGGCACGGACATGTAGTTCCCAAAGCACACACGTCCCCGGCAGACCGACCTCAGTCGAATGACCCGTCCGCTGGTCCTAACCAGCGCCATCGTTCTTCCCCCTATCCAATGCTTTCTGTAGAGGAAGCGCTACACAAGATCAGCGAGCATACCCCAGAACCTACCGTCATTGAGCTCCCCGTGAACCCCTCCGTAGTGGGTTCAATCATCGCCGAAGACGTCTATGCCGCCGAGGCGGTGCCAGCATACAAGGCCAGCATCGTTGATGGCTATGCTGTCATTGCGACAGACTCCCCCACTGATCCTAGTACGAAAGGCGTCTTCCCCGTAGCATCAGTCACTCATGCCAATGTTGGCGGTGCCCTGCAACCACTCCAGCCGGGCACCATCGCTAGAATTACCACCGGGGCACCCCTCCCTCCCAACGCGAATGCCGTAGTCATGGTTGAAGACACCGTCCTAGCCTCATCCACACCGGACGGTACCGAAGAGGCGACCGTCGAAATCCTGACTGGTGATATCAAGCCCGGCGAGAATGTCCGCGAGCCCGGTAGCGATATCGCCCTGGGCTCGAAGATCCTTTCCCGCGGGGACGTGATTTCTCCCGTTGGTGGCGAGATTGGTCTGTTGGCTGCCTCGGGAATTCGGACGGTTAAAGTGTTTAAGAAGCCCCGTGTTGGTGTTCTGAGCACTGGAGACGAACTGGTGGAGCATGACGATCCCCGGACCCTCACTGGGGGACAGATCCGCGACTCTAACCGCCCATCCCTCCTGTCCTGTCTGCAAGCCTGGGGCTTCCCCACTGTCGATCTCGGTATTGCACGCGACACTCCGGCTGGCGAGATTGAACATGCCCTGCGCGACTCGCTGCGCGGTGTTGGCCGTGCCTCGTCGAGCGTTGATGTCATCGTCACCACGGGTGGTGTGTCCATGGGCGAGCTTGACCTTCTCAAGCCCACCATCGAACGATCCCTCGGCGGTACCATTCACTTCGGTCGTGTCTCAATGAAGCCCGGCAAGCCGACCACTTTTGCCACCGTTCCGTTCAAGGAGGCTGCCACGAGCGTGACGGAGGATACTCAACAAGAGCGCCAGCCGAAGCTCATCTTCTCTCTCCCCGGAAACCCGGCCTCTGCCTTGGTGACCCTGAACTTGTTTGTTTTGCCCTCGCTGCACAAGCTGTCTGGCCTGGGTAAGAGCTCCCAGTCAGTCGCCTCGAAGCCCTGGATGGCGCCGCAGCTTGGCCTTCCTCGTGTGGCGGTCGTCCTGACCCATAACTTCCCCCTGGACTCCAAGCGCACCGAGTACCACCGTGCCATTGTCACCGCCTCGCGCTCTGACGGCCGCTTATATGCGACCAGCACTGGCCTGGGTGATACCGGTCAGCGAAGCTCTCGGGTTGGTAGCCTCGCCTCGGCAAATGCACTGGTCGTTCTGCGTCCGGGACAGGGGGTCGGTATCAAGGGCGAGATCGTGGAGGCATTGATGATGGGACCTGTTTATGGCTGCGATACCCGCCTCATTTGTTGAGAAGACATGCGATCACGATGACAACTATATAACCGGGGCTGGACCTCATAGGTATCTTTCTCTTTCTCAAATTGTCTCTTTAAATTTCGGGTTTGGGTTACCTCTTTCTTTGGTTGTTCCCTCTTGGTTCCAACGATACAGCGTCATTAGACTGCCAGCAGATATTCCATGAGCTCAAAATTGAGAATTTAACTTGACCACGGAAGGATTTGGCTTCATACTCTTTCCAAAGGTCAATGCTGGCGACTCCAGGAGGCACGGTTCAAGGGAAGACACACGCCTCTCTTCCTACCCTAACGCTTGGCGCATTCTTTTTTCGGCTATCTCTGGGGTAATCGGGTCAATGTTATCCGAGTGGTCTTGAGACATGACTGTTCCATTGAGAATTCGCAGACTTTACGGCGTTGATCTCGCTCGATGGCGCGGCGCTAGGCTAAACAGTTATGGACAATTCTTCCGCCAATCGAGGGGGTACTCACGAAAATACACCCCGCATGATTCTCGAACTGAATCCTGACCGTTGCAATCCTCCCTTGTCAATAGTTATACAATTTCAGACCTCCCAAGCAACTTGAATCGCCGCTTCATCCTTGGCTCTTGGTCTTGTACGTTTGAAGCAAAACGAGCATGTATGAGGTCTATCTGATCTGCAAAACGCCATGACAGTTCCCATCCTCGCTGCTTTCTGGCCCGAACACAATTCTCCGGACCTAGATCTTGATTGGAGGGCTTTTGCCTCGTGAACTATTAGCGAGAACTCAAGAAAGTATCTCGGGGTTGAGTTGTTGTGGAGTCAGGGACAATTGCGGAGAAGTGGAGAGGCCGCACTAAAGAGTCCAAGACAATACAGCAATGCGGGGGGACATCCCACGGGTGGCTGAGGGCTAAAGGGAACATGGCACTACAGCTCGCTCCGACTGAAGCTTTCGACGATTACGCATCATTGGAATTGGCTGTCTCGGTGTTTAATGAGCCGAATCAATTCTGCCGAGAATGATTGGTCTCGTAGTATATGAGATGGTGGTGGAGCCTAGTGGTTCTCATTGCCATCCAGAAGTCCCATCTAGAGCTCTAGTTTTTCCCTACAGAGAGCTACAAAATGAAGGGATTCCTTCTCGCCGCGGCCTCATTGCTATTCGGGCATGCCAATGCGCTTCCTTCGAGGCCTGCTTCGGAGCCATTCCTGACGCAAGTCGACAACTCAACATGGGTCCTCGGAAATGAGCTCTGGAATGTCACCCAGGAGCAGACCTACGGCGTCAAGCTGATGTACAAGGGCAAGGACTGCGTCGGGGATGCTGTCGGCCACTATGTCAGCTACAGTATGTGCCAATGGGTGCTAGTCATCCTCTCTCTTCATCTAACACGAGGCTAACTCTGGCACAGACGGCGCCGCAGCCAATTTGAAGTGGACCTCGGCTTCCATCACCAAACGGGGTACCTACCATGGCAAAAAATACATCGATGTCACCTTCACTGCTGCAGAGGGAGACATGCATTGGGTCATTTTCTCTGGTCTGTCCGGTGCCTATCAGTATTTCGTGAACCGCGCGCTGCCCACCCTCGGTGAGTTCCGCACACTCTGGCGTCTGGACAACACGACCTTCACCCAGGGTCGAACCAACATCAAGGACGAGGCTCTGCCGCTGCTGAGTGATTACTTGCCCCAGAACAAAGTCCAGGATGAGACGTGGCTGAAGCCTGATGGGAGTGGGTATATCACCAAGTATGACTTTACCGCTTGGTCGAGAACCCAGGACTACTTTGGTGTTTATGGAGATGGCTTTGGAAGCTGGTACATCAATGCTGGCAAGGACTATTACAATGGCAATCATCTCAAGCAGGAGCTGATGGTACGTTCTTAAAGCGATGCAACCGATGGGAAGTATTGAGACTGACTCCGAGTCCAGGTCCACCGAGAATCAGCTACCGGTGACGTCGTGCAGCTGAACATGATTCACGGTACTCACTTCATGGCCTCGTCCAGCGATGTCTTCCCCGATGGCAAGATGTGGGGACCATGGCTCTGGTATCTGGTATGTATCACCGCCACCGCGTCGCACTCTCCTCAACCCTTCCATTAACACCCTCCCACAGAACAACGGTGACAAGGAGGACGCCGCCAAGCGCGCCGCCGACGAATTCCGCTCCTGGCCCTACAGCTGGCTCGAAGACAAAGACTATCAGAGCCGCGGCGTGGTCCAAGGCCGCCTCATCCTCTCTGACGGCCGCCCAGCCGCCAACGCCGCCGTCTTCCTGGGTGACAACCACCCCAACAAGACCGCCCTCGACATGGGCTCGACCTACTACTACACCGGCTACGCCGACAAGCACGGCAACTTCGAGTTCTCCAACATCCGCGCCGCGACCTACGGCCTCCAAGCCTGGTCCAACGGCAGCACCATCGCCGACGTAACAACCTCCTTCCAGCAAAACGACGTAACCGTCAAGAAAGACGGCAAAACCAACCTCGGCCGCCTAACCTGGACCGTCTCATCCAAGCAGAAGCTCTTCCAAATCGGCGACTTCGACCGCTACAGCTACGGCTTCCTGCACGGCGGCGCGCCGCACCAACACGCCCTCGTCGCCTCCTGCCCCGCCAACCTGACCTACACGATCGGCGAGTCGCAAACAAGCGACTGGTGCTTCGGCCAGACGTGGAAGGGCAACTGGACCGTGCGGTTCAAGGCGCCTGCTGTCCCGGCGACTGCGGCGCCGAATTTGATCGTCTCGTTGGCGGGATACTCGTCTGGTGCGAGCACCACTATCCTCGCTAATGGAGCGCAGGTTGGGAATATGACGAGTGGTTCGGCGTTGCTGCCGAGTGATCCGTGCTTGTATCGGTCTGCGACTGGGGCTGGTGAGTGGCATTTGCTGGAGTATGGTTTTGATAAGGGGTTGCTGCAGGAGGGGTGGAATGAGGTTACTTTTAGTATGGTGAGGAACACCACCTGGCATGGATTTATGTGGGATAGTGTTGTCTTGGAGTGGTGAGGTTAGGTTTAGACGGGTGGAGGTTGGGGCTTGAAGTGTGGGTATAACATAGCCCGAGTGAAGCTTGTAGTCAATATGTCGATCATGCAAGTAGGGCTGACGGACAATTTGCTTGGTCGAGTTCTTGTAGTTTTGTACTGTTGTCGTGATCTCCAGGATGGATGTACCTAGTCATGTTCTATAAGTGTGAGGCCCAGGGAAATGCGCAAATTTATCATATCAGTCACGGCTGGAAGACAAAATCAAGTGATCATGCCTTCCATCAAGAAGACCGTTCAACGAGACATAGTTAATTGAAGCCTATCGGCTTGACCGTCTACCTGGTTTCCATCTCTAGAATATAGAACTACTCATGCACGTAGCTATGAATGAGGTTCCAATCAAATGAAATGAATAGTAGGTATGATCTATCCGTAATATAACATCCCTGCACCGTTTAGTAAGATCTCTCTTTAGGTACCTAGTGGAGATCATCAGTAGGTATATATCATGTTGAAGTTGACGAGACAAGCAAATCTATTCAAAACTCCCATGTACCCGTGCAGGAAACAGCAAAGCAAGCACGTCAACCTTTAGAGTACCTCCACTCCTTCTTCTTCTCCGCCCTAAAAGCAAGCAGCGTTCCATCCCGCCCCTGCTTCCGAGCAATTTCCACGACCAGGAACCGCACGAAATCAGTCAACGTCCAATAGCTGCTGTGTGCACTGAGCATGTTCAGATACTGGATGCTGAGTGGACCACCGCCCCCAGAAAGATAGTAGTCGATCTGGCCGTTGTCGTTCAGCAGTAGCATGCGTTTCTCGGCAATCTCCTCACGGGTGAAGTCGTGCGTTTCCATTTCGACTGTTGACGGGAGCTTTGCTACTGCTGCTGGGCGTGTTGGCGTGGTTGTCGGGATGAATCCAGCTGATGAGCTCCAGCGGAAGACGCTGCCGAAGGACTGCATGAAAGACGAGGTGGAGCTGGGGATCGAAGCAATTTTGAGCGAGTTGGCAAGGTCGCTATCTACGGCAGCGTTCACGCGGTATGCAATTGCTGAAGGGTATTGTTAGCCTTGCATAGTAGAGATCAGTGTTAGGCAATAGACTGAATACATACGGTCTGTTGTATGCATGATGTTATACAGGTTGTCCACGGCGAGGCAGCCGTACTTGCCAGCCTCTCCAGCAACGCCGCGCAGTCTGTCCTCGCCCTCGCTGCCTGGTTTGTCTCTACCCTTGCGGGGGAGAAGATTGGCTACAAAATTGTCAGTATTTCCGAATGATTTCCCTCTGTGGTAAGGCATACCTTTATTGAGAAGCAAAAAGAACCCAACGGGACTTCCGCAGAGAAATAAATTCCTGGTGTCAAACTCAAATATATCACTGTGTAAAGGCGTATCGTCGAAAGTAAAGCGAGGAACGCGTGTCGGCTGGTGACTCAGAATATCGAGAGCCATGACACTGCCCAAGGAATGGGCGATGAGATGAACCCGGCCGTTTTCTTGGAACCCAGGATTGTTTTCACACCACAGGCGGTAGATCCGATTGGCTTCTTTCGCAACAGCCTTGATCATCTTTGGCTTATGATGCGAAAGATAATATGGAATATCGAGCATGACATCACTAATCAGAGATCGAACCGCAGGAAGTGTTTCGGGCGTGATGTCGGCAAGGGAGAAGTTGTTAGAGGCTGGGTCTTCTGAGTGTGTGGTATCGACGGACGGATCTTCCAAAGATAGTGTCGTCCTCCAGTTGACAGGCAGAACCATGATCCCACCATGGTCCTGTCGCACATGTGGCCAAACAGGCTCGTTGTTCAGCTCCATATTCACCTGGCGACGGAAAGCGTTGATCGCGTGTGTGAAATGAAAGCTTTCCATTCTCTCAGAGAGTTTTTGACCGATGCCATGAATGACAAGCACCAGGTCTGAGGGGGTTGCTCTCATCTCTTCCATCTTGCATGCGTAGCAGATTGGTTCACCAGGTGCCGGAGCCGTGCTTCGGCCTTGAGATCTGCGGATGTATTGGCGAACATCGACAGGATTGGGCTTTGATGGGTGCAACTGGTCCCATCGCTTACGACTGAACCCGCGAACGACGGGAATCCCAATTTGGCGCCCCTTGCGAATGGCACTCAGCGGTCGTCGGCCCCGGGCGACTGACGGAAGTAAGCTAGGTCTAAGAATCTGCGCATTTTGAGCATCCACATAGATGGCACTTGAGGTGAGGTAAGGTTTGACGACCTCGACCTGGCTGGCCGTTCCCCCGGCAGCTTGATTAGGGTCAAATTTGAATGGCTCGGGGTTCTCAATTGGAGCAGGCTCATTTCTCGCTTGGCTAACTGTCTGCGCAGTGCTGGGTCGGTTGGCAGACGGCAATTCTTGCTTGGGCCAAAGTTCGTGGACAATCTTCAGCTCTGCATCTGCACCATTCTCAACGCAACTGTTCAACTCGTCTTGCCAGGTGTGTGTCCACGGCCTCAGATACACGTACCCCTCTTCCAGTTTGTTCGCGAGATCGGTCTCCACGGGCATCATGGTGTTTTTGTAGAACCAGGTGGCTCGAACAACGTTCGAAACGTCATGAAGCGGACTCCAGTAAATGGGTTTCATCTGCCAATGTGGTTAGCACTAATCTTCTAACCCACAACCAAGAGCCGCACATACCTTCAAGTTTGGTAGCTCAACCAAGTGGAGGCGAGACGCACCAACTGGAATTTTGATCTGTGGGTCTTCTTGAGACTCCTCTCCCGGCAACGTATCTTGTGTCAAATCCTCTACACTCATAGTGGTTCTCAATCCCGAGGGCTTCGGTACGGACCGGGGGGTAGCAGGAGCCCGTAACTCTGTCTGACCCTCATGCGACCCTTCCCTCAAGTGCAAGGACTCTACAGAGCGGCCGAAGGGGCTATGTGAGTGAGATATCGGGGCTCTGATGAAGGGTGATCCACTAATACTCGCATCTCGAGATCGGTTGACACGTAGACTGGTGGCCTCATCATGACCATCCGCGTCGTGATCGACAGGCGACGTGCTTCTTCGTTTCGTTGATAATGATTCATTCAAGGAATTCGACCGGTCTCTTGCCCGATAGACACTCCCACCGCTCCTGCCAGTACTTCCATCCTTCACATCGTCCTCTGTGGATGAAAACAACAAGCGCCGTTCTGCGTAATTCTCGGGCCGAGTATCAGAGCTGGTACCAGAATGGCCGCGGCTTTTGAGACTCCGTGAGGGCAACTCGTCACCGAGCGACGTTTGCTCCACGGGAGTGCTTGCGGTGCTCGATAAGCTTCCATCTCCTCTGGCTGCTGCTTTGCGACGTGTCTCGACATCGGAGGCTGATCCTTGGCCTGGAACCGCTATTCCAGAGCGCGCTGTCGGCGTTGCCGGCGGAGATCCCTTCTTGCTGGCCTGCTGGGCTTCTCGAGCTTTCCCAAGCTCCCGCCAGGATTTCTCTAGAGCCAAGTTGTCTCTGGCAGAGAATGGTTTTGGTGGAATCCTCTCATCTTCCGATGCTTGACCGCTTGCTGGCGGCGGGAGCGGAGCCAGTGGATCGTCGATTGGCAGGGATGACACGTAGAAGAACTGAGAACGGATCTCCGGCGGCGTGGAGAGCTCAAACAGGCTTGACAGCTCTGGTTCTTCATCTTCAAGTAGGCAGGTTGGCCCGTAGGTATGAAATGGACCTGTCATGGCGAACAGTGCGGTCCCACTTTTTTTTCCCAGGGACCTTTGTCGGGATGACGACGGTCAGGCCTCGTCGAGATCTGGAGAGCAATCGCTAGGAGTTGCGTGTCATGACCAAGCTCTGTTGTTGTTCGCTCTTAGGCCGTGGGTTTAAAAAGCCCATCGGCAAGACAGGATCGGTCGCTTGAAGTGGCCAGAGTGTTTCAAGAAACTAGGAAAGCTGGGAGTTGCCTGGTGTTCACATGGGAGCTGATGACGTCGCCGCACGTGCCACATTGTATACACTGCAGTGGGGAAATATTTGCAACTGCCAAAATGTTTATCAATGACAAAACCAAGAGATTTCAATGTCCAGGTCATCCAAAAAGATTGTTCCAGGTATATTCAGTACAGTTCCAAAGAGAATAAGCTGGAGAATACCTGGTTTGGCTGTTTGCCGGGCTCCTAGGTCTAGGCCTTCGCTTATGGACTACGACTGTAACTCTTGCCTTCAACAAAACAACACGCGGCTAACAATGCACTCTCACAGAACTCAGCAGACCAGAAAGTAATGCCAATATCAGACTTTTGAATTGGCTATGGCTAAGCATAAGTCAAAATATTAGAAGTCTGAAAAAACAAACGATAAACTCCAGAGATCCCGAAAACAAAGAAAGATCAGAGAAAAAACCATCAAAATCCCAGGGTATCACAAATTCAAGCGCTCCGTCATTATCATCAAAACCATAACGCCGCGAAAAAAAAATGTCTCATCAGCACCTAATCAGACCGAACTGTTTCCTCATCCCATACTTCCTTCAGGGTAGAGTAGTTGAGTGGAGGTGTTCAATGCGAACGGTGCCAAGTAAAAGAGCTCAGAAGCCTCGCTTTTGGCGGGCCTGGCTCTGGCGGCGGGCGGCGGTCGCCTTGTCCAGCATCCGGTACTGAGCCCAGAAGCAGAGATCATCAAAAGCGCGAAGAGTCTCAAAAGAGGGATTCATCATTTCGATGATCTTGCGAATGTCGTGGAGGTGCTTGCGGATCGCGCTATCCGGCAAGCAGAAGGTGCGGATGCTCATCTCGCGAGCAATCTTCCTCCATTGGAGCAGGTTGGTCTGCAGAGTAATGGGGAACAGGGCCGAGTCGCCGGTGAACTCCATGTTGCGACGATTGGCAAGGATGAGGTCGCGCTGGGTCGCTTGGTCATAGCGGAATTCAACCACATGGTGGTTGTTCTTGGCGTTCCAGGCCGCATTGACCTTGTCGATGGAGTGCTGGGAGACATGCCCATCATAGTACTGCTGGAGGATGAAGGCGTTGGCAGTGTCGCAAATCATGACTTCAAGCTCCGAGTACATCTTGGCCTGGGTGGTGGAGTCAAGGGAGGTAATGAGGGAGGCCGCCGAGCTCCCAGGCGCATGTCGAGAGACCCGGGACGAGGACTTGAGCTTGAGCCCCTTGTTGGATTCGTCGACCTGCAGAAAAATGTTAGAAATGAGATCAAAGTTGATGCAACGGTGAAGGAATCACTCACAATCCCCGAGAGCTGGTGCTTCAGCTTCTTCTTCATTGTCCGGATCAGCCCAGACTTGCGCCGGGCACCAGTCGACGGGGCCCCCTCCTTCACACCCAGCAAGCCGTGCTCCCCCCACAGCAGCTTCGTCTTGCGCACGGGGGCCTCAGCGAGATCCGAGGTAGACGAGCACGGGGAGACGGCCGCCGGGTCGAGGGTGAGGGTGTCGATCTTGTTGACGACCTCCTCGATGGGCTCGGCGGGCTTGGGGGTAGCGGAGATCCAGGGCATGCCCAGGCCCTGGCGGCCGTTCTCATTCCCCAGCTGGGGAAGCAGGAGGTGGAACAAATCACGCTTGGCCACCACATTCAGACCGTTGGGCATCAGGGCCTTGAGCCACTCGTCAGTTGGAGGAACGAGCGGCGAGAGAGGCTTGGAGGTGTCGGGGTTGTCCAGGTCGGGGAGGTCGGAGAAGTCAGAGGTGTCGGAAAGGTCGAGAGAGTCAGAAGCGCGGCAAGACTCGATAGGGTCGAGGTCCATTGCGTGGAAAACGATATCGTCCTCGCCGAGCATGTTGTGGACCCCCTGGCGTTTGTTCATGGCGTAATCAAGCTGGTCGAAACGGCCCAGGGTGGGGCAGTTTCCACGAGGCATGTCTTCGAAGGAGTTTCCAAGAGCCATTTTGGTGTAGTCCATAGGACTGTGAGTGACGTCAGCGGGTATTCTTTTTCTCTTTTTTACCCTCACAGCGTCGGAGGGCGATGTACTTACGGGGCACGAGCAAGCTCGGGGCTACCGAAGTAGCGGGCACGTCCCCCAGTCTTGGAGTCGTAAGCAAAAGGCTGGAGGAGGTACTCCTCCTTGTCGCACCCGAAGGAGTCAAGGTGCATAGACATGATGAAGTCTTGTAAGGGTAAGAACTGGGTATGCAGTTGAATAGTCTTGCGACTCAGAGAAGTGGGCTGCGAAGCCTGAGCTTGGTTGGAACCAGCAGGAGAGCTTGAAGGGGGAGTCTGGGAAGGATGAGAACGGGGGGTGGAGGGAGGAGGAAGGAGAAGGAAAGGAGGAAGATAGAGATGGTTTAAGTAGCCGTCTCAGAAACTGGGCGATGCCTCTTTTGGGATGTTGCATGGTAGCCTGGGAGTTGATTGTTCGCAGTCTCGACATTATGCTTATCGATATGCCATTGTCGATAACCTTAATCCGGTTAAGCTTCTCGCGTCAGATCATAGATGGGATGGCTGCCTGGCTATCCCCTCAGGAATTCCCTCTTTGGGAGTTCAATAGGGACACGTGCGTCCCCCAGCCCCCTCGAACCACATTTCTGATTGGCCTGTGTCTCTCCAGGCAAACAAGCTTAATTCAGTCAAGCTTTTTGCCCCACCCCAGGGCGTTTGACTGTTCACGCCCTCATGCTCTCTCTGTGGGGAGTCAATAGGGACACGTGCGAGAAACATCCCCCGATCTGGTCATTTTCAGGCTGTTGCCTACACCAGGCAGAAAGCATTGCATTGTTCAACCTCTTGAGTTGGCTCCTTTGGCTTGTTCTTTTCCAGGGCGAGAAGAACGAGGTCGGAGCAGGTCGGGATTTTGGCACATGTGCGAGAGTACAGCAAGCTCACGAGCCCCAGGCCAGAGTCTGGGTCGAATTGCATCAGATTTCCCATTGTGTAGCTCTGTGATCGAATCAGGGCATCGAGAAAGCCGAAGGACTTTTTGCTCGACCTCTTGGCGGTTGAAGTTGGTGGTATTACCTGAGTGGGCAAGTCTGGAGCTGCCCTGCCGTTGTCTGGCTCAGCCGGCGTGGCTGCCGAGTCTAGCGTCTAAATGCTCGGCCTACCCGTATTCTCCATGGGGTCCGCGAGAGCATTGCCACCCGTGAATCCCAGCGAATCTTTGACGATAAGGGGATTCCGCGGGTAATCTACTAGCCGTAGGATGGTGTCTAGGTATTGCTTTGGCGCAGAGTTGGCAGAGTTGAACACTCAAACTAGGATGAGTCAATCGTACATCAAGAGGCACCTAATAGCCACATAAAATATGACAATCTGTTTTGCATGTCTACTGGGCATGAGTATTAGCCGTGAGCCCTATCATTGAACAGAGTGGGTGAATAATATGGACCTAGCAGGCTAGCTCATCTACCAATCTTGCCCACTAGTCAAGAAGAAGATTGGAAGTGATAGCTTTCGAGGAAGACAAGACGGCAGCCAGTACAGACTGGCACTGTAGATCGGGTTTTCCGCAGTGAAACTGCCAGGCTAAACTACCAGGCGCTTTGTGAGGATTCCCCCCCGGTGAATAGTGCGGCACCACTCGCGCCGAGCGTTCCAAGGCCAGTCGGCAAAACGGACCTGGGTGGGGACCAAATAGACAATGAACCGAACGGGAAACCGGGGAAATGGCCGACGAGGTATGTCTGCGGAGTCTTGCGGGCGTATCCTAGAAACATATGCGGGCCAGTACGAGTCCTCAGGAGCAGTCGCGTCCACCTGCTGCTTAAAAAAGTCCCGGCCAGCCCTGCCGAGCGGCTAGTCACGTGTCCTTCTCTCCACTTGCCGAGTGCTGCTCCCGGAGGTGTGGGGACACCAGCACCGAGCAGACCAGTCAACATCCTCTCCTTGTCCTGATGCTGGCCCCTGCAGGACGGAATCAACGACGGCATTGATGATTGAATCATCCAGAAGCCCCTTGCTCAGGCTGACTGCGAAGTGCGAACAGTGCGCAGTGCACACTGCAGTGATTGCACAGGCTCGTCCCCACACGCTCACCAGCGTTGCCATTGCTTAGACTGTCCATCCAGAACCGGGCATTCTACCACCGCTGATTGGCCTGCCCCAGTCCCATCACTCTCCAACTCCCCACGATTCACCCGATCCTCAATGCCGTGGCTGCTCGCCGTCACCTCCAACAGCCTCCATTCGGTCCGCTTACCCCGGCTTGCTCACGATTATTTATGAACCAGCCATGGCCCTCGATCTTTTCTTTCTTCGGATCGAAGCGACCATTCAAGGGAAATCTCTATTATATCTGCACATCCCGGGTTGATTTTGCGTGCATTGCGTTGCTCGCCTCTTTCGTGCATCGCTTCTTCTACCCTCCCTTCCTCTGATTTTTGATACCCTCGATACATTTAACCGCCAATATGGTTCAAGGAACCTATGATATTGTCATCGTCGGCGCCGGCCCCGTCGGTCTGCTCCTCTCCCTATGCATGTCACGATGGGGCTACAAGGTGAAGCACATTGACAACCGCCCAGTGCCGACCGCTACTGGTCGCGCCGACGGCATCCAGCCCCGTTCCAACGAACTCCTGCGCAACCTGGGCTTGCTGCGTGCTATCATGGCCTACGAGCCCGCCAAGGTGTACGACGTGGCTTTCTGGGACCCCAAGAACGACGGTTCGGGCATTATGCGCACTGGTAGCTGGCCCAGCTGCCCTCGCTTCATCGACACTCGCTACCCGTTTACCACCCTCGTTCACCAAGGCAAGATCGAGCGCGTTTTCCTAGACGAGATTGAGAAGGCTGGAACCCGCGTTGAGCGGCCATGGACTATCGACGGCTTCAAGAACGACGGCGCTGCCGAGCACCCCGTCGAAGTCAGGCTGAAGTGCCTCGACACCAATGTCATCGAGACCGTCCGTACCAAGTACTTGTTCAGTGGTGAGGGTGCTCGCAGCTCTGTGCGTGAGCAGCTTGGCATTAAGATCCACCACAAGGACCCCATCGCCTACGTCTGGGGTGTCATGGACGGCGTTGTCCGCACCAACTTCCCTGATATCGAGACCAAGTGCACCATTCACTCCGACGCCGGCTCAATCATGGTTATCCCCCGTGAGGACAACATGGTCCGCCTCTACGTCCAGATCGCCTCCTCCACCGACCCCGACTTCAACCCTCGCAAGACTGCCACTGCTGAGGAGGTCCAGCAGACCGCCAAGAACATCCTGAAGCCCTACTGGGTCGAGTGGGACCGTGTTGAGTGGTACTCCGTCTACCCCATTGGTCAGGGTATCGCTGAGAAGTACACCTTGGATGAGCGCGTGTTCATGGGTGGTGATGCCTGCCACACCCACAGCCCCAAGGCCGGTCAGGGTATGAACACTGCCTTCCACGATGCCCTCAACATGGCCTGGAAGATCCACGCCGTTGAGACCGGCCTCGCTGATCGCTCCACCCTGAGCACCTACGAGAGCGAGCGCAAGGACATTGCCGAGACTCTGCTGAACTTTGACGCTAAGTACGCCGCTCTGTTCTCCAAGCGCCGCCCTAACGCTGGCGAGATCTCCGCCAGCAAGACTGTTTCCACTGGTTCTGAGGAGGAGGAAGATGAGTTCGTCAAGACCTTCAAGTCGTCTTGCGAGTTCACCAGCGGCTACGGGGTCGCCTACAAGCCCAATGTCTTCAACTGGGATGCTAGCCACCCCGCCAAGTCTCCTCTGTTCGGCCTGCCTGGTGTCCGTCTGACTGCTGGCCGTGCTTTCACCCCGACCTCGGTGACCCGCCTTGCGGATGCCAACTTCGTCGAGTTGGAGCAGGAGGTTCCCGTCAACGGATCTTTCCGCATCTACGTCTTTGCTGGCAACCAGAACAAGACCAAGAAGGCTATCGCCGACTTTGCCGCTAACCTGGAGAAGGAGCGCTCGTTCCTCTCTGCTTACCGCCGCTCTGACATTGCCGATGTCTCCTTCTTCGAGCGCCACAACCCCCACTCTAAGCTCTTCACTATCTCCGTCATCTACGCCGCCGCCAAGAACGAGGTCGATGTTGACTCCATCCCCCAGGTCCTGCGTGACTACCACCACCACCTGTACTCGGACGATCTCCCCGATGTCCGTGTTCCCCAGGCCAAGTTTGCTGCTCACGAGAAGCTCGGTATCAATGCCGAGACTGGTGGTGTTGTTGTCGCTCGCCCGGACGGCCACGTTGCCTGTACTGTGCGGCTGGTGGAGGGCTCTGGCACTGTCGATGCTCTCAACGAGTACTTCAACGCGTTCTCCCCTAAGGCTCTTGGTCAGGACTCTCAGGCGAGCCGTCTGTAGAATATTGGCTCCATTGATTGAGATATGCGTCACGTTTTGTATATTTTAGATTTGGCTGTACATAGCTTGCTGGATCGTTCTCTGTCGAGCGACTGCTTCGTGCATGATTGGCGTTATTATTTTCCTTACCTACTTGAATGAATATACAATATCCTAGAAATTGTTGTCTACCTCTCTTTTCAAATGCATTTTTCGTATATCCTAGGTGGAAGTTGAGTATAATCATGCTGTAAAGGTCGTCTCTGCATTATGGTCACATGCCAAGCCTTCGATCTATTTTCTGTCTCCACCCCGCATCACCAAACCTTCACCTTAAGCCCAGAGCGCATACTGCCCTATATCTCTCTACCACACAAACACACAATACTCAAATCTAGCAAGATGCTCACTTTGACCCTCAAGGCTGAATTGGAAGGGTGAGTCGAAAACATAAGCTCATTGTTCATCCTGGCCCGCATCCAGAGCTCACCCCGCTCATGTCCGCCAAAGAGTTCTCTCGAGGCATGCGGGCGCGGGCATTGATATGACTATCGGACCTGGGATATGACAGGAACTAACAGCTTTAATAGGGTCACTGGCTTGCAGCCGACTGATACCGAGGAGAACCCGTACTTCTATACGTTCAAGGTGCAATGTACCTCCTGTCGCGAGACGCACCCGAACTGGGTCAGCTTCAACCGCTTTGTAAGCTTGCTGTCCGTCTTCTTGCGTGTTTGAGATCTTTGACTGACCAAGAGTACAATTAAAGGAGCTGCACGAAATCCCTGGTAGCCGAGGCGAGGCGAACTTTGTGTGGAAGTGCCGGCTGTGCACGGTAGGCTTACCGAGTTCAATTGGCATCCCCACGCCAGGCTAATGTCCGCGTCTAGAAAACCCACTCTGCTTCCATCACTGCTGGCCCACATGCCTACGAGGCTGATGAGAAGAAGACTGGCAAGAAGATCATTGAGCTTGACTGCCGTGGCTTGGAGTTCACCGAGTTCAAGCCTGATGTAAGTCTATCCATGCAAGTCTGTACGTTTTCTTGGTTCTTATGTATGCCATACAGGGTGAATGGGAGGCCAAGGGTATCGAGTCTTCGACTCCTTTCAGTGGAATCGAACTCGGCGAGGGTGAATGGTATGACTATGACGAGAAGGCTGGTGAGGAGGTCAGCATCAAGGAGATGACCTGGACCATTGCACGGGCGTGATTTGCTCTCGAAATTTGAAGGTGGTTCACTTGCGTCAATCAGAGAGTCATGATTATCATGCTTTTGGTATTGAACCAAATTTACTGTGAACCTGCTCAAGACTCTTTGTTCAGGCGAACTTTTTGTATTACTACTGGTGGTGCGTGGGTGTAACTGGGGCAGGCCTGGAGTTCGGTGGTGGTGAGGAGGGCAATGGCTTCAGAAGACACAATGAAAACGAGTATGATGTATCGATATATTCAAGATCTCAGTAATAGCATCGTATCGCCGGTCCATCCTTCGTGGACATCATCGTCGATATTCAAGTCTCGCTCAGCTCCATCGAGCATCGCATCGCCGTGGATACGAAAGGCGGTGAGGCTCTACATGCGATGATTGGCTCCGACCTCCCCATCCCGACCAGCTCACATTTTCGCGGTGCAGCGACTCCACGATCACTCAGTCCAGTCTACGCGCGACCATCACGACCAGCTCGAGCATCCGCAGGTTTCATCGCTCGGCTTACTTTACACCTCCTCTCCTCTCACATATCCGGCTCTGCGCACGGTCGCAGACCACCGATCCCCTTAATCACCATGAGCGTACGTCCCATGCCCACGTTCCTCCCACGCCCGTCCGACAAGCTCCCAAACGGCCTTTCTCAGCCCTTCGAGCCCTTGATGTTGCGGCGCAAAGTACCAGCTGACATGTTTACTGATAGTTCCAACCCGTCAACCCCCGGCCATTCTTGCAGGCCAGGTCCGCACACCCTTCCACCACCCCAGCTTTCCATTCTGCCCAGCTCGTTCGAGCACATATCCCGCCATTTACCACGGCTTCATCCGTCAATGCACCAATACTAACTTCTTTCTCAACAGAGTCGGCACCGAGCTCGTCATCCGCTTGAAGTGGGGCCAGACCGAGTACAAGGGCACCCTGGAGAGCATCGATTCCTACATGAACGTCCTGCTGCGCGATACGGAGGAGTACATTGATGGCAAGCACACCGGTACCCTGGGTCTGGTGTTGATTCGGTGCGTCCATTCTTTCGGGGGCATTGGTCTGCGAATGTGTTGTGGAATGCGGTTAGACTGACACATGGTTCTGCGTCACAGGTGTAACAACATCCTCTGGATGGGCTCGGCGGATAGCGTGGAGATGACGGATCTTGGGTTAAAATAGAGCGGATATGGAGGATGGGAGAGACCCATTGGCGGTGATTGCATGGATGCGACGGTCTATCAGGTCCCAGCTCGTTGTGCGGGATCGAATATCGAACCTATGCAGGACAGAGACTGAGAGTTCTTCGCGGGCTTGAACATGACCCGCAGAACGATTGATTGAGGATTGTCTGCACAGGATGAGACTCCCGCAAGCCAGGGACGCGATGGGGGTGGAGGCGACACGGACCTACTTGGCTTAGGGACTTGGGATCTCTTTTCTAGACCTGGCCTGTCCTGTCGCTATGTTTTCTTTGCTTTTACTTTTCGATTCACGAGGCGTTTTTGATGGTTCTTCCGACATATTGCATGGTTACTGGCCAAATTCGAATCAATGTCTTTTGACACGCAATTTTCCCTGAGTACATACCGTATGAGTATCTCGTCGGTGGTGGCTGATACATATCAGATGCTCGCCGCTATCCGGCCTTCCTTTTGAAGTCCTTGATCTTTGTCTTGCATGGTATACATGGTATACACAGAGATTCGTAGGTCCTAACCCAATGGCAATCGTCAAGAGAGAGCGTGCAGTGACCATCCAATAGTTTGTAGGTCTGTCTCTGCCCAAGGGGGGGCACACAGTCGTCAAGTGGCGCATGCAACACTCGGCCACCTTGAAGTCTATACATACCTTGCAGTCCTGCACAGCTGATGCGGAGAAATTGGGAGGGTAGTGTGGCGACCAGCAGCCACGACGAGGGAATGGAGAATAGTCATCTCGTCGCCGCAAAACATCGTCAATTGGCCCGATGCGCATCGACTCCTTCCGGGATGTCCGGCATTTCAATCCTTCGTAGCGCCGATGAGGTCAAGGTCCCGCTTGTCACCAGTCTGGTGGACACTGCAAGACCTTCTGCGGGAGAGCTGTCGGTGCTTGGCAGTGGAGGACTACGCCGTTGATGGGGCATGAAGGCAGGGATGTTTCGTCATTTAGATCGAGGTCTTACATAGCTAACTACTGTGAAAGCCTGAAAGGGCTACCTGATGAGAAGCTGGATATCCCCGTCACGGAGTATGGACTCCCGATTCTTCACTGCACAAGTGTCCGTATCTCGGTACAGTCTTCCGTACATGGATGAACACTATCCATTGATCTTTTTATAGAAGAGGCAAAGAATGCTGACAATCACCCGCTGACGCTGCTCAGTTCTCCTCCTCAAAACGCTAAGAAGTAAGAACACGAGCTTTCGCTCCGCTCGACAGGCAGATAAGATTTGCTCATTCGCCGAGCCCCCGACGTCATGGCGTTGCGTGCGTGCCGGGGGCCGAAGCAACAACAGAAGCAATGAACGATTTCCTCGGTATTCTCCGTGCAGAAGCGGACTCTGTCCATATCGAGACCTTTGCACCGAGTTGTGCAAGAAACGCTGGGTGCCTGGAGAGGCTGATTCCAACTTCAACATCACTGCCACCGTCAAGAGCAAGATCAGCTGGGTCAGCGGCGAGTCCCGCTCGGCAACCTTGCGATTTTGCGTTTGCGGCTTTCGCTCGGGGGTCATATGGCATATGGCCATGCCATCAGTTGACCCTTTTGCGCAAGTACCTCTTCCCGCTTCCCACTCACCAACGATTCGCGCCGATCGACGAACCATGCCAGTTACGGGTTTCGTATCCTCTAACGGTCAGTGGTCAGCGGCCCTGCGCCACCGTACCGCTCAACTGGTGCGCGAGAGCCGATCTTCACTGTACGGCGTCAGGTTGGCACCCACTCACTTGCCTAAAGTTGTTGTGTGCATCAGCAGGACGATGCCGAATGAGGGAAATGGGCGGGAGTAGAGTGTGGAGTGCAGGGCTGTACTGTACGGAATACTCTTGTGGAGGGGACTCGCTCGTACGAGTCATACCGAATACATAATGTTAAGGCCTTCTGGTCCTGAAGCAATAAGAAGCAGAAGATCAAGAAGGATTATGCGTCGCAGATCAGATTGTACTGTTAAGTGCTGCAGAGGATAGAATACTGTGGGTTTAGGTTGGAAATTGAGGGGAACCATGCGCAAGCGAAGTATAACTATGGAGCGGACAGTGACAGATCAGATTAAGCTATCGAGTTCGTACCTAGTACAGTAGAATTGCCTCCCAGCTCAGCTATACCTGTTTTCTGCTCCCTAAGGTAGAGGCGAGGCAAATCACAAGAATACTATGATCATTCCTTCAATAACAGATATGGATATTGGTACGCCATATTCAGTTCATGACGACTGTCCAACATGGACGACGACTCTGCGTAAGTGGATGTTGACCCCTGTTCCTAGCCCCCCAGGCCCTGACCCAAATTGTCCCAATGTCGCCGGCAGTCCGGCAGCGAGGTACCACTACTGGTGAAAAGATAATTGAAAAACATCCCTGGACCATGGATGTCGGATGAATCTGCGACGAGTAAGAAATCTTGGTGGCTTCTTCGGTAAGTTCGCCCCGTCCCTGATCATCATCCAGTCTCCGCCTGAACGTTTCAGACTGGCCAGGCTGGCTGCTCGCCCGCATTAGTTGGTCAACTAGAAAGGCTACAGCCTACAGGTGAACACCCTGGGCCTGGGGCCTGGGTTGGATCGTTGATTATTTCCTCCCCCAATTTTCCGTCTCCACTCGCACGGTGGTCGGTGGTTCGGTGGTGGCCCTGGTGGGGGACACTCGGTTTACTTCCATACTATAGGGTAGAATAGGATTTCGCTTTAAATTTTGATCACTGTCTTTTGGCGTACATCCTGTACATATTAATAATAAATTAGTATTAACTATGTACCCCGTAGTAGACTGATTGGTTCGTTCGTGATGGGGGGAGTTAACTGTATTTGATTTCACGACTTCTTATTTAACAGCAAGCCCCCTTTCTGCTCACGCCGCCGGATGCCCTCCCTACGGTTCCGTTCACATTTTACAACCCACATGTGTCGCAACAAGTCGCTTGATTGAATTGTGTCTTCTATTCTTTTCAGATCCTCGATGCAGACCATCCTGCACTCTGCGCCTCCCTAAGAACGTGAAACACTGCGCTTCCTGCTTCGTTCTTTCCAAGGTTGTCTCATCCATGCAAACGAGGCACTCCGGGTACTATATAATTATAGAACTGCCCTCGTGACCGTCCTCCCTCCATCGCAGAGCAGCCTCTGAAAAGACTTCGAAACGGAAAGAGAATACAAGAAAGACACAAGCATAAGGTACATTCAATATGCGCGACACACCCTCCAAGTTTATCGAGATCCTCGATCCGCAGGACTCGTCCCTGCGCATGTCCGAGTCCGACGTCCGCCTCGAAGATGTCCTCGCCGACCACGAGGCAACTATCAGTCGCCCGCGCTCTTCCACGGTATCTTCCACCAAGGCAGACAAGTCGCATCTTGCCCGGAATAACTCGACATCACCCACGCAGCGGTGGAAGCGAATTAGCAATATCCTCGTCCAACCACGACGCACTTCTTGACCTAGTCGCGCCGTCGCATACTCTCCTCACTTCTTCTCGCATCACCTCGACTCGGCCTTCATTTTCCTTCTCTCCGTCTCCTCTCTCCCTAGTACATATCGCGCCTCGCTGAGAGCGGGCGCGTCTACGAATGACACGATTACGGATATCTCACGGCTGGGCGGAAAGCACTGTGACGAGCCCGCGACACACTCGCATTCGAGGTTCACGACCGTGCATGAATGGATCTATCAACAGCGACATGCAGGTGGCATTGCGAAGCAAACAACACGAGCATCGAGTGTGTATCGCATGTACAGAGAGCACTGCCAGCTGTCGGGTAGAATTGATGTCTTGATGGGTGGAAATCATCGGGGAGAGGGGCCATTGAACCTTTGACCGGCCAGATTGGCAATATTGACATTGGGGACTTGGATCGCGCCTGACGATGGAGAATCCCGCCCCTCCTCTTTAACCCTGCCCTTCTACTTCCCCCACGATAACGATGTGATGATGATGCTATGCTTTGCTTTGGATTGGCTTGCACTTTTCTTACCACGATGGATTGACCGACGAGGAGGCCCCCCCTTGTATACCCTACCGCTGTGCCCTTCCAGCCCCCGAAAACGATTGCCATGAGTTGTATAGACCACGAATTAAAATTGGAGGTATACCTCCTTCGAGAAATTCCTCATGCCTTTGGCTCATCGTATACTCCATGAATTTAATCACTGGGTTCTAGTTTGCCCTCATGCGACCATACACGAGGAGACGCCCTTTTGTTTCCACTTACCAGTTTGGCATGTCATCTCGTTACCAAATTGTACTTCGTAGACAGCCCCCATGATCCATCTGCAGCAAGTAGCCCCGAATCCCGATTCTGCCCGTCGCGCATCTACACTCCCATCTTCTAGTGCCTACTCGTCCAAATCATCCATTCCATCCCCGACGGCACACAAAAACACCACGTATACGATATGTAGGTACACTACCCACCCAGGCTCCCTCGAGCGAGTCGAGCCATCCATTCCCCGCACCCTGCATCACCAACCCTGCTGCTTAACTCTGTGCCTGAGTAGATCTGAAACTCGCCGAGCCACGACCGTTCTAGGCCAGGTTGATCTCTGAATTTTTTTTTCTTGCTTTTTTTCTTATTTTTTGCTCTGTCATTTCGCGTGCCATGGTCCGGGGTATCAGGCGTACCGAGGTACTACTGCGGGCTCTCAGGTACCGGTGGATCTTTTTCTGTCTTGGACTGGGAGAACCTGGACCCTGGCCGTGAGTCTCCCATGTAACAGAGTGACATTCTGGGCTGTTGTACGGGGCCTGATGGAGGATTTTAATGAAGATTTGAGTTGCTGAACAGAGTACAACGATGGGAGACTTGGACTTGACCTCGTAGGCTCGTGATGTCTTGGTCTCGGGGTTTTCCAACGGCGCTTGTGAACACTGAATGGGGGTTTGGCGGAGGAGGTCCAGACCGGCCCTTTTCGGGTGTGCGGACCCCTTCGAGGCTTGAAGATCAAGTGACAAGCACTAACTTTCAAGACATTCGAGAGCCGATGGTACGATGCCCATTGCCCCCACGTTGACACAGGATGAAGGAAGAAAAACTGAAAAGGGGGATTACAAAATAGGTCAATTTAGTAATCCCCAAGAAGAAATGGGCATTTCAATGTCTCGCGTCTTAGTGCCGGTCTAGGCTTTTTCGCGATGTGAGCTAGTGTACGGAGTAATTAGGGGGTGACGATGAAAAGGCCACGATTGTGCGTGGCTTTTGGTGGGAGACTCGTGGTCTTTTCACCTAGCGCTCTAGGCACCACGGCGGTAGCCAAATAAGGCTTAGCGTGCCTTCTATTAATCAAAGTATATACACAAGTACGCCCAGCGCGTAAAATCATAGGGAAAGGGTATAAATGAGTCTTGAATGATCAGTTACAGACCCAGACAAAGAACTGATCCTTTTCTTCAGGTTAATTCTCTTCACACTTAATAGGAAGATACCGATAACTTCTTTAAGGCCTTGTTACCACTTCTAAGTAAGAAAAAGAGGAAAGGACTCGCGTTATCCTCCAAGAACCTAAGGCGCTAACCGAAGCTTCCGATACGACGATAACTAATATAAACGGAAGTCAAAACTATACGTTTTAGTCGCCGAGGATAACCCTGTCAATAGTACTATCCTAAAAAAGCGATTAGAAAAATTCGGTTACTAAATTCGCTTAACGGGCGATAGCAAGGAATATACTGCTATGTACCGCAAGAGTCCCGACTCCTTCGATGCAATCCTAATGGATCTGTAAGTACGTAAATTTTTCAATTCGATAAAGAGCGCTCAACTAACCAGTTTTATTAGATGCCTATGGTCGATAGATTATCGGCTGCTAAGATGATCCGAGGATATGAAGTTCAAGCCGACTTGGGCCATGGTTATGCCCCTATCTTCGCAGTCTCTGCCTCGCTCTTGGAAAAGGACCGACAAACTTACGTCGACTCTGGCTTTGATGAATGGATCATGAAACCCATTGACTTCCGAAGGATTGATGAACTTCTTATGGGCGTAAAGTCTGCCGAAAAACGAAGTATATGTTTCTATCGACCGTAGGGCGGCTGGTTTGCAATAAATAGTTAAGTGGGCCATAACATACTTAGTTAGACAATATATATATATACTCGTTAATACCACAACTTATAAGGCAAGAGTTGAATGAAGGGTAGATTTGTAGCCTGAGGATAATCCTTGAGAAAAGTGCTGATCGATTGGAGTAACTATGGCTGGAGAACCAATGTCAATATCAGGCCCACATTAAACAAAGACCAACTTGAATGAAACAACCTTGAACATTCGGTACGAGAAGAGTTGTTGGATTGTGGACACGCTGAATATCATGTTTCGAAAAGAGCTACAGATAGCCGCCCCTGTGGGCTCTCCCACAACCCAGGCTTCAATATAACCGTATATCCTTCTCAACTCCTGAAACAACATCTCTCTGTGGCTTTGTGAGATCGACTGCTGCCCCTTTATTCTCTCGGGACATATTTTCCGACGAGCCGAACAACACTCAGAATATAATTCCAGCCGCGAGTGTATCTAGATCATCGGGTATCGCGGATGGCGAAGGGGCTATACCGCCGTGCAGAACACCTGCATGGCTAGCTGGTTCCCTAGTGATTCGGCACCGTTTCCCTTCCTTTCTTGATTGTAAGGTTGTAAACAGCATGTTGGCCTAGTACAAATGAATCAATTCTGCTACAGCCCTTCACACTAGATCTCGACAATCTTGCTCGCGATACTACTAGCTACCGGGTCTAGTTTGTCAGAGCTCTGCGACTGTAGACTATGCTCAAGACAGCAATCATAAAACACGTATGATAGCTAGATGTGGAACCCACGGTTATAGCGTCCAGAATCCAGATTGATAGTAACTTCCTCGCTAGTTCGGTCAACGAGGAGCAAGATTCCGTGTACAATGTATAATACTTACGATATTGATTTACCCTACGACGACAAATATAAGAAAAAAAAATAGAAAATCTTTATCAATAATGTCTATAATATCCTGAATTCGAGATAAACCGCAGCAAATTCAGCGGCACCATATTCGCTATGTTTATGCCTAGGTACAATATGCGGCGCTGTACGCTGGAGTCTACAAATTCTTAATTAGGAAGGTACCGTCGAGTGCACGATCAACAACAGAGCTTCTTCACCGTTGCACCTCGCTCTGATACTGCTAGTTTTCTTATTTTCAACAAGCTCCCGATCAATACTTCGCTATCAGTCTTCAAGCTCCCACTTTATCAACAATCACTCTACAGCTACATCATCATGGCAGTCTCAGTCCTGCATAGCGCGTCCGGCCTCTTACTCGAACCTCTCCCTAATCTCGACATTCCAACTCGCCGCACTGTCAGCCACGCGTTGCACCGGATCAAGTTCGTCGGAGCTCTGGGGCAATGGACCAACTTCAAGACAGAAGTCGCAAACACCTACAACAGCCAGACATGGAACCCGCGCGAAATAGCGTCCAGATTGACAGCCAACTTCCTCGCCGGTTCAGTCCACGAAGAGCAATTTTTCGTGAGTGACGAGCGCGGTGTGCAAGGCAGACTCGAGGGACGAGCAGGAATAGCTCCAGGAGCCGTCTTCGGCGCCCAGAACCATGATCTTAAGCTAGGTGCCTCTAAGGGGGCTTTGCCGCCGTATCCAGGATACAAAAAAGCCCCTGAATTTGTGCTTATGACCTCGGCTCACGAAGCAAAGGTTGTGGGAGAAGTCAAGGTTCCCTGGATACGCGAGCATAACTTAAGGAAGTTGATCACCGAGTTTGAGTCTGGGGCTAAGCAAGATAATTTCCGGCACGTACTAGGTTAGTCTTATGAGCTATTGATAGGAATAATATACACTGACGCGCATATGTAGGCCAAATCGCGGAGTACACGTTCAACTCAGGCTTGAAGTATGGGTTCTTGACTACGCACGAGCATACGATTTTTCTTCGAAAGGAGGAAGTCGGTCGAGCTTGGGGACTGGAGTATTCTCCGGTGATTTACCACAGTGACAGAGGAAATACTTCAGGCAGGACGGTGTCATTTTGTCAGAGTCTCTACCATATTGGATTATTAGCCCTCGCGGACTCGAATTTTGACACTAGCACAGGCATGCGGAACCAGACGTGGACGGCTCCCTTATAAAAGGCCACAGTCTTGTCACCGAATTCAACATAATAACAGGACAAACGAACAATCTTGCTTCCTCCTCAGCTACCATTCCCAGCGTGAAGTATCTTTATCCCAGTCACTATCACGTTCATCCGTAGAGGGATCCGGCTTGGCGAGATCGAAATGCGCAATCCACTTGGCACCGAACATAATCGGACGTTCGGGCTTGCCGGCCTTCTCAAAGGGTCCGATAAAGTAGCTATATGGAGTAAATTAGTAAGTTTGTCACCTTAGGTCGTTGGGATAATATAGCAATAACGTACAGTGTTTGCGTCTCCTGGTGCCAAACTAGGCTGCTTGCCCCGCACACACGGGGGAACCACCCGTTCCCATGCAGCTTACTACATAGTCGACAATGATTAGATCCAGTATCAAATACAGAAGAAACATCAACTTACGGTAGAGCCTTGAGAAAAGCCAAGCGAACCTGCTCCCTTTCGTCGCTTTCAAGAGCCCAAAATGGGTCAGCGCCATTGCCGTCTCCGAGGCGCAGCCCTGGGACGATCTCCCACACAAGCCAGATAATGAACCCACCCGGAACTAGCCCCGAGCGATCCTGTTTGTCGGTCTTGTATCCGAGAAGCTTTGGTGTGTCACTCGAGCCCTTTTCAGTTAGGTCCCGGTAGGCGATCAATTCTGGGGGGTTGTATGTTGTGGCTTGTCGGCTTCTGGTATCCGCATCATCCATTTCAGTCTTCCGATGGGGAACTTGAATGTAGATGCGCATGAAGGCTTTCTTAGTCCGGGCTCTGAGATCGCAGCATATATATTTAGCCGAGGCGAAAGAACGGAAGCCATACTCATCGTTTTCCTCCTCGTTAACCTGATAGTCATGCTCGTTCAGCTTCTCAAGAATCTTCCACCGGGAAGGGACGGGTTGGTCAAGGGTGATGATAGTTCCAGGGTCAGGGCCCTTACGGAACCAGGCTGAGTATAAGGACGACATTGGAGTTGCTTTGGATGCTTTGGAGATGGGTTTCTTGCATAGGTTACGAGGAGGAGCGTTGACGTGAGGCTCTTATGTGGGGCAGACTGGCATGGATGTAACTAGTTACTGTACTGTTTTGTTTTGACTCCGTCGTTATCTCCAATCAGACCTCCTTACCAGCAAACAGCCCCACCATTGCGATTTCTCCTCGACAATCTCCAACACTGGCAAACGCGTCACCTACCGAGGTACAACAGCACGACGCAATACAAAACCCACTGCCCGGTGTAGTCAAAGCGTCTATCACCTATAACCTACCATCTTCGTCGCGTCAAGACTCGGTCCGACGTGCAGTCCGGCCCTTACACGGCTCTCCCAAACCCGGCCGGACGTCGCCTCAGACAGTGTCTCTAGCTCTGGCTGACAACAGGACCTGTCGTCCTGGTCAAAATAACTTTCCAAATCACCCAACTGATCCTGCGCAACACTTAATCTCCGAACATGGCTTGGCTCAATTCCACCCCCGGCCCTGGCGGACGCGCTACATCGCCCACCGTCTTTGAGCAACAACGCGAAGAATTGGTTCGGGAAATCGCCGTTGTAAGTGATTGTCCACAGCCAAAATATCAACTGCCATCGCGCTACAACCCAGAAATTGTAAATTGAACATAAGTTGATTCCTAATGTGGCAGGGCATGGAGCAAGTCCTCCAAAACATCAATCGTTTGAATCGGAACCTGGAGAGTATCATCACAGTATGCATGATCCCCTTTCACTTAGCTGCCTCTGCCCGCAATGTCCGCTAATACAAGGGCCCAGGTTGGCAACGAGTTCAGCAACGTAGAGGCTCTCTGGTCCCAGTTTGAAAACTTCATGGGCCGGCCGGAGGAAGAACTCGAGGAGGCCGGGCAGGGGAAGCGGACAGTTAGTGGGGAGAGTGAGGGACAGGGCAATGCAGGAACACAGCATGAAGGGGAGGGCGAGTCGATGGCCAGCCAGTAGGATTTCTTCCGGCTGGACTCGACTCGACTGGTCGTGTTTTGGGACCGGCCGTGCATTGCTTCTGTTGTTACGATACCATGTTTATGCTACCTTGAATTACTTTTTACGAATATGTTATATCTACATTGACAAGTCTACGGGGCACATTTTCGTTGAACATCAGATATCACAATGTATTGTTTCAGTAGCACATAGAAGGTCGCTTTCGCCAACGGAGCATATCAGGTAACATAAACGAAAACACCAGTCCCATGCATGCCAAAGCGGCAAAGACTCGAATCATGAGAGTCAAAGGGAGAAGAAAATGACAATGGTCATGAGTAGACAAGGAAAAGAAAATCAACAAGCACACAGTTATCAAAGGATATCTGTCGAATTGCCAAGAAAACCGCCAGGGATCAGTCGAGGGGGGCGCACAGCGATCCCAGACACCAAAAGTCATTTTTTGCAGTTAATGTGCAGCTTTGTCCAGCTTGCGGGCGACATGGGCACATACACGGGAGCAGGCAAGCACGCCGACAAAGCAACCAGGCATTTGATCGGACCAAGAGAGAGAAAGGAATGGGTAGAGATAGCCAAGGACGAGGAGGCGAAAAAGAGGAGAAAGAGTGTCGGATCGTCGGTTAAAGGATCTTGCAGGTGCGCTTCTTGACCTTCTTGCCGGGCCGGGCTCCACCTCCAGAAGGTTTGCCACTGTTGCGATTATTCGTTGGCTGGGGCATGTAGCCCTCCTCTTCAATCTCGATAACGGTGTCAACAGCCTTGGCAAAGACCTCGTCCACACCGCGCATCTCCTTACTACTGCACTCCACATAGATGGCACCCATGCGCTGGGCCACGCCTTGGCCTTGTTCCGGTGTGATGGGAGTCAGACCTTGTGTCTTCAGGAGCTCGATGCATGTTCGCTTGTTGCGCAAATCTGACTTCAATCCCACCAGGATGATTGGTGTGGTAGGGCAAAAGTGTAAAACCTCGGGGTACCACTTGGAAGATGTTAATATCAAAACGACAACATTTACACTCGGAGGGGTTTGCCTGCTTACCTTGTCCACAACATTCTCCAGAGAAGCAGGACAGTCAATCGCAAAGCAGACAAACAGCAGATCCGTCTCGGGGTATGACAATGGGCGCAAACGATCATATTCTTCCTGTCCCGCAGTATCCCACAATGCAAGCTCGACTGTCTTCCCGGAGGCCCGGTGGGTGGTCTGGGTGATGTAGTTTTCGAACACAGTCGGGACATATTTCTATGCACTATGTTAGCATCAACTGTCCAAGGATACCAGATACTTGAGTAATGTGCATCTCACCTCTGGGAAGTAACCTTGCGAATAGCTAATCAACAAGCAAGTCTTGCCGCAGCCACCATCTCCGACGACAACAAACTTTTTGGAGTAGGAAGGCGGCTGGGTGATGTTGGTGGCTTCGGACATTTGTGCACTTGAGAAGCTGGTGTGTGTGCTGGCGGTACCGTTGCTTACTCGTACGCTTTGCGAACGAGCTCGGCTGTGTCGTGGGGTCATGCTGGGAGGAGGCGTAGCCACGGACAGGCGTCGCGAAGCCGCATAGTACTGGTCGTCATACATTTGGCTCATCGTGGGTGGAACGGGAGGAATGGAGCCCCTTGGTAGAAAATGCGGGTCGTCAAGTGGTGTGTAAACGGCTATCTGTCGGAAGGAATTGATATGAGGGTGTTGGTAGGATATGTCGGAAAGCTGGGGGAGATTGGAAGGGTGAGGAGGGTATGAAGGGAGTAAGTAACCTTAGATGAAAGGGGAGTAAGCAGCAGAAGAAAAGATATGATCGTATTTCGTGATCGAGGGATCGACGATACGGAAGATATGGAAGATATGGGCAGCGAGGGCGGAACCCGTGCCTGTGCCTGTGCCTGGTGTGGAAGGGCGTGGGTTGTGTTTACGCGAGTGTCATGGCAACCAGCCCACCCGCCGCCGTGACCACCATGACGCCAGGACTCCGCTCGCCTCGATTCGCCTGTCAGTTTCAACTTGATTATCCAGTCTTGCAATCTTTCCCGATCCTGTTTCTTTTTCTGTCCAGTCGGGGCCTCCGCGTGCCCCTCTTTGGTGGCCCTGATACCCCACTGTTCAGCTCCTCCTTGAATCCTTCAACAAGATGGCTTGAGGTTGAGGTTAGCCTTGGGACGGCTTGTCCGATATCATGTGATATGCACTGCAACTATTGCTTGCATACCTCTGCCGTTTCGAATGTTCGATAATAAAGGTCAGTGGATATATCGCATCAAGAGCGATCTATTAACGATGGAGACATCTTAGGTGTGAGATCCTGATTGGGGATGGATCTTAAGATGGAGATCCCCGTGCTCGACCAAGGCACTTGATAACTATTGATCAAGATCGATGCAGGTCAAGACCATTGCCTTAACCCTTGCGACGCTCAAGCTGTGGGGTCGTGCAAACCAGTTTCCCGTCGTATGGCTTCCAAGTATATCCCTCCGTGGATCGCGTAGATACTCCGACGTCTGCACTTCCAAAATCATCAATTGAAACCTCCCTATTTATTAGAACCAAGAATCAACGATCTAAATTAGTAACATTATCTAAACATACTTCTCTCAAGGAAAGAAGCGTCTGTCTTCCAATTTAACGTGAGAGCCATCTTCAAGTATTTTCACCCCAAATGTCAGGTGTCCAACGGCGGGGGTGACTAAGCCCACACATGGCCCTCCATCAGGGGAAGAGCCGCGGATGCGACAGCGATCTTGTCAACGCTGTCGACTCCACCCTAAACAATTCCGACTCGCCTGCTTTCCGGTTTTCATATCCGGCTCTGGCCCTCAAATCCAACTACTCACACTCCTTATGTCCTCTTGTTGACACGCGATCTACCGAACCCCAAGCGGCAGGCAGTGGCCTGTCCTGTATGGAGACCCGCTCCCAATCGCACCCGGATCGATAGCAGCACGCAATGGGGAAGGCCAAGGACGCAAAGGGCCTGCCAGATGCGGGATTGAGGAGCTTAGATCACTGTACGCGAATGCCCACTCCGTGCGCAGCCTTTGCTCCCCGCCTGTTCCCTCCGAAAGTAGTGTACACTCGTCGCTAACGCCCGGTTGTCGCGATTCCCAAACAGATGCAACCCAGCTACCACTCTGGCGCTACTGGCCACGACAGAAGCTGATTCCTCTCGTCCGATATGAGACGCCATATCTTGCCTGGCTGCAGGAGAAAGTTCGCACTCCAGCGCTGGACTCGTACTTTGCATTCACGGCGAACCTCGGCACACACACGTTTTTCATGGTCTTCTTGCCCTTCCTCTTTTGGTGCGGCCATACCAGTCTAGGTCGAGGGTATGTCTCTGATATTGGGTTATACAAGCGCAAGGTGTCAGTTTATGGGGATCAACCGCTAATTGAACCACAGGCTCGTGCATATCCTCGCGTCCGGCGTCTTCTTCAGCGGCTTCATCAAGGACTTGCTATGTCTGCCTCGGCCTTTGTCTCCTCCCCTGCAGCGCATTACCATGTCTGGGTCTGCTGCACTCGAATACGGATTCCCGTCCACTCATTCCACCAACGCCGTGTCGGTCGCCGTCTACGCTATCGCCCTTCTTAATTCGCCCGACTCGACGGTTCCTCCGCAAACCAACTTTATCCTTCAAGTAGTCACATACCTTTACGTGACGTCGATCGTGGTGGGCCGGCTATATTGCGGCATGCATGGGTTTTTTGACGTGATCATTGGCTGTATTCTTGGCGCGTTGATTGGTCTGGCTCAATATAGCTACGGCCCAGCTTTTGACGAGTATATCCTCTCTGCGACGCTGAAGGAAATCCTGGTTATTCCCATCGTCATTCTGATCCTCGTGCGTATTCATCCAGAACCAGCGGATGATTGCCCTTGCTTTGATGACAGTGTCGCCTTTGCTGGTGTGACGCTCGGTGTGGATGTGGGTTCGTGGTGGTTTACTGGATCCAGCTTGGCTTGGGCTGACCCCCTCCCGGGCACGATTCCATACAATTACGAAACCCTCGGCTTCCTCGGGACTGTAGCCCGTCTTGTTGTCGGTGTGATGTGTGTCTTTGCCTGGAGAGAGATCACTAAGCCAACTCTATTGCGCATTCTCCCGCCTGTCTTCCGCAGCCTTGAGAAAGTTGGCCTTCTCTTACCCCGGCGCTTTTTCACCACCGCATCGTAAGTCTCTGTCTATGCGATCGCTCATGTGGGACTGATTCATTGACTATGTGTTCCAGACGCTACACTACTGTCCCTTCTAATTTGAAGGACAACGAAGTGTTTCCTAACTTTTCGGACATTCCTTCTTTCATCACCACTATCCGCCATCCTCGCCGTCGGGCAATCTCCATCGGTCCTCAATCCGAAGCTGATGCCTATGAGACTCTTGCCTACCGTGAGAAACGCCGACGTGAGAGTTTGTCAGGAAGCAACCGTGACTCTCCGGCCGATGAGAACGGTAGGCCTAATGGCGGGCCAGCATTGTCCCGGAAGCCATCCAAGCTGGACCAGTACGAACACATGATGGGTACTGGTAGCCCGAGCTCGACCATGATTGAGGAAGATTTCAATATACCTCGCTCATCACCACTTCCGCCTCCACAATATGATGGAACGTCCCGAACGGACGAGAAAGAGGTGTTCTCCCAGATCAAGAAGCCTCGGGTGAGGTACGATGTGGAAGTTGTGACCAAGCTCGTTGTATATGCAGGTATGATAAACCGGTCTTTTCCTCGTACTTTCAGAGACGTAGCGCTGACTCCAGGATATAGGAATCCCGTGGATCGTGATCAATGGGGCACCCCCCGTTTTTGAATTGATTGGACTCGGTGTGCCTTATTAGCAGCATGGTGTCAGGATCCTTTCCTCCTTCTCATTCAACAGCTCTTGAGCTTCTCCGGGAACTGTTCCAGTTCAGCGGGCTGTGCAGGGAAAGGATTCTCTCAGGACAAAGGCGGGGCGCGCGCATGTATATACACGCGATCTGCATCCTTAACGTCTCTAGCAGCCTGTCCCAGGCCAGCGTAACTATATGATTATGATTATGTAAAGCACATCCAACAGTCCATCAACCATGACCTTAAGCCCTGAGAATATGAATAGATAAATTCTCGTCTTATGTATTCGAAAATTTGGAAGAATTACGATCTAAGTCAGCCAACATCAGTTCTCTTCATACTTCGGGTGCATGCAGCTGCGAATCTCCTAAATGGGTTAGCGCGGATCAGTCAGCCGCCCCATGATGAATGAAGTGACGGCAGCGCGATCTATCGACCATCTTCATCACCAACTCCGCGACAGGGCTCCTGGACGATTCCTGGGGTTGGCCCTCTCAACGATGGATACTGGGGCCTCGCCAAACTCTTCTTGCTCCGCGATAACCTTCAACCCTCGTCATTGTCACTCCTCCTAACCCTGCCCTTGCTTCACCTGCGCGCGAATTCTCCAGCAGCGACGACAACCACCTTCATCCCTCCTTCTCGATATACCGCTCCGACCATGAAACGATTCTTACGATTTTTATTCTGCGGGTCGGAGTCTGCGCCGGTGGAAGATGGTGTCCCGCCGTCGGGAGCTCTGGACCCGTCCAGAACATCGAAGCTCCCAGCAGAGCCCGCAAAGCATGAAGGTATTGGCGAGAAACCCGCGAGATGAGGTCTTGCAGTTGCTGAGACAATGCGCCTTTCATAGATACTCTTGCCCTCGCGATTCCAGGCGCCTTCCCGCCCTCGCCAACTGTATCCCCGCGCTTAGCACCCTGCGATGAGCAATTTGAGGATGACTTTGTTCTTGTGGACTCAGCGCAGGAGATGGAGATAGATGTTTCCGCTGCTCCGCAACTTCCTACAGAACTATTACCATATCTTCACCCCCGGAGACCGAAATACACGCCATCCCCGCAGCGAGTCCGACCCGTGGAAAGTGCCCGTGAGAAGCCCATACGAAAACCGCGCTTCCAGGATGATCAGGCCATAGATGACCCGTACGGCCAACGATACCGAGCATTTCAGAAGTTCCCCTTTGGCCCGCCAGTATCTGCCGTACGTCTGTTCGACAAGAAGCCGCTTCCGGATAATCGCGTTCCGTCTCTACTTGCGCGTGAATGGGAGCAGCTTGAAAAAGAGAGGAGGGCCCGGGAAGCCTTGGAAGGTCGCCCAACTCGAATTATTCCACGTGGACCGGCTGTGCGGCCGCTGTCAAAGGAGTGGCTGATGAAGGTTTCAGAGGCCATGAGAACCCTCCAGGGCTATGCAGTTGCCAGGTCTCCATCCGGTGATGACTTGTACCAAAGGGATATTGCAACATGCATCAAGCCACTGGCGTGGCTCAACGACGAAATTATCAACGCATACCTCACTGTTCTTGTCCAGTATCTTCGACAGTCAACTGGCAACACTGCGCCAAACGAGCGCCCCAAGTTCCACGCTTTCAACACCTTTTTCTACTCTACCCTCAAAGACAAAGGGTATCAAGGCGTCCGCCGATGGGCGAACCGCGCCAAAATCGGCGGGGAGGCCCTCCTGGACGTCGACACTGTTTTCATCCCCGTGCATCAGGCAAGTCACTGGACTCTGCTGGTTGTACGACCAATGGATCGGACAATCGAATACTTCGACTCATTAGGCGCCCGTGGCGCTCGCGAAGTCGAAATCATCAAACAGTGGCTTCGCGGCGAACTGGGCGGGAAATTCGACGAGGACGAATGGACCTTTCTACCCTCTGTCTCTTCTCAACAGGACAACATGAGCGACTGCGGCGTGTTCCTCCTCATCAATGCCAAGGCCATTGCCCTCGGTATCGAACCTACCGCATTCGGGGCACGTGATACTGTCAATCTGCGGATGAAGATCGTCGCAGAGCTCATGAACGGCGGACTCCACGGCCCATTCTGGCCCGTCGATAAAATGGGCCAAACGTTGCTCTGAATGCAGGTCACAAGAAGACCCCCTTGAGATCGCACACGACTTGCACATCTTAGCGGAGAGATCAAGTACACCCAGAGTTTCAGTATACGGATGACCTCGGCACAGGCCCGAGCCATGACATTAGCATATGCATCGTCGTCACCCAGGCGTTTACGGATTTGCGACTTTCATCTACATTTATTCCCGGCGTATGTGGCGAATTAGAAATGGGAGGGGACGACGGGGAGCAGGGATGGGATACCTATGGATATGGTCAATAAGGGACCTCTCTGGATGGAAAGGAAGTTTATTTTTGGTTTGTTTTTACTACTGTATTGATTATTCCTCGGTCTGAACGAATTGAAATGATACCCCATTTTCTGTTGGTGGATGAAGTACATATCCTCATGTGAGAGACTTATGGCTGCGCGAGTTAGGGTTAAGTGATGGCCAGTAAGATTTGTATGAATTGGAGATATATCGAGCTCATGGGTGGACAAGATCAAGGTGGATGCCCGCTCCCTAGGGAGGTCCCAGGTTATCTCAACTTTTAGTACAAGCAGACTTTGAGATGTTGGTTAGAAGATGCGTACGTCGCTACTTCGGGTTGGTACTACTTGATAGGGCGCGCTTCGATTTGAGCCCTCGAGGCCAAGGGCACCACGTAGAACACCTACGGAGGTTAGTATAGAGACAGCTGTGACATCTTTGCATTTCAAGCGCTGAATCGAGTCTAGGTATAAAAATACACTCCCCATGGTCAACTGGTCACCACCGGACAGGAGACAGGAGAATTCGACATATAAAGATTGGAAGGTAGTGAACTCAAGCACGTAACCCACCATTCGCAAAGCGAAGGTCATCAATATTACATGCACGCTCACACCATGGAGATGGGGCTCTATGAGGAGGGCGTTTCGGCTTTTTGCCATGCTTCTTCTTGCGATTCTTCCTGCACTTGCGTCCCTTGCGGCCCTTTTTGCACTTCTTCATCGAGGACCCATCGATGACTTCCGCTCCTCGTTCCCACGCCGCGTCCGGCAAGCTGTCAACATCGAGTCGAGAGGTATTCCATGCATGTCCTTCGGACGAAGGGTTCTCAAAATCCTGTAAGCGATCAGAAGAAGACATGTTGTAGGCCAGCTCGATATACTCAATGGCCAGGAGAACGCTCTGGCCAGGTCGCATATCGCCCGTCCAGACACCACCGTCACTCCACAGGTTCACCACGAGTCTGCTTGGGAGATCGGGCACGCGATATGTCTTGGCATCCTGGGGCTTGTTGTTCACCCACCAGCGAGAGACATTCGAGAGCCAGTCCAGACGGTGGGTGGACCAGGTCGTCCAGTGCACGGGGAGATCCGCGACTGTGCTCGCACCGGGGATCATCGCATCGTTGATGGCATCGTAGTCTGGTTGGTTGGCGTAGTGTATCCGGTAGGGCGGGTCCTTTGTGAGGATCTCAATGTCCGATTCGCAGTTGAGGGTGCGATAGGTGAAAATGCCGACGCAGGCACCGGGATACGGTTTCGCCTCGTCTAGATTCGCGGTTTCGTTCAACGCAGTGGTGTGGTTCTGCCCGGATACAGCGGTTTCAGGCAGTGACGCGACCAGATTGGACGGTAGAATGCGCAGTCGGACGCGGAGAGAGCAGTGGAAGATATGGCGGACTTTGGTCTCGATTTCCGAGGTGGAGGTATAGTTCCAGTGGCGGGTAGTGCGCAGGACCAGGTATGTCGCGAATTTGTCTAGCTCTTGCCAGTTTCTGGTGAAGAAGACATTGTGCTTGGAGTTGACCATGGTGACCGGCGCCTGGGGGGTGCGAGGGCGCTGCCATTTCTGGCTGATCCAGTCCTTGTCGAAGGCAGTTTCGAAGAACCAAAGGGCATCGCCTGGGGGGCGTGCTGCATGGGGGCCGTGGTCGTTGTCATTCTGGTCACTCGCATGGTCGTCCGCGTCTTCATCGACGACGCTCCCATCACCACCTTCGTCGTTCAAGTCTGTCGATTCTTCGCCTTCGTCATCTTCGTCTGAATTGACGGAGTGAGCCCTTTTGTCCAACGGAACCGAGCGAAAGTCCCAGAGCTTGTAGTGTTGGAAGTACCCCGGGTCTGGACCGGTCACCGTAAAGCAGTCGCATTGTCTGGGATCCTTCTTCCGAGGACGCTGTGACGAGACCTCCAGTGAATGAGCCAAGTTGGATGCATTTGCCAGACCAAAAGCGAGAAGAGTCAGTCCCAGGATAACGCGCGATAGGGCGCCTGGCTTCATGGTGGTCAGCTGGGGCTTGTAAAGGAGGCTCGAGAGAGGGTTATTAGGGATACGTGGAAGTCCCGACTTACTTTCTTTGGGTATGAGGTGAGTCTGCCTTGTCAGTTAGTAGGAAAGGAAGCCACGATCGTGTAGATGGCACTCAGTTAGGGCATCATGGTTTCCTTATTGGGAATGCCGTGACGACGAGCCTTTCCCGCTTGTGGATATGGTGGTTGTATGGAGTCGTTGAAAGCAGAAAGTTCGATATTTATTATCATTCTGATTCATTATTATACTGGACGGTGTCCTGCCCCTTGAATTAATGGTCATCATGCTTGTTGCACTCTACGGTCGCATCTCCGATCAAGAAGAAAATAATAACAAGGCTGCTGTCACAGGGAGGTACTAAAGATACGGTACAGTACGGCGATGTCATCATGCGACCGTACGGAGGAAGCGAGGTGGCAAGACAAGCCTGAGGCCTGACCGAACAGTGCGAACACGGGTTGTAGGCAAACTCACTTGCCCGATGCGCTGACGGGGCGGGGTCAGGGCTCTGAGCGTGCAGCCAATTATCTAGACCGTCTATAAGAGGTGAGTGGATACGAAGCAGAGACAACCAATTACACTCGTTTTGAGCCGGAATGCAAGCGCCACACAGAAGCAGTGCGTCGCACTAATGCAGCTGCACACACACACGGTGGAGACGTAAAGGGAGACACTGCCCGTGTCACGGTATCGTCATGGATGGTAATCTAATCCTCGGTCACCATGGAGCAACTCAACCACCACTTTGCACGGTGGGAGAAGACGCAAAATGATTCAGAGAAGGATCAGAATGATTCTAAGAACCGAATAGCAAGGGCTATATTTAGTGGAAGAGTCATAGTCGAGGTGAGCAAGAGCGTATCGGTCTTGGGGCTGGACAGTCTCGTCTGACCGTGCAGGAAGAAGAATGAAACGGACACTTCGGAAGGGCAAAAACTGGCTGTGTGACGGTGTGACCCTTCCCCCCCTTCATTGTCGCTCGCCCTTTTTACCCTACGCCTCCCCCCCAAAACCTAGAAGAACTTACCACATACGGCGACAGCACGACTATACTCGCAACCCACGCTTCAAAATGGACGATACTCGGGTCTAGAGTAATGCTCTTCATCTCCAGACTCTATACCAACCACCACTCCAATATCCTATAGCCAATATGTCCACCATGACGACTCTAGAAAGGAGTCACTCCTGTACCTCCAGCGCCTCTCTCTCCATGTCCAGCCCGCGTCTCTCTGTCCGCCGTGAGACCACTCCCCCGGGCTCCGAACTCTCGCTTATCCATCTGCATGACCGAATGAACCAACTCGACTCGCGTGTCTTGGAATTACGCTCCACTGTCCTGACCAAGGAGGGCTATGTCGACCGCCGGAACCGTGAAGATGAACATATTCGCCGTGAATTCGAAAACCACCGTGCCATCTCCCAACGCATCGATCTCAATGTCGTGGCTCTTCGCTCCGATGTGGATCAGATCAAGACCAGCATATTCCAGCTGAAGTCGAGTATTGGTCAATCCGGTACAGAGACGGTCTACTTACGCGGCGATGTGGATCGTTTGCAAAAGACCATCGATCAGCTGCAGGTCGACATTGAATCAATCAAGGGCGAGGCTTGTGCGACGCGCATCGATATCAGCAAATTGCAGACGGCCTCCAATCAGCTCCGTACGGATCTGATGACTCTGGACCACAAGATTTCGCGTCAATACCACGCCTTGAACTCGCGGATGGATTCAATTGAATCACAGATGAAGTATGCTGATCGTGTCCGGTTCAACTCGCTTGCCCACACGGTTCACGCGCCCATCAGCCCCGTTCCGGTGATTACGGACGACGGTGCTCTCGAATGGCCCCAGTATTTCCCACGTACTGTGTGGAGATTCTGGTGCCTCAAGAAACGAAGCCGAGGTGAGCTTCAATGATGAATAAGTGTCCCTTCCCCACTGACATATCCCACAGTTCATCGATTGGTGGAACTGGCAGAATTTTATCAACTGGGTGATTACCAGGATTGGTGCCGGATGCATCCTACCGACATGTTTGCCGACGACAGTGATTCCAGCAGCTCCAGTGACGGCTCTTGTAGCATCACCCGCGCGGAAGCTGTTCGTCGGTATCCCGAGGCTGCACACCAGGCACTCGCTGCCACGCTGGGTCTGATCTACTACAAGATCCGGAATGAGGTGGGGGAAGGACCGCATGGCCCTATCACCGCGCGTCCTCCAAAGCGTCAGCAGGAGGACGTTGCCTCTACCAGCACCAGCAACAAGTCTAAACCTGTCAAGATCCCCCGTCGTCCCAGTGTCTCCGACACCTTTTTACACCGCCTAGTCACCGGCGGTCCCTCCGTTGAGTCGAAGTCTTCCACGTCAGAAGAATTCGACAAGTTGGGCTGGAACCCCTTCGCCGACGTCTCGGACGATGCCATGAGCAAGCTCCGAGCGATCGACCCCCAAGACATTGGCACCGTGTTGCGTGCCCTTGAGCAGGGTCGTCTGAAGCTGAAGCCCAGTCGATCCGAGAAGCTCAACATGTCCCCCACGGACTCCAAGGCGAGCCACTTCGGTGGTAAGACTGCGGAGCCCGCTCAGGAAGACGTGGTGCCTACCGTGCCCAACACGGTGCCCACTCAGCCTATCCATACCCAGGAGATGGCCAAGGCCTCTTCTGTTCCGGACTTGCCGGACACTGCGTCTGACGCAGACAGTTCAACATCCTGATGATCCTGGAAGCGATGGTGGTGAACACCAGCCCCCCTGAGTCTCTACTATAAGTCGCCGCTGCAGTCGGTCGTATGAGTAAACCTCAGGTTTGGATCTATGCATACTTTGTCCATACTCGCATTGCATTTGGCATTGGAGTTTTCATACATGTGGGAATTGGGGTTTTGTATCTTGCATCTTGGAGCGATTTATTTGGCATTTGTCGGAGTTTTTGATATCTTTGGGTGATTGTGATTTTGTGATTTAGTTCAATACCCCCTGGGCTGTTTTGACATATCCCGGCTGTTTTGGGTCCATCTATTTGGAGTTATTGTGATCGTCCCCGGTCAATTGATTAACTCCTCGATGGCACAGGTCTTGTCCCATCGACCGAGTGCCTTTGAAACCTTGTCTAACCTCGTCCTTCGTCGTATCCGTCCTCGGACCGATTAGATGCTGTCGTCGCTTAGTTCATTGGGTTGTCTACCGAAGTTGGTAGAGGGAAGTTGACCCATCATCATCTCTGCGCGACTGTTATCAGAGATGAGCTTCGAGTCCCTACTGATGTCGTTCCGGTCGATACCTAACCATTCATCCCACCCCATGCAACACTGACAGAATCAATATAGTAATCTTGGAAGGCAGTGATACTAGATCTTAGCAGGCCCGGCCTAGTCTCTCAATCCTATATACAGAGAACCTTCGCAGTGAAATGTACATGACTGACACATCTCCAAACCAGGTACCGTCTCTACCTTGGCATCCCACGGCTCATTCATAGCTTTATCCCAGTACAATCCGCAGGCTTATACACATATGAACAAAAAATCATGACCCATTCTCAAACAAATCCTGCTTCAACACCTCCAAAACCTTCCTCTCATCCACACCCCCCAAATCCACACCAGACACGTCATTCGTCGTACCCTCTTGCTCCGACTCCGTAGCCTTCCCAGTTTCACCCAACTCCTCCGGTGTAGCCGTGCGTAGATACTCCTCCTCCAAAATATATGGAGAAGTCTCTTTCGCGGCGAGTACCGTCTCGGGGGAATCTGGTAGCACGTAGATAGAAGGGAACTCGAGGACTGTACGTCCGCGGAGCACGGAGGCGAGTTTTGCAAGCGGTGGGAGCGGGACGAGGACGGGCTTTTTTGTGGTGGTTCGCGGGCGGTGCAGGTAGAGGTAGAGATTGCGGTGGGGGGTGATTGGGAGGGTTGGATTTTGTTCTTCTGTTTGTGTTGTGGGTTGTTGAGAGGTCTCTGGCTTTGGAGGGTGCGCAAGTTGCGTGTCTGTGGTTGTAGGTGTAGGTGCTGAAGCATCGGGCATCTCGGTAGTCGTTGGCTCCTGTTCTGTAGACGTTTCCTCCTGCAAAACCTCTGCATCTTTCTTCACCTCCGTGCTCGGCCGGTTCTGTCTGGGAACCGGGAAAGCCCGGTCATACGCCTCGCAGATGGGATACGTCTCCAACGCATTGCGAATCGTCTTCTCCCCAGCCGCAGATATCCATTCCACCGTCCAGCTGAGACACTTATGCCTGTGTAGAAACCAGATTAGCACTTTACCCCCTTAAACCCCATCCGGACAGAACGCAAACGTACTTAGGATGCCACCGCGACGCATTCGCCTTATTCCTCGACATCCCCCTCGGCGCCCTCAAAACACTAACCCGCCCGGCCTCCGCACCGCGCAAAAACCCAGCTTCACCTTTCACCAAGCCCTGCCCGGGAAACTTTCTCTTCCGCCCGGTACCCGCACCAGAGACTCCCTCGTCCAGTCCATCTTCGCCTTGCGCGTCCTGTCCCCGCGCAAGCTCGATCCCCCGATTCTCAGCGTCCCGCTCCGCGCGCTCCAGCGTGCGCTCAATCCCCGTAATGAAGTTGAAGTCGCGGTCGAAGGCGGCCTCGGTGGCGAGCTCGCTGCGCTTGAGGTAGGCGGCTGGATCGCGGATGCCGGTGCATTGGGACCAGAGTTTGTGGCGGCGTGTGCAGGGGAGGGAGCAGGTGCGTGTTGCGCAGCGCGGGCAGCGGTATTTGGGGGGGTTGATGTGGCTGGGAGAGCGTGGTTAGACTGGATTGATATTGTGGGGATTGAGGTTGCAAGAGGTTGTGTTTACCAGATCGAGCAGAGCTCGCTTAGTAGAGGGTCTGGGGTGTCCATGTTGCTTTGTTGGAGGGATGTGATGCGTTTTGGATCATCTGAGGCTGGAAATTTGAGTGGCTTATCGATAGCGGCCTGAGGCGGCGAGTGGACTCCACTGTACGGAGCAGGGAGTCGTAGTTGATGTACTGTACTCTGCTGCTGCCAGTGCCATTGTGGACGGACACAATACAATAGAATACCTATAGACGAACTGTATAGGAATGCGACATACAAAATTCGGACTCTACCTCGGTTGATATCATCATCAATGTTTGATTCACCGCGCGCGCCACTTCCATTCTTTCAAGATGATATCATCCATGGGGTTGATGATCAATCCCCGCAGCATTTCTAAGCGTCGGCGATAGCAGCAAGCCCGAGACTTGGACTCGTCCTACTACTTAAGGAGGTGCTGCTGCACTCGGCTTTGACCGTTCTCAAACTTCAACAAATCTTAGACCTTTTCTCACCGTTCGAACTTTTTAATCATCCATGGCTTCTAAAGGACTTGCAATCATTGCTGGCGTGGGCCCTGGCACGGTATACTTCCCCGCTATCGCCCACACTTGTCCATAATCACTGTAGAGCTAACCAACCAACCTCGCAGGGTGCCTCGATTGCCCGGCGCTTCGCTCAATCTTATTCAGTCGTGCTGCTGTCCCGGACGCCAGGCAACTACGAGCCACTCGTCCAGGAGATCAATTCAACCGGTGGAAACGCCCTCGGCATCAGCACCGACGTCTCCGACGCCAATAGTGTCAACGCAGCCTTCGATCAGATCGAGAAGCAATTCCCAGACTCCCCACTAGCCGCATCGATCTTCAACGCCGCTGGCGGCTTTGTGCGAAAGCCATTCTTGGAACTAACCAACGAAGAGTACTCGCAGGCCCTAGACTCCCAAGCGTGCGCCTCCCTCCTGCTAAGAACCACCAACTAGCACTACTGCATTCTAACCTTCTGCACAGAAAAGGCGCATTTTACTTCGCCCAGCGTGCCCTCCCTCTCCTCCTCAAAGCTAAACAGTCCTCCCCCCACCCGCCAACACTCATCTTCACCGGCGCAACAGCCAGCATCAAGGGATCCGCGCAATTCGCCGCCTTTGCGAGCGGCAAGTTCGCTCTTCGTGCCTTGGCGCAATCACTGGCTCGCGAATTTGGTCCGCAGGGCATCCATGTTTCGCATGCGATTATCGATGGTATTATTGATATTCCGCGCACGAAGCAGTGGGTTCTTCCTCATGAGGATGCGAAGTTGAGTCCTGATTCGGTGAGTTTGCCTTGAACATGGATCTTGTTGGAGATGTTTACAGTACTGACTGGATCAGATTGCGGACTCGTATTGGTATCTGCATACTCAGCCGAGGACTACGTTTGCGTTTGAGTTGGATTTGCGGCCGTATGTTGAGAAGTGGTAGACTGATAGGTATGGATCGATGAGATGATCTTGGGTGTTGGGTCAAGGACCTTGATCAGACCGGGCTATTCGGCAGGCTTTTAATTGAATCAAACTTCATTCCAGGCCTGAAGTATTGAAACAAGAGTAAAAAGAGCATCATCCTGCCCAAAAAAGGGGGATTACTAAATTGCCTCCCACCACCTCCCTCTTTTTGTTTCCCATCCACTTCAAATATTTTCTGGCCAGGACTGCTTCCTTCAAGTTTCATCTCCGTTGGATCAGCGTTTCGTAAATTGGGTGGCTCTTCGTGGACTGGATTACTCTTCGTCCTTCGATAGAAGATAACAAAGCCTACCGCCCCAATAATACCGGCAAGCATAGCAACCGATCTCGATTCCCACTTTCGCATCTCTGCTTAGACCACCGCCGTTATTCCTATCGGTGTTTGGAGTGTTCGGGATTCCAGTCACAGTTAGAGAGTGTAGTAGCCTCCGAGCTTGAGCTATTTGTTACATGCGTCAGAGAGCTGGCTCTTGTACTGGTAGAGTTTGTTGTTGCAGGCAGAATTGCGCCACTCGTCAAGATAGTCGACTGAACGGGAGAAGTGGTGACACTCGGTGTATTGTTGGCAGGCCCCAGACATCCATTATACTCATGATTGTCGTAGATGAACCGAAGGAAATAGGCCTCGGCGAGACCAAAAGTGGCTTCGATTGTACATAAACGTGGCTCAGTAAGAGATGACGGGACACTTATAGGTGGTTCGGGTTCACGGGAATCTGGTTAACGCCTCAGCAATATGGTAGCTGTGACGATCTGGGCGTACATAGGAGGAGGAGGACCGCTTTGACGATGGCAACAAACATGACTAAATGTGAATAATAAAAGATGGCCATATCGAGGGAGATATCAAGCAGCACACCACTAAATAGTTTTCTCTTCATTCTCTTCCTTGGTCGGTCTTGATACCGTCGTTCAATGCACAGGTAGTGTTCGAACTGTCATCTTGGCTCGTAACAGCACCACTCCTAGTTACACATAACTATTTATCTTGGCTCTTCAGGCGGAAAGCTTTCCATTATCTTTTGAATGACTAACGAAGCTCAGTATGAATGTTGATTTGACATCTTCGTGCTTGAGCCCCAGTGAAAGCCCACGGTCACGTGGCATATACTTCCGGCCCACGTCATGGGGGTGTTGAGCTCCGACCTCCACAAGGCCTCGACTCCACAAAGCTTCACTTTCCCAACCGCAACCCGCTCGAGAAGTGTCGCCATGGCTCTCGACGATGCCTCACCACAGGCAGGGGCCATCCCCAACAACAATGCCCGATCCAACCCCCATGCCGAACAATCAATGGGTCCAAACCCTGCAATGGCCAGCAACTTCCACCTGCAAATCAAGCCCGAGCTAATCGTGAGGCCCGACCTATTCACGATGATGTTTGGATTCCTCGGGCGCAGGAACTGGCAGCAAAACGTGGCATACACAATGATGGAGCGGGTGGAGAACTCATGGGTTCTGACGGGACGACCTCTCACACAGGACGAGTTGGACGCGTTCACCACCTACTCAACGCGGACGCTATACTACCGGCGCTTAGGCGTGCCGGCATCTTCTTTCCTAGGAACAGCATGGCTATATTACAGTATCCGCAGGGACGCGGGTCTACCGTCAAATGCCGGCCCGGCCTCGCTTTATGAGTTTCTACGCACTCAGGCCCGGGTCGATAAAGCAGGGTTCAGGTCAATGGTTGCCGCATCTGCCTTCAAGATGCTCTTTATTACCACGGCCGGCGCAATTTTGTCCGGGTTCGCCGCGTTGTACTCGGAGACGACGAATGTCATTGTGGATCCCCGTCTGAGGGGCTTTGTGGAGGACATGAGAGGTCAGAAGCCCGAGGAGGTGCGACAGCGCAAGGTCAGGGCCGCCAGCGAGCGCGTTCGTCGCATGCGCGGTGGCGAAAAGGATATTGAGGGGTACATTGTCGAGGAAATGCGATCTCCGGGTTCCCATTTGGATCAGAATGATCAAGATTCCTACGCGTACGAGAACTCGGCGACGACATCCCCTGCTAGTGATTCGTCATACAGCACCTCTCAGAATGACCAGCAGACCGGCTCGGCTGGTCCGCAGCGCCCTGCAGCAGACGCTCAACGCAGGTCGTGGGGGTTCGGCGGCCAAGCCGCATCCCAGCAGGGCGCATCCGGCGAGTCGTCTGCCGACTCTGATTTCTTCTTCAGCGGCAAGGACGACGATGCGAGCCCCACTGCTCCGGAATACAGGTACACGAACCCTGATGGCTCGCCTGCGGGGAGTGCCTGGGACCGCCTGCGTCGACAAAATGCAGGACCAAGTGCCCGAGGTCCCCCACCGCAGCAGCCCAGGCCACAATGGGGCCGGGAACAGGATTCTCCCAACTCACCAACTTATGTCCCTGCCGGCGATAGAGATCCATATGACTCTAATCGAAGCCGCGAGAAGGACCAGGCACAGGCTGATTTTGATCGCATGATAGAGGCAGAGAGAAATGCCTCCAATGCTGGAACGACACAGGGCCGGGGCTGGTGAATATGATCCTATCAATTGACTATCTATGCTGTTCTCATGTACAATATGCATCTATCTACAAAGTCTAGCATCGGGGATTGACTCGCTACTCTGAAGACCTCAGACGAGAAACACCTGACACCTTGATTAGCCTTTGCAGGCGGATAAGTTTAGATACGAGGCCCAATTTGACAACGAGCTGAATCCAATAAACAAAACGGAGCTGTGAAACGGGTCTGCACTGCAGTCTTGAGAGGGGAGAGATTGAGCAAGTGGGAGACTTCTGTGAGAATGTGATAGAACTGCTGCAGAAAGTGAAAGACTAGCAAGACTCAAAGAAGAGATCGTAACGAGAGAGCGAGGGAAGGGGGTATAACAGTCAGAGGAGGCATGATAAGGAGCAAAACTTGGCAGTCCGCTAAATGTGAAAAAGATCAAAAAAAACCCGCAGTATGGAAAAGCATGAGCAGACACGAGTGAGGACGACAAATGACAACGCCAACAAATGGCAGTAAACCAAAGCAGAAACCCGTCAACAAGAGTCTAGAAACCATTGCTCGGACCATGCGACACCGGCACACTATCATACGGCCACTCAGCCTCGGTATTCCCCCACGGCTCCACGCTGCGACTGTTACTCCTCATCCGAGTAAGACTGCGCAACTTATTCGCAAAGCTCTCATTCGAGCTTCGATTCCGCCGGTGCTCGAACGACATCCGCCGGCTCGCATTCTGGCGCGTGTCAGGCCCACTCAAGGCCGGGGCAGCGGTCATAGCACGAGGAAGCAAACGGCCCATGTTCACATGGTCGATGGCAATGTCGATCGTGGCGGACGACTCTCGCGGCGAAGTAGGGTCCGTGGAGAGCGGGAATGGAGGTGGAGGCGGCGGAGTGTTCAGGTGCTGCAGTTCCGGGAGGATAGGTGGTGGTGGGGGCGGCGGGATCAACTCGACTTGTACACCGGAGGGTCTTCGTTGCATTGCGTTTTCGATGGTCTCCTCGATGCTGATCGTGACGTGGGGAGATGTGCCGGAGACATACCCGCCTGAGCTGGTGCGTCGATGGCCCATGTTCCGCGAGCGGCTGCTGGAGCGGCTGCGTGGAATATGGGGGTTGAATCTCGGATGCATGGGGATATCAGATGGGCGTGAGGCATTGTTGGCTTGGGCTTCCACCACGGGGACGGACATGGAGCGTCCGATTCGCTCGGCTTCGCCTTGATACCGGGCGTCGGAGAGGAGAAGGCCGTTTGAGTAATCGGTGGGAATCGTTGGGACTGAGGGAGGTCGCTCTTCCTCGTGTCCGTTGGCACCATATTTGGGGTGTCTCATCGCTCGGGGTGTCGCAGGTAGTCCTAATGGAACACCGGACCGGGAAGAGCTAGAGTCGGAGCCGCTCTGGTATTCTGGGGAGTTTTTGCTGGCTGCGATCTTGTTCCGAGACGGTGCCCGTGGGAAGTATGATCCGGAGAACTGAGGGGGACTTTCTACTGGGCTGCGGGCATTGTGCAGTTCACCCGGGAATGGGATGTTCGGGGCAGAAGGGTTGCGAGCAAGAGATAGACGGCGGGCCTCAAGCTCAGCGGCTGCGAGCTCTCTTCTCTTTTTCTCAGCCAGGCTGACAAAAGGCGTCGTGGGGGATACCAGCTCTTGGGCGTCGTCAGATACTGGCTCAGGCTTATAGGTGCTTCCATTAAGGAAAACATTCTCCTGACCGAAGACTTTGGCGCTCAATTGCTCCAGTCCGGCTGCCTGCGCAGCAATCTCTGGCTCGGGTACTTGTCGAACTTCGGGTACGCTGTGAGACGGCCTGTGCCGGGAATCTGGAGACTCAGCTCGCTTCGAACTGGCTCCCCGCTCTGCTCGACGACGGCTTGCACTTCGGTGACGGGAGCGCAGGCGTTCGCGGTCTCCGGTAACGAGTCGGAGTGGATCCTCTGCATCATCTGGTTTGTCCTGAGTAGGTAGAGACATGGGCAACGGCGACGACGGTGATCGAACAGCAGATCCTACACGGTCAACGCTGCGGCCGCGCGAAGAGACGTCTTGCTTGTCCCCGGATCTATTTGCTGTGTGTCGGCTCGACGAACGCTGGCGGCTTCGCGAGCCTGCCTTTCTCATCTTACTCCCGCTTCTCGCGCGAGAGGATCCCTTCTTGCGTGATTCCCTTGGCTTTTCAGCTTCCCCGGTATGGTATCGAGCTAGTTCCTCGGGTGACATGGGCACCGGCGACGAAGGTGAACGCTTAGAAGGCTGGATATACCGTCGCTCATTTCGGCCGCGAGTCTCCTGGGACACCTCACGAGATTGATGCAAGCGAGGCCCTTGCTGACTACTGGTGTCATCCGTATTCCGTCGTCCCCGGCCAGGTGTACGACGACCATGATGTTTTCTGGCATGATAGTTGGCCTCGTCGAGACTGCTGATGTACTGGTCGATGCTGCGGCCGCTCACGCTCGGACTTTTGGCTGAAGTATAGCTGTTAAGAGTTGAAGTCGTACTTTTCCCACTAGGCAAGAGCCCCTGGGAGTCAAGTGGAGCCTCTTCCGCCTGCACCAAGTCAATCTGTAGCCCGTCTGGCTTGCGGTCTCGAGAGCCATTTCGGATATCGGAATGCTCTCTGAGGGCTTCGATGAATCCTGGCGCTGGAGAAGGTAGGCCCTTGAGGGCGGCAAAGTGCTCTGCTGGGGCCTGGACAGCGGTCTGGGGGCTGGGCTTCATGGATTGACTATCCTGAGAGGGATTATACCGTGCAGAAGACAGAGTTAATAAACCGCTATCTGCACCCTGCTCATCCTGGCTGTGCTCGTGTCCGCTTGCTTCGTCATTCTCCGAGGTCGACCCGTAATTGCTGGTGTTGTAGGAGTGGTTTCGTGAGAATGCCGGGGGATGTACATCTACCGGTGTCTCTCCGATTGAGGGTAACCGACGACGATTAAAGGCGGGTGTGTTTGTTCGAGAACTCATCGCCTGGCTGAGACTCTGGATGTTGTTGAGCTTGTATGATCCAAAGCCGCCAGGAGACAACGCGGAATCCGCAACTGCAGACTCCGCGATTGGAGTGACACCAGGAGCGTTAGTTGGCGTACGATCGTCGGATTTCAGCCCAGGGAACCGGAAGCGTTGATTCGGTTGATGATCAAATGAAGTGATGAGTTTCAGGGCAGGCGTCTTCCCAGCCGGGCGATGGCTTGACCCAGACTTTGGTCGGTTTGGCGGGGGCATCAAACCGCTGATGGGCTGTGGGGGCTCGGGAGACGCTAATGGCGATTTTCCTCGGATCATTTCTGCAAACGAGGCAGCTTGCTGAGCGGCGGGGGAAGTCCAAGGTTCAGTCGGTTCAGCTCCAGTGCACATGAAACAACGGATGGCAAGCTGCTGTTGAGAATGGGAGACAACATATTCTCCCCAGCGACGAACGAGATATGACTGGCGCTGCCAATCCGTGGGCATCAAGAGACAGGTCATGAGAATGGCTTCCATGAAATGGTTTCGAGAAACGTAAACCTCGATTGCATCATTGCTATCTCCAATTCCGAGGAGGATGGAGGCTGCGGTGTGAATATCGCCAATCTCCAGCAACTTTTGCACAAAAGCTTGTCCGACCTTGTTTGCTTGTGTCTGCCCGCTCATCTGGCTCAGCGCCAATATCATCCAGTCTGCTATTGTCGCCTGCCCGGGTCCAAGCATTGCTGCCATCTGATCAGAGTCATTCTCATTCAACCATCGGGTCAGTAGGATAGCGCTTTGACTTCCTTCGTTATGGCGGCTCACTAAGAAGGTTGTTAGCGGATATCAATAGAATTTACAGCCAGTATGTCCATACACTCATCTCTCAGTAGGTCTTGAATATCACCATCCCACCCAAACACAACACTAAGCATTTGCTGTCGTAAGTCATCTGGAGTCAGGTGGGTCTCGTCGAGAGGCGGCGTCTGTCTATATGGTACATCGTTTAATCGAGCACGGGTAAAAGGAAAGAGATCGACTATGTTTCGCTCCGCAGGACTCAAGTGGACTTCATTTCGCAGTCGAGACGCAGCGCGAGAGCTTTTCGCCGATGACATCGAGATGGATGATGCATAGGCGTAGGATGCCGAAGGTTGCGGAGTATCTCTGCCGCTCATCGAGAATGACGTCCCACTCTGGGCGGATCGACTCGGTGGTGAGAACGGCCGGTCCATCTTGTATTTTCCGGATGACGCTTTTGAGCTGACAGATTCTGTCCGGCTTCTCGAAGACGCGGGGCTGATAAGATCCGCCCTTGCTTTTTCCACGCCGTTTGTGTCGAATGGTGTCCGTCTCCCAGCTCCTTTCTCTCGAATTTCAGGAGGTTCTTGTAGGCGACGCGGAGACATTGTCCGAGATCGACTTCCTTCAGACGCTGTTGATCGGGAACCAACTGCAAGATGTTGAACATTGGCAACCATGGCTGAAGTTTCCAGATCATATTGTTGTACCGTGTCCTGAGGGCCAAGTGTGAAGAGAGTCGCCGTTGGGCCATAACTCGCCATACCTCGTACACCCTGAATCGTAGGAATTGGTTCGTACGTGACGTGCTTCGTTCGAACGTCCCAGGACCACGTTTCCCTATGAATATCCAAATCAGTCATAATTCCTGGTAATTTGAGAACCCATTACCACGCACCCTTCCAGATATTGCACAATCCTTCCATTCTTTGACCAGGCCATCCACTTTGGATCTGACGAGGTGGAGTCGGCTCGTTTGAGCACTCGAATGACCCGTGGTGACTCTTTTCCTGGTGGTTTAGCCACGCTCCAAACCCGCAAATCTCCATTAGAAGCCTGTGTTGCCAACATGTCTGATTTTTGTTTCGATGACGAGGCATGCCACGCGAGGGAAAGAATTGGCGATGGTCCACGCGAAGTAGTCAGTGTATGGAGGATGGTAAATTGGGGAAGGAGATTTGCGATCAAAATTGATCCATTCTGGTAACTGTGAGATGTAGTTAGTATGGTTAAATTCTTCTGCCCGTTTGCAGGTCTCCACCTACCCAATCGCATAAGTGCGACAGTCTGTCGCTGGCGCAAGAGCTGTGATTGGGTCGAATATTGTACGCGCTGAGATATGCTCTGATGTTGGGGGCTCAAAAAGAATTACTTCGCCCTTGCCGTTGCCTAAAAAGTAGCTCTGTCAGTGATTGACCCCAAACTTGAGGTCAGGCTGGTTCTCGCGCACCAAATGCAACATTGCCATTGCGCATCCACGATGCGACTCTCAAGTGTTCGAATGATGCAAATCGCGCGATCTCGGTGCCCGTAAATATATCCCAGACAATTGCGGTTTGGCCTACGTCGTAGCTGACAACCAGCCTCCCCGCACCCCGCTCGCTCACATTGTCCACCGAGATGAAATCGATATTGTCCTGGTGACTCGTAAAGCGGCGTTCCACGGCTAGAGTGTCATGATGCAAGCATAGAATCGCCGAGCCCTGCGCATATAGAAATAATGACGCCGTGGAAGCGCAAGGCTCGAAGCGGGACTCGGGAACCTGCGATTGTGCTGCCATTGCTTTCGCGGACTTCAAAGATCGCGATTCTGGCACCAAACACCTACTCCACATTAAGTTAGATGCCATCTTTTTGTGCGTCTTTCAACGCGATGTATTTGTCTTGACGAGGCCAGAATTGAAGTGGCGGACCCAGGTGACGCCTCTCCGCAGCGGCAAGCTTCCACGGCCAGCCAAAAGTCTCCAAAATCCCCCACGAGGAGATTCAGGATTCGGAATGGAAAATGAGAGAAAGGAATTACTGACCTGATCGAGGTGAGCCACCTAGGGGGAGGGTTACTAATCGTCCCACGACCCCAAGTACCGCTCAAGGCAAAAGGAAGTACAGCGACAAGGTAGCGCCAGGCATTTGGGATGGGCAGACTCCGAAAGGCTAGTCAGTGCCTTACAGGCTTGCCAGCAAAGCGATGCAGCGTGGCTGGCAGTAGCGACGCAATGTTGCAGGCCAGAGTTTATAGACTGTAATATCGAACGACCGTCCGGAATGGCTGTATGCAGGTTGACGAGACTGGCGCAGTCGTTTTGCAGACTGATCGGAGGATTGTTGAATATTGAATGTGGGAGAAGGTGCAGCACGAGAATATCAGAGATGCAGGAAGATGACAGGGATGGTGTACTTTGGAGAAAAAAGGGCTCGCTTGTCCTCGTCCATCACATCCCAAAGCTTTTAGCGTGGTGGAGGGGCTTGAGTTTGTGACTGGGCGCGGGGGTGGGTAGGAGCAGGGATGTGAAGGGGCCTTCGGCGCCATGTGTATATCTGTAGGCGATATATAAAAGCTGGCGCTACCCTCGCTGCTCCAGGAGAAGTATATGCGCTTGGCTTCGGTAGGGACAGGGGCAGAAACGGTCTACAGGTCTACTGGTTGAGAGCAAGCAAGTCGCAGGCCCCATAAAAGGAGAGAGGCGCAGAGAGGCGATCAGGAATATCGAGCCATGGAGCAATCGGTGTTGACGCCGGGGCAGCAGTAGGCAAAGGCAGCAGGGCGCTTCATTTCAACCGACCATACAGTGCGCCGGAGGGGGGATAACCAGGTACTCCACCGCCCCGTGTTCCCAAAGTCCTAAGATCGGAGACCAGCAGAGCATCACATCATTAGCGGAGACGGTGAGATCGAGCCTGTTTGGTGGCTGGGGGAGGCGTGGCTCTGGTCGTGCGGGCTTGCACCAACGAGCATGCAGAAACGCGGGTGTAAAAGAGGTTACGAGTTTAGATCGATGCAGGAGGCTCCCGAATCACAGACGGGAACCATCAATTACCCTCACGGCCACTAAACGGAAAGTGGGTCTATACTAGACGGGCGCATCTGGAGAAGGCAAAAGGAGCTTAGCGGAGAAACGAGAGGTCGATCCATGGTCGAATTGTCCGTAGTGTAGCTGCGATCCTGTCAGATGATCAGTATATGAAGTGGTGGTTGCATATCGAATCGTAAATCCCGAGTACGCGAGAAGCTGTAAAATTGGATTCCGTAAGTGGGATGGCCTATCCGCATTCCAGAAGGAAGAGGCGTTAGAAAGTGACTTGCTTCCACGAGGATCCTTTGGCCGAGAGCAGCTGCAGGAAACCGTGAACGGTCGAGTCGCAAAGCATGTTGTGTTCTGAGACACGATGTGATGGGGATCCGTGCAGGTGTGCAAGACCGTCAATCTGCACCTTCATCACCTCGCCCGCCAATCATCTCTCGTCACGGCTGATCGCTCGGCGCCTCCAGCACACCGCTGCAGCCAATGAGACCACAGAAGTGCATGATATCACGCTTCGACCTGGACAGGCGTGAGAATCTGGAAACCGAAGCAGTGAGGCAATGGTCCCTGATGAGGCCAGCTGGTGAGCCTATGAGAAGGCCTGAAGGGCCCGTTGGGAACGGGGAATTTGGAGGCCGTTTGAGTCTCCAGGTTTCATTGATGTTCCTGGCATCAAATTGGTCAATCTAGAATTTGCTCATTTTCCTTTTTCTCGCGTGGTAATCTCACCCATTTCAAATCCATTTGAAAACTATGTGATGTGACTTGTGGATGCTTCATGTTGTTGCTTTCATGCACATGAGGCACATAAATTGGGCGTCCCTCGCAGGAGCTTGGGCCTTGTGATAGCTTTGCGGTCGACAGGCAGGACCAACATGGACTCATGGAGAGCTTTTCAATCGAGCTTGGATGACGGCAGTCCTCGGGTTCTCAAGGTCGCACAAATAATGCATCATGCTCTAGGCAAGAGGTGGGGTGCCCATCCGCCAAGAAGGGGAGCATCGCGAGGTTCAAAAGGAAGAAGCATCCGAAAGCGGGCCGGCGGTCGGCGAAGCTGCTGAGGGGCCGAGGAGCAGCTCGCAGATGATCAACACCACCAACGCCGCCTATCGTTTATTACTACTACATACGATACCTGTGAGCTACGTTGACTGTGGCTATACAAATTTTGGCTACAAGTACGCTGATTCACCCTCTCCAAAAATTTCCTCATTCTGCTAAGTCGCAAGGCAGAATCCCGTGGCTTCGTTCTTCCAAACGATGTCCCACCAAAGCCACAGATGTCGCTTATCATCTGATCGCGGGGTTTCGTCGCTTCCCCAGGTGCAGTCTTGACTCACAGCCTCATTCAGCTCGGCACAGCAAAAGAGCCTCCGATCCAACATTCTTAAAGGACGGAGAGCCTCCTTGATATCTAATTTGAACATCATCTGCAATACCTGACCTCCTCTATCGCCTCTTCCGTCATGGGCGCCCCCGAAACCATCATTGTGATAGGGTGAGCAAAACAACCACTCAGCAAAAAATATAGCGCCGAGGATAACAATCTCAATAGAGCTGGAGTACTTGGCCTCTCAACTGCCTTGTCAATCCAAGAGCATCTGAGTAGCACGCAATCCGTGCTTCTCGTAGCCAGAGACTTTCCCTCGGACACCTCCATCAACTACGCCTCGCCATGGGCAGGAGCGCATTATCGACCAGTGCCTGGATCTTCACCACAGGCACTCCGGGAAGCGGATCAAGCTCGCCGGACATACAAGTATATCAAGCAAGTCGCTGCTGATGAGCCAGCGGCCGGCATCCAGTTCATCCAGGGTATTGAGCACCTGGAAGCCCCGCCGCCTGAATATCTGGACGCCCAGAGCGTGCAAAATGTCTACTCGCATTTTGAAGATTTCCGTTCTTTGAGCAGCGACGAGGTCCCCGCTGGCGTGAAATGGGGAGTCGAATATGGCACATACGTGATCAACTCTCCAGTATATTGCGCATTCATGCTACGCAAGTTCATTCTGAAAGGGGGCAGGACGCAGAAGTATACTCTCGTGAATATCAAAGAGGCCTTTGCTCTCGCCGATAAGGTCAAGACGGTGGTGAACTGCTCCGGGACAGGGTTCGACGATCCCAAGTCCTTCGTTATCCGAGGTGAGCCTTTCACCCTGTGGAAAGCAACGAAACGTGTTCTCCAATTCTCTGCACTTTCGATAGGAGACTTTATTACTAACTTCCCACCAAGGCCAAACTTGTCTGGTCCGCAACCCTGTCTCCGCAACAATCACCCGTCAGAACGAAGACGGGTCCTGGTCCTTCTGCATCCCGCGCCCGCTAGACGGCGGCACCGTCATCGGCGGTACCAAGCAGCCCCACGACTGGGACCCCAACCCATCCCCAGAAATCCGAGCCCGCCTCCTCGCCAACGCCTCCAAATGGTTCCCTTTCACCGCGGAGAGTGAGGGCCAATTCGACGTCATCCGAGACATCGTGGGGCGCCGGCCCGCCCGTGAAGGCGGGCTGCGGATAGAGGTGGAGGCAGTCGGGGATGAGAAGAACATCGTGCACGCCTATGGTGCCGGTGGTCGCGGCTTTGAATTGTCGCGGGGTGTTGCGGAGGATGCGACGGCGCTGATGATGGAGAGTGGGCTCCTGCGGGTCCAAGCCAAAGCAACTTTGTAGGTACATAATTGCATTTCCATCGGTAGAGTTCGCGCCTTGTGGATATCTGTATATCTGGGGGTTGCCCCACTGCCTCCATACATACTCTCCGACCTCATTTGGGTTGGAATTTGGTCTGCATCCCTTAAAGTGTACAGAAATTTTTCCTGGGGCACCGATTTACTATGGAAGTGGTCCGTGCAAGATATTTGGTCCATACAATGTGGGCCACCGCTTCGAGGGCAATGTTTACATGTCAGGAACGTAGGTCTACATTAAAACCTATTGAAGTAAAATTCAATATGAAACTGAGTAGAGCAAGGCCAGATTCTCGCCTGACATTAAATTGTACATGGAACTTTCCAGTCTGATCATAGTGAATGATGATGAATGCCCGGATATCTTGCGTGGATCGGGTGTGCCTAATGTTACAGTTCTACTGTAAACAGTAAATGGCTAGCGACAGGACGAAAAGACTGAACATGACTATCATGGTGTTCATTGATGCTTGGGATTGTCTTGGGTGGCAGATTGCAGAGCAAATCATGTACCTATGATTTAGAAGAACTAGCCCGAATAATTGTGTCCAAAGCTCCGGTGGCATCCGCCATTGTTATTGGCGAGGGAGCAGTGAGAGCCCCCCTCTAGCTGGCACCACGCTGACAGGGTCCTCGTAAGCTAATTTGACACACATTTCCCAATAACGACGAGCTGAAACTTAGAGCAAGGCGCACGAGCGAAGCTTAGCCACTCGTTCAATATTTCCCTTTCTGGGTGGGCGCCGAAGGCAACCACGTAGTAACAGTAGCATGGACCCAAAATTCACGTTATATTCCATTCAGCATGCTCAGCTGCACTGACTTCAAGGTCTTGATAACTTCTGAGATCAGGTTTTGATCTGCTCGTATTCATCATGTCTGAGGCTACACCAGTCACCCCGAAAATGGAGGAAATGCGTCAACAGCTTCAGGAGTTGATTGACGCATCACCTCACAACGACGATATCATCCGGGAGGGTGAATACTGCCGCAAAGCCGGATTCTTGTCCCAATTCGATGAGAAAACGTTGGAGCGAATAATAAAGATCTACAAAAACCATGAGCCTGCTATGCGATCGGCGCTTCTGGCTATGGAAAGCGAAGTGTCGCTGGGAACATATCTACGCACTAAGGATGTCCCTTTCCTGCATATGTTTGTCATCACCAGCTCGCTCGCAGTCTACCACGTCTCGCTCACTGAGCATCCGAAACGCGGCTTGATACTCAGTACTTTCGCCCGGTCATTGGTCCTTGACTGGAAGAGAACGCGATCGGACGACAAATTACTTGATGATTCCATTGACTACAGTCGCAAAGCTGTCGAGCTTGATCCACCTCAGGGATTCAATCGTGCGGTCCATTTAAACGACCTGGGCGAGCAGCTGGCGGCGAGATATCTTCAACGACACGATGCTTCCGACTACGCAGAAGCAGAAACGTGCTTCGAACAAGCTTCGATTCTGTGGCCGTCTGGACAATTAGTCTTCCTGTTTCAATGGGCAAGGCTGATCCGGTCCAAAGATGAATTCGAGAAAGTCGACAAAGCTGAGATGTTGCGCAAGTACATACTTAAGCTCGATGAGGCTAAAACCAGCTACAGCGAGGAGTTTCGACCCACCGATTACCGTGTTTCCCTCAGCTGCTTCTGGTGGCATTTTGGATGGGCATTTTGGGAGCGTTATGAAATCACCAACAGCCCTGCAGACCTGGAAATAGCGGGAAAAATGTTCGATCATGCGAGGACGACATTGCGACATGGTTCATTGGATTTGTTTCGAGCTTGTCAAGATCAGGGCCGGGTGGCTGCACTCCAATTCGATAAGAATGGCGATCTAGAAAAAGCCAAGGAGGCCGAGGATTTACTAAAGCAGGCCCTGAAAATTATGCCGGACTCATCGCTCGCTGTGGAAAGTCTTGGGAGCCATCTTCGCAAGTACGCCGGATTCATTGACTCGGTTGAAATGCTCGACGAGGCAGTGGAAGTTCTGGACAGGGCTTGCCGTGCCACTACACAACCGAGCGACCAGCTTTGCGATGCTCATGGTGTGTCTCTCACGGATCGATTCCAGAGGACAGGCAGAATCGAAGACATCGACGAGGCCATTCGACAATTCTCTCTGTTGTCCAAACGGCCGCATGAGCTGGAGAAAAACCATGCCAACACCCTGCTGAAGCTTACTCTGTGTCATTTATTGCGATTCGAGTCATTCGAACAGGAGGATGATTTGAAGAAGGCTTTGCTTGCAATTTCGCAAACCTCTCGCTTCACGGCGATTCCTGCGTCTCTGAAAGCAGAATGTCTTCGAATGACTGGAAGGATTTCTCAAGCGAAGTACATAGCAACAAACGAGACTAAACATCTTGATTATGCAATCGCGTCGTTTGAACAAGGTCTGGCGAGAAACGCTGGCCACGAAGAAGAAAATCGCTTGATACACCATGACCTCGGCAACGCATATTATTTCAAGTTCAAGACAACCCTATCGATGGCCTGCCTTTCCAGATCAGTCTCCGAGTTTAAACTAGCTCTCCAAGCGCTAGGCAAAGGCAACAAGCCCCCTTCCAAGGCAGATAAATTAATGACAACCGCTGGACTGGCCATGTCTCTCATGGCACAATTTGAGATTACTCAACAGCAACAAGACATCGACAGTGCTATTCTCTGCTACGAGGAGTGTATTCGAGAGACCGCACAGAAGACTCTTCAATACTACAAGCGCGCAAACAACCTAGCCATGGCTTATCAGGAAAGATTCAAACTCACAAGGAAGGTGAGCGACCTCAAGAAATCCCAGGCTATTTTGCTTGAGGTGCCGTCGTGGGACCTCAGCAACCTATCACCAGGGAACAAATGCAACATCCACAATAACCTTGGGCGAGCGTTTCTTCTATTCCAACACAAGGACGATGAGCCAACATACCTGGAATATGCTATAGATCACTTTCGCAGCGCTCTAGCGACTGGATGCAGCATTCCCGCTTACCTCGTAGCTGCCTCGTCGAACTTGAGCATGGCGTTGAGATATAAAGCTAGGATGACCAAAAGACATGATGACCAGGTTGCAGCTCTGACTCAACTCCATGACACCCTTAAATTCCTGGGACCAATGTCAGGAAACAGCCAGGCCATGCATATGGATGGAATCATTGTCAATCTCGTCGAGTTTATCCTCGATGGCTGGCGAGATTCCGACTGCAACTCGACGTCCGTTTATGGGAAGATGTACCTGCAAATCAGTCAAACCATGCTTTCACGTCTCAGAGTGATTGGCGGCTCTGTAGCGGCAAACTTTTATATTTACGCGGCTTTGGCGCAATTCATTATAGCCAAGAACCCGGTGGCTGCTCGTGACATGATTCGCACAGCCGCGGAAATTTTACCAAGAGCCATGCTGGCCAGTTTCGACCGTAGAGACGTTCTCAATAATCTGGGAAGCTTTGTTGCCTTGCCAAACTTCACCATCGCGTTCTCGCTGGCGGCAGGAGATTCGCCTTCCCAGGTTCTAGAGCTTTTTGACAAAGTGCGCAGTGTCATGTGGGACCATGTTCTGTCCAGCAGGCTCATGCTGCAAGGGAGAAGCATCGAAAACTTCCCGAGTCTGCGAAGCAGATTGGAGCAAATCCAGAAACCTCTTGACGTATCTGTTGGTGTTGCTAGGGAATCGACTTTGCCTGAACAGTTAGGTGAGATGATAATGGAGCAGCATGAGGTATATCGCCAGACCGTGGAGTACAACCGAATTCTTCACGAAGTGCAATCGCATCCTGAGTTAAAAGAATATTTACACCTTCCGGGAGACACGTCGGGTCTGGCAGATTATGCGAAGGAAGGGCCCATTATCATCGTCAATCGGAGTCTCTTCCGCAGTGATGCCATCATCGTGGCTGCGAACGGAGTGAATTCGCTTTCTCTCCCACTGCTAGACGAACGGATGATGGCTGAGAAAGAGCAGCTATACGACGAATCTCTCAGCCTCATAAGTAGTGATCTTTCCACCGCGACCGAGAAGCTAGACCAAGTCCTGGAGTGGCTCTGGGACACCGTTGCCGAGCCAATCCTGCAACATCTCCGGTTCGACGGCACATCGGCTGCAGAAGATAATCTACCACGATCCTGGTGGATCACAACGGGTCAAATTGGCAAGTTTCCACTCCACGCAGCGGGAAACCAGAAAAAAGGACCTCATTGCACCGTCCTCGATCGGACAGTGCCGTCCTACATCAACAGTCTTCGCGCGCTGGGATACACGCGAAGTCGGCGACGCTCTGTTCGACAAGATGACGGTTCCCAAGATTTCAAGCAAGCGCTCTTAGTCTCGATGGAGACAACACCCAGGATGGGAGTGAACGCCGATCTTCCAAGCGCCGTGCGCGAAGTGGCCAGCGTCCAGGAAATGCTCAACAGCCACGGCAAGGCATGTGAGCTACTGAACAGTCCGGCACGGGATGCGGTCCTGGCCTGCCTTAAACAAGTCGACTATGCCCATTTTGCCTGCCACGGTGTCTGTGACGGAGTCGACCCCGCGCGCAGTGCACTCCGTCTGACAGATTGGTTCTCCAAGCCACTCGACGTGAGATGCCTCCTGCAGGAAGAGAACATGCCCTGCCAACTAGTGTATCTCTCTGCGTGCGAGACCGCGTCGAACAAGTCCAAATTCCGTGATGAAGGATTGCATCTAGCTGGTGGGTTTCAGATGGCTGGTGTGCCTCATGTCATTGCCAGTCTTTGGCGTGTCGACGATGGTTTCAGTGTTGACATGGCTGTCCGGTTTTACAAAGCCCTCAGAGAGATGAGAGCCGATTGTGATCCTTCCAATTCGGCGGGGGCACTCAGGAAGGCAATACTGGACCTGAGAGCATCGGGTGCGAGCTCAGTATTTTGGGCAGCATATATACACTCCGGCCCCTGAGGCTCTAAGATGAATGGCTTCATGAGAAACTTGTCAGCGCCATTTGTTGAGATTTCCCGTACGTGTAGGGTGACAAAAAAGATCAGCCAAGTTTGTGATTGTAATGTCTTTCAAAAGCTCTCTCAAGATGTATTCTTCATTGTCTAAGTCGATAATCCACAAGTTGTCTCTCTGTATTTAGTCTGCACATCCACGACTTTCGCTTTAGCGAACATCCCTATACTTAGCATCACCTGTGTGTCATGGTTCTTGCCAAAACGTCCTTGTTCTTGACTGTCAATCATCGTCGATCTCAGGTTCTTGCTCGAGCACCTCTTCACAAGATAGGGCATACTCCACACCATCATCCGCTTGCAGAGATGAAACGACGACTTCCTCGCCTTCCCCGTTTCCGCGAAGCGTGCGTTTATCCCGTGCACCCAGCCCCTGATAATGCGTTAGAAGAATAATACCGTGATACATGCCATTCGTGCAAGTTTGAGTGGTACATACCCCGATGATAGGCCTGTATTTAAACTTGAGGCCTCCAAAAAATACCACTCTACGACCCCCCGAAGCCTAGGTAAGAAGTATGGTCAGCACGGCACGTTACAAGTTAATGTAAGCTTTAACTGAAACACAAGATGATGGCCAGGAAATGTAAAGATCATACCACATCGCCCTTGACTCGCATCCATCCATCAGCAGAGCCGCCATCAACCCATTCGCCTTTAGGCGCGAGCTCGCCGATTTGCACAAATGATGCCTTGAATCCCACCTCTACAGCTCGCTTGCTATCCTGCCAGCAGTTGATAGCCACTTCATCGGAAGCCCAGGTGCTTGTAACGACCCATAATGCATGCTTTTTCAACTCTTCTCTTTCCGCCAGTAATCTGCCCGCATTTGAGGCAACCCAGAGTTTGAAGGGAGACTCAAAGTAGAATCGCTCATGCACAACAGGGGCTTTCGTGATCAGAACTGCGCCAGTAGAGTTTTCGCTTTCGAATCGATAACAAGACCCTACACCCAAGGGCACACTTGATAAGCCCGTCATCAGCGCCTCCGACACGCCTGCTTTCACATCGATGCGGCGGCCGCGCGTCGTAGTGCCCAACTTTGGGCCCCATTCATGCTTTTCCGGCACTGCGAGCTCGGGAAGATTCTTGAGTGGCGGAAATGAGGCTGTTGATTTCGATTCGAAAGTAGATGAAGCTGCCTCCTGCGATAGATCGATGATAGGATTCCAGTTGCCGTAGGTATCGAAATATCCGACCATGCCTGGGTGGAATATATCTCGAGGCTGGGGCTGATACAGAGCGGTGCCGAACGGGTGACGTCGCATCTGCTCCGCATAATCGATGTCGAGGGTTTTGTCGTCGGTTGAAACAAACATTGTGCTCTGCTGTGAACTTTGTTTTGAGATTGCGGTTCGAACAAAGAGGGTTGGGGCCGAATATGATTATTAGGTAGCAAACACAACACGGTAAGAACCTTCCAATTTAGAACTCTAGGTCACTGGATTGAAGCTTGTGGGCAGGACTTAGAATCACTCAAGTCATCTGCGGGGTGAGACAGTAGCGCCGCTGGACCTAAAATTAGGAGGAGGCTTGTTAGGCACTCATCGTCGTAGTCTGACGGGTCATTGGCTCAAGCCTTTCGCGAGCGTGCGCCACGACGAGGCGGTGCGATTTTTCGAAAGCGGAGCAAATGTAGCCAACATGGTCAATACAGCTGCCCGTCCAGAGTGACTTGAGACATCCAGAGGTTGTTTTGACATGGCACAGGTCATGGTCAAAGTTAGGTGACGTACGAAGATGTGTATATTCGGAGCGTCGAACAAACAAACTCGTGGGACACAGAACCTTAGGCTTCAATTCGCAACCTTACTTAGGTAAGGAGAGCTAGTGGCCCCATTGTATTGAACCACCTCATAAAGCTCAAAGTGACTCTCTGATACATAATGATTGCAATATCCCAAGCTACATATTCGACTGTCCACCGCTCCTAGTTTTCTACCTAACGGAGATGGGCGTTAGGTATGGATCTCAGTATACCTAGGTATATCTATTCTCATGTAGTTCTACTTCCACCGGCTATTCCAACCATTATCTACCTCGGAGGTCAGGTTGGAATTTTTCACACCAGAAAAATGCAAACCTACGAAGGGCTATCATAAACATTGTGTTTATGAACCAAACGGAAACTCTATAGGGTCTCAAATAGTCAACTCGTGGATCACTTTCGAGCCTATCGCTAGAATGCATCAGACTTAGCTTCATGCAGCGCGGAAGCGCACCGGTCTTATTCGTGGTTATCCTCTTCCTCGCCGAAGGGGCTACGCACATAGGTACTCAATGATAGGTCGGAACCAGGCATCGTTGGACTGTGGTTGAATGGGTCAGCGGGCTCCCGCATCAACTGGGAGAAAGCATATCCCCACCTACAGCCCGGCGTCCACGAGGGGAAGCCGAGCTGGGGGCGTTAAAGGGTTAATGCCCGCCTGGCCGATAGGCTTCCCATCCATTTGATCATGGAACGTCCCACTGGAAAAACAATAAACTGCTATGTGGTGTTTGCATCCACCAAAGATACTTTGAACGATGCCTCCCATGTTACAGGCATTGGCAACCGCTACGTTGATGTCTCCCTTGGCTCTCAGGATATCCTGATGAAGGCCACCGATTATTCCGACTATCGGGCGAGGAAGCTGGGTGACGCATGACCCACTCATACCTGGAGGTGCGGAACTTGTATCGAATATGATCGCGCGCAGGGCGATCTACCAAAGCGCTTGAAAATTCCTCTGAGACATCCCTTAGAGGATCTTTTCTTTCCTAAGGTAGCTGAAATAGCCCAAGAGAAAAATGTTCTGGTTCGCTTGTGCACTTTCTGCGCAACCGAAAGATGAGACGCAGCACTAACGCGAAGCTCTCCAGAATTGCTGGCAGGAGTAGCCTATCGACTTATTAAAAGCATACTACCTAAGCGTCCTCTCGGAGCTCCCTGATACCTGCTGATACCACAACTACTGAAAAATTGTTTATGAAGACAGAGCCGAGGACTCTTTACCGTGAAAACCTGGCTAGACATTGTTTGATCCGGTTTTGCAATCGTGTTACTCAAGCTCAGCCTCAAGTGAAACTCTATGGAGTCAATCATATTAGCATGGGCTGATCTTTGGACCTGTGTGTATAATGGCTGTTGACTATTGCTGCTCACGGCCTTTTTCTAAAGCACAGAGCTGCTTTCATGGTCCCTGATTCGTACTCTCTACCTTCCAGTTATATCGCAAGCAGGCAAATGGGTAAGGGTCTTCTGGGCCTGTCTGGGCTAGCGTACTTGACTGCTCGGGGCAGTGTGTATTGGGCGATTGGTTGATGGTGTCTGCTCGGCTCTCGCTTTCTGTGAGCTCAGCCAAGGCAAGCCACAATTGGAAAGCCAAGAAAAACGCATTCTTTGGCATCTTTGGATAATGGATGGCCTCGCGCTTGTCCGGCCGAGGAGGAAAATGCAGGGGTTTTGCACTGCAACGTCTTGGCTGCTTTAATCGCTCGGATCCACATGCGGCATGGCGTTTTGGCGCATATCACCCAAGATCTTAATCTTGCTCAGGTGGTGATGTTCTCAGGTTACAGCTTTTATACCCGCCCTTCTGATTTGTCCGAGAATTCCCAACATGAAGTGGCCTCTACGCTTTTGTTCGAGGACCCTGCGCCAACGTGGGATGCCTAAGCCCACATTGTTTCTCCAGGTTTGTTCCCCGGAGTCGAATTGCCATCTCGGGCAATGGCACAAGTGGAACCTTGACAACGCCATTTCGAATTTCCCTGCGATATGGGACACTTTCGGCAAAGCACGGAAGAAATATCCATTCAGATCGTTCCTGGACTTCCTTTGAGGCGGATGCCAAGAAGTGCCATGCCGCTGCCAAGGTATTCCACACCCACGCCAACCTAAGAGATTCTATACCATCACCCAATGATCCCTCACGATTGCCAAGTGATTCGTGCGTCGTTAGAAGTCATTGGTCCATTTACAGGCTTACAGCCTCGCCGACGAGCCGCCCTCAAGTTCTTTTTACCGTGGAATTGTCCGAGTCACACCCACCCCCGCCACAGACGTCTTCCCCGTACCTTGGCCGACTCCATACATGGCCCCCGTATAAGTCGGTCATCTCGGGTTACTCTTTCGGTTAACCCGAGAGCAGGCTGGGGAAACTTGGATGTTATATAGTTTGTTGTCTAACATGTCCCAGTTCCTTCTGTTTTCAATGTTTTGGTTCCTCTTCACTTTTTGCACTGCTAGGACGTGATGTTTGGTATTCCGAGATTCTTTGGCTTCCGAGGCCGGGCTTTGAACTTGGCCATCAGTTCCCTCGGGAGTCTTGATTTCTTGTAAGATGCCCTCAGTGGTTCTGACTTGGCACGGTTGTGGCGCTTATAGTGTCGGAAAGAATAGCTGACTCGTACATATCAAAGGCTTTTCGGATATGATCAAGGTATCACAGGTGGTCTGCTAGACCTGCCATCCTTCATCAAGTACTTCCCCGATATCGACAATCTGGATCCAACTGTGTCAGATGCCGTGAGATCTCAACGTGCCACGAACCAAGGTATTGCAGTTGCATCCTATAACCTAGGGTGCTTTGTCGGCTCCATCTTATGCATCTTTATCGGTAATCCGCTCGGTCGACGCAAGACTATTCTTTGTGGCTGTGCGACTATGGCTACTGGAGCATTGCTCCAGTCGACATCATTCCAATTGCCTCAGTTTATCATCGCTCGCATTATCACCGGCATTGGCAACGGTTTGAACACGAGTACCGTTCCCACATGGCAGTCCGAGTCTTCAAAGGCCCACGATCGCGGCAAAATGGTCATGATCGAGGGTTTGCTTATCACGGGAGGTATCTGTTTGAGCTACTGGATTAATTACGGTAAGTCGAAAGCAGCCCACTGGTGTGATATCAGAATAATTCTGATCAGTCGAAATCAGGATTCTCGTTCATCGGCGAGTTAGAGGTAGCCTGGCGTTTCCCGCTGGCATTCCAAATTCTCTTCGCCATCGTGATCTTCTTCTCTATCCTTCACTTGCCCGAGTCCCCTCGCTGGCTTGTGATGCAAGGTCGAGAAGACGAGGCCTTGGAAATTCTCGAGGCCTTGAACGAGAAGCCCCGAGACGACCCCTACATCGTGAACGAGCTCATCGCCATTCAAGAAACTGTCAAGGAAATGAGCAAGGGCTCGTTCCGGAGTCTGTTCAAGATGAGCGAGTACCGAGAGTTCCACCGTGTGGTTCTTGCCTACGTCAACCAGATGTTCCAACAGATCTCTGGAATTAACCTGATCACGTATTATGTGAGTTACAGTCTGGCCGCTAGACTGTAAGGCCCTTGCTAACTGATGCGACAAGGCACCCTCGTTGTACAAGCAAATTGGTCTTGGAGAAGGCAATCTGCCGAAGCTATTGGCTGCTTGCAACGGCACAGAGTACTTTATGGCCTCCTTCATCCCCATATTCATCATTGAGAAAGTCGGCCGTCGTCCGCTGATGTTATTCGGAGTATGTCACTTCTCGAACCTCACAGATGCTTCATGAAAATCGAGCTAATGAGAACGTCACGCTCTCAGGCTGCCGGCATGTCCATCTCCATGGCGGTTCTTGCCGGCACCAACTATCGCCTGACTCATTACAATGAAAGCGGCGCTGGTGTTGGCCAGGCCGTGTTCCTTTTCGTCTTCAACACATTCTTTGCCATCGGCTGGCTTGGTATGACATGGCTGTATCCCGCAGAGATCGTGCCACTGCGGATTCGTGCTCCAACAAATGCACTTGCTACTAGGTGAGCACATAAGCAGCCCTCACAAGTCCGAGAGTTGGATCTAACTTGCCACCAGCGCCAACTGGATCTTCAACTTCATGGTCGTGATGGTCACCCCAGTTGCATTCGACAGCATCAAGTATAAGACCTATATCATTTTCGCAGTGATGTAAGATCTTAAATTCCAAGTCTATCGACAACATGACTAATAGAGTAACAGCAATTTCTTCATGTTCCCGGCGGTCTACTTCTTCTTCCCAGAAACACGCTACCGTTCCCTGGAAGAAATGGACGCCATCTTCAAGAAATCCTCCAACATCTTCGATGTCGTGAAGATCTCCATCAAGGAGCCGTACCGTTACGATAAGCACGGTCAGCTCAAGCCGGAGTACCTTGAAGAGGCTATTCGCCGGGAGAGTGTCATCCATGACGACTCCGGTGAGAAGTTTGATAGCGATGAGAGTGGGAATGACAAGCCGGCGGCGATTGGTTATGAAGTTAAATAGGGCAGACATGTAGATTGGGTGGGAACCGCAGTGGGTAATAGCTATTGACTAGGCGTGGACAATGAAAGTAGATTGAACTGGTGTTTGCGATAGAAGTCAAGACGAGGGAAATTCTTCCAATAGAGCTTGTCATTTGCTCACCGAATGCCTAAATCGTTGTACGCTGATCACACATTACACGGGCAAAGACTTAGTAGATGACGTGCTGGGCCATAGGCAAGGGAAAAGTAGGTTGATGTGCTCTATGGCCATAGGGCCGACGAGAATCAATTCTTTTGAATTTGCACATTACTAGGAATGAACGGACTTTTTGCTTCCAAAAGCAAGCTGCCATAACAATATATCAGTCGTTAATTCTTCCGTTTCATGAAAACACAGGATCCTCCAGAATCCCGTCACCCCTTACCAACAGCTGGATCATCGTCTCTTTTCCGAAGGTTGGACATCAGATGCCCACTAGAGAAAGAGGATGAACCAAACCGTGGCCAGGTCTCCAGGACACAACGAGGTCACTCAGAGCGCGCGTCCGTCTGTACAGATGTAGGAGCGGGCGACACGCCAGGATAGCGATCAGTCGTTGATTATACCTGATCCCATCGGACAGAGAATTCGTATCAGTGAAAGAACAGTCCTGGCGGTCCTGTGTGGGAACAGATCCTAGAGACCCACGAAACTAATGCCGCGGGAGGGCTCAAGGGCTCAGCCAGTAGCCTCCACGGCAATAGTGGCATCAGCTGATGGCGGGACTTCCAACCCAGAGAGCTTAGCCAACCGCTCCTCCTCCTTTTGCTCACGTAGCCTCTCGGTCTCGCTCCGCAAGGCCGCCAAGTTCCAGGCATCATCCTCCTCGTCCTCGTCCTCATCACTGCTATCCTCTTCCTCCTCGTCTTTCCAGTCTCCACTCTCGAACATCGCACGGCCAGTGGCCTCCTTGGCCTTCTGTGCCTCCGCTTCGGCGGCCTTCTTGTCCAGACGCCCCTTCTTCCACTGGGCGAAGCTCTCTGGTGTGACCGGTGTCAACTTGCCGGTCAGCTTGTGCCGCTCAGACTCTAGCCAATCTTCCAGCGTAAGGGTGTTCAGTGGGGACTTGTCCATCAGGGCCTTTTCAGCAGCCTTCTGCTCTTTGGTCTTGAGGACGAATCTGTTCAAATTTTGTCAGTACAAACCACAATGAGAGAGCATCGAAATAGCCACATACCCTGGCGGCAAGCTGTGCTTATACATGCACTTATCACCTCCGTTCGGACAGACCCAGAACCAACCATACTTCTGGTTCTCGACCGCCTCGATAAAGTACTTGCACACCTTATCGGTCGTCGTCCGTGGGTTACCATGCTTGCTGAGCACGACACTGCGCAGCTTCTCCTCGTCCCAGTTATCCATCGTATCGGCCTTCTTCTTGTCCTCGGCATCTTCGGCGTCGCGCGAGTCGGTGTAGAGATCCTTCTTGGCAGCCTTGCGCTCAATGTTCAAATCGTGACTGAACTTGCACTTCTTGCCCTTCTCACAGCCACCCTTCTTGTGGAACATACACAGCACGGTCTTCGGGTCCACGCCGAAGGGGACCTTCTGTACCTGGATGGGCTTGAACAGCTCGGCAGCCTCCTTCTTTGCCAACTCGGCGGCCTTCTTCTCGGCCTCACGCTTTTCTTTCTCGGCTTCTTTGCGCTTGGCATCGGGGTCCTTGTTGGATTTTGCCATCGCCTGCAGCTGCTGGATCTGTTTCTTGGCGGCACCGCCTTTTTTCTGTTGGTCGAGATTAGTGATGGTCGTTTTGGAGGCGGGGTGATTTCCGGCGCGCGAAAGGGCGATCCGGGGATTGACGTACGTTCTTCATGCCAAAAGTCTGTTGGGAGATTGGATGGTTAGCAGGCTGGGCTGGGTGGAAGTAGTCTTCAGAATAGGGTAGAGCATACTTTGTCCTCGACCGAGGCCTTCTTCTTCTTAGGCTGATCAGCCTTCTTGGGCGGCATGTTGGCGGTTGTGGTTGGTCACGCCGGACTGGCTCAAGGTGGGATAAAAATATGAGATGTGCCCGGACGGCGAGGTCAGAGCAAGAGAAAGCAGACGCTAATGCGATTTGGGAAAGAGACGGAGAACTTTTGAACGGCGGACGGAGTATCTTAAGAGGGAGAACAGAAAAGAAGATCAAAGTTGACGACGTCGGCAGAGAGTGAAAGAGTTGAAGGATGAAGCCCTCCACAAATTCGAGGGGTGAGTGTGGCGGCGCAATCTTTGATCAACCAATGACCGCCCGTTGCCCGCCAGGTATACCCAAACGGTAGGGCGTAGGCGTGAGTATAGGGTGGAATGCCAAATGAGTTGCTCAATGAACTCAATGAACAATGAGAAGCCCGAATGCTTGTCGAGCTCGAGCGATGTCGTATGTATAGTAGATTTCACCTCTGCTCTACTCTGCCGGTGTAGCGCTGATTTTCATGTTGTGTTCGGCGGGGAGCGAGACTTTGCGTCATCGCCGGGCTCTTCACGAGGCTCTCGCTGGGAGCTGGGGGTGCGGCTGACAAGCAATGTGGACTGTTGGAAGAGGTGGAAATTTGCGAAGGACGCTTCGAGTGAACTCTGAGTGAGAATCGCCCATAAGAATGTGCAAACTGAACTTGTGCACTCCTTGATAGACACCTGCCTTGAAGGAATGCTCTACAGACATTTTGACGAGTTACTCTTACTGATATCCAAATAAGTTTGAGGTTGATCACCACGGCATTCATTCATCAGAGGACTCCCTAGTATTGAATCCCATGTATCAAGCATGCCAAAGCCGGGCCATGGCCAAGCTTGGCTGCGTTGCTTGGCTCTACAAAGAACGAAAGACTCCCCAGCAAAATCCAATAGCTCTCCATCCAGTACACCGGTCTGCAGGCGCGTCAGGAGCGCCCTGCTTTTTCATTTCTCGTCGTCATAGATTCCGTAGAAAAGAGTAATTAAAGGTCAAGATATTTAGGACACCTCCTGGATCTTCGACTTGCCATCGGCCTCCTCGAGCTCGGGCAGGTCCTCCTGTGATTCGACGTTAGTACGCAATCTATCGACATGTCATACCAAAAAAAGGTCATATCACTTACGTCCTCTTCCTCCTCACCCTCAGCGCCCTCGGCACCGCCGGCAGCGCCGGCCAGGGCACTCAGGTCCGGCATGCCACCGGCACCGCCCATGCCGCCGAGCTTGGAGAAGTCAATGTTGCTCAGACCACCACCCTCGTCGCCACCGAAGCCACCGAAGTTGTTGGCATAGTCGTCCTCAGCGGCCTCGTCCTGCTCATCCTCGTCGACCCACTGCTTTCAAGTTAGCGGACTGCAAGGTCTTCCCGTACCCACCAAAAAGGAAAAAACGAAAGTAAGAAAAAGCAATAAGCTTACCTTGTCGAAATCGGTCTTGAGGAAGTGGACCTTCTTGGAGTCCTTCAGAAGGCGGGGCCAGTACTCGAGCTTGAGCTCCTTCTTGCGCAGAACCAGCTCAACCTCACGGTCGGTGTGGTTGACCTTGCTGTTCTCCGGATCAATCTCGGCGTAGAGGTCCAGAGAGACGGAGTATGTGACACCCTTGCCGGAGGCACCGGTGAAAGAGACATTCGTAGGGGTGATGCTCAGCTTTGCATCATCCCGGGGGACGTCGGGGGTCTTGAGGTTCACGTAGAGGTAGTTCCGCTCCGGGTCAGTCTCGGAGGAGCGCTGGGCCCATGTCACTGTAAATCGAGACACATCGCCGATCAGCGATCTAGTTCCCAGATCGAGCACATACGAATTGAGCGAAGTGGAACAGTATTTGGACCAAGGGACGCGAATATGCTTGCGCAGTTCGCTGCAAAATGTGCATGGCCGAAGCGGGGAAGTCAAGCTGGTCACAACCTACCTTCAGGGTGCACGGTGTTAGACATGTTGTCTATAGAGAACGTGGATGTAAGTTCGAGGGGGAAGAGTAAAAGATGAGAATTAAGAGAAGAGACTGAAGAATAGATGAAGAGTCAAGGTGCAGAGAGAAGGAGTAGCGAGGTCGCGCTGAAGCGTCTTGTGCCGCATTCACCTGTTAGAAGGTACTGGAACCCCGTGGTTTGCCTGGTTTGTCTGTTTGTGGCCTGAGGCCGCAAGGAGGGACATAGATTCTGTTGTTGCAGAGGCTGGGCCAGGAGTGCCAGGACGTCACTGATCTGACTAAGCGAAAGTCCCCCCTCTTGCTCCAGGCATCGCGATACTGATAAGACGTAAGTGAGCAGTCAGGGATTCTACGGAACCTTGCCTGGTTCTTGGTTCGAAAATTCTATCTGGATAGATATCAGAGTCGCCTCACCGCTGTTATCTAGATGATGCGTGGTTTCATTCGTCTCATTACCCTTCGCCCATCTTGATCTTTGAACAGCCAACTCGCCATCACCCTCAAGTGGCTTGATAACCCTCGATTCCCACGCTGTCGCATTTCCCGGCGGCTGTCAACTTTCATAACTATGGAAACGCTCAAGGCTGTTTTCTTTGGGCCAGACCCTCAGGCCCAGGTACGCAATACATTCCTCGCCATCTATCGCTTTTAACCCGCGGACAATTCCTCTGACCAATTATTTCTAGATGAGGAAATGCAATGCGCTTATCCGGCAAAACACGCGACAGCTCGATCGAGACCTTCATCAACTCAAAACATTAGAGGGCAAGACCCGGCAGTATATCGTCAATGCCTCCCGGCGCGCACAACGCAACCCGTCACAAGCGAAACAGGCGATGAGCGAGACCAAGACATTTGCGAGGGAGCTTCTGCGGATTCGAAAACAGACTACTCGCCTATCTACAAGCCGCGCCCAGCTACAAAGTGTGGGCATGCAAGTGAACGAAGCGTTCCAGGTTCGGAAGATTCAAGGCAGCCTCCAGAAGTCCACCGCGATCATGAAGGACGTGAACATGCTAGTGCGCATGCCGGAACTCACGTCTACGATGCACCAACTCTCAACGGAGCTCGTCAAAGCGGGCATCATTGAGGAATACGTGGACGATGCCCTGCCCGATGATTCCCTCCTGGAAGATGAACTCGACGAGGCCGAAGAGGAAGTGGACAAGATTCTGCAAGAGATCTTGCAGGGCAAGCTCTCGCAGGCCCCTGCCAACCCCGTTGCTCAGCCTGTGGACGAGACGCCTGTTGCCGTCGAGCCCGAGGAAGAGTTCGAGGATCAGGAGGCGACTCTTTCGCAGATGCGCGATCGTTTGGAAGCACTCAAGAGCTAGTGTTTCGGCTTTTCTTGTTTATGTCTTACGTCTGCAATTGTTTGAAAGCGTATATTCTGTAGCCACATACATGGCTCTTGTTCCTGGTATTGAGCCTTTCTACTTTTTGGGAAGGAGTTGGCGGGCTGTCATTCCATCGTCTTTGTTCACAGGCCGACATAGAATGAAACCAGTAATTCTAGCCCGGTTGTATGAAAGATACTCGGTCTTGTTCTTGATGTCAACCCGGATTGCAGCAGTCAGCCTGCCCGGTTTGTAAGATCTGTTTGATAATGCGGCAGGGGGCAGTGGTTGTTCACGCTGTTGTTTCTGGCTGCGGCATCCACCCGTGTCCAAAAATAAAGGCTTTATAAACAAGAAACGAACACAATAGTGTACGAAATGCAGAGGATAGGAATGTCATTATCGGCGAGTCTCATCGTATTTTCCTGAATGTTTCTGAATTAACAAAAGAAAGCCCCAAGAGCCTCGATGCAAACAGGCAAAACCCGGGCGGTGCCCGACTTCCAAAAGCAGACTAGCGCGCCTCTCACCCATCGCTGCCTCCTCCTCTCCCTTTCCCTCCGTCCCATCCTTTCCGCCTCATCACATCTCTCCTGCCCCATCCACCCTTCCACTCCTAGGCTTCCCGCTCTTCTCATTGGGACAACTCGCTGATCATCTTCATCACCAACCCTTTCTCGCTCCTGAATATCGTCAAGCCGCTGCGCATCTCGTAGCTTTCGCCCACGCGTTCTTGTCGCGACTTGTCTGCTTGGGATCGCAAATCGCCAGCTTTGCTTCTATCTCTCAACCACACAAGCTCATCACAATGTCTGCCAACCTGGACAAGTCCCTCGACGATCTCGTCGGCAACCGTCGCCAGAACGCTCGTCGTCGTGGCGCTGGTCGCCGCCCCGCCGCAAAGCCTTCGGTCGGCGGCGTCACGAAGTCTTCCAAGACCACCAAGGCTGCGGCCAAGGTCGTCCACCCCACCCCCGTTGCTCCGACTGCTTCCAGCAAGATCATCGTGAGCGGACTGGTAAGCTTCTCCTCTCCTCGCCCAGACTGCCCTCGACCGTGCATGCACTAACTCACTGCTCCGCCAGCCTTCCGATGTGTCTGAGGCCAATATCAAGGTATGTTGAGCTACAGGCTTGCGCCTTGGCTTTGATCGCCGGCTTTGTTTCGAATACGTCGAGGTGCCAACAACGTCGATTCGCGTTCACGACTCCTGTCACCTTCCCTATACCCCCATCCTTGGTGTGGTAGTCGCTCGGTGTTTTTGGCCCAGGCAACGATGCTCCTTTCCTCCACTTCTGTGAACAAAAAATTATCTGGCTGGCATTCCAGAAGTGGGAAGTCGAGCCTCGTCGTTGTACTGCGACGAGATGCCCACTGCTCGTGTCTACCCCTACTTGGTTGTAGGAGATACACCCTCATGGCGCCCTCAGTATTGAGCTGAGGCTCGAAGGTTGAAATTATACCTTGGCCTACCCGCATTTTAAGATCTCTCTCTCACCCATTCCTGCTTGGCTTTGTGAGCTTTGGACGAGCATCGGCGAGCGCGCATCGGCAAACTTGTGGTCTATCATTTGCAGCGGGAAGCACACTTTGAATACGCGCAAAGACGCTCCTTAAAACTCCTCCCGAGGATTTTCACTGTTTCAGGGGGTGATACCCCGTCCCAGTGACGCTGAGCACCCAGTCTCAGATCGTCTACTCCGCGATATGGTTTTGAGACACGCGAGAGCGATCACGGGCTCTGGAGACATGGATCTGGTCGGCTACAATGCATTACGTGTGGGCACGCATTAGCTACGCTCTCCAGCCCTGTCTTCCCATACTCAGAGATCAGCAGTCTCGCGGTGATTGGTGGAGAGACGTGCTACGATTTCGTTGTGAAGAACACTTTGTCGCATGATTGGATTTGGGCTACGACTTTGTGGGCGAGGCTAGATATGCATTTGTGCATGTAGTATTTATGGTGCTGGTGGATTCGTTCTTGAGGAGGATTGACTCGACATGATGCTCTGCCGCTGCTGTGTGCTCGCTGATGCTCTTGCACTACCGGATTGCCCTTGCCTTTCTCTCGCGCTGTCGCCGTTGTTTCACTCGACCTTTCGACCACATTTGGCTCCAGCTCGAAATACCAGGCAAAAATACTGATCCTCCTGTTCTCGCTATAGGAATACTTTGCCAAGTCTGCAGGTCCCGTCAAGAAGGTGATGCTCACCTACAACCAGAACGGCAGCAGCCGTGGCGTTGCCACGATCATCTTCAGCAAGGCCGACACTGCTTTGAAGGCTGCTAAGGAGCTCAATGGACTCCATGTTGATGGCCGCCCTATGAAGGTGAGACTCACAGTTGCTCCGTTGCTTTCATGGATGTTTGTTGATAATTGTAACAGATTGAGGTCGTCTTCGATGCCTCTCACGCCCCGCCCGTTCCCGCTCCCAAGCCTCTCGCTGAACGGGTTGTGTAAGTTTTGACCCTGCCCCCCAGTTACCAAGAATGCAGTCTGATTCCCTCGACAGTCAGAAGTCTCAGCCCAAGCCTGCGACCGCCGCCAAGCCCGCCACCAACAAAGCCAAGGCTCGCGGCCGTGGTGCTGCTCGTGGTGGCCGTGGCCGCAACCCCGGTCGTGGTAAGCCCAAGACTGTTGAGGAGCTCGATGCAGAGATGGTCGACTACTTTAACAACGAGAACGCTCCCGCCCAGAGCAACGCTCCTGTCAACGGTGCTGCTCCTCAGGCCACCATTGGCGAGGACACTGGCATGGCCGAGATTTCCGTGAGTATATCAACAACTGCTCGTCAGGCTGCTTCATCTACTGACATTCCACTAGTGAATGTGATACCCACCATACCATGACTTCTCTCTCTCGCTACCATCCCTGGGTATGACATGAATTGCTGGGTTCTGTCGGAGGAATTCGATGGTTGATGCGCAGGTCTTATCTTATGCTGTCCCCCTCTTTTGTCTTCTTACTCACGAGTGTTCTTTTTTTTTGGGGGGGGGGGGTTTTCTATTCGCAGTCACCACTCTTAATCCCTTTTTTGGTCACTACTCTTCATGAATCGCCCCGAGGATAGCATGTAACTACAATTCAAGAATGGACATTCTATGGGCCCTGCCTCCGCTGCTACTCCTGATTGTAGATAGTAGCCATACTCGTTGAACAACCTCTCTTCTCCAGATCGTCGTTTATCTGCGAGAGGCGGAAACGCAAAGTGAATATATTCTCAGCGCTATGCATCCGTCAACGCCGTAGGCTCTTATTCCACCAGCGCCATACGTGCCCATATATCATAGCATAAAAAAACAATCCAGAGAAACCAGAACAACCCGATGTCAGTCAGTGTACACGAACAGGAACCAAATTCACACAAAAGTAGCCTCAACCTTCGTCTGGTCATGACCAACTGGCAAAAGCCGGCTCACACCTTGAAAACACCCGCCCGCGTCATAACGTCATGAAACTGTTCCAGAGTAACACCAGAACTCAACCCAGCACCCCCATTCGCCTCCAAAATCATATCCTTGAGCAGATTATCATCGATCGAGTCCTCCTTCAACTCGCGCGCAATGCGCCGCAGATGGCTCAGCGAGATTGGCCCGTCTGAGCCCCGCGTAAACAGTTGATACGCAGTCTCGACCTCGGCGGCTCTGGCATCATCATCTTGTGAGCGTAGCTTGGCTGCGATGACGGAGACGAAGGGGCTGTAGGTGACGTAGCCGGTGGTGGTTGGGTCTATGGCGGAAAGGATGTCGGCGAGTTCGGTGGAGTCTGTGGGTGGGACGCCGAGGGCTCTGCGGAAGCAGGGAGTCAGCAAACGAGTACTTCAGTTCGAGTAACAATGCAAGGTTGGCCTTCGAGCGCCTTTGAGAGGGGGATGTGGTGGGATGCAGTCGTACACCATAGCTTTGCGCACGTCCTCGCGCGGCATGACGCCGTCTTTCTCGGCAGGGAAGTCTTCATTCGTGTCGGCGAAGAGTTGGAAGACTTCTTTTATTTCGTTTTCCTCTTCGGCGGTGATGTCGTTTTCTTTTGCGAGCTTGGAGCGCGTGCGCTTCGGGACGGCGGCGGAGGAGCTTGCGGGTGCTCCACGCCTCTTGGGCGGCTGTGGGGGGAAGTTAGTCGGCGGCCTTTTGGGAAAACAAAAGACATGATGGATATGTACCATGGCTCTGGCCCAGATGAGGGTCGTGCAGCTTGTGGGGGGGGGGGGGGGGGATGGCGCTAGTGTCAGTTGCAATGTAGTTTGTGGAATGCGCAGAGGGGATTGCGACTGTGAGGCGGAGGTGCGGAGGTGCGGATCGGCTGGGAGTTCGTGTAAGTTTGTACTAGATACAACCACTTCTAGCTGCTACTTTCTGTCTCTACGGACATTTAGTCTGCTGGCGAATTACAGGGAGATTCGAGACAAGATATGAGACTCCGAGTTGGTGAGATGTCACTCTTCTATGGCCTTATTTTGACCCTGATCAATGACGTCGTGTTAGGGGGGAGCTCGAAGTAGCTATGTCGACAAAATAAGATCTTCGCGATTGACACGAACAAGCTTTGATTTCTTTTCTAGACAGCGATATGGCTACTCATGATTTCAGTACGAAACATGAAAAAGGCACATGATTCGCAATTACCTCTTTAGAAGCTACTGAAATCCGAGGCTCACCGGGCAGAAGTTGGTCGAAAGCCCCCGAAGCTGGCGGTGCTGACGTGATCCGCCTGGTGCCTGTTGAAAGCCTGGCGCATATCAACGCGAGACCAGGGCTCCTTGGATTTGCGAGATCGTAATTCAAATACACAGACCTCACCATGGACGTCGAACTTTACGTCTATGACCTTTCTAAGGTGAGTTTTTGCCTTCTTTGGCCATGCGCAACTTAGCTAACCAGTCTCCAGGGTCTTGCGCGAGTGGTAAGTCACCATCCCGTGTATCACAAGTCAAGTCACAGTCAGAGGAAGACCATCCTAACCTGAAACTATTGTCAGTACTCTCAACCCTTAACAGGAACACAGATAGATGCCATCTATCACACCTCCCTGGTCATCGGTGGCGTTGAGTATTACTTTGGTCAAGGCATTCAGACAGCCACGCCCGGCAGTACTCACCATGGACAGCCCATGGAGAAGGTCCATATGGGAAAGACAGAGCTTCCCAGTGAAGTCATTGAAGAATATGTTGGTTCTCTAGCTACTATCTACACCCCGGAGGTCAGTCACTTCCGTCATCACCCAAAACCGATTCGAGTCACACTTGCCTGAATCTGACACGTTGCAGTCCTACGATCTGTTCCTTCACAACTGCAATAACTTTACGCAGGATTTTGCTATGTTCCTGGTGGGCAAGAGTATCCCAGATCATATCAGGAATCTGCCTCGTACCTTCTTGGAGACTCCTTTTGGACAGATGATGAAACCCCAAATTGAAGCGGCTCTGAAAGGCGTGACACAAGGCACTGGCCTGGGTCCTGCTCCTGGTCCAAGTGCTCAACCCGCCGCGGCAAGGCCTTCTCTCGCTCCGACAGTGCCTGCATCAATGGCAACTGCTCCTCCAGCATATGGAAGAGTTCGCAACGTCACCAGCGTAGCACAATTGGAGAGCGAATTAAGAGCCGCGTCCAACTCTTGCGCCGTCATCTTCTTCACTTCATCCACCTGCCCGCCATGCAAGATTGTCTACCCGACATATGACGAACTTGCGGAGGAAGCCGGTGAGAATGCAAGGCTTATCAAAGTGGACATCGGCTCCGCCTACGACGTGAGCATGAAATACAATGTACGCGCAACGCCGACTTTCATGACCTTTCTCAAGGGGCAGAAACAAGATGAATGGAGCGGCGCCAGTCCAGCACAACTCAAAGGCAGAGTGCGGATGCTCCTTGAGCAGGCAAACCCACCTCATCCTCATCGGAGCCTCCGACTTCCCAGTCTTCAGCGAAACATTACCAACTTCGTCACATACAAGAAGGTCCCGCCCTTGGAAAAGCTTCTGCAAAAGCTCCCCGCGACTTTTAGGGAGGCTCAGAGTGTCGCACCGATCATAGAATTTGTCAAGCTCCGTCATTCTGCGGGCAATGGCAACACGCCCGCCGCAGATATCCGGGTACCCGATCTCCACGCTTTCGCTACGGCTTTGCAATCGACCTACGCCACCCTTCCCAGTGGCAGCCATTTCGCAGTTGTCGACCTCATCCGCCTCCTATTCCTTGACCCCCGCGTGAGCGGCTACTTCGCCGAAGAAGCCAATCACGCCACCCTCCTCACTCTCCTCGCCCCCCTATCCCAAGACGATCTATCATCATCTCCCTACAACCTTCGCATCGTCGCCCTCCAACTCGCCTGCAACTTGTTCAGCACTCCACTCTACCCAGACCAACTCGCCCTACCTTCTTCCCCCTTACGCGAAACCTGCCTCGGGCTAGCAACAAACTCCCTTCTCGACTCACACTCTAATCTCCGCGTTGTCGCCGCTTCATTCGCATACAACCTTGCGGCATTCAATCATAATGCTCGGTTCGACGGGCAGCCCGACCGACTTCCGGAGGAAGACCAGGTTGAACTGACTGCCTCGTTGTTGGAAGCTGTCTCGCGTGAGGAGCACAGCCCGGAATCCCTGCATGGCCTCCTATTTGCCCTTGGCCTGTTTGTCTATGACGCACCCGTCGATGGAATGTTGATTGATCTCTGCCGTGCGATGAGTGTTCGCGAGACTGTTGCTGCAAAGGCCCAGATTGCGGCTTTGCAGAAGGAACCGCTGCTTAAGGAAGTTGGGGAGGAGCTGTTTGGTAAGGGACTTTAGATACTTCTACATACATTATGATTCCCGATAATATAGTTGTCTTCCTTTTCTATACTTTTCGCCCTTAGAGGACCGATCGCACCCACGGTCATGGAATGCTCCAATTGCAGGATTACCACGATACTATAGTGGACCTTCACCCCCTGACTATCCATTGATAGCTCGGCATGTGGTGTGAGGCATTGAAACACAACGCTGAGACTGATATGGCCCAGAATTTGCGCTGATCATTGACGTGGATCTGTCCGAGCAGAAGGCTACGCATCCCGCTTGTTGACCACCACCGACGATTCCTGGCTAATTCACAAAGACCAGTCCATTCGAAGAAATGGCAAATCAACAGCACACATCGGGCCCATAGCATTTGGTGCTGTTCAGGTGCACCTATCGGCTACGAACGAGGATTATCTTGTCTACCTTCCATTGATCGGGGTGGTTTCTCAGCTGTGGCCGGCCCTAGGAGTCTCAAATTCCAACATGTACTTGACATTATGTCAAAAAGTCAACTCCAATTGTGCATTCACCACGTGGTGCGGTTTGTCTGTATTCTATCCGTGGATGCCTACCTAGCAGACAAGGAACTTCGCCCAGCTAACCTTGGAGCAGAGGCATACCGTCCCTAGCAGCCGATACGTGACCAGCAGCTATCCCTTCGGCAAAAAGCTCCACGAATTGTGCTGCTAGGTAACTGTGGCAGTATCCTGCTGAAGCTGCTGCCTGAGATATATCGGTTGATGGTGTGATCTTGATGGAAAGAGTAGGTCGGCATGCATTTTGTGGCTGTCTCGCGCATCCGATATACTCGCCGATGGGTTGGGTCTCCAAGTTGAAGATTGGTGCCGGCTCCATCAGGATGACGACGTTACAACTGGTATGAAGGTTAAGACTTGTTCCGCGCGTATTGTACGTCGTGTTTAGCACCTGGCAAGCGAATTTTTTTGTTATCAAACGCACCGTGTACGCTTCTATGGAGAGCGTGCGTGCAGTGAGGGAGACCGAGTAAATGTCAATCCGTTCCATGTAGTATCAAGCTAATCACCAAGCACGCAATAGGCCAGCGCTAAAGGATACAAACGAGGTAGCAGGGGACTAAAGGCACACTCCTGATCTGAGATCCCCCAAAGCTACTTGAGTCGGGGGCCATGTTAGATTAAGTAGTGGATTTGATGGATTGTGTCCACCGGGCGAAAGTACGCAGAGGCGGGGCTTATTGCTTGGAAAGCAGCCAACCAACGGGGTAAGGAGGCGAGGAAGCAGGGAGCCAGGAGCGAAAGGAACGAAGTATATTGAGGCCTATCAAGGGACTTTGATCCCAGGACGAAGCAAAAACCTTAACCAGGAGAGGGAGGGGCTCTTCTACAGACAGAGGGTCTGACAAGGAAGGATAGAGCCAAACAGGGAGAAAGACGGCAACGGCGCTTGAACCTTCCTGGTCATCTAACAGGGGAAATTCCCCCATCAGACTCTTATGTCTATATATGACACTCTTTTTGATATCCATTTGAAGCGCTCGCCGAGGACGTTAACTGGTGCTTATACTAGGTGGATTGTAGTAGGAGCGGTTGAGGGAATTTGGCATAGATCGGGGAAGGCCAGAACAAGGACAGCACATCAATCTCGCCCTCTTATCGCCAAATACCTAATCCCACTCACAATATGATACTGATGGTTCAAGTCATCGTCCATCTGCATACACCATTCCAAGTCTTGGATCACCCTTGTTTGTCCTCATTTGTCATTGCTACTGGGCCAGGACTATTGTCAAGAGAGCAGTTGCCTACGCTCCACTACCTATACTTGATTTTCTATTTTGTACAACACGGATACCTGCTGGTAAAGTAGCCTACTTCCAGCCGAGTCCATCCAGCGAAGCACAAATCCCGGTTTGTCGCATTCAGACAATTTGATCTCCGTGGCTGGGTCGCTGACTGGAGAGTATGAGCCTTTCGTGCATCATGCCAACACAACATCATGATCGATATGTTCTGACTTTGTTCGTGAATACTTTCTCAACATTGCGGTTCAACCAAGACGCTGGCCATCTCATCGACCATTGAGGGCTGCTGTCGTCACGTGGAGATGATGCACGTGCGAGTTACACGGACTCTTTTCGACAACTTCCCAGGTTATTGCGGGTTCTGCAGCGGTTCATTTTGTGGTTGGCAGTGGCAAGTGCTCCAAGTCTGGGCTCCGAAGAGCTTCCCTCGTTCTCCGATCATATCAAGCCTGTCGGATCCAGTCTGAATCGTGATCACCCCGGCGGGCGCATTATCTGTTCCGCAATGATATCCAGCACTCTTATGAAAAGTGGCAGGACAAGAATTTCCATCCCTGTCGCGACTGTACTGTGGACTGACCGTTCATCCAGGACACATTTCTCTGTACTTGACAGCGCTTTCCGGGTACTTACTGGCAAGGAATGTGATAGCACCACAAAAGGAAATCAGTGGATGATGATGCGCGGCTCTTGCGCGGTTACGATACCAAACAAGCCGCCCACGCCTTTGAAAGGATCTTTCGATCCTGTCTGATCGGCGAATCACCAGCTGCGATCGCTGTGACGGGGCCACCCGTCCATCCAACCAACAGCCTCTCCCGGTCTTCCGCGTCGAGGGATCGTCTGGCATCTGGGGGGAAATCCATTTACATTACACCCAAAGCGCTTTGTTGCACCGTCTGTATTACCCGGGCCAACAAAACGAGGAATCTCGGGCCCAAGTGGACCAGGGGGAGGATCGGGCTCCTCCCAAGACCCCCATGATCCCCGAGTCCCCGATGGTACTCCGTACTCCACATTGACAGGCCAAGCAACCGTTACGTGTCATGTCCTTCTTGGGAAAAGGTACCCGCCTCGTATCAAGGTGATTCTTCAGGTGCTCCATACCGAAGCCCATCCTGGGATGAACCCAGGCCTTGATGATCGTGGAGTCGGAATTACTGCATTTACATTATGGCTGCGCTACTGCTTAGCATCCGAAATCATCTTCATCGCGACGCCGCGATCCGCCCACCATTTGTCACTTTGCTCATGCTGGGCAGTTGGCTTGGCGAGGGAATTAGGGAGATTATCACAACATGGCATCCAGAGGAGTGTGTTCTTTGTTCGCACAGCGCAACGTTCGAACAGACCATGACACTGTAATGACTCGATTGCTCGGTGTTAGCGGATGCTCTGTCACACACTTATTAATAAGTGAAGCAAACGTAGTGGCACCTATCTTTTTTCTTCCAAGTTTCCGCTGTTGACAATCACTCCATCATCGTCGAACTGACAGCCGGAGCTGTATGGTTTGTCCTCTCACCGCTCCTTGTGGAGGTTTGTATATCACAGTCATCATGACCGTTTGGCGAAGGGAACCCTGTTTACCCCCAAGGCCAATCATTCTGCTAGAGTCGTACAACCGGTAGAACCGCAGGACTGCAGTTGGCCTTGATATCCTTGTTTAGAAGTTGTGGACTCGGCCCCATCAGGCCCTCCAGGGGGCGTACAACTAGCGTCGGTCTAGCAGATCAACCGACAGTAGCATGACAGGCTTGACAGCATCTCCCGTAGCACATCCACCATTCCACCCACGGCCTATGAAGTACTCTCTACCTATGAATGATTGATTATTGCTCCATCGATACTAGCCCTGCTGTAGGGGGAAGAACCTGGGAGGATCCTCTGCGTCGCGCTAGTCTCTCGTAGTCAAACGACTGCTGTTCACTAACCACGAACAGTTACTGGTAGCTGCTCGGTGCATCATGTTTGGGTGTCCCTGAGCCGTGTTTCCATACCGAAACCGCCCGTTTCCCATGCAAATCCAGGACAAAAGTACTTACCATACGATGACGATACGCCCACATACCTCCCACCTCGCCGTTCTTTTTCTCGATCCTTCTTCCCCGTCTTTCAGCCATTTTCTTCCCTCAACCCCTCCCCAGACCCTCATCTCGACCTTCACCGTCTCTTGATCCGACTCGAACCGCATCGCACGCCGTCAAACATCCCTGAACCCACTGTTACTAAAGGCTGCGCCCGTCCTAAATCGCAGCTATCCGCCCGACCCCCTCTTGCAACCCCCCAACATTCGAATAGCGGGCCCAGACTCACGACTTTACGACGACAACGACGCACCCCCTCAATACTTATTAATACTTGCTCAGCTCGATCTCAGCTTTCTCGGCCCTCGATCATCCCCGTACTTGCCTACAATCACTGGAATTTGTCGGACTATCGAATCGCGGTAGTGTAGGGAATGGCTGTGGCATCCGTGGATGCTCTGGGAGCCTTTACCCACCTCCAAAACAACCTCCCCTCTTGGATCACTCGCGTCTCGGAACTCGCTGCACACACCTCCGCCAAACACGCTGAATACAGGGCAGCATATCGGCGACACGCCACATATAAACCCCGCCGCAGAAAAAACAGCTCCGTATGCTCTATCCACACCGACGACCTTGTCCCGATCGCACAGCGGCAGGAACCGACCTCAGATGCCCTTGAAGTAGTTACTAGTACGACATTCGAGCGCGATGCGTCTGTGCCGGTGCAAACGGCGGGGCGCAAGCGTGGCGCGGACGAGGCCCCATCCATCGACTCCAGAGAACGATATGCTTTTGTCAGCACCCGACATAATGTCATCATCGAGTACGACGGCCACACGCAAAAGGCTCTTGAGGAGATCGTTCGAGACATTGGAATCGCAAGAAACAATATCCGACGAGGAAAGATGGGAGTGATGTCTCGCGGTGGCCCTCGTTCAGCTCTACTGCACAAGACTTCTGTAGGTGGTGGTCAGCCCGGCGAGAATGGTTCGCCGTTGTCAGCACTGTCCTATGTCCGAAGCACGAGGACCGGCGGCGGTGTCGTGGGCGTGACTGGATCTTCGGGTATCCGTAAGGAATCTCCCTTTGATTTTGCGGACAAGCAGCTAGAGTTAGCCCACGGTCTCTGCGAAACGGCCGCATATCAGGTTCTTCGATCCGGTGACTGCGGTACTGAACTGGACGGTGTGGAGGAGAAATTCAAAATGCTGCTGGAAATGGCCAACAATGAAGTCAAGCGCCTCGAGGAAGAAAAGCAACAACAAGAAGACGAAGCCAAAGCGCCGTCAGAAGAGCAATCGGAGTCAATCGCAGAAGATGCGTCCGCGAAACCATTGACCCCGACAGCCGCACGACTGGCTCGCATAGCCGCTCTCGCCGCAAGCAAGCCGACAACGACGGCGCCTGGCACTATCGAAGTCGACGACGCCTCGTCGATATCAGCCGAATCTATCGATCTGTCTGCATTCCGAGCCTCACGGATTCGAGTGTAGAATGATTGCGAACCCCCTTTTTGGAAGTTTCCTTCGGCCGTCCATCAGCGATTTAGCGTGTGTTGAAGTCTACCCAGCAAAACGAAAAGCATTGTCCATCGGTTCATTCCATCGATATCTAATTTCTTCAAGATACCATTTCCCTCATTTGGGATCTTTTGCACGTTTATTGTGTCGGTCTACGCCCATCTCGCCTCGATCTACTTCGATTTGTCTCTCTTTGACTGCTACCATTTCTTTTTTCTACGTGAAGATCACCACCTTTCATCTCTCTCTTTCCTATCTATCATCTGCATCGGTCCATGCCGGAGAGCATGGGGTTGGCGTTGGCGTTTGGATTTTTGGCAATGTCTGTCTTTACTGGTTTACGACCTGGCCTGGCTTGGGCTAGATCTGGGGTCTTGGGAAGTCGGTTCGCTCTTTGACCAGACTGTCCAGTATCTATCTTTATTACTACTTCCGCCTGAATGAGGGTTCTTCCAACATGGATGCGCTGAGTTAGTCTCACCTCCCGTAGAGAAACTCATGATGCACTTCAGACAGCATCAAACGACTAGCACGGCTGTTGTAGGGCATATATCTGTCTTGGTGGATTCCAGCGAACAGTCCGTGGTAATCACCTATGTACAATATTATTCACTTTTTTTCTCTATGAAATTACCATTGTTGTTCCGACTTCTTGGTCAGTATCAAAGACGCCACAAAAGCCTACGCGGTCTCACGCTCCCATGTATGACCGTTGTGACAATCTTCCTGCTGGATATCTCCTCGGAAACAGCACAGATAGGAAATTCACCCCCCACAATCAAAAAGTTCCAAGGAACGTACATTGAGACACGCCGGGGCCAACCGTTGGCACGCTCGCGGGTTCCCTCACAAACGGTCTCTTTTCTTGGTAAATGGTTGGTAACTGCTAACCAATGCTTCTGCCAAGATGGAAAGGAAGGATCACCGTGTCGATGTCTGCACGAGGTACAGGAAAGCAATCAGGATGGTCTCTCATGCATTGGTGGAGGAGATATCCACCTAGCTGCAGGATGTCAATGGCATTGTTTCTCGAGTTGCCTCGCGTCGTGTTTGAGGATTGATGCGGTGGGGCGGGCGCTGGGGCGGGCGTTGCATTCCAGCCTTCCAGTTACATGTACGGAGTACTTCTACTGTGAGTCTGAGATATGGTTATTGTTTCTCTGCTCGAGGCAACGGTGTGGCTTCATGGCATAGATGAAACTGCCCCGCTCAACTTAGGTTGAGGTTCGTTCCAAAACTTTGGGAGATTGGAGGTGCGCTCCACAAGCATTCTGTGGATTGTACGCATTGCCTAGTGCCTGCTCGTCCACTGACTCTGACTTTCAGTCATGTTTACTTGGTGAAAATATCCATTTGGACGTGAATACAAAGTTCATGTGGACTACCTAATCCGTACTGTGTACGGAGTCCTTCAAATGCTTACTGCATTTTCCCTCCAAGAACTGACAAGAATCTGCCCGTCCACGCAACCTCTGGGCGACGATCTCAGTCCACCGCAGAATAATAAACTCATGCTCTAAATTGTTTCTGTGAGCAGCCATTCATCTGCACGGAGGCAAATCTACCTCCCAAGGCAAATCGCCATGCCGCACCATCGACTGTGTCTAGACTCGAGATGTGGTACTTTTGGGATGTTCATGGTGGAGATGGCGAAGCACAACGTCAGCTGAATTCAGTTCCTTATCCACCTGTCAGAGCGAAGAGACAGGGAACTGCCAACTACGAAGATTACCCGAGCGGGTGACGCGTTAGCTATACATGCTCATGGATTGGAGCCCGGGAATTAAAGTCGCGGTAGAGCTTGTGGGAATAGCCCTGCGATACTCTAGCGATAGCTATCTACAAAGCAGCCTTCGATTCTGTAAGCTCGTTGATCTTAATTCTAAAATCATGATGTATAGATTCATCCTCGCATTGTTGACATCGAATATTCGTGCCGTACACTCTACTCTGTAGAGTCTGTACTTGTAAAATACGTTTCAAAACAACTCGTACAGTACCGTATCAACACCTCCGCCCCGCCGACCCGCCCTGCCGGGACCCGCTCGTACCGCTGAATGGCCAGGGGAAGTGGAGTCGCATGTTTATTACCTTTTAAGGCAGTCTGGGAAAAGTACTTCCAGTCCTGTTTCATGGAGGACAGAAGTACGATGCAGATGCGAAGGTTGAAGGAGGAGGGGCAGGGGTGAGGGGGAATTTCTTGGCTTGCTTGACTGGACTTTGAGGGCGATGGAAAGTATAGAGAGTATGGGGGGAACAAGGTTGTAACTTCCAGTGGGTGTGCCCGATGAGCTTGTTAGGTTTTTACTTCAAAAAAGTTAGGTTTACAGAAGAAGGATAAGCCATCGGAAACCTAAAAAAGGCTCAATGTAAGCATCATAGATGATCAACGCGCGAAAGAATACATGGAAGTGGTAGTTTTTGCAAGAAGTATAGTCGAATTAAGGATCTTGGTGCGCACGCCTACCTTGTAGAGGGGAGCAATAGATGACATCGAGGCAGGCTGTCGGCCATTCTTGACTTGACAACAAGATATCAAAAGCAATCAAAGCGAACCAGACCATCCTTTTTTTAAAGAATAAGAGCGGCCACAATTACATAACTGGCACAGCGTTTAAGTTAACTAACTATCCATGATGACACTGCCACTATGGGCTTCCAGTAACTTAGGGGTGTCACAAATTAACTAATCCGACGGGCGTTCTAGTGATAGAAACAACCTTAGCTGTGGGCGCATGTCATGTGGTCACGAAAAGCCCTCAAGTCGATGATGCACGGAGTACTCGTTTGCGTACCCGGTACCTAGATAGTGTATGGTGGAAATGTGGCGGGTCTTCAGCAGCAATTGATGCGGTCCAAGTCTGACTTTTTTAGATCGAGCCTAGCGTGAAGCCTGTTTCTTGTTGTTCGGACCCCGAGAATATACCTAGCAAAGCTAGGTACTTGGTGAACGTTCTAACGAAATGAACATGGCAGAGTAATAAGTAACTACTGTATACGTATTGGCCAGGTGGTTGTTCGACAGGCCGATAGAGTTCCAGACTGTACAACGCTTGATCCGGTCAAGAGGGAAGAACAGATGCATACCTAGGTTTGTCAGGCTCGTCTCGAAGCTGGTGGTCAGACACTCGGACCTCGCACTCGCAGATCAGAGCAACAAAAATACCACCGAGCATATCCGACTTCAGCCCAGTGGCTGACCAGTCACGATGGGATAGTTCAAGAGATACAATGAGACATACTGCACGACAATTTCTGTCAACGATAAGGATATAGGGATGCACCTGCATCAATCTTGGTATTTACTACCCATGGTGCCGTCTAGGACAATTAGAATCATTGACTATATGGACCCGTCGCGTGGGCATGTCAGTGACTATTATCATCCGGTCGTGGTAGAAGATATACTGAGAGAACAAGATTTATGAGAAGTAAATCCTATTAGTATACATTTGCCATAGCATGCTCGACATCATAACGCATCGTAATATCAAGAGCCCAAATCTCATGGCAAGATTCTCAGACATTATAGGCCACATCAGCCGCATATTACGAATAGGAAAATCAAACGATAGGAGATGGCAGGTCAAGTCTGAAGCACGATACCATCCAAGTGAAAGACGAAGACAGCTCTTCCCCTTGAATAGAGGTGATCCCAATCACACCCCGCCAAAGACAACAACCAAAGGTGGCCAAAAGAATCAAACAAACAAGCCCAGATCAGAGCCGACCCACTTACTGAAAGCGGGACCGACTGGGTATCAAGAGACCTCGAGAGGTCGGGTCGAATCTGGACTCTATTACCGAAGTGCGTATGTTGGGCGCATTTGCCAACAGAAAGAGAGACAGTGGCGACTAGCGCGCAATACCAGCTTAGTAGGCAGGCTTCTCCTCGTAGATGGGAGGCTGGCCCTTTTCCTCGTTCCACGAGATCTTGCCGTTCTCGTCGAGCCAGGCGTCCTCGTCGGTGATCGGGATGACACGGGAGGTGTGTGCAACCTCCTGTCGGCTGACACCGGCGGGGTCGCGGGGGATCCAGAGGAGTGGAACCTGGGAGTTGACGGCGGGATGGCAGTAGGCGTCGCGCTCAACCTCGGGCGCGTAGGTGGGAGCGTCCAGAGGGCTGGGAACGAGCCGGCGGAGGGCTGCGAAGTTGTCGTACTTGTCCGGACGCAACCACTGGACGATGAAGTTGGGCCGCTTCTCCTGTCCGGCGGGAAGAGGGCCATCGGCGAGACCCTTCTCGGCCTCGGCAGAGTCAATAGCGCCAACAGTAGAGTCCACGTTGGAAACGCCGTTGTTCTCGGTCTTGGGCACGGAGGTGCCGGCAATACCGTCAGAGGCAGACTCATCGTGGCTGGCGTGCTTGCGGTCCTCAGCGAGGAGAGCTTCCTCCTCGTGCTCCAGGTTCTTGGGCAGGTAGTTGAGCAGCGGCTCCATGGCGCTGTTCATCGAAATGTGGTAGAGGATGATGAACACCAGGAAGATGATCATGAGGATCAGTGGGCCCAATGCCATGCGGTTGGCGCCAGTGCCCATCGCGAACAGGCCAATCAGACAGAGAATGAGCAGATAGCAACCGACGGTGAGGTGCTGCAGAGCGCGGGGGTAGCCACGACCCTGGCAGTCAATGGTGGCGTTGGAAACGTACAGCAGATTGTAGCGGAAGGCAAAGTAGAAGAGATACAGGCCAATTGTGGCAAAGCCCATGACCAAGGGAGCAATGCAAGAGTAGACGATACCGATCACAGCCAAAAGAGTGAAGCTCGGGTAGACAGTACCCCAGCCAAGACCAGCCAAGCTGGAGAAGCGGTTGTACATCTTGCGGGGCGTGCTGTCGAGGAACTTGCCCAGGATCTTGCTGAGGACAAGACCGACGATCTGCAGCAGCGCGCCAGAGCTGAAGGACAGACCCTGGAGAACGATGTAGGAGACGTAGAAGTTGGAAGCGGTGGGGACCTTGTTAGCAAGCAGACTAGCAGCAGATTGAGGCTGGTTGATGATAGAGGTGACTACACTGGTGGCAGCCGAGGCGAGAGTAATGACCAGGAAGACCTGCACGACCTGGAAACCGAAGAACCAGTTCTGGACAGTCATCTCAACGGCGGCAAGACTGGGGTCACCTCCCAACTTGGCCATCAGACGGAGAACGATGGGGACCAGCGCAATCAGAATAGACATGAGGACGACTGGCAGAAGACCGGTGATGACACCACGGATCCAGCTGGGGACATCCAGGATGAATCGCAGGAAGTGCACCTTGTTAGTCAAGGCATCGATGTTGGAAATGGCACCCACCGCGGCGGTGGGGATGGCCCAGAAGACAATCATGGCAACGACAAAGGCGATAGTGGCACTCTGGCGGATTATGCGCTCCCACCACTTGATGCGCAGGTTAGACCAAATGACTTGAGTGGGATCAAGACCAATGTAACGAGGCGACATGTGGAGAGGCAGGTTGTGAGCAACAGACTGGAACGCGGCCTGAGCATCGGACTGCTGGAAGAACTCGACAAAGACGGAAGAAACGAGCTTGACGTCGTGGGCACGGTGCTTGGCCTGCAACTCTTCAATCTCGGGGTTGAGGCGCTCGATCTCGGAACGAGCCCAGTTGATGGTGTCGACCTTTTTGCCAATCAGGAACTTGAGACGGTGAGTGGGACGGTCCTTGGCCTGGACCCAGCGAGCGGCCACAGAGCCAGACTCGTCATCGAACTGAGCGGCGCCCTCCTCTTCAGTGTTGCCGTTCTCCAAAGCACCCTCCTTCTTCAGCTGCTTGTTGCGGGCCTTGTTGGCCATGACAATGAGCTTGGTCTCGGCGCCCTCGAGCTTCATGGCGGCACTGTCGCGCTCCTTGACCTTTTCCTCCAGCTCGGCAGTGTCGGTGGCGATCCAGACGTTCTTGACCTTCTCGCGGCCGAACATGGCGAGAATCTTCTCCTTGCTCAGGTAGTCCTGAGTGACAGCGGTGAAGAGAACGGTGCGCGAAGAGATGCGGCTGGCATAAGCGGGCGAGAACAGATACGCCTGGCGCAGGTTAATGTAGAACAGGTGCTCGCGAGTAATCGTGAAGAAAACGATGCCTATAAAAGCAGTCAGTACAGTGGATCGCATTCTAGCTACGATTACTCCAATGGAGTGTAGATTCGATGCTTACCAACAAAGATCCATGCAAGGAAGCAGTGCGCATAGTAGCGACCATACTGAGATTTATCGATATTGGAAATGGTGAGCATATTCAATTGGGTACCAGTCCCACCACCAGTCGCATCGACAGGGAACAGGATGGGCCAGGTGACAACACAGCCGACGAACATCAGGGCCGAGATCAGCTTCAGGAAGCGCAGCAGCAGATACGCGTCCATCGAGTGGTGCTGGAGGACGTAGGTGTCGGGCAATTTGTACATCGCGGTGATCCAGTTCCAAAGACCAGTGGGACTGTCCGGGGTACGCTGCCAGGGCTTCAAGGTACCAATGTAGGTACGAGGCATATACATTCTGCGGTTGCTACGGCGCAGGATGACGAAGAGAACGACCATGACCACGAAGGTGATCAAGGCCGGGATCAAGGTGGCCACGAACCCGGATGCCGAGCTGGGTGCTGTTGACGGGTCATCCTACAAGCGATTGTTAGTATTTCGACCACATTCATTGCGCCAGCTTAGATTGAGGCGCATCGAGATGGGTGCGTACACTGCTGGCCCGGGCAGACAGCTGGTGCAATGCACCAGCGTGGTCCGCCATGGTGTTTGTCGCTAAAAGGCGAGATTCAAAGTCGAGAAGCCGTCTCGGGCGTAGAGAGACGCTGCTGCACGTAGAGTGAAGTCGACAGAATGCGGCGTCGATGATGTTGAGGCGGAAAAAGGGAGGAATCGAAAACAAGAGAGGGAAAAAAGGCAATGGGTTAAGCTTTAGAAGGGGAGGGGCATCGGTGGTGAGTCGTGACTGATCGGTGATCTTGGCCCTACGTAATTTCCAGCTTCTTTTTTTGGGGGGGGGGGGGTTTACTTTTTTTTTTTCGCCTGTTTCTGAGATTCGCACTATGGCTGGACTGGACCAGGCTTTAACGCTTTACAGGGGGGTGTTGTTGCAGAGCTTCACCCCCTGCTGGTTGATTAATTACTGCGTACATTGGCCCCCCCTGGCGCCACTCCACTTGGTGGCTGGTGGCGAGTGAGCGATCGATCCAGATTTGCACCCGCGCAGGTTCCTTCTCCAGCACTGCGATCGTCGAGTTTCCTTTGGTTCGGAATGGGTCAATGACTCGATGAGATATCCAAGAACTACAGACTACGGAGTAGCTATGGACGAGCTGTAGGCGATCGAGATGATGGACCATGTCGCATTTCCCTGCCACGCCTGGGTGCGATGTACATGCACCGAGGATTGTTTACCATTCCACGAGGATTTTCGGAGAAGCCCGGCCACCGCCACACTAGCCACAGCTCACGCGTGTCTCACAGTTGACCGTCACAGATCCCGAGGGATTCGAGGGAAAATGATGTCGAATGGCGGATTCCCGCCAACTTCACTTTGGTTGATGGCAAGGGATGCATATGGATTGAAAAGCCAAAACCACTCCTCCCCGGGGTTCAGAGTGGACCGTCGCAATGGAATCTCTGGCAGAACACACCAGTGACCCAGTCCCAAACTGAACCCTCTGCCCAGTGCCCTCAAGTATGTACTGTATGTCCCAACCCCAGACGAGAGCTCAGAGCTCAGGCAGCTCCGATAATGTGGAATCTAGGGGCTGGGGCTGGTTTTGCCACCGCATCACCATTGGATCATATTGTTGTATCAGGTAGCGGCAAACCAAAATAACAGAATCTGATATGACGATGCGGATCCTGTCGCTCAGGCCAAGCGATGTTGTTTTCCAGGCAAGTCCATTTTTGCCGACCGCCATACATGTCCGTCACACCAAATCGTGATCCACATGTCATGATTGCCTTGCTGGCAAATCTTCTCATACAGATCATCAACGTATGCGAGCAGGCAAACCCGCTACTGCCACTCCATCAACTGGTAGAGTTTCCATAGTGCAGATGTTCGCCGAACGATCGCCATTACCAACGTGAATGATCGCCGACGAGGGTGCCTTTCACCTGCTTCCTGGTCAGACCGAGGGTGTTCTACTTCTACCCTAGTGTCAAAAATAGGCTTGCTCAAACTTGCTACTGTACTATGGGCTTGTGCCGCTGCGCTGGATCCAATCGATCGGCCGGGTAGACGAAGCTAGCACGCTAGCCTGCTAGCGGGCTGCGCTATTCAGTCTATCGACTCTATCCATGGATTGTGGCTGGACCATCGGAAATCCATCTGGTCCGGTCGCACGATAACTAGACAAATTCGATGCTGAGTTAATTCCTTTCTGCGCTCGCGTTGGGCTTTCGTGGAAGCAATACTCGGATCGCATCATCCTCATTCTGTCCTGCAGCTAGTTCTCTAGTGAGTATGTAGTGACACTTTTCTCGAGTTTTCACCACGTAGGAATGGAGTGACAGGACATGTGGACCGCAAGCCGACGCAGTCCTGTCGTCAGGCTAGTTCAGCTCATGGAGATCGGCTAGTGTCCTGCTAATTTCGTCCAGCAAATACGATCTCATCTCTTCATCGAACCACGATTCCACGGTTTGCTCCAAAGTTCCAACGAACCATCGTTCATGATCCCCGGCTCATGGCTCGCTGGCGCGGTACTGTATCGTGGCATCCAGCTTTCGGCTGTGCAGGGCCTACGACGCATGACGCATGCAGGAACCTGGAGGTACCTAACGATATATCCCTTAGCCAGCAAAACGCGAATTTGGAAAACCTCACCTCATCTACGCCGAGGCTCCACTCCAGCAGTTCCTAACTTCCTACGAATCTACGATCGCAATTTTCTCCTACAGTAGGACTCTTAAGGAGTACCCGTAGTCCCGTAACCCACTAGTTAAGGCTATCGGCGCCAGGTATCCACTAGACACTTAAACAGAGGTTGAACATTTCTTTCTCTCTTTGTGCATTCTCCTGAATAGATAGATAGGTATCGATCTGCTCGAATTGCGACCATGGCTCGCGTCCTCCTATGGAGCATTATAGCTGAAGTCTGTTAGGTAGCTTCAGACAGGTTTGGAGATCGCCCGTGCTCGATGACGCTTACACTCGGCGATCGCTCACTCCTGGTTCTCGGGCCCTGCCAAGCCCGGGCATGGTGCTGGGATTCCCGGACTTTGAGGTACACCCTCGTACCTCCTGAGAGGACAAATGCCGTTTGCGTCGATGAGACATCAATTGAGTGAGGTGTCAATTCTCTGGTAAAATAATCAAATTACAACGAGTGAAACGTGGAAGGCAGCTCTCTTGTCGTTAGTCGTCAGATCGCGACACCATGTGAGTGGTTGAGTACCGGGCATAGGTAGATATGGACCTATTATTGAGGTATCTGTATGCCTGTCAGAGTGGCCGACCTTTCCAGGACGGGACCTCAACTGCGTCGGCATTATCCATGTCCATTTGATAAGTTCGTTGCGTACTTACAGTCAGGCTCCAGCCATCACCCAAGCCAATTCCTAGAGATCTTATGGAGCTGGGTACCTAGGAAAATCCAAACGTCATCCATGGATGTAATCATCAAGATCGGTTGTTCGGGCTCCTGGAGGGCAAAACGTAGTCACTCAAACCTACATGACGGGCATCCATTCTATATCCACCGCCCCGAGAACAGATAATGCTCATCTTCAACGACATAGGTTCGAATATATGGGCTTCCACTGGAGGTAGGTACCTGCACATACAAGGTCCAGAGGTTTCCTATCCATATAAATGTCATCTGGACTCAGAGGTTCAAGTTGGGGGTCACTGCCCACTTCACCCATCTAGATAGGCAACAGGCAGGCAACAGTACTATGCCTGGGAATTCATTCATAGGTACTTCAGCAAAATGGCATGGCTGTGAATATTGGAGAATCTTTCGAGTAACAGCTCAGATTTATTTCATAGGCAAGATTGCTACAAGGTATTGCTAGCACTACCACCAAGACTAGCTTGGAGATCCGCCTCAAACACGCTAATGCCCCGAATGGGCTGCTGCAACGACAAAAAGCTCATCAAGAGCTCATTGAAATGAAACTGCAGGTCCGGCCGCAGCTGCCTGTGGGCCCGGAGAAGCTCCCCAGTCGACCATGGCCGTTCCGTGTCCCGCAGGTCTGCATCGCACGCTTGCTCCAGCAACAGCCAGAGCAGGGTCTCGCAGGCAGGGTGCCGGTCGAGCTGGTGCTGCTCAACCATTGCGGACAGGTACGCCAGGAACCTATGAGTCCGGCTAATCGAGTCCTTAAAGTCCCACAGTGCAGCGGTGATGTAGATCAATGAAGCCGTCCGGCTGACCTCCTGGGTCTGGTCGTCACGGACGACGTAGATTCGTGATTCCTGTGGTACTTGTGAGGGCCGAGGTCCACTGGAAAGGAGGGAGAAGAGTGGGCTTCCCATCTGAAAGGCTGTGCGTCGATGGGATGATTGGGGTTGGTATTCGGAAGCGCTGTGCCTCTGCATGAGGTCTTGCGCTCCTTGGAGAAACGTCACCAGCCAGCGTCGATCGGCAGGGGTCATGATTGGGGACCGCGATGGTAAAATGTACCGGATGTATTGGACAAAGACTTCAACGGATGGGTTTGATCCAGGGCGTCGGCGCATGAGTTGGACAGCATGCTCAAGGTACGCGTGAGCATCTTGGCTGCTCCCAAATCGCTCCTCTGACAGAGCCATGCCTGCCAAGGCCATGGCTAATTGGTCGTCATGCACCTGCAACAAGCCTGCTGTAGCGTCTTCGATATTCTTCCTGGCCTGTCCAACATGCCGCTGGACTTCCTTGGTGTCTTTCAGTCCATACAGCTGGGCCTTCCATCTCGCACAGTATACCAGTATCACGGCTTGGAACGAAAAAGGATGTTCCATGGCCGTCCGGAAAATTTGGTTCTTCACATAAGGATTCTGACCGGACCAGTAGGTCAATTTCGTCGTCCAGTAGTCCACCAACTCCCTATCTTCAGGGGTTTGCGCGAATGGTAGGCTGGAAAACGGGTCCCTTCGCGATGCATCGAGCATCGTCATGGGTGAGTCCATTTGGAACGGTAGCGTTTCGCGGGCATACGGCTTCACAGTGGAGAAGCGGATCTGAAGCTTGAAGAAACACCTTGTCAGTATATTGCTTCAGCCTGTAATTGCTCTCTCTCAGCGAATCCAGGCACAAGAGAGACCACGATTGCCGTACCGATGATGCTTGCTCAACAGTAGGCCCTGGCGCGCCGGCCATGGCCATCTCTTTGGAAGTCTCCGTATCATATCCTGAATCTGTCCTGACCGGCCAGACCGTTGGTTCTGGGGCTTGTTCTGTTTGCAAGCTCCCATGCGAAAGTTTCCGATGCTTCCTTTTCTCTTGAACATGGTGTCGCATCACATGTGCCCGCTTCTCCTTCGAGGAGGAGGTGGAATCGACAAAATAGAATGACTGGGTTTTGGGGTGAGAGTCCGGGTCAGCGCCACGCCGGCGCCTTCTCGACTTGGTATTTGAATCGCCACTGCCTGTGTGTTCTGTGAGGGGATAATATTGTGAGCCGCCATCTCCAACAGAGATAAGTTGTCTCCAAAGTTTGCTTAGGAGGGAAAGCTATCACCTACCCGGAACATCCGGTCTCGACGACGCCGAAGGCCCAATGGCTGCCGAGGCCCGCGTCGAATCCAGCGGCCGTCGTCCGTTCTGAGACATGACTACGGGATAAAGCGCAGTGGTGACGTCGAACGCAATTCACCGCCAGCTACAGCAGCATACCGCGCCGGCAATCACCAAATTTCCTCCAGGTTGTGTATCGAACTTTGGAAAGAACCATCGCAGGCCGTTAATGCGCGGTCAGATAGGGCGAGGGGACCGGGATCGAGTTGCGGGTGTCGTAGAGTCGTAGACAGGGCGATGAGAGGGGAGGGTGACGTTGGATAAGGCAGGTGACTATTATACTCAACCCGCAAATGCAAGGCAAAACAGCTGATCATAGGTTGATCGTATGTGTTTCATCCGTCTGTCCGAGGAGTCGGAGAGGTCGGAATGGCGCGAGGAAAGGCTCCCCCAGACCCGATCCAAGTAGTCAGTCTCGCTGCCAAAGGAGAGAGTGGCAGTCAGGAGTTGAGATGTAGAGTTCGTCTACCAGGGAAGGCGTGTTGGGGTTGCTTTAGGTATTACCCAAACTGGGCTGAAGGGCTTGGTGAAACTGGTTAAACCCCGGAAAAAAGTGGAGCAGCCCATCTCGGACTTTACAATAGTGTGACCATTATTGATTTCCCAACAAGGCACAAGGGCGAGGGTCGAGGACTCGAGGAGTCGACTCAGTCGAGAGGGGGAGGGGGCAATGGCAATGGGAGAGTCATCCCGAGCGTCTGACTGGCTGGACGACAGGACGGTCACCGTTCACGACCTGCCCTGCTGGGCAGAGGGGCTGCAGCCTGTTTGGGTGAGGGCCAACTGGGAAACTGGTTGACGTTCGGCGTTCACTCGGAGAAAGGAGAAGTACCGTCAACCGTGAAACTTTGTGCTGAACCTTTGCCCGTCTCTGGCCACTTTTTGACAGGAGCCACCAGCCACCCTGCAACAGTGCAAAGGAGGTCAATGGAGTCAATGGGCGGGGAGACTAATGCCCTGAAGGGGTTTAGCGCGCCGGGCTGCCGCGAGTCGCTCAAGATGATGTAATCTGCTCATGCCTGTTTCGGCTTAGTGCCAAATCCAAATCCCGGTGAAACGGATCGCTGACTCGGAAATGGAAATGAAAAAAAAAACCACTTAACGCGTCGCTCCCCGGAGAATTGGATGTTCCGAGGACGCGTCTCGCGTGTTCGCGTCCCAGCGAAAAAAGAGCCCCCCTTCTGGCTGTGTGTAACTGTGTATTGCGATCCCCGTCCGATCATCAACCTCGATCAACCACCTTCTCCTCCCCCCCCCCCCCCCCCCCCTTTCCCCCTTGGTATCCGTGAGAGCTCATTCATACAGTCACGGCCAAGTTCTTGGCCTGAAGCTCTCGATACTATGTCCAGTCTCGTCGATGCCGTTCTCCAGTCCGAGCTGGGAGGCTCGGGGTCTGCCGCCCGTGACAACATCCGCTCCGACAACTTGCCGAGTTCTCGACATTCCGAGAGCAATGGTCCCATGAGTGATATGAACGCCTTCCCCGATGACAGAGTGGTCGGGGCCAGTACATCTGCTGTCAATCGGCTACGGAATCCCTATGCCCCGGGCCCAGCTCCGGTGGTGGATGAGGCTGGAGAAAGAGTGCGAGCCGAATTCGAGGAACTACTGGAGACGTTTATCATGGATCCTTCCTCGTCAGCGCCGCCCTCGTCGGGTGAGATGCTGAGTGACAAGTACTACATTGCCCAGATCAAGGGCCTGAAGAAATTTGAGTTGTCAACCCTTTACGTGGACTTCAACCACTTGGCCAAGTGGCACAACCCCATTCTGGCCGATGCCATCGCCGAGCAATACTACCGATTCCTTCCCTTCCTCACCAAGGGCCTCCACAACCTGGTCGCCAAGTATGAACCAGAATACTTCGTTTCACACCGCGGTGCCTCCACCGCTTCCACTCAACCTAGCACCTCAGTCGCGTCCGCCTATGCCAGTGTGAACGACAACCCGGACTTGGAACGTCAGATCCGTGGGAAGACCCGCCATCAGCAGACAGATAAACTGTTTGCGCTCGCTTTCTACAACCTGCCGCTAGTGTCTCGTCTTCGCCAATTGCGTACCAAACAGATCGGTCGGCTGCTCTCCGTCTCGGGTACCGTGACCCGAACCTCCGAAATCCGACCCGAGCTGTCGCTAGGAACTTTCATCTGTGAGGGATGCAGGACAGTTGTACCCAATGTTGAGCAGACTTTCAAGTACACCGAGCCCACGGAATGCCCGAACGCGGTTTGCGGTAACCGCTTTGGCTGGCGTCTCGATATTGGCAAGAGCACATTTGTTGACTGGCAGAAGGTCAAGCTCCAAGAGTCTTCGCATGAGATCCCCACCGGCAGCATGCCCCGCACGATGGATATTATCCTGCGTGGTGAGATGGTCGACCGTGCAAAGGCTGGCGAGCGCTGTATCTTCACCGGTACTTTGATCGTTGTTCCGGACGTCAGCCAGCTGGGTCTGCCAGGTGTGCGCCCTGAAGCCGTTCGGGACAACACATCTTTCCGGGGCAGCGAAGTTGGCGGTGGCGGTGTGTCCGGCTTGAAAGCGCTCGGTGTTCGTGATCTGACCTATCGTCTTGCGTTCCTGTCGTGCATGGTCACCCCTGATACCACGACACCAGGCCAGAAGCCGGAGCAGCAGCTCAGCGGACAGGCGAACAACATCTTGGCGTCTTTGAACCAGAATCTGGATCCAGATTTGAACGATGAGAAAGCTCAAGAGGCATTCTTGAACAGCCTGACCGCAACCGAGGTCGAAGACCTGAAGAGACTGGTGCACTCAGAATACATTTACGGACGATTGGTGGACTCGATAGCTCCCATGATCTGGGGTCATCGCCAGGTTAAGAAAGGCCTGCTGTTGCAATTGGTTGGTGGTGTCAGCAAGAACACCCAACAAGAAGGCATGCAACTGCGTGGTGATATCAACTTGTGTATCGTGGGTGATCCATCCACCAGTAAGAGTCAGTTCTTGAAGTAAGTCACAATCTTGGATTAAGCTTCGAGTTCGACTTGCTAATCCTTCGTTCTAGGTATATTTGCTCCCTGCACCCTCGTGCAGTCTACACCAGCGGCAAGGCATCTTCTGCTGCAGGTCTGACTGCCTCGGTTGTCAAGGATGCTGAGACGGGCGAGTTCACTATCGAGGCTGGTGCATTGATGCTTGCTGTAAGTAGTCCATTCTCCCTGCTTGAATTCCTGACTAACAGCCTCTCTAGAATGGCGGTGGTATTTGCGCCATTGACGAGTTCGACAAGATGGACATTGCAGACCAAGTCGCCATCCACGAAGCAATGGAGCAGCAAACCATCTCTATCGCCAAGGCCGGCATCCATACCACTCTCAACGCCCGTGCCTCCATTCTTGCTGCCGCCAACCCTATCGGCGGCCGTTACAATCCGAAACTGACGCTGCGGCAAAATCTGAACTTCAGCGCACCGATCATGAGTCGATTCGACGTGTTCTTTATCATTCGCGACGACCCGAAAGAGGCGGTCGACCGCAAGCTGGCCGACCACATTATCAACGTGCACATGAACCGCGATGAGGCGGTTCAGCCAGAGCTCAGCACCGAGCAGCTGCAGCGCTACATCCAATTCGCCCGGACATTTAAGCCGACTTTCACTGAGGAAGCGAAGACGCTCCTTGTTCAGAGATACAAGGAGCTCCGCGCCAACGATGCGCAGGGAGGCATTGGTCGCAGCTCATACCGCATCACCGTTCGTCAGCTCGAGTCGCTGATCCGTCTCTCCGAGGCCGTGGCCAAGGTGAACTGTGTGGAGGAAGTCACTCCCAAGTTTGTCAACGAGGCCTACGACCTCTTGAAGCAGAGTATTGTGACCGTTGAGAAGGACGACGTTGAGTTTGACGACGATGTCGCTCCTCCTGCTCGCAACAATGGTGACGAGGACGAGGAGATGGCCGATCGCGACCGTGAGGGCGATAGCCCCATGCGTGATCAGGGCGAGGAGGCTCAGTCTGCTGAGAAGCAGGAGCGCCCGAAGACCAAGATCACCTACGAGAAGTACGCGAAGATTCTCAACTACGTCGTACAGCGCATCCGAGAGGATGAGGTCAACCAGGGCGAGGGTGTTGAGCAGGAAGACCTTATCATCTGGTACCTGGAGCAGATCGAGGCTGAGCTGGATACTCAGGAAGATCTGGCTCGCGAACGCGACCTGTGCAGCAAGGTCATCAAGCGCATGGTTCGTGAGGGTATGCTTCTCCGCATCACGTCAAGCCTGGAGGACGAGGCTTCGACGCAGGTTGGCGAGGGCGACAAGATCCTCTACGTGTTGCACCCCAACGTTGCCTTTGAGGAGCTGTAAGAAGCACATTCTTTACGGCTCGTCTTGTTTCTAGGATTGAGTTTTTGTTTAGCATTTTCAGGGTGGATTATCCGGAGCATGGGGTTTACGAGTGATGATATCCGTTTTGATTTGCGGCTTTTACACTGTGATGGTACCTACTTTCAGATTCGAACTTTGACCTAACAACAAGGCCTTAATTGTTGCTATCAGGCAGGTGTGTAGGCATACCTAGGCATTGCGAGTGAGGTATGGCAGCTCCCCGAAGGGCTGTTCTTTATACTCGTGCGTGAAATTTTGTACCTGGGTCTCTGCAACCCCCAGGCCAGGTTGTTCTGCGCAGTTTCATTCAAGAGACCTCATCTAGCCCGAAAGACACTAGGTAATTCCACCAGTCCACGAAGCCTCAAATCGTTTACCTGGCTTGCAAGTCCGTATAACTCCCTCCCTGGTATCACGTCCATGTCCCATTCGCAGGCCCAAAGTATCCCACCTCCGGCATAGTCTTATATGCCAGGCCCTGCCCATCTGCGGTATTCAAGTAAACCGTGTTCCCCCACCAATCCGGAAACGTAGCACCAGGATACGAGATACAAAAGAAGATAACAATACCACTCAGCGCAAGGCCCGTGTCTAGAGCGGCCGCCAGAACATAATTGTACTTCGTCCACCAAGCGAAGAAGCGGCGTTTCAAGACGTGATTGAAGACAAAGTTGACCAACGCCCAGCTGGAGTAGTTGATACCGGTTGCTAAGTAGAGAATAAGTCAGTTGAGATTGGAAACAACGGGGTTCCTCTTCGGGGCTGGGCATGTACCAGGAGGGACATTGTAAGTTCCCACGAAAATCAGCGGCCAATTGATCAACTTCCAGAAGCGCTTTCTGGTATACCGATACAAAACCCAAGTCACCACCGGCGCAAGAGCGCCAATCCAGAAGAAGTGTAGCAGAGGCGAGTAGATCTGGCCGGCTGAGTAGAGTCTGCGCGGTCCGACGAGTCCCCAAATTACCGAGGAGGAATATACAGTCCGACCATTGGGACAGGAGAATCCGTCGGACTGGTCGGACTCGCAGATACCATCGATGTTGCCCAGCATCCACAGAGTCACGCCCGCTTGCGTCAGCGCGCCTAGAATAGTTGCAACGCCCTGCGCGACAAAAGTAGTTCGTGGGGGCACTTTGAGATAATGTGCGAGTTTCATGTCCATGGCGAAATAAACGCCCTGGCCGACGACATCTGTCGATAAAATCTTGAAGATCATGTTGGCCAGCGGTTTGCCTTCAAACATGTATCCTCCGATAAACTCGGAGAGGACGTTGAGTTGATTCGCGTCAACGTTGGTAATGCCCTGGATGATTCCACAGGGAATCATGTATACGGCAGGGATGATCAGGCCCAGAAACACGCCATACACGGGGAGCTTGGTCTCGTAGACTTCTACCATGGCAATGGCCATTGCCGTTATAATCACAATGATGGTGGCATACCAGTACCAGGGTGTCTTGCGGTACGAGGCACGGATCAGACGAGCGTGGATGTCGAGCCTGTTGCGACCTTTCATGGCGGCCCACAGATCACGGGCATGCCATATGCCAATGTGAGAGAGAACGGAGGTGATGGAGGCAAATGACAGGCCGTATACGAATGCGAAAGTTGCGCCCAGATATGGGGGTGAGTACTTGCGATATGCCGCAACGTTGAGGGTATTGTCTGCTCCCACCACACGGGAAGTATCGTAGACAGCGCCCGTATTGTCGTAGACATCGCTCGTCATCATCGGCAGGTATGCCGTGAACCAGGTATTTGTGTAGTAAAGAATCGGAGTGATGATCCAGAAGAAGAAGGCGAAGCCGAAAAAGACGTTGATCGCTGCCCACGAGGGCGACAATAGCGGATTCGTGTTGTACGCGATTTGGCTCCAGTCGAAAGTGATTGGGCTTAAGCCAAGACCGGTTTGCATGCCGAATAGCTGGTTGACCACAATATTCTTTGGTGCAATCCAGCATACCCAAGTGAAATACGACAGTGCGGTGAAAATGAGGCCGGGGAACCAGTACCAGACGAATGCGCCGCCCATAACATACATGAAGAAGCGGAGGCGAGAGATCCGCCAACCATCTGCGATTGTGTTTGCCCGAGAGTGAAGGGTCTCCAGCATGGCACAGTTCGAAAGCACACCGGGCCAGATAATGCGTGCTGGCTCAACCAACCAAGGTGCTGCGAGTCCGGCTACACCAAATCCCAGAAGCTGAGCACACAACACGATCATCACGTAGAAACCGGGTTTGAGGTGAAAATTGTAAAATGATTTGCTCGCAGCTTGGATAATGTTGGTCGCATCAGCTGTGGCAAAACCAAAGGAGACATTGCTCATGATTACGATGAGCGCATGCTCTTTGATGTTGAAGCTGCGGTCTGGGTTTATCGTGAAAGAACCCAGACGCCCGAGGTGAATGGTGGATAGCGGGAGTGTCTTTGCGAGGAAGACGCCGAGCGGATATGCGAGCAGTTCCGCGACTAGCGCTACAATGTGGACTGATGGATATCGCAAGGAAAAGAACTGATTAATGCCGGAGCCTACGATGGTGAAGACAATGCCTAGCACCCACATGCGCAGAGTGTTGACGGGCATGCTAGGGTCATCGGTTTCAGGAACAACCGCCCTGACTGGAAGAGTGTCAGTCGATGGCAGGCAGAAAACTTGTGAAGCAAATCATTCCTTCTCACTCACCTTCTGGAAATGGTGACCGATTCGATTCGTAGCTATACTCCTCGTTCTTGATCTCGGCAACTTCCGCTTCCAGTTCGGTATTGCCAACGCCAACATCCACCTCCTCATCTGCCTTTTCAAGGGGGGACTTGACAGTCTCGGCCTTGAGCTTCTCCATACTGTGTGGATGCACCGAATTGGGGTAATTTTCAGACCCGACGTACGGATTTGGAAGATCAATGGCACGGAAGACCTGCACCGGCAGTCTCTTTTATAAACTCCTCTTCGCCATGGCCCCTTTTGGAGGATATCGCGCTCCTCTTCGCCATGGCCCCTCTTGGAGGATATCGCGCTATGAATGCGGGGAATTGTATAGATAAGGCTAAGACGGCGGCAAGACGCTTGATCTTCTCCAAAAGCGGAGTCGACAACTTTAGTACAAGATAGGAGGAAGCTGACCCCGCTTTTCGTTCGTACAAAAATTCAATGGAAAGGGTTCCAAAGGCAGTTATTAGATAGTCTGGGATATTTATTGATGTTACGATGGAAGTTGATGATGCTAGCGTTGAGCGAGATGCAGACTGTACCTGACGGCGACCTGGGCAGCGGTTGAATTGGATCGAATATACCTAGATTGGTGGCTGGCGGAGTGGTACTACAAATATGGTTATCAGCTGCCGCGAAGCCAAGCCGTACCACATCAGGTTTGCCGACGGCAGATGTAACGCTAAAAGAGATAAGAGGTGATTAGCCTGAGAATGGACCTTCCAAGTAGAGCTTAGCTATTTTCACGTCTACGCGGCCAGATCGAGCTACATTCGGGAACTGTACACCTCAAGACAAGAGTGCAAAGGCCCCTTCTTACAATCAAGAGCATTGCTTTGGAAGATAATTGCGACACACTAGATTGGGCTACGTGAGGAATTTGGCCTGTGCACACATTCCTCTCTCCTCACCAGGTGCCTCGGTATAGGTAAGCCCATCCTCCTAGGTAGACTGGGGGAGGCCTTCTTTCACTCTTCTCTCCCCAAGCTTTTGCACTTAAGCCAGGAGCCAGGCCGCGGAGAGTGAAATCAAAGTGGCTCATGCTAAGACTGTCGACTTTCAAGGCCTGCTGTCTTCTCCATTATATTGAGAATTGAGCTATTGGAAAGCTTGTTACCAGGTATTGCTAAGAACACGGTCCATGGGGAAGTATAGCTCTAAATATGCTCAACACACTTACTGGAGATTATCAACTGCATAAAATTCATAATTATCAACAAGGTCTACCCCCAGGGACTAATTCTATTTAGAGAAATGCGCCTCTGCCATCAAATAGACCTAGACTTTGCAATACTGTGTGATCCAAACTTTGCATTTCTCGTCGACATGTAAAGGCAGTGGTTGAATACAGACATTTAATCAAAAGATCAGGCTTTCCGAACCCTCAAGGCAATGGCCAAGAAGCAGGACAACTCAGTCGTAAGCCGAGAGCCCAATCCTTTATCTAACAACCCTGAACGTCCCAAGCAGCAATAGGCTGAGCAAGCGTATGCTGCCAATCCTCAGTTGCAATACCAATCTGGTGGGTGCAAGCGCTATCACTGTAGAGGCGAAGCACGCAATATTTGATCCACGTCGGGTTGCTCCAGTCGATGGTTGTGCCTGTGCCGCAGGCCGCCGGGCTACAGCCTCGATTTTCGGTGCTGTCTGCCAGACCGGCGCAGGTTTGGAAGATCCAGGAGTTTGCCATGGGGAGGAGAGTGGTGAGGGTGGCAATTGCAGTACTTGTGATCTTCATTTTGGCGATTTGAAGTTTCCCAAGTCAAGAAGAAGTGGTTGTTGCGGGAGATTGAACAGATAGTGTGGAATTGATAAGGTTGTGCTTTGCTTTGCTTGGCCTTGGAATGGATATTTGAAGCGTAGATGCTCTCATCTTTTATACTCCATCTTGAGATATGCTTGAGCAAGGCTATGAGGTTAGGCTGTGAGATTGAGGTTGCATTGATCTCATTAACAGCGCTCGTGTTCTGTCGCTGAATATAGTTCATCACGGATGATCGACGCGCAGAAAGTCTAATTCATGAGCTTAAATGCCCAATTTAGGACACCCGGAATGTGCGGGGGGCCAGTATAGTGGACCATGGGGGCGATCAAGTTTATCTGAACTTGTTTCGACGAGTAGCTGAAATACTACCTTCCTCATAAACCCGGATCCACCTCGTATAGACGAGACTGGCTTTGGGCAATGGGATCCTGGAGACTAGGCAACTGCGTAACTTCAGAATGAGTCCCTCGTATCTCGAAAACATGAGAGACACGGGGTTGATAGTTTAGTAGAACAAGTAGACGATACAAAGATGTGATGCTGGACCTACAGCGTGGATGTGTATAGTACAGTGTACTCATAGCCCGTCGAAGTCCAGTTAGTTCAGAGCCTCTTGATCCAAAGATTAGTTATTACAGCATGCGTCTAGCCATACTGACAAGTGATTTAAGAGACTGACTTAGAAGCGTTCCTTAAGAGGCAGTGGGCCGTTGTGGGACGCCTTAACTGAGACTCCCAACAGACTTGGGCGTTCTGTTGCGATGTTCTTTAATCGGTACTCAAACAGGCAAGACTCTCGATATTGAGCGATCTTTGAGGCCCTTAATGTCAGGCGAGTGATTCATAACTTTTAAAAAAGCAAATTCAGTAAGCATGCAGACCTTACCCACACAACCTGATATGCTCTTATCCAGTCTATTCACCCGTGGACACAGGTGGACAGAAAACAAGTGTGTGTTCTTGGAGAAAATGGTAGGTTCTGATGGACCCTCGCAAGTCCCATTCTCACTTGGAGTTCGAATTAAGCTACCAACCTTTGTCCGAGAATCCAAGACCGAAATATTGGGGAAAGCGAAATTGACCGCCAGTTTCCTCGGACCACTGGTGGCTTCCATCAACACAAAGCGAAGCCAATAATTACGATGTCGCTCACCGTCCAACTGAGCGAGTCCTATCCCAGTCACCTTCCAACGCTGACCGGTAGCCACTCAGTCCCTGACCATTATCATGTGCAGTCGGATATTGCTGACACCTGTGCACCCATCACACTGTTCTCCAGTCCCAATGCCAACTCTTTACACTTATAGGTCCCCCCACCGCCTCTTCGCAGCCAATCAAGTTTACAAAGACGACTGCCACAGCGCCTAATTGTGGTTTGTAGAGACTGGATTTCGTGCGTCTGTATGTAGATACGGACGCACTGGACCGCGAGGCCTGTCAAGCGACAATGGAACCAACAAAGAAATCAAACCAGGTACGGAGCACTGGTGCAAGAAGGAAAGGATCAAAGAAGCCCATCGAAGACGCACTACCCGCTCTATTGACAACAGCAATCCGGCTCGCGGCAGAGAGCGGGCGGACACATAGCAGGTGCATTTTGCTGCGCCGCAGCGTTCGAGAATCGTTAGTTAGATGCCAGGTCGGAGTGCGCTGGTTACTCGACAGCGATCATGATTAAGATAGGACTACAGAGCAGAGGCCTGAGCTTGCTTTGATTCTGGGACTGTGAGAAGGAGTCGAGCTTTGGACGTCGACTGGTGGACGAGTGTGCGTTTGTTGGGCTGAATATTTTGTTTTCTTGGCGGAGAATGATGCCCAGGTGGTGGCTGGAGGCAACATTCCCTGGCGGCGAGTAGTAGTGAAAGCCACAGAATACCTACAAGACGATTTGGTGATTTTGGGCAGGATGGTCGAATGGAATATGTTTAACTGAAGGCTGACGACTACAGGGGCTCGTGATGTGCGAGACTGACTCTTTCCCGATGGGCGAATAAGGCATACAAACAAAGGATCATGATAAAGAACCAGTGAACGAGGGCCTAGCCCGATCCAATCCAATATCAGAGACAAGCCTACTCAAAGAGTATACTGCCTAAGACCAAGCATGATTGACTAGCCGCGCTGAAAGAAAGAGATCTGAGGTCAGACTCCAACAGTGCCGACCAGCCTATAAGCTTTCATTCCGATCTCCTCTCCTCCCCCTCTCCTCCCCCTCTCCTCCCCCTCTCCTCCCTTGCTAGTTAGTTGCTACTTGTATGAGTCAGGGGTGGCGAACTAACCTAACTACCCCGTGTTATGAATAGCTATCGGCGATGCTACGCCTCCCGTCCACAGCCAGCCCTGTGCAGCAGTCTCCGCGATCCGCGCCCATCAAATCTAGTCGCGAAGCTAGATCCAGCTCCCCCCGCGACTCCGCGACACGTCTCGGGGATACGCGGTGAAGGACGCGACTGTCGCAGCGAGCCCCGTGCGGCCCGCGGATGCACTTCCGACGGGGGTTAAGGTTACTCACACTGCACTGTCTTCCTGGTAAGGTCTCTTCAGGACTGATGATGGGGTGGGAGGTGGTACTAATGCGTAGGGGACAGAGCGCTTGTGAGATGCTCGTGCGGATAGTCGTGTCACATTCTCTCCTGTACAGTGTACATAACTACATATTGTGGAGGCGGGGGCGATCTGGGCCTTCGCCCCCACGGGGAGTGAGCTTTGAAGCTGGTTTCCATAGTTCGGTTCGGTCTTTGATTTGCTTCTTGCTGACTCCAGAGTGCGGAAAAGCATCAAAGCTCCTTTGAAGCTGGTTTTCATAGTTCGGTTTGGTCTTTGTTTTGCTTCTGCAAACTCTAGATTGCCGAGAGGCATTAAAGCTCCTTTTATTTTTGGATTCTATGGTACACAATGGAGCTTTGATTTGGCCTTTAAGAGACATGACCCGCTCTTTCATGTAGATGAGGACGAATGCGCTGCAGGGCTGCTGGATCTGAATATGTGTTCTGTAAGTCTTCCCCGCTCGATCGAGAATCGTGCAGCTGTGGCAAATGCAAGTCCGGGCATCTAGCTATGTGTGGCTACGAGCTATCGGGTGGCGGTGGACAGTAAGGTGTCCGGGGAGACGGGATTCTGTCACTGGCCGTGTTGTGGCTGTTGTACTATGGAGATGTCATGTAGAGGCTGGATACTAATAGAGAGGAGTATGCTATTGATTGCTTCCAAATACTGAATCATCAAGTACGCCCACATCTTAAAGAGAGTTCTCCCAGCGGGGAAGATGCCGGGCGGAATGCGTCCTTGCTTGGTACGATTTGATTCCAGAGATCTTGCAGATGAGATGCAGATGGAGACGCAGGGAAGTCCCGGGGAAGCTTGCAGGGAGTCCGGGGACCAAGCGGGCGGGAGGACTGATGAATCATGAACCAGCATAGTGGCATAGTCAAGCATATGCCATAGTTATCGAGCTTGAGGAGTCACGCAGGGATCTGATTTGCTTGTCAAATTCTAGTGCGCCAAAGTGTCTATCCATCTACTGCATGAGCCACAATCCATAGAGTAAATGTTTAAGGGTCTCGATCTGATATTTGCATTCCTAAAGTACGGAATAAACACCGGCTGGCAAACCACATCCAAAACATGTGAGATAGATGAGAAACACCACCGAGAGGAGCCGACTGTGGCTACATGTCAATCCATTCGGCTACTGGAGAGAGTCTAGAGACCCAGAATCTTCACCCATCTCCGATCAAGCAAGGTGAGTGACCTGCCCCATTCGGAATCCTCAAATCCTTCAGCCCCCCATTTCCCGTGCTGCCCGCCCGTCCACCTCCCGAGGTTCCCATCACATCCATTCAGTAGGTAGTAGGTACTAGCCTAGGAATCAGTTACGCCGTAGTTGGGCAGTCATCAAGCACGCGTGCCACTCTTCAAGTATTTAACGGAATACTAGTATCATACTACTGTATAATCCTGCATCCCGAGTCCCTGACTATCCACACTAGCTCTTCATAAGCTACCCAGCACACTGGTAGCAGGGACCAGCTAAGAGGTCACTGAAACACCGAGGCACTGGGCGAAAAAGGGGGGCCAAAGGCCACGATCACGATGCACTGGTGATCACGATGGACCGATGGGCCGCGGCCCGTCCCCAGGGAACCGGACCAGGCAAGCTGAAGACAAGGTAGTTAAGGTACGGAGGAGAGAGCAGAAAAAGGAATATTGTGTCGCATTTTCCACAGTGCCGAGGAACATGTCAAATGGAGATGAAGGATCATGACCGCCCGTTTTAATTTCCTCATTGGGTGCCATTTCATCTCTCCAGGAGTCCAGCGGAGTCCAGCTCTACTGGACTTTATGTCGAGGGCCCAGGCCTGCCCTTGTGATGAATGGTGGATACGTAGGTGTAGACACTACAAGCACTCAACAGCTGTGCAAACTGTAAAGAGAATAGAGAGTGCGTCCCTCCCGATTCCCCGGCGGCCCGTCAAGTACGAAAGACGGGGCATGCATCTCATGTCTAATGTGATGGGTTTCCTGGAGGTCGGGACGAGTGCATGTGCTGGCCAGCATCAAATAGAGGATGATCCAACGATCTTCTTGATCGTGAAATGACCTGTCTCGACTCCGGCGGGGGGATCATAAAAAGGGGAAAGGGCATTATTCTTATGTGATTGTTTTGGGATACCCGGTGGAATGGCACGGGTCCACTTGGGCGCCCGGGGGAAGAATTGCGAGTGTGCCGCCGGAAACGCTAAACTTGGGAATGGGAATCTGCGCATCTGCGCCCCATCGAGCAGCAAGTCTCCGGGCGGCGGGCGATGTGTCGGGTGTCAAAAGACCAAATGTCCAAATGTCTAAAGTACGAAGGCGAAAGGACGAGAAGAGGAGAAAGGGGTGGTGGGTTCGGTTTCTGCTGTGTTTTCTGAGCGATGCGACCGTTTCAAAGGAGGAGAAAGGCCACCATTCAGCATCGAGACCGAGGACTGGTGAAGGTCCTATGTATTTCCTCCGTTGGTGAAGGACCGCAAGGTGTCCTCTTGCTAAAGGGACTCGGTCCGGACTCCGCGATCTAGACTCCCCCGAAGGGGAGCGGCTATTCTGGCCAGCCCAGGCAGCAAAAGAAGAGAGAAGAAGGGCAAATTCTCGGAAAATGGGCCCGGGAACCTCCCTGATTGGAGCGAAAATCTCGGTCGCAGCTCTTCCGGCCGTCGAGCTCTTCCATAATCCCTGACCCCTTCGACCTCGGGTAAAGGTGGATGATGGCGAACGATCATTTGGTCATCTGACGGGCGGACTTCCGGCTATGATGTGCGGCTTTGGGGAAACACAAGAGGGTAAAGGCGAAAGCCTAAAGGGTGTCCTCCCTGTGCTGCGCGGACCGCCGTCGGCATCTGAACTTTCAGGAGTTTCATTCATTGTTGTTGTTGTTTTGAGTCACTTTTTTGAGTTGAGGGCGCGGAGAGGCGACATAACGATTGATGGGTTAGGAAACTCGAACAGAGTTCGGTTGATGCTTGCAACAAAGAAATCGATCCTGTCTTTCATTTACAGCAAGCCTCCTACGCTATAGTCGAAACGCGACCGCAACAAACATCATCGAGAGTTGACAATTCACCGACCGCGGCTGCTAGGCTGGGTGTTGGGCCGGTTATTATGTGGTCGGACGGTTCAACGCTCCTCCTCCGCTGCTCCGCCTCCGTGGGGGCGGGCATGTGGAGAAAGAAAAGGTGTACTGTAAAGAGTCAAGACGGGGGAAGTGTCCGGCACGAGTTATGATTCGATCGCTTCGCTGCTTTTCCAACCCAGTCACACTGCTTGCCGAGGGCACAGATTAACCTTTCGAAGGGAATTGCCGGATTTCCTCTCCAGAGACGGACCCGACCGTTTTCTGTTTCTTCCTGTCACGGCATCGACAATTGCAGTCTACGATTAGGGTGCGGAGGGAGAGTATCGTAGAGGCGTTCTGCTTTGAGAATGAAACCGGTTCTGTTGAAATTGTATGTTCATCTAGTCAGAAGATTGCAAAGTAACGTGCTTCGGAGGATTCTAGAGGCCGGGATGTGGGCCAAACAAAACTCCAGGCTCAAGAGCGCCCTTGGGCATCACAAGCAACTCACGGCCGCTGGGCCAGGCTCGAGACAGGCTCGGATTGACAGACTCCCGAAGAGCGCATCCGATTGGGGCGTCGGGACGAGATGGACCACGGAAGAACTCGTTCGTGGTGTGGAACGGGCAAACTATGGGAGTTCCCTCGGCTGGTTGGTGTTGTGACCGGCCGGAGGCATGGGATCATAAAAAGAATCAGTCGCGACCACGCGTGCGATCTTTTCATGATGGGATCATCCATCTCGCAACTCCTGCAGACTGCTGGAAACTATTGATCTGAACCTGAACAATTTCCGTTGACCACGGAAAACACTTGAACACATTCCTCCGTCAACCACTGTTACCTATCAAAACAACGGTGTTGACGTGTTGACTATACCATTCTGACCGCCTCTCCGTCGACTCCTATGCAATCCCGTGTTTGGACTTGGGAGTCGCGACCGACTTTTTCCATCGACTGGACCTTCAAGGACACACTTGAAGACCCTCCCGAGCTCAAACTGCACTGCACTGCAGCCCTTCCCGCAAACATCGTGCTTCCGAAGCGGTCAATTCCGCTGGTTATCCATTAGGGATCGCCTTGGATCGATTGGCCGATTTGCATCGAGGCTGGGGTACACAACTACACATTCCACTCTGTGGTCCCTTTTGCCCCGTTCACCGCAAGAGACAATCAGATTCTCCCCATCGGATCAGAATCAGATCCCCCGCTGCACCTCATTCTGCCCGCCCTGTCGGGGAAGCTGGAATATCATCAACTTCCCAGATCCTTTGGAGGTTAGCCGTAAGGGATGCCCATTCTCCTGGGGATCTCCAGCATTGCTCGGAAACCCGAAAAAACATCTGAGATCCAAGATCCTCGATCCATTTGGAGGCTTGGGTTATTGTGATCATTCCTCACCACAAGATCACCGTCGCCATTTGCGCCTGAGTCGTACTTTGTCGATTCTGATCTCTCGACTGTCATCGACCTTAAACAAAGCCATCCGATCTTCCCCCGCGGACACCGCGCAATCAAGGATCCGACTGATCGCGCCCTGGAGTTTCTAAGGGCGGCTGTCATAATTCTTCCAGCCCTTTTTGCACTCTTAATTTTCTTTTCCTTTTTTTTTTCCCGTCGGGGACCAGTGTGATTTGCTGATCCTCTCACGTTGATTGACGGATCGCCCGCATCACTGCACGGAAGCCGCTTCCGCCTGATTGTCCGGGCCTTTTTTGGTTTCTGATCTGGCCGAAAAAGGAGTCGCCAAAAACGAAAAATCCAAAAAAGGGAAAAAGAAAATAGGAATTATTTTTGAATAATTCCTGAATTTTTTTTTTACTTTTTCCTTTTTGAGTGTCTCAGTACCCTCGGGAACTGGCAAGGGTTACGGCGGCAGTCTAGAAGCCCTTTCCCCGGCTTTGCATCTTTTTAGATGCCACACACCGTCTCTTGACTGGGATTTCTGATAAACACGACTCTTATTCTCCTCGACTCATCCACTTCCGCTTTTTAATACCTGTCACCGTCTATTCCATCTACACACACCTCTTATATTCTCGCCTCTCTCCACTCTTCCCCTCTCTGACACACACTCAACTTGACGACTTTCCTCACCATCATCACCACACTCTCACCACAATGATCCCTATTCAGTCGCGGATACGCGACATGGCTCTGGCCAAGTCCAGTGCCGTGGCTCCTGTGGCCAGCACTGATCCCGCACAAGTCAGCTTCACCTGGAGTGGCAGCTCTTTTGAATGCTCGCCTCTCTCCAACCCATTTGCTCCTCCTCCTACGCCCACCGACTCTCTGCTCGACATCCACCCGCGCAAGTCTTCTTTCTCCAGCGAGCTTGGTATGGGCGCTGCCTGTGCTTTCCCCTCCTGGCCCAACCGAGAATCACTATCCACAGGCGACTGCCACGACTTCTGCACCAACGCTTATCTCTCCGACGAAGACCTGTTGTGGATGCCCGAGAACGCCGGCGCCGAGCCCCCGGAGCTGGTTGAGGATGTCCAAGAGATGGTTTCCTCTTTGACGATGGAGCAACAGCTGGCGCGCATGCGAGCTGTCGCCGAGGAAGAAGATCGCCTTCGCTTCCTCGCCAAGGTCGAGGCCCACGCTCGCGCAACCCAAGCTCTACGACAGACCAAGCAGGCTATGCACGACAGCGCCAACTCCAACTCCAAGCGCAAGAAGCGTCGAGTTGTCCCGACTCCAAAGAGACGCGCCCACTCGTCATCGGCCAGGATGTCAACCGTGACGCACTGAATGTGATCGCACCGATGTACTATACTCGGTGCGGCGCAGGCGCTCTCCGACTTGATGACTTTCGCTTCTGACTACTGCCTGGGTGCAATATCCTCTTGTCTTTCAACATACCCTTTCTTTTACCCTGCCCTTTTAACTTCGCTTCGTCTGCCATCAGCCACCAACACCATCTTCATCACCCCCCACGGCTATTACCCCTCCTCTGTGGAGCCTGGAAAGTGACCGCCCCCAAGGACCCCCATCGGGCTCCGAGTTGTTTATCGTGCACCCGTGATACTCCGCGGGTTGTGTCCACGAATCAGACGACGGGCCCTAGGCAGCTGCGAGATCCGTCAGCAGCGCCGATCATGGACGGTGCTCTCTCATTCTGCAACAAGGCCAGCATGGGAGTGCCCAGTGCTGAGTTGCGCAGTGCCCAATGCCCATACCACCAGCGGGGCCTTATCGCGCTATCTGACAAATTGACCATAGGCTCGGGGGCCTCCACTCCCCCGCGCTTACCTAATTTCTCAACGCTGTCGGCGCTTCCAGAAATCCCGGAGGGCAGCACTCCTCCTGTCTGTCCACTTGTCCAGACTGTCACAGCGTCACTCCGCGCTCTACCTTGCCTCCTCTTCACCGCTGGTTGTCCTTGGCCCTTTGACTCATACTGGTTACTTTTTCGCCTTCCCGATGAATTCCCTCCGACACCTTCTCGCATGGAGTTGCAGCCCTTGATCTTGTTTTTCCTCATTTTTGGTTTTCTCTGATGATTTGCTCTTTGACGCCTCGCTTTTCCCATTTCCTTGTCGTCTGACTCTCTTGCATTCCGAAATGGTCCCGGTGTTTTTTCTTCACTTGATTCCCCCCAAATCCTGTCTGCCTCGTTTTAGCGTCTCATGTCCCATAGCTTAGATACCCACTACTTTATTTATTTATTTTTTCCGATCCTTCCTAGTTATTTTCGTTCCCGATATCGCGCTTCATTTCTATTTTACCCGCTTCCGCGCACTGCGCGATCTGGGACTTTCCAAGCCCTGCGCACGCCATGCGCCACCTTCACGTTTCTTCCCCCCTCCCCCGTTCGTCGCCGCGACTCGCGATCCGCATCCGCGATCCGCGAGTGTCGGTGTGAGCTGGCCCCGTGTGAGGGACGGTACCCTCGTTGGGCACGCTTGGATATACTTGTTTGTTGGTCGGACTCTTGTTGTTAGGTCACCAGCAAGCTTTGACAATCGGAACAAGCCTCTCGAATCATGGTCCTGTTTGTATTCAAATGAGTCATGGTAAGCAGTAGTTGTCTCCGGACTGCAGATCTAGAAAACGTCGCACTCGTAAGCCTCGCCCGCCATCTCCGTACTGGTCTGTCTGTACAACACCCCCCGTCCCGCGATAAAAATGGAACAAGCCTCTCGCAATCCGCACCCCAGTCTCGACAAGGTCGAACGTGACCCTCGTGGCTTCAGCCCTGTCTTGCCTCCCCTGCCCAATCCCTGGCCCCTCGTGTAGATACGACGTGGTACTCGCGTATCGGGGAGAACGACTGGCCTGGAGGCTAGGGCCGTTTCTTCAGCGTTGGATGGATCATGGAGGGGCTGTGACTCGCGTCTACGGTCTGACGGACGGCCCTGCAGAGGACATGCAACGGTGAGATTGGGGGCAATCAGAGCCATGGACTTAGATTACATTCCTAGGTACGCTACGCAAAGTTGGGGTTGGGGTTTGAGTGGATGGGAATCTGTATACTGGTGTAGTTTGTACAGTAAGATGATAGTCATCGCACGATGCAACCAGATAAAGTACTCCGTATACGGGCTGTGATGCCAACCTGACAGTCAGGATCCCGTCCTCGGGATGGCGGCTTTCGATGGAAATCCCAGCACAATCTCAACCTGCGGAACGCTGTCCGTCCGAACTTTTCTGACAGAATACCAACCTAAGGTCAACAGCCTACGCCAGGGTAATTTCTGACGTTGGCACTAGGTTTCATTGCAGTCGTCGCGCCAGCGAACACATCAACTCGTATACTCACTTCCCTTTCCCTACCAGTACCAAGTACCCAAGCAACGGCGACTCCGGCCGCATCTGCCGACCTTCGCGCCTCACACTGGATGTATCAGGATGTACCAGAAGAGTCGGTGAATTGGACAAAAGTCCCACGCACCACCCACGGGATATCTCGATCCATCTATGAGCCGTGGTGAGTGGCGACGGCGGTATTTTAGCCATCGGTACTGATAGTGGTGAATGGGAGTACCGCGGTGATGGATTGAAATACGCCATGCAGGAGGAGGGCGCCGTGTCTGATCTTCACGATCGTGTGGCTGGATCTGGGTAAATACTGTAGCGAGGGCCGGTTAAATAGCAACGGCGTGCTACCGTGGGCATGGTGGGGTCTATCAGTTTTGAGAAACCGATCAGGTTCTAGATCCATCTTATCGGTCACAAGAGGAAGTGATAGCTTGAAAATTGTTTTGAGCCATCAAGTCAGAGCTCTGGTGATTAACCGACGTTAAAACGAGCCATTCCAAAAAAGCGAGTTCAAGTATACCCGCGACTGGACCGATTCTTCGGTCCCTCGTTTCCTCATGTTTGAACTGCTAAACTCCATACCTCCTCTCCTCTAGTAGTCTAGTCTAATTAAGCAATATGATCCACCCATATATCCCACATCTAAAACACAAGAAAAGGCCCATTATGCCCCTCATTCTCCCTCGCATAAGGAATCCACCCTCCAACCCGATGATACTCCCCCCTCGCCCAAAACGCCTTCAAAAACCGCAGCGCGGTAAAATTACACCATATCCCCATCGCCGCCAACAGCTCCCCAAACTTCCTCTCCACATCGCCCTGCCTCTCAGCCTCCCCCCAACACTCCGTCCCCGCAATGAAAAGCGGCACAAAGATATCATGCGAGAAGCTGTGCACCGGGCCCGCGGTGAGAAATTCAATCTCCGCTAGCAGCGCCGGCAGCGCGGTTCTGATCTCGGCGGTGGCTTCGGGAGCAGGCGCGAGGGCTTGATAGGCGTAGATCAGGCTGGCGTGGTGCACGGCGCGGACGATCGAGTGCATCCATTTCTGTGTGTTGGCGCCGTGTGTGCTGATTAGACGGGTTATGTCGGCTGAGGCGCGGGCGTGGGCTAGATCGACCTTAGTTCGCCAAGGGGCCATATCGATGGATGGGGGGTAGGATGTGGCGTGTCCGGTTTGATGGTACAGGGCGTAGCGACGTCTTTCTTCGGCGGTGATCTCGCGGAAGACCCCCGTAAAGGTGTGGAAGTAATGGTAATCGTCTAGGAGGGAATGCGGGCGTAACGTGTCTGCGATAAAGGGCTGCTCGATGGAGAAGGCGCCGAGGTTGCGGAAGACTTCGATGTCGGCGACTTCGCGGATGATAAAGTCGATTGCCGGGTTGGGCCGCTCGTTGTGTCTGTTGCGCCAGGTGTAGCGCTCGATGAGCACGCGGCAGGCGTGCAGGTGGAGGTTCCAGTCTGTTGAGCCTGGGATGAGCATCTCGCCGTAGCAGAGGACGAGGGTTGTTGCGAGGATTTCGATGAGCGTTGAGTCTCGCGCTGGAAGGTCGGTGGTTGAGTGGTAGTTTGCTAGCTCGGTGTTGATTTTCTGGTTGAGCTTGTGGAGACTTGCGTCGCGGAGCCGATGGTTGATGCTTTGCGTTGTACTTGCTACCGGGAGAAGATTCGATGATGTGAATGATAAATGTGCTGCTGCGACGCTGAGGATTGACAAGCCCAGGCACCTGGAGTGCTGGGCAAGAGGAGTGATGACCTTTCGCCAGGGATGGTCGGGTCGGTCAACCCAGGTCAATCGGGGTGCGACCTTGATGTTGAAGTGGGAGAATAGATTGCGGGATAGGATAGCTGGTGTGTAGCTATCGACTAGAGATCTGTCGGCCGTTGGCGAGGGCGTTCCTTCAGCCGAGGTTGGGGAGATACACGGGACATGATGATCAGTATCTCGTCCGTTGGGAGAAGATCTTGCACTGGGAACGAGAGGACCGCTCGCAGATCGACTCGTGTCGCTAGACTTAAGACTAGATTGACTGATTGATGATGATATCTTGGAAGGCTTCGCTATCCTCGAAACACCGGAGCCCCATTTGAGTTGAATCGCATCATACCCCGGGCACTGGTAGTCCCGAATGGTACATTTCTGGCACCGTGGAATCGTTCGATCACATTTGATCCGGCGCTTGGTGCATCGCCGGCAATCTAAAAAGGTTAGAAAGGATCAATAAGAGGTACAGTAGGCAGTGATCGCATTACCTTTGCCAGCGGTTTGCCGATCCGGGGGTAGGGCGGAGATGCGGACGTTCAGCATTCTTTCGGAGTCGGTTCGATAGGCTTAGGGCCGGAATAGCCGATGGTTAGGCATGGCCCTGGTTCTCGGATGGAACTGATGGAGGCGTTTAACTAGACATTTCAATTGCCGGCTACTCTCTGGCGTCTGATGGTGCTTTTTTCGTCCAGCGAAGCGGATTTCTCCTTTTTGTGACCCCGCAAAAAGGAATTGGGAGCTGTGGAGCCTTCGGGAGCCAATGAGACGATGGTTGGTAAGGTACCTAACCGACATGCGACATCATCAAGAGCCGCTTCGAATTTCCTTCTACATGCCACATGGAATGCATTTGAGGCTTTTGGTTTGTTACATTTGCCCTTCTTCATTTCATTGAGAGAGAAGAAGAGTTCCTTGCCAGAGAAGCCCTTCCATGTTCAATCAATACACGAGATGTTTCGATTATAACATGAGCCCAGCTAGCTTCGCAGATATTCTCTCACAGCATCTGCCCACTTGTCTCCATTCTTGTAGGTGAACATCTCACGCACCCTTCCATTTTCAAGTCCATCAATAGCCTGAGCAAGATCCTCGCCACTGCCTTCGGCTTTGATATCCTGAATTGGATAGAGATAAGTGTGGAAAGCAAACACAATCGCTCCGGAAACAGGGAGTCGGTGCAAGGTTTGGCGCTCGCAGCGCAGGAAGGTCTGTAAAAGAGACAAGGCTGAGTCGTAATCCTAGAATTCATGGGGTTTAAGTGTCAACTTACCTTGTCCAAATCCAGGTCCTCCACAGATAATTTCTTCAACTTCCCCTCGAACGCTGATTTACTCTTATCAAAGTTCGAAAAGAGCTCCTCGTCCACAGTAAGACTCCAGTTGACGCGTTTCACGAAGCGACCGGGCTCAAGTCGAGCAAAGAACCTGTCCATGCTTTTTTGCAATTTCTCCTTGTACCCCGGCACCGGCCCGTGGATATCGGCTAGTTTTTTGCCGATTTTCTCCTTGGGTTGAAACCCAGACGGGAAGCAGGCAGCATAAGCTTCAAGGACATACACTTCTTCACTGTCATCGCCTTGCTTCTGAGGTAGAAGGATGAAGAAGTCTTCGTCGACGTTCTGGGCAATCGTTTTCAAAGCGACGTGTAAATGCGTCGAATCAGCCATGGTCACCGGCAGACTCTGATGTGTTACCGAGTTCTTTGCCATCGTGAAGGAGCCATATTCGTCCTCGCAGGTCTTGAAGATGGACGGATAGCGGACGGGTATATAGGTCTCAAAAAGGTAATTGTATAGCTCTTGCACTGCGCGCCGGATCCTCACGTCTGACTCATCGGTAACTCCCACGACATCATCAGGGTACTGTTGGAGAAGAGATTCTCGGAGACGTAGACGCTCGGAATACGTCCTGTCAAACAGCAACAAGTCGTTGCGGTCCACGTTCTCAATTCCTGTTTCGACACAGAGCACTTAGTTGCTGTCTGGGAAGTGGGCATTTGAACCATAGCACGTACCCATTGTCAAGTGATATTTTGGCTTAAAAGGACGAAAGGCAGGCGGCTCCGCGGAGTTCAAGTCGAAATCGTTGACTGGTTCAATATTGACGGATTCATTTGGCTTGACCTGACTGGCGACTGGAGCTCTTGTGGTATCCCTAGAACCCAGATAGTACTGTACTACAAGGATGACCACCGCCATACTCAAAGCCCAGCAGAGCAATGAAACCGGATTCGCCGCCAGAAAAGGTATTGGCTGAAGAGTCAATGGCCATTTTGAAGTGCTGACGGAGTCAAGCGGCCGATTGTCCATTCTTCTGCCTGTATCAGCAGAGACTTTCGTGGGTCCAAACGTAGGCTCTGGTCTAGGATTTTGGAGATGAAAATGGAATTTCTGTCCAGACAAGAAGGGAAATTCCAGGTATGAAACTACAAGCCGGGCGAGAATGGGTTCTCCATCCGATGTCGGATTTGTGGGGTAACCGCTCCACGGTGAAGTCTCTCATCACGTTTCTCGTGCTTGGGATCAGGAATAGATGGGATATCGAAAGTTGGTTGACACAAAACTCTGTCTCTTAACTATATTTCATTGGCAGTTCAACTAAGAAAAAGACTTATGCTCCACTTGTGCTCTCATTTTCTCTTCATAGTTACCAGATTGGGTCTAGCCAGGCTGTCCCATCCAATCAAATCCAATGACGAGCAACGACTTTGCAAAAGAGCTAAGTAAATGTACCAAAACCCAGTATATCGAAGAGTTCAATCGAGATCGACAGAATTAACACTATGGAGAGTTCTTAAGCTGGGAAAAGGTTCTCTTTCTTTATTTTTGAGCAGTTCGATCTACGAGTTCGTAAATGATACTTTTGCACCTGAGTTCGTCGAGAAATGCCCGTTCACACCTGAGCATGCTCACAGCCATGGGATTTAGTTGGCAAATAGAATGCTTGAGACATCGACAGAAAGCTATATTGTTACTATCAGTTCATCATACTCACCTCCTAGATTCCACGGGCACAACTGCAACTTATGAAAGGCTAGAGTGGGACCCAGAAGGGCTGCAATCGAGATCAAGTTGACTGCAAACCGAGAATTACCCGATCAAAACCTGAATTGAATCTTGATGACCGCTGACAGAGTGGAGTTGCAGACTGGAAACTCTGACGAATCCTTTTGAGTTTGATACACGCCCCTCACTACATGCTAACACCTGAGCTTGAACAACCCGGGCATTTCTAGATAAGGGCGCTTGAACATAGGCATCCTGCGGCATTTCTGTCTCCTGCAGTTTAATCTTGACGGAGATGGAGATTTTCCTTCGGTAGACTCCTGTTTGGCAGGCCCTGCGCCGTTTGTCCTCTTGGCCTATAAGTTACCTGGTGACAAAACTCCTGTCCATCAGCGAACGTAGGCGCCGCGAATGGACAGAGGATTTCAGCGCCGGCGGAGACATCCGCGCAGATCGCCTCCCCTTGGATCCAGCCCCGTTATTCTACGCTTTCAACCTCCCATTTATCGCTGTCTACAAGGATACTACATCCTCGCAGGCGCAGAAGCAGCCCACAAGTTCTGCATCGCAGCTAACCTGAAAAACAACGCGACGCTCAAAGCCGCTAAGACCGACTGGATAATAGGCCCTGTCCTCGCCTCTGACTCCAACGCGCGCAGCGATCACTAGTCCGCACCTATAACAACCACACAGGAGCGAACGTCACGACCAAACTCAGTACTTTCTGCACCAGCGGTCTGTTCCCTTCCGAGACGGACAGAACCTGCACGCCTAAACGCCTAGACTGTATTGCCACAGACCACATCAAGCTCTCGCTATAGCACGACGGACACGTGCGCAGATACGTCTAAATTGCCAACAGACCCAGTTATGCCCCTTCCTAAGCCCTGCTCACGGCCCGTGAAGCTAAGCTCGACAATCCCTCGCGATCCTCCCTCGAAGACGACGTCGCATACCGCGCAGCCCTCGTGGCCCTGGCTCCCGAGCTGAATCCCCTCATAAGCGACATCAAAGCCGCCACGGCTAAGCTCCCAGCCAAACCCAATGCTAACACCTTCCCGGTCCTCATCAAATACAGCCAAATCCTAGAAGAGGCCAAAGCCGAAGAGAAAGCCCTCCAACGACACTGCGCAGAGCTTATCCAGACCTGGCAGTCCATTGCCAACCGCATCAACGCGCTCCCCGACGCCGTCATACGGATCACGGAACCTATCTTCAACCCCTTCACAGAAAACCTCATGCACCTCGCTGCCCTCAAAGCCCGGGCTGACCGGCTGCTCGGTGACGATGACATCCCTCAGGAACTACGCCAGCTAAGAGGCCTCTGTCTCCCCCGTCTCCTACTTCTTCCTTTGAAAGAAGGGCAAGGGGCCTGATCTGGAGCTCGGGGCTGTTCAAGACCAAGTAACGCAGGCCGACCTGGACCGGCTCGAACAAGCCTTGAGCCCTTGACCAACTTGACGAATAGAGTGATAGATCCGGAGAGTGAGAAGGGAGTCAAGTGGGTGAGCAGGGTGTCTTCATCTTCGAGGTGTTCAACACTTACTAGGGGCTTCAAGTGTTCAATCATGGGGCGAGGGAGATAGGTACTCGAGCTAGGAGCTGGGCTTGTAAAGTTCGTGAACCAAATTTTCGAAGTGGACCTAAGAGGCCAACTATGATATCATCTATATTTATCAGGCCCATGTATATACCCATATTGTGAAGCGGAGACATCCTGGGGCTACTACGATCATTACCCCAAGGCTTCCAAGCATCGCAGGTTCGCAGTTCGCTCATCCTGAATCTGATAAGATGCCAACAAGGCCAGCCGATACTATGATTGAGAGGTCGCTGTAGAGCCCTCACACGATGACATTGAAGGTTGAAGGAATAAAAGACCCGAAGGATTCCCTGGTGAGCGTCTTTACATGCTATTGCTGCGGATGGGAGTTCACCTACGTTGCTTAAGAACAGGGGATTACTAAATTTTAATTGACGCCCCCTCTGCAAATTTCGACCCCCCTCCTGCCTGAAAACCCCTAGTATCCTCTTCCTACTACTCTTCCAACTACTCTTGAGATCCAAAGGGTCAATGGGACATGCCCCTTCCATGCTATGGGAAGTAGACGGTCTGAATACGGGAGTGGGCGCTAGGGTTTGCACATGACCATTCGTTCATAAGGGACCCGGAGACGGCGGAGAGTCCCGCGTGGCCGAAGTCGTATGAGGAGGCCCGAGCAGGGCCGGATGCCTCAGGCCGAAAAAGCTCCTGGGATCACACTCTTCCAACTAACTCTTTCGGCTACTCTTTCGAATATTACTTCGAATAATCTGCTACTTTAGTTCTTATAGTTTAGTATTCTTCTTTATGTATAAAGGCTATATACCCTGGAATGATATAGATAAAAGCGAGATTGAGTGTAGGAGATTGGAAGATAGAAAGGCAGGCGGTGAGTGGTGTAGGCTGTAGCCTGAGGCCAGTGAGGCGGGGTAATTAGGGCGGTCAGGTTCTTAGGCCAATAAAATCAAAAGTTGATGCCTTAATGCCTGAATTCTGCCTGAAAGCCTAAATTTTCAGGCAGGATGGGTCAAAATATGGGGTCAATTTAGTAAACCCCTATAGATAACACTAAATAAGTAGACGAGTAAACGCGGTGAAGGGTGACTAGAGCTGTTAGGAATCAGGTTCACTTCTTATATTATCGATTATCTCTATCTTGATGCCTGATTTCCTGAAATCCAGGCATTAAAAGGTATGGGTCAAAATATGCAGAAGGGGGTCAATGTAGTAATCCTAAGAATATATTTATAGAGATGAGCGGCTGACCAATCAGAGTGCACCGGTGGCTTAGGGGTAAAGCGTGGGATTGCAGATCCTAAGATCAGGCGTTCGAATCGCCTTCGGTGCTTTCTTTTTGAAGCCTACTTTTTGGATCTACATTTCCGGTCAAGGTTCAGTAATATGACAAGATGAAGATGAAACAACCTATTATCCTGGCCAGGGTTGTAATCAGGAGGTCTAAGTACTCGCCTGGTCGTCTGGTGTATCACATTGACTACTCCGTAGATGATGCCAGTTCCCAGGGTTGAGTAGTACTTGGATTCTTCATAACAGAAATCACAGGCTTACCCGCGAATACGTGATGTCTCTGTAAGTTCAAGAGTATTCTGTAGTCCGTGGGCATCTCATCCAGACACTATTCCGTAAATCCGAGAGCCCTTCGCCGACGGCTTCATTCAGTGGATTAGGTCTGTCCTGACCCACACACGAGGCCGAAAGTCGCCTCTCACGGGCCGGAAGAATTTTTAGCAGCAGGAGACGATGCCTAACTCAGTATATCGTTCCCTCCGGAACCACTTTTTTTTCTTGCACTCGGCATCTGGGATTGATGACGTGCCGGTTTGTCAGACCGTAGCTTCCATGATGATGAGTTTTAGTTTCTGCTGTAGAATTCGATCGAGCTGCGCCAGAGAGCGTTTGCTTGAATTGAAGCATATTCCAGGTTCGCGGTAGCAGGGCCTTTACAGGCCATTCTGTATCCTCTTCACCATGGAGGGCAAATCCACCCTCCGGCGAGCATCGACAGCGCCATCCATCGCGCAGACATTCTCACCGTGCCGCGAAGCCCTCTTCGTCACAATAGTCTGCATGGCCCAATTCATGACCCAAACCAACGTCGGCGTCTGTCTATCAAATCTCGACATTCTCGGCACCAGCTTCGGGGTCACTGACACCGGCATCCTGAGCTGGTTCCTGGCCGGCTACTCGCTAACCGTCGGCACATTCATTCTTATCTTCGGGCGATGCGGCGATCTCTTCGGCTACCGACGTATTTTTTTATCAGGCTTTCTCTGGATCGCGGTCTGGTCGCTGGTCGCCGGGTTGAGCGTGTACTCTAATCATGTCTTGTTCATTTTCGCGCGAGTCCTGCAGGGCATCGGTGCTGCGATGCTCTTGCCGAATGGGCTGGCCATCTTGGGCGCGACCTATCCGCCGGGTAAAAAGAAGGCGATGATATTCGCGCTGTTCGGGGCTGTCGCGCCGAACAGTGCCGTTCTGGGCGCCGTTTTCAGCGCCATCTTCTCGCAGCTCGCGTGGTGGCCGTGGACGTTTTGGACACAGGCGATTGTGGCGGTCGTGTGTGCTGGGCTGGGGCTGTTCGTTGTCCCGTCAATTCACCATGATACCTCACCCGATACGAGTACCTGGGGGAACTTGCTCAAGGCGCTTGATGCGGCGGGCGCGTTCTGCGGTATCGGCGGGCTGGTTCTGGTCAATATCGCGTGGAACCAGGCCCCCGTGGCGGGCTGGAGTACTCCATACGTCTATGTAATATTGATTATCGGCGTACTGCTGATTACGGGGTTTTTCGTGATCGAGTTCCGCTTCGCAGAACACCCTCTTATCCCATTCCATGCGTTTAGCCGGGACGTCTCGTTCGTGCTGGGTTGTGTCGCGTGTGGATGGGGCGCATTTGGCACGTGGATCTGGTATTTCTGGCGATTCCAGATTGAGTATCGACACACGAGCCCTCTGTTGGGATCAGCCGAGTTTGTGCCCGCGGCGCCGGTGGGCATCATTGCATGCTTTGTGACGGGACTTTTGATTGCACGAGTGCGGCCGGGATGGATCATGGTCATGTCGATGACGGCCTTTACGCTGGGGAATATCTTGACGGTAATCGCGCCTGTACACCAGACGTACTGGGCTTTGACCTTTGTGTGTCTGCTGGTGATCCCGTGGGGCATGGACATGTCATTTCCCGCGGCGACATTGATGTTGTCGAACTCCGTGGAGCGGAAGCATCAGGGTATCGCGGCGTCATTGGTCACCACTGTGGTCAATTATAGCATCTCGTTGAGCTTGGGCTTTGCCGGGACGGTGGAGGTGCATGTCAACAAGGGGGGGAAGACGCCCGAGGATGTGCTGAGGGGTTATCGGGGGGCATTGTACTTTGCCACGGGACTTGGTGCGTTGGGGATTGTTCTCAGCGTGGTCTTTACCCTGAAATGCTATTGGGAAGAGCGCCGATCCCGGCCTGTTGATGATGGAGCAGCCGAGGAGGCGTCTGTGAGCACACTGGCTGAAGCCTATTGACCCTATTGACCCGGAATACTAGACAAGTACAATTAACGTAGATTAAGATATGTAATTGCCGCTATCAATCTTGATCAATCTCTGACCATCTGCATCAGAGACAGCGTACGGTAGTACTCGGCGGCCCAAGTGACCTCGGGCATAGATCAGAGATCGATCGCGCCTCGACCAGTTCGACGCATGCTACTTTATTCACCATGTCATTCATCACGAGCAAACTTGCACGATCCTCGCCAGATCTTTCCTCCAAGCACAAAGTTCCCGCAGGGATGAAAATAGAGTTTGCTAGCGAGACACGGACGGGAATTTTCGAACCAACCTCGGGCCAGCGCGATTATTATCGATCATATCCATCATATCAATCAGATAATCTGGTCCTCACCGGGTCCGCAGAAATACCTAGCTGAGGCTAGGTGGAAACAAATATTTTCCATGAACCAAGCCACGTTATTCAGATCCAAGCCAGTTTCATTTCAAACAATCCACCACGTGCAGCCTGCAGGGGAGCAATCGAAGTGGTTCCACCACGGAAAACGATGGCCGATGGCCGTGAAGGGTGGTACGATTCTTGCAAGGATACACCAGGTCATGATTATTCTACATACTACATCTTGTACTGTCAGCCTGTTCAAAGTCCTCGGTCCTAAAGCCATACCTATGGACAGACTTGAGCTGTCAGAATCTTGGCCTGTTGTTTCTTTTAATGTATGTAGGTACTGTATCATTTCTGCGGGGACACGGGTGGATTTTGTTCTATTTGACTTTTTGCTTGTTTCTGGTTCGCATGCCGTGATCCTCCGTCGCTCTCCGTCATGACCCGGAGTGTGTGTGGTAGCACTTTGTCACGATGCGCTGTCGCAGTACGTGGCCTCCCTTGTCGATCGTGGATCTCTCATGGGCTGACCACCTAAGTATGGCATTCGAATGGCCTCTTTCCTCCACTTTCCAGTCCACGCTGCACCGACGCAGACATTGCAGACACGAGCGGCTATGCGGCACCGGTGGACGATTGAGTTTGCGAGGGTGGAGTGGCTGTCCACTCGACGAGTCGACACAGGGGATTCCTCGGAGCTTGATCAGATACCGGACGAGGCGGGGGCTGGTCCTGTGGGATATCGCGCTAGTAATTTTCACTTCAGCCGGGTCCGACAGGGACGGTGGGACTAGCAAACTCACACGGGCCCTTATCAATCAGTTTGCGCCCCTGTTTGAATTGATCTTCTTTTCCTTCCACGGTCTTGATCTGGATATTCTCTCGCGGTGTATTGAAGTGACCCCCGACGCAACACCGCCACTGTCAAGATGGGTAATAATCCAGTATTTGCCGTCACGGGTATGTGATTCTTATGGCATTGTGAAACTATCATGGTAAAGGAAAGCACTGACTCAATTGCGACCGTGCAGTCTTTTTCGTTCTATTTCGAGAATGTCTCGAGACAACAGTGGTCATCTCGGTGCTTTTGGCGTTTTTGAAGCAAACGCTAGGGGGCGAGGAGGACAAGAAGACGTATAAAAAGCTAGTGAAACAGGTAAGTTGTTTCTATCTCAGTGCTTCAAATCATGCCTGAAGAACGCACCACTAACCCCGCCATAGGTCTGGCTTGGATGTGGCTTAGGCGTGGCGATCTGCCTCGCCATTGGCGCCGGCATGATCGGTGCTTTCTATGGCCTGGGAACAGATACGTTCTCCGCCACGGAGGATATCTGGGAAGGCGTGCTGGGAATTCTCGCCTCGATCATTATCACTGTCATGGGCGCTGCCCTGTTGCGGGTGTCGAAGCTTCAGGAGAAGTGGCGTCTAAAGCTTGCAAAGGCGCTGGAGCACGAGCACAACCCGAATGAGTCGCGCAAGGGCCGTTGCAAGCGATGGACGGAAAAGTATGTGATGTTCATGCTGCCTTTCATCACCGTGCTCCGTGAGGGTCTCGAGGCAGTCATCTACGTTGGTGGTGTCGGCTTGGGCCTGCCCGCTTCATCTTTCCCTCTTGCGGTCTTCTGCGGTCTACTTGCTGGATTTGTTGTTGGTTATATTATCTACCGGTAAGTTGCATGCAGACATGTTCCATCAACGGGCAGCGGTTACTAACGCTCGTCTGAAACAGCGGTGGACGAGAGACATCTATGCAGATCTTCCTGATCATTTCAACCTGCTTCCTCTACCTGGTCGCCGGTGGTCTCTTCTCGCGCGGTGTCTGGTACTTCGAAAACAACACCTGGAATCACCTGGTCGGCAGCGATACCGCCGAGGTCGGCTCGGGCGCTGGATCGTACGACATTGACAGTAGCGTGTGGCATGTCAACTGCTGCAACCCCCTGATCAATGGCGGTGGTGGTTGGGGTATTTTCAACGCCCTGTTCGGCTGGACCAACTCGGCCACCCTCGGGTCGGTCCTTGCATACAACTTCTACTGGATTTGTGTCATGGTCGGCTATGGGCTGATGATGTGGCGGGAGCGCAACGGACCCCTGCCCTACTTGGACCCAGCAGCGAAGAAGTTTGCAACTGCCAAGGGTCGGGCAAAGGCGTTCGTCTTCCGCACCACGTGGGATGAGCCTTACTCTGATGAGCCCCCAATGACTGGGCCTTCTCGAGTCAGTGGTGCAAACCTCGAAGCGGGTGTTCTGCAGACCGAAAAGGGTGCCGAGGCTGGGGTGTCTCCGGTGACACGACATCCGTCGGTTTAGCCAGTGATTGATGGCAGAAAATACTTCTTTTCTTTTACATTGTACATGCATATTGTGATATAGATTTAGCGGTGAATATTTCGAGACCCAAAAAGTATGGAAAGGCTTTGATACATTCTGAGAGATTTGGCGTAGACTCGAGAGATTCCCGAGACTTTCCCCACGGAAGGATCTTCAGCTGCAAGTTGAGATTTTTCTCCGTTGCGGTATTTTCCCACTTGCAAATTCCCACACCACCAGCAGGTGGTATAAGCTAACTCGTTAATTTGCCCAGCTCCATTGCATGATTTCGCACGCTAGCCAGCGCCAGGCTCAGCAGAGCTTAGCGGGCAGTCACTCTGGCCGTCTTATTGGTGGCCCCACTGGCTTGGCCCAAGGTTGTTGTTCTTTTTTTTTTTGCCCTTTCGATCCCTCCGTTTGGGACTTTGGGTCACGTTGGCTCTGCTCTTCGCCAATCGACGTCCCAACGCCCATCAGATTACGGAGTATCGTCTGGAATGCAAGCCACCGAATTTCTCTCGGCCGTCTCGGCTAATCAATCAAATCAATCAGATACGCTGCGTGCCGCACACAACCCCCAAATCTGAAGGTGAAATGCCTTCTGGTCAAAAATTGGACCATCCATGCGCTTCCAACACTAAGCTCTTTGCCAAGGCCTCAGGGTCCTCTGGGCATTTTCTCCACGACTGACCCCCCAGGACTCAGCTCGGTTGTATCACGAGGGAGAAGGATAGCAAACAACAAGAAGGACCGCCAGAAAAAAGGAAAAATTACGGAGATGCAATGGGGTCTCCACCTCGGCGTCTCTCCTTGGTTCACCTCGCAAGCCATCCAAGGGGTCCGAGCGACTCTGGCGACTGACCGTGGGATTTGCAGTTTGTGGGCTCTATTTTCACTGTTTTTTTGTGTACGGCGAGGTTTTGGCTCATACGCCCCACTCCCAAACTCTGCGCAAGTGCGCATGGCACGGCAAGATCGATAATCTTATCATGGCCAGTTCTGTCCGGTGGTGCGAAAACCCAACGGGTCTGGCGTTAGTCACGGACCAGCGTGGGAAAGGTGGTTCGAGCTCTGGCTTCATGACACGCTTCTAGTCCTGCTTTTCCTCTTCTCTATACTACTACTCTCTCACACTCTGCCCCCCCTCTTCCATCCTCAGTGCCGCAGACACGGGCTTTGAAATCCCCATCGCCATGGTGACTTCAGTAGGCGGCCTGCTGGTGCGCCTCGTGGCGGCACTGTGCCTTTTCCAGTACGTCCAGGCCAAGACCGTCACCTATGATTTCAATGTCACCTGGGTCACAGCCAACCCGGACGGTCTATACGATCGAAAAGTCGTCGGCATCAATGGCCAATGGCCCCTGCCAGTAATTGAAGTGGACAAGGGCGACCAGCTCGTCGTCAACATGTACAATGGCCTCGGCACGCATAGCACGTCCATTCATTTCCATGGCATGTTCCAGAATGGCACCAACGATATGGATGGCCCGTCTATGGTCACCCAGTGTCCTGTCGTGCCCGGTGCTTCAATTACCTACAACTTCACGGTCAATCAGAACGGAACATACTGGTATCATTGCCATACCGATTATTGCTACCCGGATGGGTATCGCCAGGCATTGATCGTGCACGACAATAGCTCGTACTTCAACAATATGTATGATGAGGAATTCACCATTACGATGAGTGATTGGTACCACGAAATGATGGAGGACATCAGGTTCATCGACAAAACCAATCCGACCGGCGCGGAGCCCATCCCCAATGCCTTTTTGGTCAACGACACCCAGAACAGTAGCCTTCCTGTTGAGCCAGGAAAGACGTATTTGCTGCGGTTGGCCAATGTGGGTGCATTCGTGGCGCAGTATTTCTATATCGAAGACCACAACTTCACAATTGTCGAGGTCGACGGAGTATATACGGAGCCCACCGAAGCCAGCATCCTCTATATTGCCGTCGCACAGCGATATGCAATTCTTGTGACAACCAAGAACTCGACTGAGAAGAATTACCCTATCGTGACAGTGGCAGACTCTCAGCTGCTGGACAAGATTCCCACGAACTTGCGGCTCAACAGCACCGATTGGCTCGAGTATAACAAAAATGCCGACCACCCTCAGGCCACTATCACCGTGGACACTGCCTCTGATCTTGATCCTCATGATGACATGAGCCTCGTGCCCCATGATCACATGGAACTGCTCCCCGAGGCCGACATGGTCCTCAACCTGACCGTCTCTATGATGAATCTTGACGACGGCGCCGGCTACGCTTTCCTCAACGACATCTCCTATACCAAACCCAAGGTCCCCACCCTCTACACCGTCATGTCCGCCGGCGATCTCGCCACAAACGCCGAAGTCTACGGCGATTTCACCCACTCAATGGTGCTGGGCCACAACCAAGTCGTCGAGATTATCCTCAACAACGGCGACAAGGGCTCGCACCCCTTCCACATGCACGGGCACAACTTCCAAATGATCGACCGCGCTCCGTCCTACGGCAAACACTTCTACGACTACGCCGACAGCGACCCACTCGCCTACGACCCGAACAACCACACCGCGTTCCCGACGTACCCAGCGCGTCGCGACACGTTCGTGCTCCCACCGCAGGGCTACTTTGTTATCCGCTTCGTCGCGGATAACCCGGGCGTGTGGTTTTTCCACTGCCACATCGACTGGCATCTGCAGCAAGGATTGGGAATGACTTTGGTCGAGGCGCCACTCCAGTTGCAAGAATCCTTGACTATCCCGCAGAACCACTACGAGGTGTGCGATGCAGCGGGCGTCCAGTACAAGGGTAACGCGGCGGGCAACACGAAAGATTATCTCGACCTGTCGGGCCAGAACAAGCAGCTTGGCTGGCTGCCCGCTGGTTTTACCACTAAGGGTATTGTGGCGATGGTCTTTTCATGTGTGTCCGCGTTTCTGGGTATGGCGTTTATCACTGTTTACGGCGCGTCGGGGATTAAGCAGGCGAATCAGAAGAAGGAGACCAAGCAGGGAGACGGGACTACGTCGACGGATAGTTGATTGCGAGAATTCTGTATGTAGATTTCTGTTTGCATGTGCATATGTGTTGGTAATGTTCAAAAAGTTGTTTTCGTCCTGGAAGGCTGGGTTGGTCGGTTCACTTGTAACGTGGTGTCCATTGACTCCAGCGCTCGATCCCGCTCATCAGGTACTCCAGACCTTTGATATACTTGGCCACATCAGGTCTCAACGTGCCCGCATTCTGTCGTGCAATCCCTTCGCCGGATTGCTTGAGGACAACCTCTAGCTCCCGACAATACGAGTAGAGCAATCTCTTACAAGCCGGGAATGCCAAGCCCGTCTCCTGGGCTAGGACGTAGACGGCCGAGAATGGCTGGGCTCCATCCGTAGGGTCCTCCTGGTAGACTTTCCACTCACGGTCCCAGCTGAAAATATCATTCAGCACGCCCATGAATCGGAACGCGCTGCTTTCCAACTCAGCCATCTGCCCAAGTTCTGATGGACTGAGATGAAGTTTTGCGCCGAATCGGATTAGTGCGGCGTAGAATCTGTTGTTTGGGTTTGAGTCTGGACACCAGTTGACATTGGTCAGGGTTGAGACTCACGTTCTTCCTACATCTACCTCTCGCGCTGCAAGGTAGGGACCTAAATGCGCCACGGACAGACGTTCCTGCGCCGTCTGCGCCTGTAACAGCGTGCAGAACCCCTCGACCAGATCACCTGTGAGCACGTCGTCTATGTCTCGCATAGCGTGTAGTGTATCCGACAACATCCACTCGATGCAGACTTCTCGGTCTGCTGAGTCCTCGCCGCGCGCAATGCGTATGACTCGCTCGCGGTACGATAACATGTCTGACAAGCTCATCTTCTCTAGTTGATCTACTCTTCGTCAGCATGGGCCTAATCTCATGTGATTTTTCTGCAACTCACCATCAATCAGCAATGCCAGATAATGCATCTTACACGTCCCCTCTACCCGCTCGTCGAGTGTGAGTGGGAAAAACTGGCTAAATGCCTGCGAAAATCCCACCGCAAAGAAAGCATGTCTGGCCTTCTCGCTGGGGAATTTCCAGTGCTGCGCAAAGTAGGGCTCGACCTGTCCCTGGATAGTTCGCCAACCTAGCGGATGCTCTTTGGAGTCTAGGCGGCTTGGGGGTACGCCATAGTGGTGGTGAGAGAGATTGCGTGCTGTAGAAGATTGGCGGCCCTTGAGTGAGATAAAGGTGGATGGTGTGAGCCGCTGCTGAAGCTGGTGGCTTTTATGAAGCTCATTCGTGTACCATCTTCGAGCTAACGTCCTCGTGCAGCTTCGGAGGAGCTGCATGGTCAAGCGAGCATGGAAAGGGGTAGATTTCGTTTTCTGTGATTGGATACCGTCACTTTGGATGATTCAGCTCGAGTGTCAATTGTGTCGTCTGCAGCAGTCCCTCCATGAAATAGGCACAGTCTGGTCTTCAAAATTGGCCTGCCAGTCGCAATCCATGGATGACCAGCCGATACGGTAGATAAGCTCAGTGCACGGACCAGCCTTGTTGGCTGATGTCACCAACAGTCACCGATCACCGATCTGCTTAATTCAACGACAACCACAAGCTTGTTCTTGGTGAGTCGCGCAGTGCAAGTAATTGTTGGAGCTTTGAACTAACCAATAATGCACTCCTAGGCCCCGAGCTCATCGACAAATCTCCTCCCATTGACAAACACCGGAATCCTCGGCATCCCACCAAGATCGACTGGAACATCCCCCAGCTCAAACCTGAAAGCTATGCCCTCGTCATAGCTTACCTATGCCATCCCTTGTTCTCCCTGGACGCTTAAATCCTCGCCTGGGTCAATCGCTTCGCACATCCAAGATCTGCTGCCAAAATCGTTTCCACACTAGAACCCATTTAAGCCCACACGCTCTGTCAACACACCTGACCATGCCCCTCCCCATAAGCCAAACACGTGCCCCCTGGCGCAATCTCATCGACTCACATCTTGAGAAAGCCAAGGGCTACGATTTTACTATTGCAACCGTTGGCTATGACTCCAAGAAGAACCCGGTCCCTCGCGTCCGAACCTGCGGTTTCCGCGGCTTCTTCCCCGAGCTGGAGCTTCATCCGAGCGGGCAAAACGATTTGGATGGACAGATTGAGGATGGTGGAAATCCCAATCTCTTCGAGAGTGACATGTTGGCTTTCACCACGGACGTACGAATGGAGAAGCTAGGGCAGCTGGAATCAACGGACGATAACATCGAGGCCATGTTCTGGTGGAAGGAGGTAATGGTGCAGTGGAGGATCAAAGGCAAGGCCTATACCATTGGTAGTCCCAATCCGGATTCCGAAAGGGAGGGTTCGCTTCGACCGGAATTATTCGCGGCCCTTCGAGTGAAGGAGGATTACGGTGGTGATCTCAGCAGCGATGCGGATAAATGGACGTGGGAGAAGTCTGTAACCAAGTATTTTGCGAATCATTCGCCTGTTATGCGTGGTAAGTTATGTCTGTCTTAGAGGCTGGCTGTCTTTTTCGTTTGGTGTTCCCTTGTTTGGCTCCTGCCTTCCTTTTTGGCTGCCTTGTTGACCAAGACATCCTTCACATGTCGTTGTCTTGATTTGGCAACCATCGTTTCTTTGCTGCCTCTACCTGCTCGGTTGATATCAGTCCCTCTTCAGCCTGTCTCTTTGTCTAATGCCTTCCCCAGCTAATTTTGTTTTCAGGCTCCTTCAGAAACCCACCTCCTGGTCAGCCTAGGTCTCAACAGCCTAGTAACCCAGACCTGAGGCTGAACCAGAAGGTCACCAACCTCCACGATCCCGTTGCTCGTGAGAATTTCCGGGTCGTTTTGATTCTTCCCGAAGAAGTGGAGTCACTTGATCTCTCAGATTTGGACGATGTTCGAAGGCGAAAGTGGACATTAATCAAGGATGAGGACGATATGGAGGTGCCTGATGGACAATGGGAAGAGACTGAGCTTTGGCCATGATTGTAATTCCCGTCTTCTGCCTGCTGCAAAATGTGATTGTTATTGAGGCCCTTTTTCAGCAAAGTAGGCTCGTCCCGTTGCGGCCTTGAGACCTGGAGGCGTGGAGACCTGAATATGATTGTCAGCCTCACGCCTTGACACCAGGCACCGCTTCTCTCTATTGTTCACCCAGCCTCCATGATGCTATTCGCAACCAGGCACCGATCGACCTCTCCTCAACTCGCCCCCTCCCATGGCCATCAGGAAACACATAAATACTTCCTCACCAACCAACATTCCTCCCTTCTTCTTCCTCACGCCTCCCCACAAGTCTGACGAGCACCTCCTCCTGCTGCTCCGTTCTGTCTGGCAACCCCAGACAAAGAAAATGGCTCGCAACAAGGCCGTTGCCAGTAAGTACTTACCTCTCGCATCTTCCCTCTACATTATCCACATACTGACATCGATTCCTTAGCCTCGCTGGCCGAGGTGAAGACCAAGAAGACGGCGTGCACAGAGTGCAGGAAGAAGAAGAAGCGGTGCGGGCACCGCAACTCCCCTTCTTCTTCCGGGGCCCACACCGCGCCAACGACCACCACGTCGGCCCTGGAGGGTGACCAGGTTAGTACAACTCCCTGCCATCAGTCTCAGGTCTCATCTACGATTACGAAAACAATACTGACATCGACACTCAGGGCCATGATCCAACCAGCCTCGCGGCCTCCACCCCCGGGGATCGTCCCCCGAAGCGGGTGAGGTTTGAAGGGCCGCGCCGCCCAGCCCCATCACCCGCTCCCGAGCCCGCCGACAGTGACGACGAAGTCGACGGGGCCGCCACCGTGGCGGCGAACGTGGTGATGGGCCGACAACTGGCCAAGAGGTTGGATGACTTCGAGGCCAAGTACAAGGCCTCCATGGCTGCGCACCTGGCGGTCATGGAGGCTGGTAAGGCCGTCAAGGACGCCGTGGAGGCGTGGCGTGGTGTGTGGGCCCGTGGCGAGTGAGGCCCGGGGGGGAGGGGGGAGGGGGGAGGGTCGACAGGGAAGGGAGTACTGAGCTGGTCTTATGCTCCCTGTCCCTGTAGATAGTCAATCTTATCTCTTCTCGTCTGCCATCGTCAAGAGTCCTAGTAAACGGTGCTTGTGTGAGGATTACGAGCGTGTGTAGGTATGTCGAAACACGTAGTGAGCTCGTAGTTGAGATCATGAAAGCTCGGTATCGGGCATCTTCGATGTTAGTTAGCGGTCATTAGGGCTCAGTTCATGTTTTCTTCAGATGTTGTTGAGTCTCACTTTGGCTAACTCTTTATTATAGCCCCTTGGTGTCCTATGATGGCCTTGGAATGTTTTTAAAGGTGTCCAGATAACCCTAGGTGCCATTGTCAATTAGTAGGAATCTGCATCGAGGCTGTGGCTGCTATTATTGCAAATGGTCCTTTACAATATCGATACGTGGTTGGCAAATCGAATCGCAATTTCGAGGGCGATAAGTCCCTCAATTTATAGCCCAGATCACAGCCGCTTCTTGAACCAGTGTGAAGAATGACGAGTCTCTTGGAATCCTACCCAACCAAGCCCAATCCGAGGTTTACGAAGCTCCAGCATGCAACGAACTTAAGTTGAACATTATTCACGAATTGAGCCGCTTTGCGTTATATTCCTTGATTTGTTCAAGTATCTACCAAAAGTCAAGCCGAAACGAAACGGACAGCACAGGGGGAACCTCGAACGAGATCCTCATTAGCGTGTTGCTGGCGGCTTTCGGCCGTTTTGGAGCGTTGTGAACGGCTATCGTGGTCAGCTGCCAGGCGATTTCGCAGAATGGGTCGATTGGCCCCTCATAATCTTTGACCAGGGCTGTTCTAATTGTGGGCTATCTACTCATTTTGAACCCGATTAGACGGTTCACCTTCCTCCCTCCTCGGGAACCGCGACGAATCACCGGGTACCAAGGTCGACTCCCATGAGTACATACCTAAGCACTACCTATAAATTGACAATTTGAACCCCCTCCCCCTTCTGCCTGAAATTCCCTAGTATCCTCTTCCTACTACTCTTCCTACTACTCATCCTACTACTCTTCCTACTACTCTTCCTACTACTCTTCCTACTACTCTTCCTACTAAGGTATCCTTAGGCATTCCTACCTACCTAGGTAGGTAGACAGGAGGGGTCACTTTTAGTAGGTAATCCCCTAAATATACATCACTATGACTATTGCCTAAATAGAACCCCGGGCAGCTATTATATATATGTATGCACTCTACAAGCACTCAACGGGCTGGATGCATGGCTATCACCTAGGCACTACCTATATATTTGTTTATTAAAGACCACAGCTCGGGCCCCTGTATCGAATCATGGATGTACTGGGCATCTACTAGCATTATTCCCCATAAGCTGACAGAGGTGGACACACCAACCTCCTTGAAGGATAAATTCGATAGACCCACGGGCGCTTATGATCTGAGACTCAACAGAAAAGAACTACAAAGACGGGATGGAGCAGTACATGGTTCTATTGCAATGGAATGGATGTGGGGCCTTCGGCCCAAACTACAAGGTTGCCGCACGCACATTCCGACCGCACGTTGGAATCACTAGACCACGAGATAAAGCCCACTTTGAATAAAAAAGCCCTAGGATTTTTGATAATTCAGCTTGAAAGAAAATTATAAAACTAAACAGGCACCAAAATTGTTTCTTGTTTGTGAGTTGCTGATTTGAACCAGGCTCGACATGGGCGAGAATCAGTCAGACAACCGACTAAGAAAAGCGGCAAAAACAAAGAGCACCGAAGGCGATTCGAACGCCTGATCTTAGGATCTGCAATCCCACGCTTTACCCCTAAGCCACCGGTGCTAGTTGTTGGATACTGTGCAGAATAATGAACATATAAAGATTATACAAATTAATCGAACCAGGAGTCTGTTAAGGATGGTCCTATTGATCTAGATCCCACGTTACTCTTGGTTTAAATCGCTAGACGAGATAGTGTATCTAGTAAATTCAGCCTTGACCTATATATCCATCCTTTACATCCCAAAAATCTTTTCACCAAGTAAAAGTCTCCTCCGTGGGCCCACTCTCATCACCCTCCCGGTTGTATCTTATCTTGATCCGCTTTTGTTCATCAAGTTGAGGCGACAGGGATCGGACTCGAGCAGACAATGGAATATCAGAGGGATGATAGACCGCACCGGGTAGAATCCCTGCCGCAGTTTCTTCAATCTTCACGATGCGATTAGCGATGCGCCCTGCCAGCTCGGAGTCCCAAAGACCCTCGCGCCGCTGGCAGTACGAAAGAAAAAAGATGGCGTGGTGGCGCGTGGAAGACTCGCGGCAACGAGTGGCACATATATAAAGAGGCGTGACGATACCAAGCGACAGCGAGAAGGTCGACGACACGGACTTGGCAGGTTTGGGGCGAAGAGGTGGAAGAGATGTTGGTTTGCTGGTCGGCAAAGGTGGAGGTTCGTCTTGTGAAAGAGTCCCGGGCGAGGAAGATCGCATGAATAGTGTTGTGGTCGAAATTCCAAACATCTCGGCGACGAGAGTGTTAATAGAGGCGAAATCCACAGTAAATCTGTCCCAGGTGAGCTCGGAAGGTGGCCATTCCAGGCGGAGGAATATGCCGATCGTTGCTCTCCACACTTTAAGTATCGATAACAGGAAGTTCTCGTCGTTGTTGTATGATCTGGGCTGATCTACCCAATTGTCAAAAACGGCAACCCATGTTTTTAAATCTGAAAGGATCCGAAAAAATTCGGTCTGAATGTATTGCACTTGGGCCACAAATTCGAATGCCGGATCTTTTGTGGTATCTTCCAGCATCTCACAGACGGCTTCAAAACGAATGAATCGATTGTAAAAAACTTGAAACGAAGCGCAGATCTCTTCGACACTTGAGGGTGGTCGTGATGGGTCAATGGCATAGTGTTGAAAGGAATAGAGAATGGCTGGACGTAATTCACCAGCCAGAATTTCATCTGTCTGTATCTCCAGTATTTGATTCTCTAGAATTCCGAACAGCAAAGTGATGGTATTGGGTGGCATGTATCTGGAAATGGTGGCTTGATCTGATAACAACTGATGCTGTTTGATGATCTTGAGGCCGGAGATCGCATGTCGAAACGCGGACTTGTAGTTGCTTTGTAGACACTCAAAGCAGAAGAAGAATATGCAAGCGATCAGGAAGGTGTCATTCGTCTGTGGAGAATTTTCGGGGTTTACCGCCACGAGCTGGCGAATTGCTTTATTGTAATGAAGCAAGGTGAAATGAGTCGGCTCACCAGATGCAAATAACCCCTGTTGATCGAACACAAACGTGCGATGGAGAGAACCAATGGCAATGGCAATGGTTCGGATAATTGGCTCATTATAGGCGGCCTGCAGCAAGAAGGAACCGATCTGTGATCCAAAGCAGTTCTTGGTATGAAGTTGGAAGAACTCTAATGCACGATATTCGGCCTCGTGAACTAGCTCGGGGGATTGTGGAACCTGCCACATGCGAGTCGGCTGGATAATGCCGGGAACATGTTGAATTATACGTAGCGCATCTTCAGAGGTTGAACCCTCAGATTCTGATTGCCCTTGAGGGTCTGAATAGCCGCTGCATGATCGCCCAGTAGAGACGCACTTGAGACACGCTGGCTTTTGTTCATCACATTTGACACGGCGGATTCTTTGGAGTCGTCAGTATAACTTTAGAACTCACATTGAAGTCTGGAGGGTTGAGACATACTTGCAGGTGATGCAACCAGTGCGGGATCTCCCTTTTGAGACTCTGCGACTGGACGCAGTCATGCTGGTACGCAGGATTTGCGGACAGGCCTTGGGCTAGCTTCAAGTGAGGAATGCCAGCAGGAAATCAATCTCAACCTACTTTTGTCGGCGACATTTCGCACCCAGTTGATAAGACTCAGCCCCGATGCTGACTGGATGCTAGTGGCTAAGCCAATCCGGTTCTGTCTAGCGCAACCGAGCGCACGTCAATGAATGGTGAGCATCTCCCAGGCTGAAGCTGGAGGTGAAGAAGAATAAATGAGCCTAAAGCACTGCCGCCCTCTAGGTCCACTCCGACAGTCTGTTATATAAGTGATCCAAAAGCCGACGCGGCCATATAACCATGTTTTTAAGATCGCTTAAACGAATTGTCCAGTCATTTGGCTATCTTGGCGATCGTGCTGACAAGAGGACCTCGTGGGGGCCGAAACGGGGTTTTCCGGGCCACAAGAGGTTGTAGACGATGAGGTGAGGCTGAGAGTAAACCATCAAAATTCAAATACTTCAATATAAAACAGAGAGAGTCCTGAATGATTCGACTCTGCTGAGCATCAATTTGCTTTTCTCCACCTACTGTTCAAATTCAAATTATCAGCGCCAATGCTGTCAAGACCTACCTTTCTTGGGACATTCGGGCCAATTTCGGGTTGCCTGGCCGCACCTCACAACCCGGATCGATTTGGACCACGGCTCCCAATATGAAGCCGAGATATACCGTGGAGGCAATCTCAGCAGCCAAGGTGAGACCGCCTTCACCCTATTTTCCTAGGCTCCTTTGATACCTACTTGGAGTACTAATGAACGCCTAAAGCTTCTGGTTTGGAAGTTTCGATAACTCCAAGAACCTCACCCTTCTCATCGACACTGGCTCATCGGATGTCATCGTGAACCCCGGCCTTTGTAAGAGAGGGGCTCCATCGGTTTATATACACTCGATATTCACAGACACCTACGGGACCACAGAGAGCGATAGCTCTGGAACCGGAACAGTACGTAGTACTGGAATCTCGTCACTAATCAACCTTGAAAAGAAGCTACCTACGGGGCACAGGTTACTGGTTCGCTGTACAACGATAAGGTTAAGTTTGGTGCTGTCGTTGTGCGCCAGACTATTGGATTGGTACAAGCTGAAGCAGACGGTGAGGGCTTGATACCTGCCGATGGCATCGTGGGTTTTGCTCGCCTGGAGGTGTCTTCGTTTAAAGTTTATAGGAGCTGTCAGGCACATGCACACAATTTCCCAAATGATTCTATTGTAGTCAAGCATCTTAGCATGCTGTCGAAAGATATAAGGGAAAAGAAAGACATTGCCTGTTAAACACACAGTGGCACCATGTAAATTGGTGAGTGGCAGGCGGCTCATCAGATAAATGAAGGGATATTCTGAGACAAGCATATTGCGAGCTGGTCAGGTTGAGGTCATGAATAAGACTGAACACGCCCGCATAGCTCAGGCTTTGTTTATCAAGATACTCTAAGAAGAAGACAGAATATATCTAGACCGGCACCGAACTAGCTTGTCCGGCTCTGAGGACCAGGGAGGAGGCTGCGCTCGCAAATGGTAAAATCACCATATCAATTTTGCGTATGAGTGCCTTCTCTTCTTCTGGAGTATATTGGTCCTTTATCCCAATGATCTCTCCACTCGATTGGGGGTCTTCCTTATTCATCGAGTCATGAGTCTCGGGGCTGGCCATGGCTGAAAGTTTTGTCGAGCCTGAGTAGTGAGCGAGGCCTCCTCAAGCGCAAGATTGCAGCTAACGGTAGTCAAGGCTGCTCAAATTATAACGAATGCCCTTCCGAGAGAGAAGTTTATATGCCGGTGCAACACCGAATCACCCTGGATTTCCCCCCAGATATCAGTGGACCTGACCGCCTAACTACGACTCCGGGGCCACGATCTCAAGCGCCCCCTGAAGACCCACACTGGCACGAAGCCGTTTGCCTGCCGCCGTGGCGCTAGTTTGGCTCGCCAAGCTGCGCTCGCTCGCCACGGTCAGCGCGACATGTGCGTCGGCGGCTACAATGGTCACACCCAGAAAACCACTCGCCGTGGTCGTTCGCCTAAGAAGAACCGACCCGATATCGACACCGCTAGGCCAAGTCCACTCGTGCCCGGTTACGTAAATCAGGGATACCTATATACAAATTAGAGAAATCAGTATTAAGATTGGGCAGATATCTATGGCGGACTAGACCTACGCAGTTAACAGCGGTGAGGACCAACCCTCGTTTTGATAACGCGGTCGAATACCTTTTTCTGGCCGACAGTGTTTAGGAACTACACTATAGACGGCGCTTCGCGCCGTAATAATGTTGTACCTAAATGTGGCTTAGCTGCTTTCCAAGGCCTTTTCCCTAACACCTTTCTGCCCGATTGTGCCCTGTCTCTGCATCCAAGTAGTCCAAACCGTCCAAACCGGTGCGGAGTGGTACCCCGGTGTGCTACCGCAGACATGAAAAGCATTAACCGGGGGTGCATCGGCAGGAATGTGACCTGTCACGACCAACTTGCCGATGCTTACTCCACCCTGCGTGCGACCGTATCTCGATGGGTATCCGTCGCTGAATCGACTAATTATTTAGAGCACGCTCAGCGCTTCTGGGAGATAGGTCAATTTTCCCCATACTTGTTTGATTCGCTGTCTCATCATGTCCAGCCTTGTCCAGGTGCCCGGCTCTGACATCAAGCCTTGGGCCCGTCCGGAAGCCCAAGGCTACTGTTTCATCAACGCCAATGTTGTCGATGTACAAGCGGGGAAGCTCTTGGTAGGCGCCACTGTCATCACTCGTCACGGGAAATTTCATTCTGTTGCCGTCTCTACTCCGAACCCCCTTCCAAGCGATACCACGGTCATCGATTGTACAGGACGCTATCTTTGTCCAGGCCTGTTCGATGCCCATGTGCATCTTTGCGCTGTCCCAGGGTTCAAAGAGCTATCCAAGGCATTTGGAAATCCGAACGATGTCCACTTGCTTCGACAACCTTATACAGCGGCTCAGATGCTGCATCGAGGCTTCACCAGCATTCGTGACTGCGGTGGTGCCCAGCTTGCAATCAAAGAAGCCATCGAGGATGGAGTCTTTCCTGGGCCAAGGATCTTCATCTCTGGTCATGCATTATCTCAATTCGGAGGGCACGGCGATCTTCGCGGGTCGTATGAGCCTACTGAGTGCTGTGGTGGTACTCATAGCAACAACAATTTAGGCCGACTTTGCAACGGTGTGCCAGAATGTATGGCTGCGGTGCGTGAGGAGATCCGCTGTGGCGCAGATTTTATCAAAATCATGGGCTCTGGAGGCGTCGCCTCTCCCACTGATAAGCTGGAGCATCTTCAGTTTACGTCTGCTGAGATCCAGGCAATGGTCGAATGTGCCGATAACGCCGGAATTTTCGTTACGGCCCATGCCTACACTGTCAAAGCCATCAGGCACTGTATTGATAACGGCGTGCGTGGAATCGAACACGGGAATTTCGTCGACTCGCCAACGGCCAAGTTGATGGTGGAGAAGGGAGTCTACCTCACGCCGACCCTCATCACTTATGCCCAGATGGCGTCAGAGCGCTGGAAGGGATACCTGCCTCCAGAGTTGCAGGCGAAGAACTCCCAAGTCTTGAAGTCGGGTCTCGAGGCTCTCCGAATTGCTTCCGAGGCAGGTGTGAAAATGTGCTATGGCTCTGATTTGCTCGGTCCATTGGGTTCTGCGCAGACGCAGGAGTTTTCCCTTCGATCACAGGTTTTGAAGCCACTGGAGATTTTGCAAAGTGCGACAATCAACCCGGCGAAGATGATGGGCTGCGAAAATTCACTGGGACAGATCAAGGAAGGGTATCAGGCCGACGTTGTTGTCTTGAGTCAGAATCCTCTCGAGGATGTAACTGTCTTTGACGATCCCGAGAAGTATGTGCTTGGTGTGATGAAGGATGGTCGGGTCTATAAGAGTCGCTGGAGCTCTTTGCCCGAGGACTGGGAGATCCCAGTAAGAGTCAAGTACAATTGACTAGCATAGAAAGACGGGACGATCGAAAAGTCCAAGTGACGGCCGAAGGGTGCATGTTCCCTTACTTTAGCGAGTATTTATTATCATCACCACTCGCAGAGAGCACTCTTAATATTCTCAAAGCACAATGTGTTCAAAAGTATTAGAATTGGTCTGTCAACCCCGAGAAATGCAAGGCATACAACCCAGTAAGGCCCGTCAGCAAAGTCTGCTCATCGCTGTGGAGTCCAGAGAAAAGCTCCTGGTCCGTTCCATATAGCCAGTGGTAGGTTCCTGCTTAGGTCCACGGCACGGCGCTGTGGTAAGAATAAAGCACTTTGAAACATGGCTTCATCAAAGTCCAGCCACGACGACCTTAGAGGAGAGATGGCGAGAGAGCTGTCTAAATAGTTGATGGATGCCTTAGACACCAGGCATCAACTAGCAAACATGTGAATGGTAACAACATGGACTCTCACAGAAATACAATCGCCAGAGACCAACGAGAAATTTCAAACAAAGAAACTTCCTGGAACATATATACCAGCAAATACCCCAGTCGTAACCATCTTCTTCTTTTTCCCAAAGTCCTCAATTCAAAGAACAACTTTATCAAAGTCCCCAATCCGATTCAAAAAGTTTAAGTCCTCCAACATGTGTAAGCATTCCCGGTCTCTTTCTTTCCATTCACTGTTGTTAACAGATGAACAGCTTCCCCCGTTTCCAACGCTTTCCTATCCGGAGGTTCTTCCAAAACAAAGGGGAAGGAGAAGAAAAAGCTGTTCTTCGAGAACAAATGGTTCAAGAATCCTTTGAACGACCGGGCGGTACAAAGCACCAAAGACTTTGTACCGGCTTGCAATGCTTACGACGCTCTTCAAGAGATTGCCGAGGCAATTGAAATCGCCCGACTTCATCTCAAGAATTGGTTAATTAAGCACGGCCAGCTCGACGAGCTCGAAAGCTCCTCGTCGGAGTCGGAAGCAGAGGAAGAATCGAATCCTTTTGAGGAGTTCGAACGGAAACGGAAGCGTGATTTAGGCATTGAGGATGATTAAACGGTAGTTTGCGTTAGGTCTCTCAAATACATTTTGTTTTCCTTTTATCAGGCCTTAGCCGTAGGAACCACAACAGCAAAAGGACCGTCAAAAAGACTCCGCTCCTGGGCGTCGGCGTCCCGAGGTCCATCTGTAGTCGGCGACGGACGAACATCTCCGTCCTTATCCGAGTCATTTTCAAGCTGCTCTGAATCCTCCTGGTCTTCTCTGGTCAAGATTGGAGCGTCCTCCAACTGAATTCAAAGTAGAACATACCCAAGGTCGGCAATCTGATCGAGAATTTTGCTTAATCGACTGTATGCAATTTGAAATTCGGTATTATCGTAGCTTTGATTCCGGTCTCGGTTTAGAGACGGATATGGAGACGGAGGTAGAGGTGTGATTATTTCAGCGCTAATAGAACACGGCCTGTTGAGCTTCACAGTTGTGCAGCTATCAAATCAGTTTAGCGACGGGAAGTAAAGTGACACGTGAAGCGTGCGCTCACCGTTCGAGAGAATACATTGACCGCCAAAGACGATGCTGCACCTCTTTCTCTCGTTCATTCATTCCCTGATCTTCCAAGTTCAAATGGAGGTCAAATGTCAAGGCTTTTCGAAGAGACATCCATGCCCATAGAGACATAAGAGCCAATCGCCTTTGCCGGCATGAGATATACACCTATAAATGTATCAGTAAGAGAAGCAGCAAGCAATGGCATGGCTGCAACTTACAAAGTTCCTATTCCCAGAATAACTCCAACTGGGGGCATTTATAGTCGGCGAAGCCAGGGACTGTGGAAACACACTCGGTCAGAGTGTCACTTCAGAGTGACATACATGGGAACTAGCTCCTTCAGTAACTTTAGTGATTTTCACCCTCTACACTGGAACCCTCCCTCTCGCCTCTCGGCATACTAAGATTACCTTTTTTCCCGAACTTCTCCCAACTTGCTCGACCATTGTTTCGAGAATGGGCATGGGTCTCTTCGTCGTGGGTCATGGGGAGTCTCAACGCGATAATTATCATCATCAAGCTTCCGACTCGGCTTCTTTATCCGGTCGTCTTTCTGTTGGCGCTGCGCTTGTCTGTTTGCCATCAGCCACGTGATCATGGGTTCTTTGCTTCCTTGTAGTCAGCCAGAGACGGCGGTGGCTTGTGTATAGATTGAAAGACTGCCGTGCGCATATACAAGCTGTGGAGATTTGTTCCTGCCGAGTCACTTATTATACCTACCCCGACTCTCGGTCGCGTTTACAACTTTCCAGTGCCAAGGTTGCAAGTTTGACTTTCCGAAGTTTCCACCGTTCCAGAGCTCTGTGGGTGGCACTGCCATTGGCGGGTTTTCTATCTACTGGTGAGTCGTGTAGTTTTTAGCCGCGACGGGCCCTTCAAGACTTCAGCCTCGTTATAGGCAAATTATACGGAGTCCTCCGTAGTTGTACTCGTTCACGGTAATTCCCGGGGTCGGAATGTGGAGGTGGCATGGGGGACCTTTGGAGTTTGGAGTCTAGACTCGAGACCACTGGATCACAACCCCTATTGCTAGATTCAGAAGTGGTTCCACGATGCCTGTAACTTGAATTCCAGCTTTCATTAAGAGACCACCCGCACCTGTGCCGGAAAAATAGGGACGAGCTTAAATGTCAATTCCGCGTCAGTCTAGAACACAGATGTCACAGGAATGACAGACACCTCTTGAACGTGCGACCCTGAAGCTGTCCGCAGCGGGGAAAATGTAGCTGGAATCTTATGGAACACCAGGTATTACCGCAATGGCACAGAGTTGAAAGGCTTTTTGGGTATGGAACTCTAGCTCCATAGCGCTATTTTCTCGAAGCGTTAACAGATCACATAAGCACTCATGGCTTGCAAGCAAAAAAAACAAAGCTCCAGAAAGAAACACACAACCCCGCAAGTGGAAAAGCCAGGTATAATATGAGAATCCCAATGACCATGACAAAAAAGACGAGCCCGGAGAAGCAGATGGAAACAAAGGAAGCATGATATGTTCAAGGAAGAAACTCAGCAAGACGTGAAGACCTCACATCTGCATCTTCTCATCCCCATCGGCGTCACTAGCACCGAGGGCACCGCCGGGTATCCGTCCCTCGTTCAGTTCCTTTTCCAATCGTGTGATCTCCTGCAAGCTCTTCGCTTCACGAATCATCTTCTCCACGCGCTTGCGTTCAGCATCGGTGAGTTTAACACGGATCGCCTTGTCGGTTGTGGCAGCGGCGGCCGCGGCGCTAGAGGCATCGAATGCCCTGGACTTGATACCCATGATCTTCGAGGCGAGAGGCGAGGGCTGGTCCACAGTTCCGAACAGCTCCTTGGCCTTCTTGCGCTCCACATCCTTCACCTTTTGGTAGTCGAGGAATCGTACCGATGGTGCCAGCCAGATAATCCAGTACCGATAATTCTAAAAAAGCGAGTTAGGCGATCCGTCATTCCACGAGCCGGAAACCTCCTTCAAGAATGGGATTGCCTACCTCCTTGCGTGTGATAGGATTCTCCAAGAGGACCAGATGAGTGAGTTTGTGGAGGGTGCGCAGCGATTCAACATCCGCTAGTTCGGACAGATGATTCGACGTCAACACCAAAGTTGTCAGAGACGGAATTGATGACCCCAGATTCGGTTGGATATGACTGATTCGGTTGCGCGCTAAAAGAAGGGTACGAAGGCGAGGGAAGAAAGGGAAGTTCCCGAGGGAAGAGAGGTCGTTGTCCGTGAAATCAATGGCATCTTGGTCCTGCAGGGCGCTTAGCACAGATTTCGAAAGGGGAACCACGACAGCAGCAGTGCAGCAGCAGCCAAGCATACTATGAGGCGGAGAAAGGTCATGGCTGGCCCAGCAGATTGCATCACTCACCTTGGCGATACCCAAGTTCTCGATTGCGGGGATCTTGTGCCCTACACGCGACGCACAAAGACGATATCAATCCAGCTCTTGTTTCAAGATGTAGTACCTGTTCTTTTCAGGCAGGTGGTGTAGTAGTCAGACGCACCTCGGAGATCCAGCTCACGGTCTTTGAGTGGATTGATGTATGATAGGGAATTTTGGATGAGCTCGACAGTCAAGCGCATGGCGGCGGTGGCGGTCGTCGAGGTTCAGCGATTGAACACGGGTCCAGACGGGAGGCTCTAGGAATTTTGCAAAGAGAAAGCACGGGAGAATCGAGATACAGAGCGCCGAGTCAAAAGAAAGCTACAATTGATGTTAGAAGATCAATCGCAGTTTCTCCAGAGAGCATCTCCAACCGAAGCCCTTTCTGCCGGGCGGTCAGGGGTGCACACGTGATAGCTGTGGTTTCCTTATCCGCCAGAACAGCCTAGTAGGACCAGTTCAACGCCGAAGTCATTGATACTTATGTTTTCCTACGATTATTTAAAAAGACAGCTCATTGGTAGTTTGAAGCAATGTATTAGTCTATATTCATTAAAACATCTTTAGCAAAGTGCTAATGGTACACTGTCATTGTATCGAAATCACCCGGATCAGATCGCAAGCACTGACACAGAAAAAGTACTCCAGAGCACACACGGGGAAATATGGACCAAGAAGAGAAAGCCCACGCTGCTCAAAACACAGCAACGCCCTGAAGGAGGAAAAACTCCCTATAGAAGGCAGAAACGAAGCGCGCTGGATGGATCACCAGCACTCGCGTTCGAGCCGATCAACTCCATTTGATAATGCGATGCAAACGCAGAGAAAGAAGAGAATATATCAGGCATCCAAGAGCATCATCCAATTCAAGATGCATCAGTTACGTTAATCGTCGGCAAGGGGAGTCATGCTGGGGGACTTTTGATGGTGAGATCTCGTGGGACTGGTGGCCCTCGATCGACGGCCGTTGGTGGTGGGCCCCAGTGCGATGGGTGCCAGATGGTCTCGGCTTTCAGTCCTGATCACCAGGCCTGCCCGATCCATGGCAATCCCTGAGCCACCGCTGATCCCTAGGCCGATAGTGCCGGATGAGGCGTTGTCAAGTGTATATTTCAAGCTGGGCGGGTTGCTGCTACTGCCCCAGCTAGAGGCTCGCTTGGGCGGCCGCACACCCATTACATCGCCCTCGGAAGACCGGCCAGGGTCCGCGTCACTGCCGTCGGAGTCGGTCACACCAAGTTCAAAATCTTGCGCGCCTTCCTCCATGACCCGCTCGTAAGCAGTGCCATTCCGGTTCAAAAACGGAAGCATCGCCCCGAGTCCCTTTCGCTTCTTCGGGTGATTAGGGTGAGATGGTCCACCACGACGGAGCAGATTGTTGATCTGCAAGTAAATACGGGACCGGCGGCTGCGCCCACACAGGAAGAAGCACGCCACGGCAATGATGAAGAGGAACAAGAGAATGCCGGGAATCCGACGAGGCGAGTCTCCGTCGAACAGTGTATCGTGCCAGTGTTCACTGTGGAATCCCTCGGAGTCAGGAAGCAGCTCGACGCTGGGATACTGGAAGTCCGGAGGAATGCCAGGAACATTGCTGCCAAAACCAACAGGAAGAGCCGCTTCCTCAACTTGCGCGGGCACTTGCGAAGAAGCGTAGAGAACAATCTTGCCCAATGTCCAGCTGACCTCAGTCGAGTCGATCTTGTTCACAGCCTGGAAAGCATCCAAATAACCTTTCTCTTTGGTGTGAGCCAAGACTTCTTTGGTCCCGTTGTGACGCGAGCCCGATGTATCTTCAAGACCGACCCGAGGCACTCCAATACCATCGTGCAACATGTTGATGATCCATGATGCCTTGAAGCAGACCTCGTTGGCCTTTTGTTGATCCACCTTCTTTCCCCACTTGTGTTCATGAATACCGTCCTCGATTGACGCCCAATCCTGTGAACAGAAGGTCTTGACTCGCTCCTGGTATGTGTTGAAGTCGTAAGCCTTGTCCTTGTATCCCATTTCGAAGATCTCATGAGTTGTATGCCAGTACTCGCTGATGCCGATAAAATGGTTCACATCAAAGTCGATAGCAGGGACATGAACACCATGGAGAAGACAAGGGTGATCTGAACAAGGTGCATCCTTGTCCAATAAAGGGTAGGTCTGCCGCAGGCACTCGTCAAACTTGCCCGTACCGAGCAAAGAAGGTCCCACAGCGTCGGCGGGCACAACATCTTTGCCGTCCAACGTAGTGCGTAGCCCTTCCGGCAGACAGGGATCTGGCAGCTCCTCGACTTCGGGCCCAGCCGCGGCTTGCAACGCCTCCACGTACCGACGGCGAGCTTCGTGCACGCCAAACTCCAACCACGAGGTGACAAAGACCCTATGCTCTTGGATCGAGCCGTCGACGTTCCGAAGACGCAGAAGAGTTAGGTCATTGGCGTGCTTCTCGGTCTCCGTAGCATTTGGCGCAAACGCAATCTGAGCCGAAGCACCTCCCATATCCAAAAATCCATAGGTGTGATGTCCTTTGCCGTGGTCGTGTCTCTCGGGCGCATCGAAAGCTTCCATCAGATAATTTGTGGCAATCCATCCATACAGTCCTTCCGTCACGCCTGGGATCACCTGAATGTGAACACCGCAGTCGGGCAGTAGGAAGTCGGAATTGGCGCGAGCATAGCTGCAAATTTGATCGAGGAGAAGCTGCCGCTCGAGGTTCCCAAGTAGTCGCATGCCGGCTGTCGCAAGTAGGAAAATCGGGGTATCTTTGGCATCCTCTGGGGGAACGATGCTCTTCGCATGATCCAAGAGCTCGGCCAAGTGATCGGTTCCAACGGCCTCGGGTCGATCGGCGAAAGAAGAAACGCCTTTGCGACGAGCACAGTGTCAGTACCTGGTGCATTGAGTGCCTCGCAGGCGCCGGATGCTTACCGGGATGGATCTTCTTCACCCATTCCTCCTTGGTTTTGATTTCAGGAAGCGACTTCAAGTCCTTATCATCGGCCTTCTTGCGAGCGGCCGCATTGCGCAACCAACGATAAACATGAACACGAGTCCCCTACACGATTGCAGATCAGCGGCTGATAACCAGAGGACGAGGGTCGAGTTCATTGGGGATCAACTTTGACGTACAGACGATCCAGCGTCCAGGACGACGCCATAACGCCCTGCAGATTCCAATGTTAGTTGTTGCGAATAATTTCTTTGAGATTTGATCTCGAGGTCCAACCGAGGCGAGACGTACACTTGCCCATTTGGACTCGAGACTATCCACAGAGCATGACCAGCTGGCGACCAGATAAGAGCGAACGGAGGGTTTGAGAGGAGCGGAATGGGCTTTCTCAAGTACGGAGACTAAGCCCGAAGGCAGGAGGCAGGAAGGTAGAGTTGCTAGTTGAACGAGTGACAGGAAGGCGAACAGTCTTGGAGGAGGAAAGTACGGGGGGGAGGAAAGATCTGGAGAGAACTGGAGAGTTGACTGGAGAGATAAGGAGTGTCTCTGAACTTCTGGAGTCTCAAAACGGCGACGCGACAGCGGGAGGCAAATACAATACGTGACGAGGGGCGAGACCACTCTAGTTGTATAGTGGGTGGCTGACCCTACACAACAGCGGGAAAGTTAGTGGGTCCAGGGCAGCCGCATGGGGCAAGGTACAATACGGTGACGCTGCATGACCGGCTGCTGTAATTTAGGCTCTGCGGGCCCTTTTCCGTCTCTCTCGTGTCTATTTTTTCCTTTCCTTCACTTTTAGTTTTAAGTCTTTCCCACTTTTCCCTGCTACGCTTGACGTAGCAAGACCCCACTGCATCTACCATGACTGGCCACCAGCCGCTGGGATGCTCATCGATTGTGAGATTTGCTTCACACTTCCATGACCCAATGCTCTCAAGATTGCCTCGTTCTTCCTCTCCAACCTGAATTGGCAAGGGAAGGTCGCGGAATTTTGTTCCATGGATTCGTCACCCCGGAATGAAGTCCCCGCGGTGTAACTTGCTTTTACTGTCGTAACGTCGTTACATCTGGACAACCAGACCCTCGATCCCTGCTTGTGTTGATCCCATCCTTCCACAGGGACGCGGCATCCCGCGCTAAAATCAGCCTAGCAGGGCTTTGGGGGTCACCGTGGTGCGTCAGTGTACGTCAGCTCATACTTCCCCCAGGGTGATGGGGCCGACCACCCTGCAACGCCCTGCGTCGTGATACGTTGTGCTCGCAAGACTTGAAGACACTCGCCTTGGCAGCCTTTGCACCCCCTCTGTAAACCGCGGGGTCGCCAAGCTGCTCACTCGTCCTCCCTCTTGAAAGATCAGAAAATCTGGGAAGCGAAGGAGAGAACGCGTGGTAAACTTTGCTGATGGTATCGCTGCGCAAGTGTGGGCAAATCAGAAGATCTGAAAAAAAAAGCCAGACCGTCGGTGACTGCTCATGTTTCATTTTCATGATTCAACATCGTATGGAGAGTCTATTTTCCTATGGAACTTTCAGGGTCTCGGGGGTCCAACGATCTTCGGTAGGCCACGCAATCACCCCCACCTTTCAGCCTCTCAAGTCACTACTCAATCACAATGCCAATGGAGGCCAAAGCTTGGAACCGCGACTGTCAAAAAGAGTTCAGGATCAGTTGCAACTTGCTACGGAGTACTGTTCATGCAAATATGACACCGTGCACGGTCCTCAGCGATGACCACCATGACTTACGCACTGTTCTCGATTTTTCTTTGAATTGACTTCGATTACAGCCTCAGATCCTTGGGTCCCGCGAGGGACTCATTCAGCATACTGGCAGGGGCTGGCGTCGATGATGAAGACACAAACAGTTCGTCGAGGATAGCCCGCTCCCCAATCTGCTCATCAAGGAATTGTGCCCGGTCCAGACCAACCATCTCTGCCTCCTCGTGCACCCGCAGCTGCATACCTGGAATCCATTTCAAGATATAGAGCAAGATGCAGGACATGGTGAACGCATATGCAGAGATCGCACACACCTCCGCCAATTGTTTCCCAACCTGCATCCCGTTCCCGTCGATACCACCCGTGGCTTCGGTCGCGCCATCCAACGCTGCAACCGATTGCGACGCAAAGATGCCCGTCAGAAATGCGCCGACCATGCCTCCAATACCGTGCAGCTTAAACACGTCCATGCCCTCGTCGATATGCATCCAATTGTTGATGTCCTGGAGCAATGCGCAGACGATACTCGTAAGGAACCCAATGCAGGCTGCAAGCCACACGGAGACAAAGCCGGCCGCCGGGGTAATCCCAACCAATCCGGCAATCGCGCCCTCGCAGGCGCCCACCACGGAGAATTTTCCACGGTTCTTGATCGAGTCTACCAAGACCCAGCCAAGAACACCCGTGCACGCTGCCGTGTTGGTGTTGAATGCTGCCAGCATTGCTCTGACACTCGCGTTGAGGGCCGAGCCACCCTATTGCGACCGAAAAGTAAGACAACGCCAATCCACTAATCTTTAGCCGCAGGACATCAACTTACGTTAAATCCAAACCAACCAAACCATATCAGGGTGGTCCCAAGGAAGACCAGCGTAGTATTGTGAGGCTTTCCATGCGAGGTCTCATCGACATGCTTTCGCTTTCCCAGGACCAAGGCATAGGCAAGCGCAGACCAGCCCGACGCAATATGGACAGGACCTCCACCCGCAAAGTCCAGAGACGGCAATTTGTACAACCATCCATTGCTGTTCCAGGTCCAGCAGGCCACGGGACAGTAGACTACAGTCGCCCAGCAGAAGCTGAAAACCAGCGATGGAAGCATGTTTCCTCGTTCAAAGGCACCGCCGACAACGATCATCACCTGGGAATATCGTCAGCTATCGGATCATCGCAGTTGCTCTTTTGACCATTACTCACCGTGCATGCACAGAACAAAAGTTGGTAGAAGCAGAACACGATCTCAGGCAGAACTGCTGACCCCGGCGAGGGCGCAGCCATGACATTCCTCAACCCGAAGTTCTCAAGATTCCCAATAAAGGGACTCGCACTGCGAGAATATGCCAGCGAATAGCCCCAGAAGATCCATTGGAAGGTTGTTCTAGGCCCAGCGTCAGCAAATGGACCCCTCAATCAAAACCGAAGAAGAAGATTGAACAAAACATACACGGCCACGATCATGAGAGATTGGAAAAGCAATGCTAATGCGGACTTCCTTCGAGCCAGGCCACTGTAGAGTAGACCAATGCCCGGAATGATCAACCAGACGATGAATCCGCAGGAGACAATGTAGGTATAGTTCCATTCATAGCCGACGAACTGGGCGTTCACGTCGACCGTTAAGGGATCGCCGCCGCTTGGCTCAGAGGCATTGTACACGGGCTGTTTGGACGGAGTCAATAGCTAAGCTCAGTCAATTCAGGGTGATACATACAGCGTCAGCCATGCCCGAGGATCTCGATGAAGTTCACCCTGGCGTAAACAATCAAAGCTGCAATGAATAGAGAGTAAGGAATGTCCGATGAAGGTCCAAATTGCTCCACGTAAGATGGATGGAATCAACGATAAGGCTCAGGACAAGAGGCAAGATATACCAAGTCCTAGAAACCTTCCTCATCTTGACTCACGATAATCCACAACCTATGGATAACTCAATCGCCTTATCTTCACTCCGACGGCCAAGACCCCACCCTCGCTTTTGTCCTCCAGAAACGAGGGTAGACAACTTCGACTTAAGGCATCTCAATCAAGTCAGTCTCAAACTTTCCCTCGGCGAATGTCCACATCCTGCGATAAACGCGATAGATCGAAGGCAGAGTGTCGATAAGAATGCGATGCCTCCGAGCTGGCCAGATAAGGCCGTCCAACCACGTTCCCCATTTCAGGTACCCCCGGATCCGACAACCATCTGGGGTTTAGGGTCCTCTTATCGACGGCGGTCTTATCAGACGGGGTTTTCTTGGCGTTGGGCTTGGGAGGAGTGTTGGTAGGACGGCCTCAAGATGTTCGTGCCTGCGGGATCTTGGCATGGGGTTGGGGTACCAGCTATGACCGCCACTTTAAAGGGGGTTGAGATTGCTAAATGTTCAAGGAGTACACAAAAATGCCAACCGGTTTGAGTCAAGCCTCATTTTCCTATTGATCATAGCTACAGAGCTTGACGTATGCCACTTTCTCTTCGAATTGACATACAGCAAGTTTTCCCTATGCGTTTAGCTGTATTTCAACCATGGTAAGTACGGATAACAGGCGTAGAGCCCGTGAATTCATTAAGCCAAGCAGCAGCCTTCCAATGTCTCCATTCACCGATAACCATCGAGTGTGGGGATCACCGTCACATGGATGGATTCCGCATTCAATCGCCTTCCATAAACTGGATCTACCTTACCTTTAGGAAGGTACTGCTAAGATATTCGAATATCGGAAGACTACTGACTGCCGAGAGGGATGGAACATGAATGCGGGGAGCCCTGATGATAGCCCAGATACTCAAGAAACCTTGGCCGGCTGGTATGAAAAATTGGGATATAAATTGAGCCTTGAAAACTCACGCAGGCCAAATTACAATGAGCCTATTAGTCCAAAATCAAACAAGCCCAGCATCAGTCTTGATCAAAATGAGCTGGTCCATTGTCAGTCGTCTTCCTCAGGCACTTGCCCTGTGGATCTGCAGCCCAAGCTCCCACCCTGGAGGGCATATGGCCTCTTCAAACCTATAAGTGCGCGTCAATTCAGACGCCCTTTTAGTATGTTACCAAGATGGACCAGACGGAGCCTGGATACGTTTTCTTCACGCCTAAGGATAGGGCCCGGGATATCGGTCACCCAACCATACTCCGACGACGGACAACTGGTATGGCAGGGAACAAGCGGGAATTACTCCGCTCTTCAGCCACAGATGCTGGATGGCGAGCCCGTGATTGCATACTGGACTGGATATGCCGGTAAAGGCTTCGGGGTTGGCCACATCAGCATCCTGAACAGTTCGTACGACGGGATCCACCGGGTAACTCTCAGCTGCAAGGAACACCAACTTTGTCACAGTCTTCGATCCAATGGAATTCGATTCATGCATCAAAAATCCATGAAAGCCAGTTCACCGATAACGGCACCATCCTGGTCATAGCAGCGAACATTACCTAGGCTGATCTGAGCTCAGTCAGTGGACCCAAGGGCTTATTGTTGTTGAGGCTATGGATGGGGTTAATCGTGAGATCTAAGTCTGTCACGGTCGGAAAGGGGTGCTGATTATCATCGGGTTGATGCTCTATACTGGATGAGTGAATGGTATACACGTGTGTTAGACAGGCAAAGCATTAATCAAGATAATACAAAAGTTGGCTCCTAGAATTTGTATCCATGTATGTACAAATATGCAAGATAGAACATGTCATGAACAACGTATGGGTATAAGAATATTATGGAAGTGCCATTGATATGCCGAAGGGGGCACGATCGCTGCAGGTGGGTATGCGTGGAAGTTCGTGTGGAGGGCATGACTCCTACAATTTCGACTCAGTGCCGATCGCCTTGCGACGCATCTGCCGGGAAGACACATCGGCGGGTGCTGGGGCGGCAGCGTTGAAGAATAGTTGGCGCCCAACGACATCTGACATGGTCAAAACGCGCGACGAGACAGTGGCACCATCACGGCGGTTTTTACTAAATGAGTATTGTCAACATAGCCCAAAGTTGAAGTGCCTATAGCAGAGATTTACTCACCCTTCGCGACGAGATTGTGCGATCAACTCGGTAAAGTCCCACAGACGTCCGCGGGGAAGCACCTTTCCAGTATCGGGATCTCTCTCTGGCGTCCACTCTGGGGCGAGTCTCAGCGATGGGCCCGCCCGAGATTCCTTGTTCTTAGACACCAGGATGATTCCCTCTTCCTCAAAGCGCTGATAGGAGTTCTTGAGAGTCTCCTTGTTGACGGCTTCGAAATATGAAAGATCACCCTGATGATAGAGAGTTTTGCCAAGCTGGAAAGGATGTCAGTTGAATACATAATTCGAGGGATTTCGTTTGCCACTGGAAAGTTGACGACTTACCAGCTGAGCACTGTCTTGGGCCTTTTTGTTGTCTATCCAGACGTCACGAGGGCCATCCAGGGGAGGAGTGAGCCCAAGAAGCGACACGGCACCAAGCCATGAGGCTTCAATGAAGGGCCAGATTAGGAAGCAATAGAAGTCAAAGTTTTCTCGACCGCATGTTCGCTCTGCATCACTCAGCTCGATATATTGCGGAACCCCAGAACTGTCACGAGTGATGCTGATCACATCATCTGCCTCCAAGCTTCGCAATGTCTTTTCCATGTTGGTGATTAAGCCTTCAGGAGGGAAGATGAATTCACCACGGAAAAGCTGCACCTTGTTAGTAAGATCAGTGCAAGAGGTTCTGCTAGATAAACATACCTGCGAAAGGAAGGCGACCTGGTTCTTCAACGCCTCATAGGTGATTCGCTGGTTTGTGGGTCCGCCGCCTTGCTTGATCTTTGTATACATCGCAACAGAGACCAAGGCTTCGGTGATGAAGAGATGAATGAGCATGTTGCGATAGAAAGATAATTGGAATCGATCAACTGCATAGTAGGTGGGCTCCACCAATCCAGAGATCACCCCAACTAGCTTTGGTCCCAGTACGTCGAGCGCACGATCGACCACTGCTTCTGTCGGCGAGCGGTAGAAGTGAGCAACACGGCCACCTTTAGCTCGAACGCGGTCACAAAGCCATTCCAACCGTCGCACCAATTCACCCTTGCCGACACCACGACCACGAAGGGTCAAAAGCACTGTTCCGACGAGCGCGGGTGGCATCATCACCGAAACATCATTGATTTCGGACAGAACACGATACCCCAGAGTTCTCAGGATCCGGCCGCGCTCGGTGTGAGCAAGCTTCAGATCGCTACCGATACCAGAGAGGTTTAGACGTGTAAGCTGTTGCTCCAAGAATTCTCGCAAACTCCACGGTTCATGGAACCGACAGTCGACTCGGCCCAGTTTCAAGGACAAGACTGAAGAAGATGACAGAAGATCTGCCAGGTTTTCTTTCTGTTTGGGCTGGCCCAACAGTTCGCTAATGTAGGATCTGTACTAGAGTTAGCATGAAACTCTGACAAAGTTGGAAGAAATGTGCATACTCGGTCTCGATAACCTTGTCATATTGTGTACTGACGGGACAGATGATGGTATCTTTGACGCGACCAGACAGCACACTTTCGACGATGAAGTTCAAAATACCGAATTTGGGAGAAAGAAGCTTTCCTGTCCGGGACCGGCCGCCTTCGATAAAGCATTCAAAGTTGAAGCCTTGTTGAAGAAGAGTGTCAATGTAGGCCTGCACAACGGTATGATAGAGGGGATCATTGCCGAAGCTGCGTCGGATCCACATGGCACCTAGAAGAAACGTAAGTATAATGTGGAGGAATGGCGCAAGGTTTCTGACTGTGCTCACCGGCGTGTTGCAAGAATGGTCCCAGTAGGGGAATGTTCAGGTTGTCGCCCGCGACAACAACCGGAAGGCCAATTCCGAGACGGTAGCAGATGAGCTGTAGAGAGACATAGTCCACATGAGACTTGTGGCACGGTAGGAATACGATAGACTGCTTGTTCTTCGCAGCTGTCTCGGCTACCGACCGCAGACGCAGAACTTCCTCACTGGACACGTGGATGCCCTGATGATAGGCCCGAGTCAAAAGTTGCGTGGCCAGATAGTACGCGCCTCGAATGAACGTCTTGCTTTCCATCTTGCAAATCATATTGTCCAACATGGTATCCACCACCTCACGCAGGCCGCCTTCGAGCTCATTCCTGCGTCGAGCTCGCTTCTCATCCATGTTCACGCCTTCCTTTATCGCGACCAGGCCTTCCTTTTCTTCCGTGGCAAGCCGAATACGAGCCAGCTCTCTGACTTCGTCCTGCAGCATGGGACTAGCTAGGATGGCGGACTTCATCCTCTCACTGAATCCTGGATAGAAGATAGGCTGCCCAATCACATCGTCATATGCGCGCCAGCCCGTACCAGACATGTACAAGCTCACCTCCCGCAGGAAGTCAAGGGGGTTCGCGCGGAATCGCGCCATGTGGCGCACGAGGTGTCGTTCAGTGATCGTATCATCTTGAGCATCGGGCCCACCCGTGAAGCCGGACGGGTGAATGGTAACCTGCTTGCCAACAATTTCTAGGTCGGGAGCCGAGCGCTCGTCGGCAATGTTCGATTTGGAGGGCGCCATGCTTGGTGTCACGTAGGAGAGTGGGGTGACGTCCTTGCGAGGTGTCAAGGTCGCTGTCCGGTCATAGGAAGGAGGGAAGACAGGGTCATTGACTGATACAGACTCGAGAACAGAGTGGCAAGGCCCAGGAGAGGAGTAACGAAGTGCGGGCCAGGGCCATAGCTCCCAAAGTCCCAACAAACCAGACGATCGTCTTCCGGACCTTCTAGCCAGGATCACGGGTTCTCCCCATACTCATACAGCCGAGGCGCAAGTCACGTGTTCCGCCCCAGGTAACCTTAAGCCGCGTTTCTCCGCTTTGCCGCGGACAAGCTAGTGGGCTGACGGTTCCGAATAATACCACCATCGATCCCATTCCGATCAGCGTCATGTCCCGCTTGGTGAACGGCGTAAGGGCCTTCTCCAGTATGTCCTCACTCCATTGTTCCCAGGCTTCTTCCAAGCTTACCTTGTCTCCTTTTGTGCTATAGCTGCGGCAGCTTCGCTACTTGCCGATGCTTCGGCCGCTGCCACACGATCGGCTCGTCAACCGTCCTCATTCCAAGTCTTCCGTGACGTCCCCGAACTCCGCCAATTGCGTCGGCAATTGATTCGGAATGATCGCACGATGGGCTTCGTGCCCACCATGGGCGCACTTCACGAAGGACACCTGTCGTTGATTCGAGAAGCCGCCCGAGAGAACACTGATGTCTTTGTGAGCATTTACGTCAACCCGACTCAATTTGGTGTCAATGAGGACCTTGCGAGCTATCCTCGTACGTGGGATAGCGATGTTGAAAAACTGGAGAAGCTCAATGAAGAGCTTGGTAGGTTAGGTGCTGACACGGGACGGATTACCGCCATCTTCGCCCCGACCTCGAAGGTCATGTACCCTACCCTGCCGCCTTCGTCAGAAATTGACGGACATGGCTCATTCGTTACAATCACACCCCTTGCGAGAAAGCTGGAAGGTATCTCCCGGCCAGTCTTTTTCCGGGGCGTTGCGACGGTTTGCATGAAGCTGTTCAATGCGACGACTCCCGATCGTGTCTACTTTGGACAAAAGGATGTACAACAGACGGTGATCATCAAACGGATGGTTAAGGATTTCCTCATTGATACAGAAGTCCGCATCATCCCAACTGCCCGCTCAGCTGATGGGCTAGCTTTGAGCTCCCGAAATGTTTACCTTGGAGCTCGCAGGCGGGCGGTGGGACTCACCCTCTTCAAAGCCCTGAACGCGGCAGCTGAGGCCTACAATGAAGGCAAGGCTTCTCGTGATGATATTCTGGGGGCTGCTCACAGTGTTGCTGCATGCGTACTGGCCGAACAGCAGGCGCTCCCTCCGTCGGAGCGGGCATTGTACGAGGTTGACTACATTTCACTCGCGGACCCTGAAACTTTGGAGGAGCTGGACCACGTTGATCTCAACAAGGGGGCTATCGTAAGCACTGCTTTTAAGATGGCCCCTCTTGAGGAGACTAAGGCTGGCGAGGATTGCGGCTTGGGAGATGGAAAGGTCCCCGTCCGCCTGATTGACAACATGATTCTCCAGCCAAAGGCTTAACTGGGGGGATTTATTGCACGAGGAAATTTGTATATATATAAGTCTGCGCTCGTTTAGCGTCCAAACTATCCCAAAACCTAAATAATTTACTCATCAAATGACGAGCTCAATCAATATGTTGTATGTACTGTAGTTCTAATGTCACTCCAAAACGGCACGTAGGGCATATCTGTAGGGCTCGGGCCGAAAAAATTCCTGCCCTGCGGGTCTTGGCGGCGGAGGAAAAAAAGTCTCGATCGCAAAGCTCCATCCGTCCAGCAACCAAACTAAGCTCTCGAGTCTTTGTCTTTCTTGAAATCCTGCCCGCTTGTCGGGATTCTCTGTCGCCATGGCTGACGATGGCATGCTCTTGAACTTCGCCATCGCCGACTCAGTGATCAAACCAGCGGCGAAGTTCAAGGGAGGGACATGGCGGGACCGTCTCGCTGTAAAAAAGCGGTCTCAACATCGACCCGGAGATGGTAGCAACAAACCGAACGAGTCGAAGAATCCCAACAAAATCGCGGTTGGCGCAAGACCTGCAAAGCGACAAAGGACCGATGCCGGCGACTTTGAAGATGGTGGTGATCGTGACCGCCGTTCGCGATCGCATCAGCAGCCATCCCAGCGAGATCCCCGCCACTTTGTATCGTCTCTGTTCACGAGCAATCCCGAACCACAAAATGCCGAAGAACCTCGCAATGAGGAGCCGATCGAGGATGCGAAGCCGACCAATGCGCCGTTGATCGATGGAATCGATACGTTCACCAATCTGGGCTTGTCGCCGAGCTTGGCTGCCCATCTGCTCACCAAATTGGAATTGAAAGCACCTACAGCGATCCAGAAAGCGTCGATTACACAATTGTTGAAGGAAGAGAGCGATGCTTTCATTCAAGCCGAAACCGGATCGGGCAAGACCTTGGCCTACCTTCTCCCCCTGGTACAACGGATCATGGCCCTTTCAAAGGCCACTAAGGAGGCCGGCGTCCACCGCGACAGTGGTCTATTTGCGATTGTGCTCGCTCCTACTCGTGAGCTGTGCAAGCAGATCTCTGTCGTGCTGGAAAATCTTCTCCGCTGTGCCACCTGGCTTGTGGCTGGTACCGTTATCGGCGGAGAGAAGAAAAAGTCAGAAAAGGCACGCCTGCGTAAAGGATTGAATATTCTCGTCGCTACTCCTGGTCGTTTGGTAGATCACCTGGACAATACTCAAGCTCTGGATGTGAGCAATGTTCGGTGGCTGGTTCTGGACGAAGGAGACCGCTTGATGGACATGGGCTTCGAGGAGGAACTGCAGGGGATCGTCAAGAAGCTAGATGCGAGACAACGACCGAGCCGGGTTCCCGGAGTACCAACAAGGAGAACGACAATTCTTTGCTCTGCGACGCTGAAGATGAACGTGCAGAGGCTAGGAGAGATCAGTCTGAAGGATGCAGTGCACATCAAGGCGGATCCCGAGGACGAAGACGAGCAAACTCGAAATGCGAACAAGGATGAAGAAGAATCATTCCGAGTGCCCGCTCAGCTGAAGCAGTCATATGCGATTGTTGCAGCCAAATTGCGTCTAGTATCGTTGACTGCTTATCTCAAGCGGACATTTATTCGCAAAGGCTCCGTGATGAAGGCCATCGTCTTCGTCTCTTGTGCAGATGAGGTCGATTTCCTCTTCGAAGTTTTCTCAAAGAAGCACGGCGAAAGAGGACATAAAAAGAATGATGGCGGTAACGAGGAAGACGAGGAAGAAGAAGACGACGAGGTGAAGAAGGAAAAAGAGAAGGAACGGGCCGAACTATCACCACACGGCACCATTGCTCCTGGATCGGCCTTTTCGAATCCCGCGAACCCTGTCACACTCCACCGACTCCACGGTTCTCTGCCTCAACACATCCGAACATTCACCCTCAACTCCTTCGCCAATAGCAAAACCGCCTCGGTCATGGTCTGTACTGACGTAGCTGCTCGTGGTTTGGATCTGCCCAATGTCGACTTGGTCATCGAGTATGATCCCGCTTTCAGCTCCGACGACCACACACATCGAATCGGCCGTACCGCGCGTCTAGGCCGTGATGGACGAGCCTTGATCTTCCTCCAGCCTGGCTGCGAAGAGAACTACGTCGAGATCCTCAAGCGTGGCTACCGCGACGGCGGCAAGGCTCTTACCCGGACCGATGCGACAGAAATTCTGAAGCGCGGCTTCGGCGGTAACACCGAATCTAGCTCCAAGAACTGGGAAGAAAAGGCTACCGATTGGCAGATGGATGTTGAGCGTTGGGCATTGGAGAATCCAGAGTATCTCGAGATGGCCCGACGAGCCTTCCAATCTCACGTTCGCGCGTATACAACTCACATCGCTGCCGAGCGGCACATCTTCGACATCAAACAGCTTCACCTGGGTCATCTTGCCAAGAGTTTTGCCCTGCGCGACCGACCTGGAAAGATCAATGTTCCTGGTCTTCGCCCTGGGAAGGAAGAAACGAAGAAGGACTTCAAGGCTGGCCGAGGCGCTGCGTTGGGTAAGCGGAAGGCTGGAGACGATGGCGCCGCGGTGTCGACCACAGACGAGGCCGCTCGCGAAGCTGCCCGCAAGATGAGGGCTAAGATGAAGGAGCATATGAACAGCGCCAGTGAATTTAACCTGGCTTGATTTTTATACATGTGTCGTTTACTTTCTCGCTGGGCGAAGCATCATGATTTATTATTGTACAAGAGCATTAGCATTTGTTTCAGTAGATATCCCATAATGAAATCTTGCCATCCTTGGAGCCAGCCACAAGCCAATGAGTCTGTTGTATCTTTTGGGACCGCTGCTGGTGGACGATCGCGAGTGATCGTTGCGGTGCATCTCGGCTCGGTGCTTCATGAGCTGGCTGTTGATTATTCGGATTTTCGGCCTCGACGGCGTAGGATGCGGCTAACTGTGTCACCGGGTCCATGACATCTCCAAAAGCCACGGCGTAACATCCTTCCTTGTGCCATTTAAGCACAGCTAGCTCCTTCATCGTTTTGCACGAGTACACCCTCACCCTGCTGTCCCAGCCAGCAGTCGCAAAGACCTTCCCATCGCTCCGAATCCGAAGGCCCTGCTGACCCGAATGCTTGGTATTCACTGTTTTCAATGCCTTGTCTTCCGTGTAATTCCCGACGGGAACAAAACCCGCAGAGCCACGGCTCGGAATGGGGTGCTTGATAAGCAAGGCGTCCGCGGAAGAGGAGACAAAATAATCGTGCGATGGAGACACGTCTAAGGATAGAACCGGCTGGGTGTGAGGACGGCTGGTGTAGAGTTTATTCCACTTCCACGGATTTGAGTTGATATTGCTGAGCTCGAAGCTGGCTGCGTTGAGAGGGCCTTTGTGCATGAATGCCATGACATGACCGTCTTCAAAGGCGGCTGCGATGAAGACATCGCCAGGCTCGGACACGAAGATATCGACTGCCATCAACATGCCGGTCTTGACGGAAGGATCTGATTTAATTGTAGTGAGCCGGCGCTCAGATGGGAGTTGGAAGATATCGATGCCTCCCGAGTCGAGCGCGTTAGGCACGGCGAAAAGAACATTGTGGCGTCTGGCACTTGGCTCTGGTTGAGCACTGTCTGCGATATTGGCGCCAGCCAACTCTATGAATGTCATTGAAAAGGCGCAAAAGTTCAGCGCATTCACAGGCAGCGAATGGAGCAGCCATGGCTTGGTCCCGTTCTCAGAGGAATCTGACCCAATCAGGTCAACTGGAAGAGTCTTGTCAAGAAATGCTTCATCTTCTGCCCGAATTTTCCAAACGCAGAGCTTGTGGTCACGGCCATGTCTTTGTCTCATGTTAGCTCGGTGGCCTGGGGTTAGTTCTCTTGCAAGATCTTACGTGTAAATCTCTGTCACACCAGCGCCTATGTCAAATCCTTTCACTTCTAGCACAGCTCCTGTATGCGCTTTCCACACGATGACTGGCCGTTTAGTCACCAGATCCCAGACGACCACCCAGCCCTCGGCATCTCCAGACACGAGCCGAAGGTTCTGCTTCAAGACGTGTAGTGCATGGATCGGGGCCGCGTGTCCGCGCAAGATGTAGACTGGAGTAGCTGGCGGCTGCTGGATTTGGCTAGACATGCTAGCCATCGCCGCGGTGTGCTGATCTCTCTGGGCGAGTGTCCAAGAATGTGTTTAGCACGGTGTACCTGATGGCCAGGAAATACTTCGGAGCAAACGTGCGGAAATAACACGCCGCACCGCCTTAGGAACCAGCCGATTTGAAAATGGTGCACAAGGGAGTCTTTTCCTCTTTCGCTGTTGAAGGGGTGAATTGTATCTGATTTTTCCCCTTTAAAAGTAGCTCCTGCATCAAAACTCACACAAAAACTAATCGCCACATCAGCGAGCACGGTCTGGTCGAACTCGTTATATCGAGAGACTAGAAAATAAAAAGTAATGGACTCACGGGGAATTGAACCCCGGACCACTCCCAGTTCAGTCGGATCAGAGATCACGTGCGAAGGGAGTATCATACCCCTAGACCATAAGCCCATATCTTGATATAAGATTAGTATCATTTGTCTTTATGTAATTAAAATCTATCGCTGATAGAAGGTCGAGCGCCTCAGATGAAGAACCGAGAAGAGAAGTATACCTGAGAATCTCACCGTAGGCTACTTTTCTTGCATAAAGGGTCCCAATTCTCCCTAATTGCGAGCGTGTACTAAGCAAGCTCAGTATTGGAACTCGTGAACTGTCCACTATGGGTGACTGAGTAAAAATTGAGCCGAACAAAGAATCAAGCAGAGACCTAAAGACTCTGACAGAGAAACAATCATCAGCCCTTTGGCTGCATGTCTTGTGCGATACTATTAGTGTCTCTAACACCCGCCCCTACTTAGTGTGACTGCACAACCTCGTCATTCTCACCCATCCGAATCGCAATAGCGGTATACTCATCCAAGTCCTCCACCGGCAGACCAAGCAGGTCAATATGCCGAGACTGGTAGTCACCAGGGGCATCGGGGAAGAACATGCGACTATACAACATTTTCGGGAAAGCAGCAAAATTCCCCTTCTCCACAGCCGCTCGACTCTCCTCCCACCGCTGCCTTGCAGACTCATGAGTAATGGTCCAGTCAGCGTCAACAGTGCGAGTAACCCGCTTGACACTTTCCCACATATCACGCTGGCTGAGCCGGAAACTCGAAATGTACACCGAACTATTCGCAAATTGCGAGACTGTCGGCGACGTATCCATCTCATCATCAGGATATTGCTTCAAACTGAGCAAACTAGCAATAGCCCGACCGCACTGCGGCCAGGTAGTCGTGTGCAAGACCACATCCGTCCCGTCAAACTCTGTAAAAGAGCGCTTCTTGAAATCAAACCCAAAGCGATCAGGCCCCCCACCCAAACTGAACTCGTACCAGAAATTGCACACCAGGAAGACATACGAGGTTGTAGGAAGTGCCTCAAACTCGGCAAGGATACTGCCCCGATTGGCGCTGAGCATGACGTCCTCGCAAAACGAGTCGTTTGCGTTGTCGACGCCGAACCAGTTGGGTAGCACGTAAGGCACGCCGGCCTTTGCCGCGGAGCGGACGAGTTTGTTGATTGTGCCCCTAGGTGCGTTTAGGGACATGGTGATGATCAGGGCTTGTTGTCCTCGTAGGGCTTCGACGATATCCGCGTCTTCATGCCCGCTGTAGTCGGCACGCACGATGCGAACGCCTTCTGGGAGCTTGCTGGTGCTGTCTGGGCGTGTAATCGCGGTCACGGTGTGCTTGCCGGTCTTAAGTAATGCCTCCGTGATGTGCTTTCCTATCGAGCCACCCGCCTAGACAGCGTGAGCATAAGTTGCAGGCTCTATGTGGAGGGTTGACATACCCCGATGATAGCCACTTTCTCAATTTTGTTCGCAAATCCCTCGGGCTGTTCGCCCGCATACTTTGCCGTCATCATGACTATCTTTAAATCTCGAAGAATAGCAAGATTTCAAGTGGTGGTCCTCGCTCGCACTAAGATACTTTAGAGAATTGTTAGATGGCGGGTAGTTACACCCAGAATAGTAGATATTGATGGCCTCTGAATCAACTGCAACTGGGTATTTATTAATCATTTTCATCGTCTTCTCACCCTAGTATTTAATATACCAACTCGTGTTCCAACTTCGTGATCTCTGTTATGGAATTATCGGGCTTAGTACGTGCAGTCGGTGTTAATTCCTAAAGTCCGGGCGGCTATACAGCCATCGCTCAGCAACTTCACCGGGGCCAGTACTTCGATCCATGTTCAGTAGTGGAAAGACGATTTGCCAGCAAGATATAGCCTCATTCGGTTCCTTCTACATTAGACTGGAGCAAGTGTGGGATGTGGAAGTGATGCAGAGGCATGGGGTAAGCATTTTGTCATTCAATTCGTATCAGGGTATAGACATGTACATAGTAGGAAACTCCACCGAAAAGAAGTAGAAGACTTTTACCAAATGAATTTTCTTGTGGGAACTCGGCGTATTAAAGGAGGTAAGATCCGAACAAGTGAGGATCCAACCCATGATGATGAGGGGCAACGTAGTGCTCCTGGTACGGATGATTCTCCATCGAGAAGTCGCCCATGTCCAAAAGCGGATTGGACAGTCCAGGTGGGAATTCCGGCCCTTTGGGAATCGGTAAAGCGGGGTCTAGTCCATACTGATGGTTGTGCATCTGGGTAGGATCCATCGTCTCAGGTTGGGGGACGGTCCAGCCCCAAATTTGCTTAAGCTCATCCTGAATCGGCTCGGCATGCCAGCTGGTATCTTTCACGATAGCGTCAAAGATCATAAGGACCTCTTTTTGCGCATCCTCGGTGTCCAAACACTCGGCGGCGATGGCAAGACAACGGATTGATACATTGATGACGCCCTTGTCTTTTGTATTTGCGACAATGCCACAGATGTCGTGGGCATGGGTTTGTTGCATTTTGCGATGAAATTCAGCTTGCAAAGGATGGGCCTTGCCAAGCAATAGGCAAGCCGTATGATAGAATAGTTGGGAAACAATCGCGATGCGCTTGTGAAGCCTAGAGTGGAAATCAGTTAGCATAGCCGTGGCACTGACTTGACGAAAGAATATGAATGCTTACCAAATTCTTGAGAACAAAGACCTGGGCTCAGTCTGCCATTGCGGCACATTACCAAGAGGTTTCAAGGACCTGGGAGCGTTCTCATACCACTGTTGACACAGTGAATCATAATGGCTCCACTCCGTAAACACATCGCTCAGTTCGTTGGCATAGTTCATGGTACCATTCACCGATTGAAGCGACTGGGCAGCGATGCGGAAATTGGCGATTTTGGCACAAATGTAAATGATTCGGTGAAGCCAGAGCTCTTCAGTCCTTCCAAACAGCTGCATCTGATGCGGTTGTTGATGCATATCCATGTCCACTCCCCAAGTGTCGGGGTTCCAAGACAACGTCCACTCATAGTGCAAAGAGCTCAGCAATTCCATGCCCACGCTGATCCAGAAGGATGCCCCTCCAAGACCAGGAGTCCTGGCTGTCCAGCCGCATTCACGAATCAATGCCCTTGAGCCGGCAATGTGATTTGCACCTGGTGTTTGCTGCGGGGCCATGGTCTCATAGATGCTGAGGACCAATGCAGCCGTGGTACAAAGAACGGAGTCGCGATTTGGATCTTGCATGGCATGCATCAAGTCTTGGGTTGCCTCGTCGTAGTAGTTCGCAGCTTTTTCTTTGTCGAATGAGGAGTGGACCAGTGAAAGATGTCGAGCGCCGCACGCTAGAAAAGCCTTGAGTAATAGCGGCTCGTCAATGGCATGCAATGGCAAGATTTGTGAGAACTGCTTATCAGTCAGTTAAATTCCAAGCGTCCTAGAAGGGCGGCTTTGCTCTTACGTATCGCGTTGGATCCAGCGAGTCCATCCAGCATCCTACCTCATCAACGAAAACTTGCAACAAATGAACATGCTCAGGATCACTCAGGGGCGATAAGCTATATTGCTTCGTCGCCATCTTTCTTGCAAAGTTCGACGTCCCATGCGGTAATAGTTCGTCACCCGGGATGAGATGCGGCTCGTGGTGATGCCAGCCATCTTGTCCACCAAGAAAGTCCACCGCCGCTGCATGAGAGAGGTCGAAGGCAGTGGGATCGAATGAATGGGCGACGGATTGAAACAAGCTCGCCAACTGATCATGGTCCATGAAGTTGAAGGCCTCATGGTGCAATTGTCTTCTTTCTTCAACGGGGCTCTCTGGCTGTGGAGGAGGATATCTCTCGAAACCCCCAACATACTCGGATGCGATAAACCGGGAGTCGTCGCGGAATGTCACCTTAGCACCGCTAGGTCGATCGATTACATGTGGGGGCGCAACGGTCTGAATGTCAATGAAATTCAGGCGAATGCCTCGTCTGCATATCCGATCCGACTTTCGACAATTGAGGCATCGCCCCAAGGCCTCGTCACACTTGAGGTGCCTTTCACGACAGGTCAAGCATCCGGTGCGGACTCGCTTGGCCTTTGTGTCTGCTATATCCGAGGATTTTTTGCGGTTTGCGCTGGACGGGCGGGGTGAATTGCTCTTCTGCTTTAGCGTCGCAGGCTTCGATTTAGTCTCGGGAGGAGCCTGCGATTGCACTTTCGCTTGAGATCGAGTCGTGAGGTTCATTTCGGTCTTTTTCGGTGGCTTTTCGCCGGTTTCAAAAGTACGGCCGCCGTGTTTCTTCGCTGGTTATCTAGTCGCCGGCGCCGATTGGAGCGGTCGGCGTCCGAGCCGATCGAGGGGTATCGTATGCGCAGAATCTCCTTGTCGGTTTTTCTCGGATGGCCATGATCGTGTCCAGCGTGGAGGCGCTCTTGGAAAGATCCAGAGAGGCATATACTCCCATGCGTCTGGAGAGATGGAGGCAAAGTCCAAAAATTTGCGACCGGGGGAGGGATTGGTTCGCTTGACGCCGGGCGCACAGGCCGATGAGGGTCACGCAGGAAGATCGGCCGGGATCTGGTAGTCTGGCGGGGTCAGTATGTAAGATTTCAACAATTGAAAATGCGTCTTACCAGCACATCGCCTCAAATCCTCGAGCAAAACGTACGATCTGACTGAAACGAGCCCCAGGCAAGTGGTCGTTAAAGAAGTCCAGACCGGTGGATCAAAACGCGGAGTTGACGAGGAAAATGTGGGTCACCAGTCGAGCCAAAGAACGCGAACTGGCTGGACGGGACTATCCATGGACGAAGACATGCCATGGACACTTCAGCTTGATTTGACATTATCTACATTCTGGAGACCATGATTCCTTCCGGACCTAGGCTATGACATGCACTTTTTCATTATGAATTTCTCGTGACAATATTGAATTTTCATGTACCACCGGTCTTGAACTTTGTCAGTCCAAATCAAAGACAGACAAGAAGAACAAGGTTAGACACAATCTAAAATACATTCCATTCTATGGAAATGTCTAATTTTCAGCTGCCCTGCTTCCAAGTCTAGGCAATCGAAGCCGCGAGTGCAGCACCAACATGATAGCGCCCCAAACGGCTGCAGAAAGAAACGTCACACGAAGAGCCAAAGCATACGCTCCAACAACTTTCCCATCGTTAGCGGCGTTGTACGGCAGCGAAGGGGGTAAAACTCAAACTGAACCCACCTTGTTGTTGATGAAACGAATCCAAGTCAGCAATGGCACGGATGGACTTGCGAACAAGACCAATGATTTGTGCTTTATCCGAGCCCGTCACCTTATTTTCAAGTTCGTAGACCAGGGTATTCTGTAAGATCCAGCTACTAACCGACACGCCCATCACGGAGCCCAGATTGCGCGCCAAGCCCAGTGTAGTCGTCGTAACGGCCTGGTTGTCTTGATGACTCGTTGCGAGGATCGCGACCATCAAGCTCGGGAAGGCGAACCCTTGACCGAGACTGTTGAACGAGACGCATATCATGGCGAGAGCATCGGGCGTAGCAATACCCATCGATGCGGCAAGAAAGCCCCCTATAATCATACAGATCCCGCCGAGAATGATTGTCGGTTTCAGGCGTTTGGACCAGGTGATCAAGAATCCAGTACCCACACTAGACACGGTGATGAAAATTGACGCAACAAGGAGACGCAGACCAGAGTCGGTCGGAGTAGCAAGCTTGACAGCCTGGAAATATAAGGGGGCATTAAACATCACCGTGTTGACCGAGATCGACGCAAAGAAATTGCCAAATACAATACTGGCTTGAGGATCCTTGGTGAGCAGCTCCACGGGAAGCACCGCCAGAGACACGTTGCGCTCATATCGCACGAGAACAATGGCCAAGACAACGGCCGCGACTAGGGAGCATATCACCAAGGGGTGACTCCATGGAAAGATATTACCGCCTAGGTTCAACCCCATAATCAACGCAGTGACTGCCGAGACGAGGAAGAATGATCCAGTCAAGTCGACGTTACGGATCACCTGCGAGAGCGTCATGCGCTCCGACCCGACCAATTTGATCCCCAGGCCTGCTGGAACGGTCATTGCAGCGACGATAAAGTAGACAAAGATGAAAGGTAACTGAATGAGAAACGCACCACGCCAGCCAATCCGGTCACAGAGAAGACCACCGAAGGCTAGACCAGTACAGCTCCCAATGCCGAGGGAGAGGTTGATGTATGACTGATACACACCACGATACTCGAGGCGCACGAGATCGCTCGAGATGACTTGTCCCATCGAGAAAACACCGCCGGCACCTAGCCCACAGAAAGCCCGAGCGGCGATGAAGCTACCGATACTTTGAGCCAGGCCGCACCATGCTGTCGTCACGAAGAACATGAAAATGGAAAACAAGTAGACTGGCTTCCGCCCAAGAGCATCAGAGATGCGCCCGAAAAGCGGCATAAATGCCGTAGACGTGAGGAGAAAGGCTGTAGATAGCCATGATGCTGAATTTGCTGCATGGAAATACGATGTGATCACCGGATAGCTTGACGCCATTAGTGTGGAGTCGAAGAAGCCGATAACGTATCCGAGCAGGATGCCCGAGAAAATGACCCAGAACTGCGACGGCGATACACCGATAAACTGCGAGGAATCCGATTCACTCTTTGGGACTGAGTGTGTATCATGAGCGGAAACACTGCTTTTCCTCCTGGCACCTGCAGAGGGGAATCGCTCCAGGCTCGGCTCGATGTCCAGGCTCGGTGCCGAACTGACTTGGGTCAAGACCGGAAAGGTAATCTCATTTTCTTCTTCGGTACTTGATGAGCCTGTTTCCACGTCATTCCTGTGGTTAAAGGTACTGCGATAGGAGATATCATGGTGGGCAGAAGATTCTCGTAGGAGCGGAGTTCCTTCCGAGGGATGCGAGTTCGACATATTCCTCCCCTCTTCAACACTTGACTGGGGTCGATGAGAGCTGCTGAGCAAGTCTGCTATACAAGAAATGCAAACACAAGGCAAGAAATCTGGCGAAGAGATGATTCGCTATCTGAAAAGGTCATCCCAGCAGATGGAAGGGTGTTGAGAGAAGAAGAAGATTAAAAAAGCGGCCGAAGAGAGAAATGACTCTTCAAACACTAAAAGTGCCGAGTGGATCGCGCCATTCATGCAGGGTACGAGGACGAGACAGGTAGATCGAGGTTCAGACACCGAGGTTCATGCAGATGCACAAGGAGCAATTTCCAGGCGCATTGAGGACCCCGGTAAGTCAATAGAATCTTGGATATCTGTAAGTGGCAAAGACAAAAAAGAAGTGCGGGCGATAACAAAGTTTGAGTGGATCACCGGCTGGGATGACTCCGTCGGTAGCTTTAGCCTGTCCCCTCAGCATCTCTAGTCTATTATTCCAGTTTGTTTGGCCTGCATTTGCGATTTGCATAGAATAGAGATCTGCGATCGGCGCCTTGCATCTTCGAGTGCCCTTTTTCCAGCCTATAGATCAAATCTTTACCCTGCACCCTGCGGAACAATGCGCCCTCCACTGCGGATCGCGGTTTTGGAATGCGATACCCCGCTTCCCAATACCGAGAGTCGCTATCATGGATACGGAGGGGTGTTCACTGCTCTTTTAAAATCGAGTGCGGAGAAGCTCGACCGTCTAGATCCAGAAACCGATCTCCAGATCTCGAAATGGGACATTGTGAACGGGACTGAATATCCCAAGTTGAAGGATATCGATGCCGTCCTTCTGACGGGCTCGAGTACGTCGTTCTTTGGGCATGTTATCAGATGAGCAAGGAGACGCTTGCTAATGTCAAACCCCGCAGGACATAACTCATTTGACGACGTGCCATGGATCAATCGTCTAGTTGAATTCACACAGTCTGTCCTGTCACAAGACCGCGTCCGCTTGCTCGGCATCTGCTTCGGCCACCAGATCGTGGGCCGCGCACTCGGTATGAAGGTCGGTCGCAGCGATCAAGGCTGGGAGATTGCAGTTTGTGATGTGGACTTGACAGCTCAAGGGAAAGAGTTGCTTGGACGCGATAAGCTCGTACGTATAGAAAGGTACCGAACATATTCAGACCATGGCAAGCTAATTCTTCATCAACCATCACAGCGCATCCAGCAAATGCACCAGGATGTTGTCTCGGAGTGCCCTCCAGGGGTGACTCTGCTCGGGTCATCACCACGCTGCGCCGTCCAGGGCATGTACCTGCCTGGTCGCTTTATTACTGTTCAAGGACATCCTGAGTTTAACGGGGAGATCGAGACTGAGGTTATCGAGAACCGAACCAAGATGGGCGTCTTTAGCGAGGATCAGGCTCAGGAGGCTCTAAGTCGGGTCCACAATGAGCATGATGGTGTTTCCATTGGAGCGACCTTCCTCCAATTTCTTCTGGAAGATTAATCAGGAAGCTTCATTAGTTCATACAGAGGCTGCGCGGGAAGCCGTGCATACACCTACCTATGTCTTTCATTACAAGACAAATGGAAGGAGAGTGGAACGAGGATTAGTGAGTTTGTCCATAGATACAGCCAGCTGGTACTCATATACATACACCGGTTCAATTCCCATCGAATAACCTGTCGCACAAAAGAAGGGTATCAAAGCAATAATGGCGTACTCACAGAGAACAACACTCAAGTCTGGTCAATACCTAGTAGCGAGAGATAGTCATCGACGGAGGGACTTCGTACAGGTCCATGAGTCGCATGTAGGGATCATCTGGGTCAGGAGAGATCCTACTTACTACAACAAAACGGTCGTGATAAACCTCACTTTCAGATCTAAATGAACAATACTTGGGAAGTACTAGAAGTGAGGCGACATAAGACTTGAATCCAATTTCGCCACAATTTAGTGGGAAGTGAGATTAGACCTATTGAGGTATCATCCAGCTCAAGCTAAAGTAGCAAGCGTGTGAGCATAGGGGCGGACCGATGCCTCTATCATCGCGACCGCAGGCATATGAGCCAACAAACAAAAAACCTTCCAACCCACTCTTCGCTGCAAATGCATGTCATAAACCCATCTTAGAAGTGCACCAGGCACTATCTTCCATGCAATTAAAAAGTAACGCCCCACCCAATCATGCCAACCATCCATGCAAACGGCGAAAAAAATTGGTGAATCCCAGATGCCAGATGCCAGATTCTTCTACGCCAACACTATCGTAAATGCAAGAGTCGACCGCTTCAAACAGAAACAGAAATCTAGGGGACAGCGCACGTAAGAAAATCGAATAACGGGGAAAAGCTCGCCGGGCTTCCCCTTCAAGCTGGCCGGGCCTTTGACAGGCGGCCACTCCGACGAGGACCTTTCTGAACGGCTGGCTTTGTCTGGTCTGGGCCATCCACCTCCTGGGCCGGGGTGGCTTGGGCCTTCTCTTCCTTCTTTGCCTTCTCGGCATCTGCTTTCATTCGCAGATTGAGCGAGACGACCTCATTTTGTTCGTCTCGGAAGGAGATTCCGACGCCCAGGGTAAGATTCGAAACGAGCCGTTTCTTTGGTCGACCTCGCCGGGCAGTTGGAGGTTGCTCGTCAGACTCATCACTGTCGTCGGCAGAACGCTTGCTGCCAGTGCTGAAGGGTGACGATTCTCGAGATGCTTGGAGACTGGGCTTGAAAGTAGGACCTAGAATTGACGGTTTGTCTAACGGTCCATCACTGCTTTCCCCCAAGAGAGCCGCGAATGCTCGGTCAATGTCACCGCGACATTTTTGCAGCATGTCCACGATGGTATCACGGTCATATCGACCTCCAAGACCCTCTTGGATAGATTGGATGTCCCAGGGAGGGTAGACATCAACAGCCAGGCCGGCGGTTTTTGCGGTAAGGTCGTCGGTAAAAGAGTGGTTTTGCGAGACAGGAATATTTTTGTTGAGATGTTCGGGGCCTGATGGAGATGAGGGTAATGATGAAGAGGTTGAGGGTTTGGTGTCGACGACCTGACTTTCAGAGTCAGGGAGAATGTGTGCTTTGACGTCCTCTTTGGCCTCCGTTGGCTGCAAGATAACTTGATCGAGGGCTTGCAGGTGCGGCTTGGCAAAGAGCGCCCTGTGAGTGCCATCTAGTGGACGCACAGAAGAATAATGTTTGAAGTCCTGTATCTGTCAGCATGGATTTCGTCACCAGAAGGAAGATGCCAGAGCATACGTGAAATGCAACATGAACCACATCTCGGTGCTCATCACTGGAGGCATTCACATCTCGAAAAGCTTGGACACCATCCATGGTGTAGACATTAATGTCTACACGGTAGACCTGGCAAAATGCCTGGAGGTGCTCAGAGCTTCCCCACTCGCCATTTTTTCGAGTTGCAGCCACCATCTCTATGAAGCGGCGTTCTTTGTCCTCCGAGGAAGGGGCTGCTACATCCGCAGAACGAGTAGCGTATGCTGAGACAGCGGCCCGCTTTGGACGCCGTCTTTCACCACCTTCCGCAACGACGAATTGCATAAAATAAGACTTGTTTTGGGCCATGTGGTCTGCGAGACGGTGGCGAATCCCGTCACCATGATGGAAGTTGCCGTACAGTTGGTCGGAGAGTGAGTAGTAGAGACAATTACCTGGGAGGCGACGCGTCAGATACGGCTTGAATTGGGGCTGAACAGTTTGGTCCTGATGGTAGCAAACTGTACAAAGTGGTATCAATGCTGGGCTTACCATCTCCTTCGGTTGGCAACGCAAAGAGGCCGCGTTCTTTCAAGCAAGGCATCTCCAAACAGGTGAGATCAAGGGCTTTGTTCTGACGAATATTTTCAGACTCGACCGGCTGATCCAGCAGCAGGAACTCGTCAATTGCAACCCGAGGCGAATTGTTGTCCAGTAGATCGAAGGATGGGGTGGTGGAGCCAAGCTGTTGTTGGTGTTGTTCGTGACCCGTAAGTATAGGCACAATTCTGCCACCGTGTGTGAGGGTCGCCATGGTGGAAAGGAAGCCCTGCTCGGGTCGAGTTTGTCATTTAAATCTTGTGCATAAGATGTGAGTATTCAGGTAGAAGGTGCCTGGTAATTTGGAAAGGCAACGATGGAAGAAATAAGCAACAAACAGCCCGCAGAGTGAAGCAGGCCCTGCGGGTGCGTGATGGAATTAAAAAAGGAATTCCAGCATCCATCCAAAGTTGAGTGCCGAGTCGGGGGCGGTGAAGTGCTGCCGTGCGGTGATTGGGTCGCACGTGAGGCGTTGCCTACTATGACGGTGTGACTTCGAGGGCCGACAAAGAAGTCCCCTTGTTGCCTTTCAATGGCATGGGTTTTCTTTGAAGGTGATTTTCCAACCCGGGAATAAGCTTTGAGTAATTCTCTTTGATCAAACATCACCAGGAATTGACTGATTCGAGCTGATTCGAGCCATCGAGTTGAAGATGTGATTCATTCATTCTCAAGGATACGGTGGACCCCCTCGATGGATACCGCGGGACTTTACGGAGAAGACCCTTAATTATGTAGATAATTATGGCCGAACAGGAGAAGGCATTTCCAGCTTGGCAAAATTCTTTTATCAGGTCTTTTGCACAAGTACATATGCCTGTCCTGGCCCTGGATGGACCAATTCGACTCGATGCACGAACAGCTTGTGTGTTTATCTGTGGTGAAAAATGCGGAGGTGTATTGAAGCTCGTCTTGTGCCTGTTTTCCGCCGCGTCTCCACCGGAAAACTTTGGCGCGTCTTCGGTTTTAAATGGCTGGCATTGGCTTAGCTCCACACCGCCTCCCCGGCCAGCCACCTGAACGAGCAGTCAAGATACAAAGCCCATACAAGGCCCATACCTTCAGTTCCAGTCGTCGTTTTCAAAAGTTTATTGAGCTCCCCGAAGTTGAGACTTGGGCTGGGGCAGATCAATTAGCGAGCAGCTCTGCTCAATAGATCACATAGTCTCCCAGGAAGCGAGTGAGTGGTATCTAGTGCATATAGTATGGGCCTCAATGCGCAGCTGATGTGGAACTTTAACAATCTGAGAATTGTGTGGAGTAATACGGTTTACTGAGAATTTGAAGAGGCCAACCATCGAGTTCAATGGCCCACAGAGATTTCCGAACGGACATTGCTGTTCAATAATTTGAGTCAATATTATGTATCAAAGTACGATACGCGCCATTAACTCGAAGTCCATAGATTCAAGCAAGATATGGCAGAGTGTGGTGCACTGGTGGTGTTACCCCAACTGTCCCCATTTCTCTTATCAAATAATTGTGGATAACACCTAGTTGCGGAGGCTATCTACTTTCCTTCCCCCGCTCCAAACTACTTCGTATCCTTCACTCCGCTGTTCTTTGACGCATTGATTCACTCTGTGCCTCATCTAGCGTTGATCACTATCTATTCTTTGCAGCTACTCAGGGAATAATAACTAAACATGCCTAATAACATCGTCGTTCTAGGGTAAGAAGCATCAGTCGACGCTGCCGAGGCCAAGCGAGAATCTGATTCTATGAACTGACACGTCTCAGAGCCGGGGTATCAGGCTTGACAACTGCCTACCTGTTGTCACAGGACCCCGAAAACCACATCACTGTGCTTGCGAAGCACATGCCTGGCGATTATGACATCGAATATGCCTCGCCATGGGCAGGAGCCAACTACATGCCGTACGGCCGTAACACAAGGTTCTTTGCTCTAAGCCTCGACTAAAATTGTTGTTTCCTAGGGTCGGCAAGCAGGGAAGCAATCACCATGCCTGGGAACGAGATACCTGGCCCGCGTTGAAGGAGATTACTGAGAAATATCCCGAAGCGGGGATTCACTTCCTCGGTATGGTTCCGAGATCATGCAACACAAGATCATCAACACATCCTAACACTTTCTCAAGATGCCTTCATCTACAACCGGAAGAAAGATCAGGAAACGGCCACTGGCCAATGGTTCTCCGAATTGGTGCAGCCGAACCCTTGGTACAAGGACGTCGTACCCAACGTACGCTCACCTCAAGCCCCAGAACGTTTCCCACAAGACCCTGACCAAGAATCACTAGTTCAAATCCATCCCAGAGAGCCAACTGGCTCCAGAAATCGACAACGGGCAAGTCTTCACCTCTGTCTGCATCAACACTGCCGTCTACCTACCATGGCTAGTAGGCCAATGCACCAAGAACGGCGCAGTCTTCAAGCGCGCCGTTTTCAAGCACATTGCCGACGCCGCGAATGCGCACCACTCAGGTCAAAAGGCCGATGTTATCGTGAACTGCACGGGTCTCTCATCCAAGTTCCTGGGTGGAGTTCGCGATGAGAAGCTTCTTCCCGCCCGCGGCCAGATTGTCGTTGTGCGCAACGATCCTGGCCCAATGGTGTCTCTCTCTGGAACAGACGATGGCGAAGACGAGGCATTGTATATTATGACCCGTGCTGCTGGTAAGATCATGCCCTAGGCAAAATCTACGTACCGTATCTCACAGATCAAAACCTTTAGGTGGTGGCACAATCCTCGGCGGCTCGTACCAAAAGCACAACTGGGACGCCCTGCCTGACATGAATCTCGCTAATCGAATTATGAAACGCGCGATTGCGATCGCACCTCAGCTCGTCAAGCAAGGCCAGGGAATCGAGGGCCTTGATATCATTCGTCATGGCGTTGGCCTACGGCCGCTGCGAGAGGGTGGCCCCAGGGTCGAGAAGGATGAGGTGGCGGGAGTCAAGATCGTTCATAACTATGGTCACGGTGGATTTGGATACCAGGCTTCATTTGGATGCGCGGAGACTGCCGTTTCCTTGGTTCAGGAAGTTTTGCGGAACAAGACTCGGGCGAAGCTCTGAACGGCGCGAGGGCCATCACATCTACACTCAATACCGGAAGAGGTACATGAGCAAATACCAGCACTTTTCAGTGATTGGCCTGTTTCGGCATATCTATTTTTATAGTGTAGTTCTAAATCACATACCGATTATGTGGTATACGGATTTGGGAAACATGACGTCAAAATGACTTCGCGGCGAGTGTGAAGATTGTACATCCTTATCAGCTCAAAAATAACCTTATCTTTCCAATTAAATTCACTCTCAATAAACGTCAATATACGCTCCACTTACCCAACATGCCCGAGTATCGTCAACAAGATTTCGCCGATGAGGTCCAGATGGTAGTCGACTCCTACGGTTACCTACCCTTGTCTTACACGCCGATGGATGAGGCCATGCGGATGGAGCCAACTCCAGACACCGTTCTCGCCATGACGATAGATGCACTAGTCAAGTCAAGACCGATTTCACATCAGTTGGCCCAATCCACAGTTGCTGGGCTTATCGAGGATGACTACCACAACATTGACAAGCTTTCGGCGACGACATGGGAAGAGCGGACGGATCTGCTGAGACAAGTCGGGTACAATCGGTATCGTGAACAGTGCGCCACAGACATAGGTGGTCTCTCCGAGTTTGTGTTAGACAAATACGGTATATAGCTTCTATCTCGAGACCTTTCCTGTGGTAGATATGCTGACAGCGAACCTTTAGATGGCGACCTTAACAATCTGCTCGAAGCAGCCCATGAGGACCGCGATGAAGTTCGGACTCGGATCAAGGAAATTAAAGGAATTGGTCCCCTGGGAGCAGGGGTGTTCTTGGACAATGTGCAAAGCGTCTGGCCGTCCATGGCTCCATTTGTCGACTCGCGCAGTCTTCACACAGCCGAGGAAATTGGGTTGGGGAATGACGTACAGGCGGTATACAGCCAACTACATGAAAACCCCTTGGCAATGAGTAAATTTGCCAATGGATTGTCGGAGATTCGATTGGAACACAAGCAACATGAAATTGAGGAAATGTGAGAGATTTGGGACGGTTTCCACCTACCAAATCGCAGGACTCATCGCAGAACTTGTTATAAAAAGCGAAGCCATCTGTAATGGCTTGGCGGACAGGAGGACCCTGCACGAACGGGTGAATCCCATCTTGATAGTAGGTATCTACATAAGCCTACAATGTACACTACTTTCTCTCCATCATCCATATTATCATATCAATCACTTGTTTCCTTCGCTGCGTCGAAATGAAATGCTTATCTTCTCCTTTCCCGGAGCTTGGCCACGCCAGCCACTGACCCAAAGCGGCTTGGCACCACTTTTCAGCCCCAGGGCCAGCCTCTCACGTGACACGTCAGCGGCGTTGCTTTTCTCGTCCCAAAGCCTGCTGATTCAGCCAATCGCAATCGCGGCTTGGCAGACCCGCTGCTTGCGACAACGAGGCAGTTCGCTCGCGCTCCACGCTTTCGTTTCTCTCTTCAACAACCTCCTGCTCTACGACAAACCAGGCTTTCACACGAGCGCATCCTTCTTGACTTTTCTGTGCGATATCAGACATATTGTACGTGGCTTCCTTCGATTTTAATGGTCCCTGAGCGTCCCCGCAACGGAGAGGTCCAAGCTAGAACCTCCTGGCAATCCGTTCCCCCCGGATCTTGAATCCACAGCTACCATTGACGGCTGGAACAATTGCCGGGCAACTAGGAGGAAATTCTTGTCACAATAGTGTCGAGTAGACTAACCAAGAAACTAGTGCTACTCGAACGATCGATTCGATTCCCACTCTCTCCTCCTCCATTGCTGGTTGCCTAGTGGCTGGGACGACACTTTGACCTCGAGACGCTGAGAATCGCTTGAAGTGAATCCTATCCACAAGAAACATCGTCAAAATGGATTTCTCCAACATCTTGTATGTTTCGCCGTCATCACATAACCTCGAATCTCCCCGGACTCCCAACGCGGAGGTGACGGACTAGAACTAATCTGTGTGTCCAGTCGGCTCGTCAACATCGCGGTGGGTGTGATCATGGTGCTGGGCGGTATCAGCCAGTTCTTCCCACCTTCCATGAGCTCCATCGTTGTCGGCGTCTACGTGATTGTCTTTGGTCTGGGTAAGTTCAGCTATTACTCTACACTTCCCTCGTGTGGTTTGGGACAAGCTGCTCACATTGCTTTCCAGTTGTCGCCGGTCTGGAGTTTCTCCCCAACGTTCCCGACTACGCCTACCGCTATGCTTCCTTCCTCTTCTCCTTCCTGGGCCGTGGTATCTGTAAGTCTGACTCGCTTTCTGGCGCTCCTCTGGATGCCTCGCGCGTTGTTGCATGGGGCGTAACTGATCTCTCTCCAAGTCTATATCTTCGTCGGCTGCCTTCTGCTGCACGACCACATCCTGCGCGAGATTGCTGCCTCTATTGTCGCCATCACGGGTCTCGGCTACTTGGTCCTGGAATTCATCCCGTCCATTGAGCCCCCTTCCAACATGCGCGAGTCTGACCAGGGCTGGGGCGCTGAGCAGGTCTAATTTAAAGATCTTGCTTTGATTCGATCTGGATTGATCTGATGCGATTCAGTCGGTGGGGTGCCTAGCTGGCGAGTCAACGGCCGAGTAACAGACCTGATCCTGATTGGATACTGGAATGGAAGAGATAGCCTTGCGCTTTTTCAGTCCTGTTCGTGTTGCACATTTTGCACACGAAACGACTTTTCTCTATTTCGACGCGATATATGATGGACAGCAAGAGATATAGCGTAGCGCTTCTCGGTTGGTGCGTGTGCCTGAATGTCTTGAATCGTTGGCGCCTTGACTATGGTCGACCTTGACACACTTGGTGGACCCTGCTTGTCATGGCGTGATGATGTGATTTTCAAGTCCCTTTTGTGTTTCATTCTTTCCATATTTGCTATGAATCATCCTCGTTCTCCTTTTCTTGTGATACCTGTGGATGAGAAGTTATGGACAGAATCTGTACTATATGTTCTCTTTGGGAAGGGTCGCCTGGCTCTACCTGAGCATGAAGGGAAACGTGTCTATGAATGAAGATTTGTCAGTCTATGATTGGCTTCTCTGGTTATATCTGGCTACCGTAGAGGCCATAATGGCCATTCGAGAGACTGATCATCTAAAATGGCTGCCTGTCACAGTACTTCCGGGAGTTACAGTGTTACAGTCACCCAGGTACCTAGGTACATACAGATGTACACCCATTGTGATTCCAGCCACAGTGCCAAGGCAATCAAGCAGTCCAGGATTGCCCGAGAGATACTGGATCGTCCGTATTACCGTATACCTAATACAGATTGAGCAGTGGCCTATTGGAGAGGGAATGAGAGGGATTCCGATCAGATTTGAAGGACAGGTTAGGTCCCATTGGTCTCGCCTCCTTCAGGCGAGCTCTGACCCTCAAGTCTATAAGAATGTTGCTTTTTCAGACAAAACTCATATATTGTTCACGCTCGGGATTCTCCTTACTATACATGTGAAAGCAGTCATAAACCATCAAACTATGGATGTTTTCCGTCCTTTCCCTCTCCTGTCACCCACACTCAACTACCATAAAGAAAATCACGCATTCACCACCTCCTCAAGCTCCTACTCCTTCGCCGCAAACTGCGCAGCTTTGTTGGCGGTAAGGTCCGTCAACGGGCTTTCCTCGCTTGACTGAATACTCCAATAATAGACCCGTATGATACTGTCGGCATCATCAACCGCCATCGGGCGAATATCTACCAGAGGCTTGATTTTGGCCGTGCACTCTTTGTATTGCTTATCGGTCATGCTGATGTTTAAATGCTAGTCCCGCGATCAAATGGCGTTTCAACCGGTCAATCGTGAGGCAAAGTGCACGTAGCGGGTCGTAGGTACCAGAATCGGCCGGGTTGGTGATTTCGTAGGTGATGGGGTCATTGAGCATAGCTTTGGCATGGAATTCTGGCATCGACGTCAGTGAGTTGGGTGATGATTGGAGCAAGAGGAGTACGTACCGGCCTTGTGAGCACGCAAAAGCTCGTGATGTAATTGTTAGACGTGATATTAATCTGCACGGCCTCGGCAACAAGATCCTCCAGAGCCTTGATCTTCTCAAGCCACTTCACATACTCCGGATGTGCAGCAACCACCTATCCGGGCCATCAGCCCTCCGAGAGGCGTAATACCATTCCGCTCACTGATGCCTAGCACAGAAGGGTCAATGTGCGTTGCACGCGCTTCCAGGGCGCAATCTGCATTTGCAATTTCACAGCCTGCATCTTCGTGGAAATTGGTCTCGATCTTACAACTGACCACCCCGCGGAGCACGCGTATGAGCTCGTCCACTTTCCGCGGGGAGGCGCAGCCGATTGTGTCGGCCACGCCGACTCGATTTACCCCCATTTGATCCACAGCAGAGAATAGCGAGAGGAGGTCTTTCAAGCCCTGTCAGACCGAAAGGGATCTTCTGTTGAGCAGCCGACTTCGATCCCATGCGACTTGACGAAATTGATGACTTCGATGGTGGTCCACTTCTTGATATATTCGGAATGTCTTTGCCATGAGAGTGCTCATGCATCAATGACGTTCCGATCAGTCACCATATTTGGGAAATTTCAAGTTCTGTACTCGGTACCTAGGTCCAGGCTATCATGATTCCACTCCGTAACAGTAGCTTAAAACGTGATGGTGTGATTAAGAACCTAGCTACCGAATTTTCTTCCTCGACATCCATCTCCCTCGAGCCGCATACATAGCTGCCAATTAATGTCGCCTTTCTATTATACCTTCTAGTACTAATGGAGATTCCGTCCCTCGGCTATTACCGTGTTTGCTGTCAGGACCAACGGGATATTCCTCTTTGGGCCTCTATAGGCCTCTTGCTTTGTTGTTTCTCTCCTTCTCTCTTTTCTTCCCTCTTTTAGATCGGCAGATTGCCATCTCGCTATCGCTCAATGTCAGAGATCCCCCTTGTCTTCCTTCTCTTCAACAATTAGATGGTGGAGTTCCCGAAGAAGTCTAGTGTTTCTTGGCACTGTGGCTGGAGAAACAATGAGAGGCAGGCACTACGGAGTCGATAGGAAGACGCACATCGCAGAGTGCACCAAGTGCCGCAGTAAATTAGGGCCAGGTCGGCGGATGAGTAATCCTCCCATATATAAGCGTTACCGCCTTATCCTCCGCCTTTTACCTGATGTAGCAGAAAGAGTAATAGAAAGAGTAATAGAAAGAGTAATAGAAAGAGTAATAGAAAGAGTAATAGAAAGAGTAATAGAAAGAGTAATAGAAAGAGTAATAGAAAGAGTAATAGAAAGAGTAATAGAAAGGGTAGCAGAAAGGGTAGCAGAAAGGGTAGCAGAAACTAGGTAGGGAAAAAGAGGTAGCAGTAGGGGGTAATAATATACAAAGGGGGAGCAGTTTTAATAATCTCCTATAATAAGAGGCCGCCACTTAGTTAATATTAAAAGGGCTCTATTTAGCTCGTAAATACGATAGAATAACCGTACTGGGTAATATACGGAATTTGATATAGATATCAGAATGGAGGACTTCATATAGAGACCAAAGATGCAGATTGGTGCGACCGGTAGAGTATGAAAATCTCTGTCCAACATTAGCCATAGAATCCAGGCATCAGTAAGGCATTAATCCGGCAGAAATAATTATGACTAATCATCCGCCGACCTGGCCCCAATTTACTGCGGCAACCAAGGCAATCTGTGATCCTAGTCGGAGCCTTCGGGATGACATTACTCGGTGTGTTGTCCAGTTGGTCTAGATTGGGTGTCAACGTGTTCTTTGTCACCTCTTGCTTTTTCCCTCCTGATTGCTTATTTTTCGGGCCCTCCGGGCTCAACTCACGGAGGCCTCCCGTATCGTGAACGGAGACAGTGACATTCCCGCCAGCCGTGAGAGGCTCGAGCGGATCCCAGGAACGAGTGACGAGGGTCCAATTACTAACTTAACGGAATCCGGCGCATCAACCCTGACTAAGATGAGATGACTAACGACCCGTTTCCAACTGGAAGCTCGCCACTGCCAACCAGAGGCAAATGATTGTTGCTTACGGGCGCCCTCCACCAATCACGCAACTGGTAAATCTGCTTTGCCTGTGCAGAGGGCCCGCCCTCGCCCATCTTGGGAAGGTGGTTTCCTTTTGATTCGCCCCTAGGCTTGATCAGGCCGACGGTGGGCCCGCGCAAATACTGTGATCTGGGGGAACTCGACGAGACAAAAACCTCCTCGACGGTCACCAACAGAGATTTTGGGCGGTCTGAAGTCGAGAGCTTGACAGCCCCGATGGCTGCCCCCTCAAAAAAAAGCAAAAACACAATGTGTGTGTAAAGAACATTCGACCGATGCTACCGTCGCGGGTCCAACAGAAAGGGAGACCAAGAGATTAGATGAGATAGCGATCCTCGGCACTGCGATTAGACTGATAGATTTGATTGATAGCCTCGTCGATCTCTCCCTTCCCCCCCCTTCGTAGATCGATAAACTGCTTCTTCCCCGTCATGCCTGTAGCCTTTTCTGTGGTTGGCGTGATGGATAACTAAATTTCCTCATTCTTCTTTTCTTCGATTGTCCAGTCGAGACGCCTTCCATCGGGCTGGGCGCATCACCTCAGACCACGCCATCTGCCCACCTCTTCGGCTCATCTCCTTATCTCCTCCCTTTTCCTCTATCCCTTCTATTTTTCTACTCTCCCTCTTCTCATCGCCGCAACCCCGATCAGCATCCTGCAGGCCCCTAGCAATCTTGGCTCCAACCCTGGTCCCATTTAGCTGTGTTGGCTAGCGTTAGCCTGAAAGAGCGCTCTCTCCCAGATCGTCTAACGGGGCGTCCCTGTTGTGCTGTCAGCTGTCGCAGCCATCACCTGACCGTCCCAGGCCACTCGCCACAACTTATTTTTTACCCTTCTGATATCTGCCTGCGTGGCGGGCTCATCTAGGCGCTATCTCCGATCGCCGTGATAATCTGCCTCTTCACTCTGTCGCTGGTTCCTGCGCATACCGCTGCTCCCATCCCTGTCACCCACATCCCGGCGCCCCGTCTCGCCTACCAACCTCCTTTGATAACGATCTATCTGCTCGTCTGGCCTGCAGCGCGATCTCTGCCTGGTCTGCCGCTTTCCCACAGCCTCTGACCGACATTTTGACATTGGCTCCTTTCGTGGCGTGGGTGATACGGTGAATTCGGCTTTCGACTGTGGTGCGACATCGCCCTCACATCGCACCAAGAAACCTCCCCCTTCTCCTCGCTTCCGCCGTTTCGTTCCTGGATATCTTTTTTTTTCTTGGACTTTACTTCTCTGCAATCGGGCTATATCCCTCAACAATCCCAACACCTTCTCCATTTCCCCACATAGCCTCGACAGCTCTCTTCCGGTCTGGCTCTCAGCCGATCAACATTCCCCGGACGACGAGTCGGTTATGCTAGCATCCACTACACCAATGGAAACGGTACGCTCTTTTCCTAGGGACCCCAGTGCCCCCTCGAGACATCCATCGGCGGAGGATTTGGATGCTGCGCAGCAGCTGATCTCGTCGGCGCAGGCGGGTCGTGAACGTCTGGCTCAGTATGGGAATAGCCCCAGCATCAAAGTTTCGGGAAGCCCGCCTCCAAATCATCATGGACCGCCCTCCGCGGGTCAATTGAGTGATGGTCGATCAAATGGTCACCGCGATAGGAGCTCTCCAAAGGCTCAGAAGGATACCTCGTTCTTGGGACACTCCTGCAGGTAAGGCATCGTCTTCGTTGAATCTTCCAGTGCTCAACTAACATGAACGGTGTACAGCAACTGCGGAACACAGCACACTCCCCTCTGGCGTCGCTCCCCCACTGGCGCCATGATCTGCAACGCTTGTGGCCTCTACTTGAAAGCTCGCAACGTCGCTCGCCCTACGAAACGAAATCGGATGCAACAAGGCGCGGATGGTCCTGATAAGCCAAATGTCCCTGCGACTTCTCGTACCGAGCCAGCGGGTGTATCAGAAGGAGCTTGTAAGGGTTCGTGCCCGGGAGGCGGTAGTTGCAATGGCACTGGCGGCGCGGAGGGATGTGATGGTTGCCCGGCGTACAACAATCGCATCTACAAGGCTGCAACTCGTGGCCCAGCTCCCGCTGTTCAGGGCTCATGGGGCCGGACGCCCGCTCCTGATTCGGAACCGGTACCTGGCCCTCAAGAAGCGGAAGCACCGACTAAACCCACTCCTGCTGATGGGGGGTCTACTCTCGTGGCTTGTCAGAATTGCGGGACAACGGTCACTCCGCTCTGGCGGCGAGATGAGCAGGGACACCCCATCTGCAATGCTTGTGGTACGTTTAATTTTGCCCTGTCGTTCAACTGGATGGTTCCTCTTTTCTCTTCGTACAGTAGGCTGACAGATAAAACAGGTTTGTACTACAAGCTCCACGGTTGCTATCGTCCTACCACTATGAAAAAGTCCATTATCAAGCGCCGCAAACGCGTCGTCCCAGCTCTTCGCGACCAATCCCCTACCGCCGCCACGCAATCATCCAACGGCTCATCGGCCTCCCCCGAAGCATCTCCTGCTGTTTTGGCCCATCATCACGAAGACCACCACCACCGATACATGAGCCACGAGCCCATCGATGGCCCTCGGCAAACGTCGTTTGCACCGCCTCCGGTGGACTTTACCGGCTATCATGTCAGCTCCGCCCCCTTGCATCACAACGGACTGCCCAAGCTTCTTAATCCCGAGCGGTTGGGCCATTCACCGGTATCTCAGTATGGCCGCCGATCTGTGTCTCCCAATTCTCTCCCGAGGAAACGCACCCTGGCCGAGACCGCGGGAGAGGCCCTTCCTATCCCTTCAACTTTGGAATCTGGCTCCAATCTGTTGCCGCCCATTATGACCACTGCGCACCCCTCGCCTCCCGGCCGTCTCAGCTCAATTTCTTCTATCCTCAATCAGGCGGATCCGCGCAATGAGTCTCCTTTGGGCCGCCCCCAGCCCTTCCAACCTCCCATGCAGCCTGCACCACACCAATCGCAGCAACTTCCCAGTATCTCTTCCTTCTCGGACCCTGCCGCCGAGCGCCGCGCCCAATTGGAACGCGAAGCGGAGCAAATGCGTGAGGCATTGCGGGCCAAGGAACGGGAGCTTGCTGCGATGAGCCGATAAATTTTCTCTTGTTCGACCTTTCATTCTCTCCCCAAAAAACGAGTCCAAGTTGTGACGACGGTAATGAGATTCAAACTACAAGTTTACTTTGATTGATTCTTCTCTTTTTCGCAGTGGAGAGGCCTCCACTTCTGATACACGGCGCAATGACTCGGAGATTTGCGCATGATACCACTGACTGCTTTGCTGGGATATCAAATCCCTCACTGTGCTACTATCTTTCCTTATTTTCTGACTTACAAAAAGTTCGCCAAGATGAACTGTATTTTACAATAATGGAATCGCTTATCCTCAATGTTATTTTTCCTTCGTTTTTTTCCCTCTCTCTTGCTTAAGTCTAATTTTCCAAGGCACTACAAGAAACTCTCGGCAGGTACGGCCGCGACCCTTCGATGTCATCATGACTTGTGGTCCACTCTTGCTATCAGCAACCACCCCTACCTTGAATCTCATCTACCATATCAATAATAGACCATGACAGACTCAGCTGCATGCTTCACCCTTTCATTTGTCGGCGACGTAATGCTCGGCCGTCTCGTCGACCAATTCTTCCCCGAACACGTCAACGACGAAGACGACCGCCAAAACGCCAATTACTTCATGGAGAGATATCCATCAATCCTCGCAAAAGGCAACTATACTCCATCCTCACCATGGGGAACAGCCCTCCCCCTCCTCCGCGCCTCCGACCTCGCCCTCATCAACCTCGAAACATCCGCAACAACCACATCCTCACCCTGGCCCGACAAAGTCTTCAACTACCGCATTCACCCAGCCAATCTCGGCCCGATCCTGCACGCCGCACACATCGACTACGCCAGCCTCGCCAACAACCACACACTCGACTTCGGAGATGACGGCCTCATCGAAACAGCCTGGACACTCCGACAGGCCGGCATCGCCTTCGCCGGCGCCGGCGAGTCCCCAGATCAAGCATTCAAACCGGCAGTACTATACCTCCCCCGCACAGCACAGGAGATGCACTCTCGACGCGTAGACGGAGACAAAAAGACCCCCCTTCCATCCACGGAGCAGCGCCTCACCGCCGAAAAGGAAGGATATCTGGTCCACGTCTACTCCGCGGCCGACCACCTCCGAGACTGGGCTTCCATCCCGGCATTCCATTTGATAGATTACTCCCCCGCAACACGAACTCGTCTCCGGACACTCCTCCTCTCCGCGGGGTCGCGAACACATCCCTCCGAGCGCTCCGCGCAAGAAACGGAACCGGGCTACGAGCATGAAGAGGACGTGTACCACCACCGCGCGCATCATCACCACAACATACCCGCTGCCGGGGAGACCTCCACGGGCGCGGCGCGTAAACCCGCACTGAAAATCTTCTCCGTACACTGGGGCCCGAATTACCGCTGGCATCCCGCAGACAAAATCAGATCGTTGGCGCACTTCCTAATTGACGAGTGCGAGGTTGATATTGTGCATGGGCACTCGTCGCATCATGTGCAGGGGGTGGAGGTTTATCGGGGTGCGGTGATCATCTACGGGTGTGGAGACTTTGTGGATGATTATCGGTTGAATGAGGAGTATCGGAATGATTTGGGGGCTGTGTGGAGGGTTGTTGTGAGAGAGGAAAAGAAGGGTGAAGGCGAAAGGAAAGGGCTTGTGCTGGATCGACTGGAGATTTTCCCGACGAGGGTGGACAAGTTTAGGGCTATGTTGCTTGATGAGGGGGATGGGGATCATGGATGGGTTGGGGAGAGGATTAGGGAGCTCAGTTGGGAGCTTGGGACGAGGGTAAGGGAGGAGGTTGGGGATCAAGGGCAGATTGTTGTTGATATTGCTGGAGATCAGGGATCTGGAAGGTAAGATTGTAGCCGAGGAAGCTGCCTCAATGCCGAATGAAGCATTTCAACTGCTTGGAGGAAGAACTATGATAGGCTCGGGTCTTCCGCGAACACCGTGTGTTTGTATCCGAAAGTCATAGAGGGACACATGGTGAGTGTCCCGAATGAGCCACACTGCGTCTCTGATAAACTCTCTTTCGATAGAGCCCTCCTCAAAATGCTCAAACGCCATGGAAAGTGGATAGGCACTCTTGACAACCATGGGATTTGGCCGGTTTTGGAAGAAATACACGACACTGCGAGCAATCCAGCTGGCATGCTCGTACGCCTCCAGTTTGTCATCTTGACTCTTGACGGGCGCTTCATGCCAAAGATCTTCAGGCAGAGCGTGCGGTAGAGGCAGATACTCAGAGCAAGCTCCAGACTCAGATAAAAGATCGGATCCTTCGCAACCTTTGCTGTTCGGTCCTGGTTCCAGCCATTGAAGGACGGGGCTATTGCTGAATGTGCATGGAGCTTTGTATTCAACCCCGAAGGGAAAATCATTGGCGAATTGGGGTTTCCACCAATCGACCTCGTCTAGGTAATGCTCAAAGTAGTCATTCAGATCCTTCGGGTCTTGTGCACCGTCTTCGTCATCAGGTTCACAATCAGACTGGCCGCTCGCGATATCAAAAGCAACGTCGAGCAGCTGTTGGAGCGGGTCTTTCTTCTTTGGATCTTGCCATGGTTCACTTTTCCAGTCATGGTCATTGAGGAAACTCTTTTTGTCGAACACTAAGCAATGCATTGCCTGGATATGAGATGCAAGCAAGAATCGTGGGGCATCATGCCATGATTCGAATCACGTACCCAGTGATACCTCATGTCCACGAAGAGCTTGTACGCAACACCGTCTTGATGAAACACCGCTGTTCTACGCTTCAATAACTCGAAGGAAATTTCCAAAAGATTCTCATTGAAGTCCCACGATCTCACTAAGCCCGGATAGTGACACTCCAAAGGTAAGCTTCTTACCTAGTTCCAGCCGGTCGTTGACTAAAAAGAAGAAAAGGGAATTCAAAGGCACTTCTCACCTCGAACGTTTCAAGAAGCACAACTACAATGAGTATTGCACGTGAGATATCAGCAGGTTGAGCTTCAAGGCGCTTCTGAATAGACTTCAAAAGATCGTTATAGAGCAGTATTATACCACCGTATCTCGTATTAGAGTATAACTGGGGGATTGCCTTCAGGGTCTTGCGTAACAGAGGCTTGGTCTTCATCAAATGCATCGTGTCCCGCATCCACAGAGGGAATCCCGGCGTATCATCCGGGCACCATTTGTTTACGGAATCTGCCACGGCTGCATCCTCGTCTCGGCTACCACAGCCCATTAGTTCCTCCTAGTATATCGGGTCGAGGTCGCAGAATGGTATCATATGAGTATAACGGGCACCTCCTGATGAGTTGTGACTCTGAGGCCGTCGAAGAGAGTAGTGCGTTGGGAGTCAGTTGTAGGAGGTCGTCACCGCTGGCGTTGAGCAGGCGGTCATCGGTCCAGCCCCGGGGGGTAGAAGAACATCATTAGCTTCGTAAATATTGGCATTGGTGCAGTATACCGACTGATGGTGCGATAATTCAGCAAGGTAATTTTCGTTGAACCCGCTTTTTGCCAGATCAACCTATACCAGACTTGCCTTTGCTAAACTTTCTGGAAATATGCGGGTAGCGTAGGTAAAATCCCTGCGGCCAATTCTTTCCTGGAGATCGGATCTTAAGGCCGGGATCTGTGATCTGGAAAATCGAGGATCGTTGGCGCGCGATGACCAGAGCGAGCGATCGTAGAACTTGACTGGAAGCGGATAGCCGTTTTCCGCTATCCGCAATACATACTCTACCCGCGCTTGCTCTACTTGCGGGGTGAGGTACTGCTGATTGGCGGCTTTATCGGCGATAGAAGGCTTGTTATTGGCCTGACGCCATAAGGTGGATGCTGGAATCCCAGTCGATTGCGACTGGGTTGCTTACGATGTCCCCCGATGACGTTGGGTGGGAGGCATCGAGGGCAATTTTAAGCACAGTATGCTGGAAGGCGTCTGCTGGTAGGAATCTGCTGGTTAAAATGAAGCCATTCGGATTCTGAGAGGGCATAGGAGTAAATACCGCAAATTATATGGATAACAGCAAGTAAGGGGATACCAGTACTTGCTACAATATCTTATATTGTTACTAAAACTTATTCTCAACTTGTAACTTAGATGAGGCCATGTTTGAAACAACTTTCACCAGTTAGGTTTGGCCCTTACACGAGCTGCCCACTAGGGAGTTAATTCGTTCATCTCAATTGGATTGGTTCCCATTGCTTCTCTGGGCTCCATCAATGCTTATAAGCCCATAATGTAATTGCATATCTTTACAACTCCTAACCTCTACTGTAATTAGGTTTTATTTTCGTAGAGTTCCTATATTTGAATATGTTATATGGCCAAGTTACATTTTCATTATTTCATTTTTGACGTCAATTTACGTAGATTTAAGGCCAACGATAGAACAACCCACCCCATGGGTTTCGCGATAGGATTTGTTTTCACATTTGAAAACTCAGGGGTAGGTTGACGCGCCGTTTTAAAAATGATACACCCTCGCAAGACTTAGCCAATGGAAAAAAGGATGTCACTCGTCGCCACCTGTAGCGATCAACCAGAAAAGGCGAGGAGATTACTGTTGATTCAAGGTTGACGACAATGGCCCAGACCGTATCTCCAACGCACCTCTTAAGTCCTCCTAGCAAGAAACAGAAAATGCAAAGCGTCCAACGCCGTCAGCCGAAGAGCCTGCACCATGCGGCTGTATGGTGGAAGAGAGCATGTCGGGCCTAGCCTATTGAAACATGCCCCCTGTCAACAGTCTGCAATCATCTTTTATGCGATAACAGGACAAACAGAATGTATCTCCTGACCCAGTTCCGCGGTGGTGGATTTTCCCAAGATTCTCTCGCCATCTCTTGCAACAGCAATGATAAAGCGGGCATTGATATTCTCAATAGGGACGTGAGTTTCGAAGCCTGTTCGCTCATGCACAAGCAGGCGCTTGCCTTCCAGCAATGTTGAGGTCTGCGATGGGACCGAGAAAATGGCCCAGTTGTCATAGTCTGTGGCACCGTTCCAGCTCATGTAGAGATCAGTCGTATGCGAAGTTGTGTGATTAACAAGGAGAGCAGGATCCCAGTGTGGAGTAGCGCTCCACGGGAACTTGAATATGCGGTAGGCATTAGCCGAAAATGTATCCTTGCCAAACTGCCCTCGGAGAACTACGTTGCCGTCTCCATCATATTCCTTGAGTTTGGGTATCGATCCGTAGCCCAGCAGCATGTGCGGTGTTCCTGGGTTTGGAAGGAACTGGAAGCTGCCTTGAGTTGCGCTCACGATATGGTCAGTTGGATCTGTGAGCTCGTAAATTCTCCATGCCTTCTTGTTGGCGAGGTCGACGTGGATGACTAGTCCTGTTGATGGGCCTGGGTCCCCATGGTCCATGGCAGCGTTGTTGTAGAGACTGAGGACCAGGCTTTCGTCGGTTTCGTTGTGAACACGGACATCATGTTGCCATGCAAAGTCAACATTTTCACTCTTGAAGTCGCCGTGATTATCATTGTCACCCTTTAAAATACCGAGTAAGCGGAGATACCGAACATCTGTGAAGCTTAGATATACCCACGGAAAGTTGCCAGCGGACAGAGCCGTCCTTGTTAATATAGAAAACAGAGCGTATATGTCGAAAGTTGACCAGATATCCATAGTTGGCGGAAGTAACCGAGTTTATATGGTAAGCGTCCCAGGCATCATGCAAGAGTTTCCCACCCCTTACGGTAACACTGGACTTGGAAATCGGAATATGGTCGAGTGCATCCCACTTGAACAGGACGTTGTTTGTTTTTATGTCGATTTCATAAAACAGAGAGTCCAAAATCCACATGCCGGGCGTGCCCCTTCTAAGATGGCTAGTATCTGTTTGGGTGAAATTGACAGCCGAGACCAGCATGGTATTCTGAGGCGTGATGTAATGCTCATGACCATCGATATAGGAGTCAAACCTTTTCCCGCTAGGAGTGTGGAAGTCATCGTGCAGGGTGACTGTGTAGATCTCCTTGTATGTGCTGTCGAGGATATGCGTTGTTCCATATCCCAACACTCTTAGATCTGGCTGTGCATCCCAGTATGTGATCACATCGTGGTCGAACAGCTTTTGCATCTTAAAATCCAGGTTCTCCCCGTGAGGGCCTTGCCACACCATGTCGCCATTGTTGTCAAAGATTGTTGGAGCGGTACCAGCCTTGTTGGACTTTCGAATGCCTATAAATATGTACCCGGGGTCGGTTTCACTTGTCGCGCTGAGTGCCAGATGGGGGGGTTGCCATTTTCCTGTCTGAAATGACTTATAGGGCCAATCCGGTTCCCCAAGAGTCAGCGATAACAGCACATATAAAATTAAAAAAGACCACGCCATGATTCAAACTGCAAGACTAGTCGTCAGAGCAAGAGTTTAAGTAATTGATACTGATGGAGATCTCTTGCCGTCTGCTGCTTTCTTCAAGGCACACCATAGGAGGCGACAAAGGTAAAATGGCAAGTCATAAATGATCTCAATACCTTTTTGAACAGTAATAGACCAGAACTTTATTGTAGCAGGCTTTGTGTTCTCTATTTCAAGAGACGATCAGCATCGATGACATGGGTCTTGGCACTCCTTACCGCGGACCACACGGCAAACTATCAGTTGACCTTTGATGATGTACAAATGCATCATTGATCCGCTGCCGCGAGAAAACCTAGTCAGGTCTGACTCTCTCTGTCTAGCTATAGTCCTACAGAGGTTGTGTATTATTGGTTAGATAATGTTTCGCTTCCTGGCTTACATTATAGTATGGAGCTGGTTGGTTTGGGTACGAGCGTCTCCATCTACAAATCATGTCAAATAGGAGGATGAGCACCATATTGTCTCATAATTCATGCTAGTACGGACTGGCACCTTTTAGTGGCTATAAATACATCTCGAGTCTTTTAGAGGAGCTTTTGACTACCACCGAGATGTAACTGAAGGTGAAAGCAAGTGCACATTGTTTTTGCATCCGCTGGGGCTTTTTGATTTCCTTCGTCAGCCACGTCATTCACTCCAGTATCTTTAGTGGCTGTCCAAATTATATTTCTAGAAGACAATATGTAGAATAAAGTTTTAAATGAGTGTTTCAGAAGAGAGCCGCGAGGGTAATGGTAGTCATCCCGGACAGTGTTGGATAGTCTCTCGACACTTCTCTCTCCTTTGCTATTGAACCTTCACTCACGCACTCTAACAATTCCTTCAAAGATCTTGTCCTTCCAATGGTGATCCTAACCCTGGTGCTGGGAGTTAGGAGGTACAATCATCCCTTACGGGTCAGTTGGTAGGCGACTCATGTCCCAGAGTCCGAGATATTTGTTAGGCGAGTCCTCGGGGATACGAACAAGCGGTCGGCCGAGATTGAACGGAGGTAGAGTCAGATCGAGCTTTGCATGACATAGGTTTGGCTCGTTCATTCGTTGGAAGTTGGAGAACTCCCCTTGGCTCGTACTGGCGTCACTGGTATAGCTTGTGGTGAGAAGTAGCGTGGCCGAGCGACGGAATCGCTCCAACGCAGGAAGAATCATGTCGTTGGGTAAGTGGATAAAAACATCACGACAGATAAGCAGGTCAGCCGGGCGCGATTCATTGGCAGTGATATCGAGAATATCTAGTTGATAACCACGTTGTCGCAGCTCAGCCCAGTTTGGACGTTCGTATATATCATACCCGACATAGTCGACCCCCCGGAGATCTATCATGCTCATCCAAGCGAGATCACCACAGCCTGCATCATTCAGCGTCCCCACCTGATATGTGTTCAGTATTTCAGCGAATTCTTTCCGAACTCGCCGGGTATGCTGCTCACTGGAGCCCCAGCCGCAAACTGTGTCGAGTGCCTGGTCGGGCCATCCTCGTAGAAATATTTCTGTGCTGTGTGATAGTTCTCCGGAGTTGACTATTGCGGGATCATGATCGTTTTGGGATTGCAAATTTGGAAGATAATAATTCCAACCGCCTGGATGACTGGTTTGATCCCACGGGGATGATAGCCCAAGTACCTGCGCGACTGGCAGTATTTCCTGGGGTGGAAGTTGTAGATGATGCGAATAGTAGCCACCGGTCACCAACCCCGTGGGCCGAGCATTGGCAATAGGGTCCCAACTTAACTGATCATATTGAACAGCAGAGAAGCATTCATTCGCAATGGCTGCAATCATTTCAATAACCGATCTACTTGTCGGTCTGCTTTTCTGGTGAGGAATTCAATGTAGAAATATTTCCTCATCAATAAATGCTGCGCAACCAAGCCAGAGGAAATTTGGGGGTTAAGCTAGTACTCCTCAAACTAGCGGAAGTCGACGGATGTCTAGATCAACGTGATCCGCGAGTCACTTGTCAAGGTTGTATGAGATTCGAGAGGAAACAAAGTTTTATATGATGGTTTCAATGACAAGCTGATGGTTTTCGTATTTTCGCTTTATCCATGGTTAGCTTGGATCGCCGATTGCGAAACTCACCCTCTTTACCCACAGTGAGTTAAACCTCGGTGGAATACTCCATATTGACGTATCGCTTCCTTGGTACGATTTGCGGGCGCTAATAATAGGAGAGACGTACAGGAGCGCATATCTAGACCGCGACTCTCGACCTTGGGTGGGTGGCCTCTAGAACATTGTCATTTTATGAAGTGTCTTAGGATATTTGGGTACAGCACATTATTTCATTGCATCTTCATTACCCAAAGTGTATTGCTGTGCTGCATTTTACGCGAGACATGTATATACTTGAACGGATGTCCTCCACCATTATTAAACCACATACGGAGTAAGTAGACATCGGTTTCCCAGGTCAAGAAAAGAAGATATGCTTACAGGACGTACTCATCCAAGCTGATCAAGTTCGGATCCGAACAAATGAGGTAAATGTATTTCAACTTTCCATAACATCTAATTTTGCCGTCCTTATGTCACGCATATCGTTTAGCGCAGCATGACAATGCCTTGTTCTGGTGTACCGCCCAATGTTCTGAAATGTCTGCCATGAAGCGTCTTGTAATTGATTTGTTGTAATTCTGGACATGGTAAAAGCCGACTCAACTGCTTCGGGTCTGTGGAAAGGTCAGTACGAATATTGTCTTTATCAACCTCATCCTATAGTTCGCCTCAGACGATACTTTGGTTTAGCGGCTTCCAATATTCGGGGCTGTAGCCCTTGATCTTGAATCACCAGCTACACAGCTTCATGTAAATTCGAAGGCATTGTAATTTCCTCTGACCACTCAAAGATGTCATGGAGCCACTTTTCTTCCTTCCACTCACAACGGTCTGAGATTCTACAGCCACTGATGTATACAACTTCGGACATTATTCCCGTAGGCATGAGATTATATGCCCAGAACATCATCCACCAGTTTCCGTGGAATGGTCAAGTCAGCTGGATGACCAAATACCTTAGCTCCAAGTCCTATAACCCCCAAGGAAGTACTAAAGATGCTCCGTTTCCGTCGCTCCCCCCAAGTACCATCGACTTAGTATCGGTTACCAATATGAAAAACTGGTTTTATCTGCTTTCGCATTCGTGAGTGACGTATCAATGATGCCAGGGCTCTTGTCGCGGAATCGCTCACTGCTGCCTTAGACGATCTTCTGAGTGCCGATTTTGCAATTTAATATTCTAGGCCCGGGCTGGAATTATTTAAAATCAGTTCGTTACTCTACATCAACTAGTACTTTCGTGAGATTATTGTTCACCAAATCCACTGATCTGGAGATATATATTCCATTACAAACTAGCCGCCTAAAGATGCATTTCAGGATTCTACTTGCTCTCTTTGCATTCACTAGCCTTTCTATTGCCGAGGGATCTCGTGATGACAATGACCTTGACAAGAGGCTATTCAGTCCCCCCGGCTGTTTTTGCTGCACTGGCTATGTTGTGAAAAATATAGCGGGAACTCGGTGCGGCCATGGTGAGCAGGACAATCGGTGAACCCAGTCAGCTGGCTCACAAGCACTAGATGATTCCCATTGTGATAGTCGTGATCGGCTCTGCTGCAACAAAGGTGCCATTGTCTGGCCTAAGATTGTTAGTCTACTCTTTCCACTTGCCTGTCTCCTCTATTTGGAAGCTAATCAGCCAAAATTCTAGAGTTCGTCAAACAGTAGCTCTGTGGTGTGTACAGGTTGAATGGTAAGGTAAAGGACACCGCTCTGATGGCCGAAGGAAGACTGACTGGAAGAGATGACTTATTAAAAATTTGTCATTAATTTAAAAGTCTTGGAAATTTTTCGTCAAAAGTAAGCACAAGCTCTGTTTGAAACCGTCTCAGAATTCTGAAGTCATACTTTTTCTTTTATGCACTAAGTAATCTACAAGTTCATCCTTCTAAATAGGATATAGTATTTTCCTCGTAGGATTCATAGTTCTCAATTCGTAAGTGAGCAATTGAGTAGGAGGACCTTTTCATCTTCGATGGCTCACTGAGTGTTTCTAAACTACGGACTAAATTTAGATGGCAACATTCCTAGGTTAGCTTTTCGCTCGTATTGTACAGTATACCTTGTTCATATCCCCGAATTTAGCAGCGGACCAGTCAATCTCAAGGTTTGGCACGGGGTACAATCTACGAATGGGGCGACAATGCAATTCAACCTAGACTGGTCTCTAGGTTGGTTTACGACTATATCTGTCATAGCAAAATGGTACAACCAAGGCTCCGAAGGATCATACGAAGGACATTTCATCCTATTTTACGGTATACTGTACCAGTCGCTTGGCCGTATCTCTTGAATTTGGTACCCTGTGGTCATGTGCTCTTACGAGGAACAAGAGCAAGGAAAAGAAAGGACTCGAAGTAAGAGTCTAGAAATAATAATATAGACAGCTAGCAACTAGTTCTGTGCCATTCATGTGTTGATTAAATTCAGTCATATACTACCGTGTTCGATATCAGATTCCCCTTCGTCCACTCAGAAAATAATTTTTCTCCAACCCTATCCTGAGAAGCGCTAGTAAAGATTTAGGTTAGCTGCAGATCGTGGCTTGTGTAATACGACTCTGTTGGTTAGTGTGTAAAACATGGTACTTCAGTTCATGGGCATAAAGATAGGTGGAGTAGGCTCTACAGAGTACTCTCGTATGTTCTAAACATTTACGCACTGTAACTGTATTAAATACAAGCCACGATCTGCAGCTAATCCTAGTTTAGACTAGCGCAGTTTTGGATAGGGTTAGCGAATTACTTTCTGGGTGGACGCAGGGGAATCTGATTTCGAATATGGCAGTACATACCTGTGTTACATTTCGAATAGGTGACCATGGCAAATATCATATCGAAGCAGTACTGTACATAAAATCTCCTCTTATTTTGACCACTAAACCCTTCACCATGGCCCCACCTAGGCGAGGGGGTATCGCTGTCTCGGATACCTAAGGGCGAGAGTTCGGTCACTCAGGCCTTGCCAGAGCCCGCAAATGCCTACATTATGAAATTACACATGCGGTACCATGGACTCAGAGACCTTTATGATCTCTACCACAATGTGACGTACATTATTCTGGTTCGTTTCCTTGGCTTTCGAGAGGTTTGGGTCCAAACTCGTAACCGACCCGTCTCTGGGTGAGGTCTGGAGTCCTTCTCACTTGGACAGTTATTTTCGTATTACGGAAATAACTTTTATTACGGACGCATCCGCTTTTTTTTCTCATCAATTAACATCTTTTCGCCTGCATAGGAAATGTAATACCATTCATCCATCCCGGATTGCTATCCATCCAAATTGTCATGTCGTCAAACTAGCCTTGTGGAATAAAGGGTCGACCCGAAATTCTCAAGCCCGAGGAACGACGAGCTCCATCGAGACTGCGACCGCACGATTGAGTTCAAACGATTTTAAGTTTAACTCGCGTCACGCTTCACTGTCCGTTCTGAAATATTTCCATTGCGTATATCCTGGTAGTGAAAAAGCCAGAAAGGTATTTGGACCAGCATCGAGGAAACTGTTGAGACTTATCGTTCTCTAACTTGAGACTGGTCTTGATATAATGATACGTCTTTAAAATTCCAGATTCTGAAGCTGCATAGAACAAATCCGGGTGTGTTAATACTGCCGTGGCTCAACGACATGTCTTTTATCGTCGGTTGTCGGCCTTGCTTTGCGTTTTTTCTGTTGATCTTCATCTTGAACGGTACTTCAAAAAAGGAATCTCTTGTTTATGCTAACACATATAACATTGGCCAAAGCGGCTTCTCACAACAGTTGAAGCTTGGACCCATCGATGCGGTTTACACCTGGGTTAATGGGTCAGATCCCTTATGGAAGAGTGATAGGGACTTTTGGTATCAGCGCTGGGCCCAGGAATATGATGCACTTGCTCCAGACGTCCAGAATAGTCAGAACAATGGCTCTGATAGTGCGGGTGATGCTTTCGCCGACAATCATTTCCGAGACAACGACGAGCTCCGATATTCGATCCGCTCCCTGGATAAATATGCACCTTGGATACGCCATATATACATCGTGACAAATGGCCAGGTTCCTTCGTGGCTGAATCTGGACAATCCCCGTGTCACAATTGCCAAACACTCGGAAATTTTCGAAAACTCCTCCCACTTGCCGGTCTTTTCTTCCTCCGCTATCGAGAGCAATTTGGACAGAATCCCAGGTCTCAGTGACACCTTCATCTATTTCAATGACGATGTTTTGCTAGCCGCACCTATATGGCCAGATGATTTTGTCACACCGTCTGGGGTACAAACCATCTACCTCTCCCATCCAGTTCCATTGGGTTATGATGCATATCCGGAGCATCGGGCTCGGCCTGACAACACTGCTCCAGATAGGCCCCAAGTGTTATGTGAGCTCGAGTTTGATGACTACGGCTTCGTGGATGATGGGGGTGGTGGAGTCAAAATTGAGAGGCTAGTTGGGAAAGTACATGCCTCAACAGCATGCGATATGGAAGGAGCAGAGATCCCGCGGTCTTTATTTGATGCAGTTTTGGGGAGTGATGTCCCTCTGGGACACAGCCACATTAACCTTGCCTTGCACTCAACCCACAATCGTACCTCAGAGGACGTTAAGGGATCATACATGACAGAGAGCATGCCAAGGCTGGACACCAACACCGGAATAAAACTTGCTGCGCTGCTGGATGCATTCTCACAGTGCCCCCATGCCGACGACTTGGTTGCTAATGCAATCAGATCTGTGATAAAGGCATTCAACGGACAATTCCCTTTCTCAAAGCATCTCCGGAGGGTCCCGTCTCACATGCCTCATATGATGAACAAGCAAATACTCACAGAGCTCAAAGGCATATTTCCGGAACAATTTCAGCTAAACTCAGCACACCGATTTCGGCATCCACGGGATATGCAAGTTGGCTTTGCCTATTTCAACTATCTAATCAATCGCCACGACTTTTTATCATCTACCCTATGCGGGTTGCGGGATCAAGACATTGAGACCAGTCGCAATTGCAGAATCGAAGAAAATGAGATCCGAACTATCGAAAGCCTTCTGTGCGGAACAAACCCACCGGCAGGATTTCATGACTTCGTTCAAACATGCCTTCACAATAGCTCTGAGTTCAAAAGCAACCCGCCAATGCTAACGAAAATGGGAAATACGACAGGGTTTGCTATCAAGGACGTTGAGCGTTGCATCGATATGCCAGGCTTGCGATCGCATTTACAGAAGAAGGGATATAGACTGAAGATGGGAACCGATGTGACCTTTCACATGCTGGGAGACGACTTCCAGACCACTATGGCCCAACTAAAGTCGATAAGAGACCGACCAACCAAGTTCATTTGCCTCAATGACGACATGAAGAGCCCATCAACTGAAGTGAGACAAGCTTTGAGGCAGTTACTCGAAGATCTGTGGCCTCTTCCTTCAGCCTTTGAGCTACCAACTACACATGTTGATTATCCAGGTGACAACAGAGCAATTTTGCACGTGGGTGACATGTCTCCGCATCTTTCTTCTCTGTTTTTGTTTGTAGGAAGCGTCCTGATGCTACCGTTGTTCTTGCGAATCTCGAGGAGTCGGGCTCGGCGCAAAAATAATTAGAATTGGCCTGAGGTTTGATGTAAATGAAACTTTAGAAGGGTTTCCGAAGTCGTTCCATTTGGCAAGTGATTTTGGAGGATCAATTTGAGTTCTAGTGTGAATTTGTCGGCAGCTTTATTGGGGAAAAGAGCGGCGTGAACAAAAAAGGCTATTTGATCGAGATTACGACAAGATCTTTCAATCCATGGTTGGAAAAATAGTTTGGTAATTTTATTTCGTGGTGTGAACAAAAAGCATCCATGGATGCTCGTTTTGACATCATGGCGTGAGCTTTGCCGACTCCGCATAACTTGGGTCTCCGTTCCTCACCGAGCTTTTAATACTCTCTCAGTATAGTGTGAAAGCCTACATGCAGGTTGAACTCAGAGTTGATCCCTACGGGTTGTATTCCCTCACTACCCTCCACCGATGATGTTCATTCGAAAAAGCCACATGTCGTCGAACTTGCTCCTTTTTGTGCTGATCGGTATCAACCTCCCGGGTTTGATATCGAGTGTGGAAGCCATTCAGAAAAACCACCGCGGAGGCATAACTGCTACGGAAATAAGTAAAAGTACTATTATGCCTGTTCAAACTTGTCCAGTTTCCTTGATCGCTCTTCCGAAAGGCAAATCAAGATCTATTCCACTGATCCAACATCAGTTCGATCATGAAACCCAATCCGATCGATTTGAGAGAACCAAGAGACAAAGAGCGGTGAGAAACGCGTTCCAACATAGCTGGAACGGGTATAAAACCTATGCCTGGCTGCGAGATGAATTGACACCAATCAGTGGCGGCCATAGAAGCTCCCTTGGGGGTTGGGCAGCAACTTTGATTGACTCTTTGGATACACTACTCATAATGGGTTTGGATGAAGAGTTTGAAACTGCACTTGAGGCCGTCCATTACGTTGATTTTTCCACTCCAAAATTAGCAACTGTTCATGTTTTCGAGACAACAATCCGACATCTGGGAGGTTTAATCAGTGCATATGACCTGACCGAAGGAAAACGTCCTATCCTCTTGGAGAAGGCCCAGGAATTGGGTGAACTTCTGTATGGAGCATTTGATACCCCGAACAGGATGCCACAGATGCGATGGCAGTGGATAAGGTGAGCAATAATTGTCCTCTCGACTCTCCGGATGGGTGGATTAACTTGGGAACGCGTTAACCACTACTAGGAGCATATTCGAATCTTCAACATTCCCCAGTGAAAGTACTCTGCTTGCCGAGATAGGCTCATTGAGCCCAGAGTTCACTCGGCTTTCGCAAATTACAGGGGATCCCAAATATTTTGATGCTGTTCAGCGAATTACAGACAACCTACATCGCGCACAAAACCAGACTAGATTGCCCGGTCTGTGGCCGCTCTCATTTGACGCCAATGCATTACGGTTCTCAGACAACTACTTCACAGTAGGTGGTATGGCTGACTCCACTTACGAATACCTCGTCAAAGAGTATCTACTCCTTGGAGCGCAATCAGACCAGTATCGTGAAATGTATATCTCCGCAATAGAAGGGATCAAGAAACATCTACTCTTTCATGGTATGACGAAAGAGAAGGACGATATATTGTTCGCTGGAAATATCCAGTTTGATTCAGAGTCAGGTCAAGAAACTTTTGAGTATCAAACTGAGCATCTGAAGTGCTTCCTCGGTGGTATGGTAGCGCTTGGCTCCCGAGCATTTGGTCGCTCCGATGACTTGCCTATTGCACAGAAATTGGTGAATGGGTGTATCTGGGCGTATGACCTAATGCCGACAGGAATCATGCCCGAGATCTTATACATCAGTGGCTGCAGGGATTCGGGCCGTTGTGGATGGGAGGAAGAAAAGTGGTTCCGTGACATTTTCGGATGGCCAGACGGAGCACAACTGCCTACGAATGTACGTGAGGCTACGCGACTTATTATTCAACACCATAGGCTACAGCCACCAATACTGGAAGTCGCCGATCCCGGATACCGTCTGAGGTAATTGGTATACTCGATGGGGTTGATCAAAAAAGTGCCATGTTGACCTTTTCCGCAGGCCTGAAACAATTGAGTCTATCTTTATTATGTACAGAATTACCGGCGACAAGTCACTACAAGATACTGCATGGAAAATATTCCAGAACATTGAGCAGTACACCAAAGTCGAATACGGCCATGCCGCGCTCAATGATACCCGCGACATACGGACGGCAAGATTGGATATCATGGAAAGCTTCTGGCTTGCAGAGACATTGAAATACTTTTACCTTATTTTCTCGGATCCAACACTCATCAGCTTGGATGATTATGTCCTGTAAGTAAAGCGTCCCGTTTCATCAGCGGAGATGAAGATTCTAATCAACCTGAAACTGCGTGGTATAGAAACACTGAAGGCCATCCGTTGAAGTATTGAGATGTCACTCTTATAATCTATTGGTGCTGCCTTCTTATCTTGGACTTTCTCATGCATGATCTGCAGCTCATGCAAAGCTTTGGTCAGCCGGTCTGCGGAGTCGATGACGACAGCTCAAATATTTCCAGTGATGGCGCGAGCCGTTACCGCCAATACATCTAGCTGAAGAACCTAGTGCCTGCCTTATGCACCTATGTGACTGCCTGTGAAGTGATCACTCGCGCATTCGGCCAGCCAAAATCAAATTCTAACTGATTCTGGGATGCCCATATCCGCTTCCCCTTCAGTACCTGCTAAACGGGGCTGTAAAGATCCCCAACTTCGGGATTTTGAGCAAAGAGACTGTCAAGAAAATGGTGATCGGCACTGTATTGACTTAAACAGTACCTCTTGGGGTTTCCGAGGATACGGGTAGTCAATGTTTGGATTACGCATAATTTTCGCCACCTTTCGCAACCTCGGACTATGTATGCAGACAGGAGTTGTACTGAATGACCCATTTTCATTTGTGTTTTGTATAGCAATTCAGTATCGTTGGCATTACGGATGTCGATCCACCATGTATCTTCGCCATCTATGAGGCATTTCAACCTGCCCATCACATTCGTTCTTTTCTTCAATCAATCAACCTTCTGATCTAAGATTGCTTCTGCTTGCCCTCAACAGGTTGCCTTTTCGTTCAAGAGGATTACTAGGCCGTACTATCTCAGCGCTCCCCGATATTTAGTTCACTTTCCGGACTAAACTGTTCCTTTCTCTTCTCATATTGGTATCTATTTACATGGCTCACTTTAGGAGCTTATTACTAGAATTTAACACATCCTTTAGCGATGCTAAAGAATTTACAATACTACAATTGTTCTGCAGCGGAGTGTCCAGACACACTCCCTGCAAAAGCTGATTACCATAGACCCGGGCCAGCTGCCAGCTGTTCGACCTTTGTGGCGAAGATATGTGCTCTAGGACTCTCTTCCAACCTTTGTCCGCGATACATAACAAGAAACGAACATAAATAATGTACCGTGGTTCAATGGGTCTGCTATCCACTATCTACGCCATCGACGGAAACGGCGAGATCACGACACACAGGGATCCCAGAACTTTGGTATCATTATATCTTATACGTAACCTCAACTTTTTCGAAACAAAATTCTGGCCTTGTCGATTAAATACCTAGGCATCCGTCAACCTCCGGTATCTTGAGCATTCACAAGAGGTTACAAGTCGTATTGGCCTGCAATTTTTGGTGTTCAAGTTTAGTCTCTCCGGACTATGATTTGTATTTCCAACTTTCAAGACTCCAGCTAGGTGTACAAAGTTCGGCTCCAAAGCTACCAAATCGCAGATATGTTGATGACGATAATTTCTGTTACAAATGAGGTCTCGCCTGCTGTCCAATATCATCAGTTAGTTTGGGACTCAATACCTACCGCTTGGCCTACGGGGATTGTAACCGCTGACTTTTCTCGTTATCCACAAGCTCAGCCTCAAGAAGTACTACTATATCTGAGAAGAGCAAAGTCAGTCATACTAAACTCACAATTATTCCAGCAGTCATCATTAGATTCGGCCAGTCAGTTCGACAGCTGGAAGTATCTTGTTCCAAATTCGAACGCCCAGGACCGTGATCCGGCAGATCCCTTCGAAGGGGACTTGTACGAGGTCCCAACAACGCAAATATTTTTGACCAGGCTCCCGATACAATTTGCGACTGGGGCACCGGCGAACAACATACCCAGCTAGCTCGAACAGAGGTCACTGAGCTACACAAGACATATCATGAAAAACGCTCAATAATGCTGACTGTGGTGACCTCGCATGGATGAGCATGGTAGATCTCAACGGGGCTGATTGTGCGAAGTATGAGTGTGCCAACTGGCCAGACTACAAAAACGCGGCCATCCTCTAAAGGTTCTTGATACCACAGCAAATGAATCACACCCGGCTGATCTAGTTATTTGTCAGGATATTTTTATTCATTTACCGAACGACATGATCCTCTCACATTAGAGCGGTTCCCAGAATCACCATACCCGTAGCCAAATGGGGGACGACGACACGTCCACGGTGTATGCCGCTGAGCTAATGGCACATAATTCATCACTGGGCAGCATGGAACAGCGGGCCGAACAGGCGACAAGTGGCCTTGTTATCTTTGCAAACAGCCAGGCAGCTTTGAAAGCGCTCCGCCAGCCAAGGATGCCATCGGGACGACTCTATCTGGAAGGGCGCCTCGACCTGATAAGGCGACATACAACCAACGGCATCAGAGTGGAGTTCAGGTGAATACCAGCTCATCAGGGAGTTGCTGGTGGTGAACTTGTCGACCGACACGCAAAGGAAGCGGCCCTAGAACCGCCAAGACCAGAGAAACCAGAAAATCGGTATATCCGTCTCGCAGCTGCGGCTAAACGCCGTATTCGCCTCGCGGCGAAAGCCGAGTGGGAAAAATCATGGATCACAAAGAAAATAAGCCGACCAACAAAGCGTTTGGTCGAACTGCCAACTAAGAAGGCCCTGGAATATTGGTCCGAAAAACGCCACGGCATCAATTCTGATGCAGCTTCTCACTGGGCGAATTGGCCTTGCGGCTAACCTGCATCGCATCAACCGGCGCGAGTCAACGAGATGCAGTTGCAATCTGGGAACCCAGACAATCAGCCACATCTTGTTTGAATACCCGCTGCTCCAAGACGAGCGTAACTGGATGAGAAACGCTGTAACGTATCGGAACGTGGTGTCGCTCTTCGACTCGACTCGCTCCTAGCGCGGCCAGATGTCCGCGCGACTGTGGCCGAATTCATGGTACGGACGAATCTCTTGGAACAGTTCCAAGCAGTCGACTACATGACTCTCGGGATGAAAGAAACCGACGGAAAATGATCCCGTTAGGTCAGTGTGACGGAAGAAGGATGGTCGGTGCCCTTAAGGAGTACAATGCCAGGTCCATTGTACTCCCTTGATGCAAGTGAGCACAAAAGCGGCAGCCGACAGCCGAAATAGCTGTGCAGATAGAAGAGTGTGCAGATAGAAGAGTGTGGGAGGGAAGTGTGCAGTGAAGTCCCCCCGGGTTATTAGGGGAGGGGCGACGGTCGTTCGAGTTTCCTTTGTTGGTTATGCTTACGTAATTGAATTTCATTCTTGATCGGGCCATTCAGGTGGTCTCACCAGCGAGCCCAATAAAACGCTCGTTCAGTGGGCTGGCAACCACTTTAAAGCTGTCGGCAGGCCCGACAGCACTCCCGCATAGCAGCATATATGAGAGCAATCTATATCGGGCAAATGAATTCATCATCGTTAGAGCGATTCCGCCGATCGGCTTCGTTGCTTCTCACCACAAGCTACACCAATGACCTAGTTGTGAGCGAAAGGGAATGCTCAAATTTTAAGCGAAAGAGCGAACCAAATTTGTGACACAGAAAACTCGACTTGACACTAGCTCCATTCAACCTCAGCCAGCTGCTTGTTCGTATCCCGGAGGACTTGCCAAATAAATATCTCTGACGTTGGGATAAGAGCCGCTCATCAAATGGCATGTAAACTCGGTGCTGTTCTCTCGAGACTCCTGGGCTTAGCAACAAGAATAGGACATTCATGTTCAGGCTACGAACCAGATAGAGGTAAAAAATAACGTGAGCCTATTTTCCCATGCTTCCACATATGATTGCCAATATCTGCTTATAGAGTGTATGTTGTTTCGATTGAGACTCAGGGACAAAGTAAATACAGAGCACAAACGATCAGTAGTTGGCTGGTGGTGCGTAATTTCACACGAGATGGGTGCGGCATCTTTACTAGCGCAGGCAAATGGTTATTAGAAATTGAATTTGGGCCTTAGGATCTTGAAATGACACTTTGCTCAACCATGGGTTTGGCTGGCTAAGATCCGGAGTCGAGCTTTGTGGGGACGGGTATTTTGGGTTGTTACAAGGCCTGCAAAGTGCAAACATAGGAGTAACTTTTTCTAGAAGGCAGCTAACCAAACACATGCTGGCCCTAGGCCGAATTGTCGGTATTACCATAGACCACGGGGTGTTTTGCTAGAGTAGTTAGGTTTCTCTACTCAACCAATCAAATCAACTCATGATTTCATCTGTTTCGTCTTTCTTTTACAGCCTTCCGTAATGTCCGATTCGTCCACTATGATTACCTCTGGTCTTCTGACATTTGCCGAGTCCACTCTCCAACCCTTACCTCCTGTTTCGTCACTTATCCTGACCAGGTGTTTCCTTTTGCATATCCATTCTTTTTCCTTGTCTCCTACTCCATACAACGCCATAATGTCTCTGACGCTCTCCGACAATCTGCCCCCTCAGCCTATCACTGACATATTCACCAACGACACCAGTATTGACCGTCGCAAATGCCACCGGACTGTGCCTATGAAAGTGCTTGCCCTAGGTGTCGGCCGTACCGGTACTCTCTGTGGGTACTCCAATTGAAAGCCTGGTCGAATTTCTGTCAAGGACTAAATCAAAATACCATCAGCCCTTCGCAAGGCACTCGAGCGATTGGGATACGCCAAGTGCTACCACATGCTGTGTGCCAGTATCGAGAACCCACCCGATTGCCTGATGTGGCACGATGCTCTGAACGCCAAATATAAAGGCGAGGGTGATTTCGGCCGCAAGGAATGGGATCAACTTCTAGGAGACTGCCAGGCCGTGTGTGACTGGCCCGCCTGTGCCTTCGCCAAGGAACTTATCGAGGCCTATCCTAACGCCAAAGTCATCCTGAACACGCGGGGCATTGATCAATGGCACGCCTCAGTCACGAAGACTGTATATTGGCGTGTCATCGACCCAGAACATAAGATCCTGGCGAACTTTAGTTGGGCCGCGGGCATGTACTACCCCATGCTTAACAAGTTCTTCGAGACTTTCTTTCAAGGTGACTTCCCCAACAAGGGCAAGCAGGTTTACAAGGATCACGTTGCCGAGGTCCGCAGCCTGGTGGCATCTGAACGACTTCTGGAGTACAACATCAACGAGGGCTGGGCTCCCTTATGTGAATTCCTTGAGGAGGAAATTCCTGATGACCCCTTCCCTCATAGCAACGACGTCGCTGGTTTCCGCAATCGTTGCAGCATCCGTAACCGCCATCAGATAATGAATGCTCTCCTGCAGACCATCACCATGGGTGGCTCATTGTTGGTCACTGGCTTGGCTGCCATCTTGGCCTTCAGGCACTTCACTCGCCCAAGATGCTAAATGTTAAGGCGCGTGCACATTTTTGTTTATTTTCGCTTGTCCCCTTATTACATGACTTTAATTACCCAATCTATGACTGTAATTTCAAATCCCACTTCTACATACAGTAGAAAAAAAAATTTTGTTCATGGAACTGCTTAACTGAGGGAAGCCGCCACGATTCGGGATGTGGATGACCACGAATAGAGTTGGATTTGACGCATTTTCACAGGTTTGAATGATACATAATTTCCAATATTTAGTATCTAGAAGTTTAATCCTGGACGTACAGAAGTTCAAGAGCATTTAAAAGTGGTAGTGATACCAAAATGGGTAAAGACATTACTCTTTATCAATGCTATCTGGGCTGTGGAACGGTCACTGCTCTGACATGCACAATGGCGTCGATGGAGTTGAAAATAAAATGAGAAACTCCTGTGGGATCTGGGAACCTGCCCCGGAGTTTTCAAATGGAGAAAAAAATCCTATTGCTAAACCCTATGGGGTGGTTTATTGTGATGCTAGCCTTCAATCTACGTGAATTCATGTCAAAAATGGAATAATAAAAATTTGACTAGGCTATATAACGTATTCAAATCTGGGAACTCTACGGTAACGAAACCAAAATACAGTGGGGTTAGGAGTTGTGAAGTAATGTAACTACAATATGTCCTTGTACGCATTTAATGGGTCTAGAGAAGCAAGGGGAGCCGATCTGAATTGGGATAATAGAGATGATTGAGGAAGAGACCAAACACTAGCGAGGACTGTTTGAAGAGTCTTTGCTTATATATCTGTAGATAAAGGGGTTAAGCCCTGAGATCTTTCTGGGTGTCGCAAATCCTTTGATAAGACAAAGAAATCACGACAAACGCTAAGTCAAACCTGCTCTAGCGGTTTTCCCCAGGCCCATAACCCTCGACAAAAGCAATATAACAGATGAAGCAATATAAGTCTCTGTCAACCCTGTCCTCAAGCAATAGAGTGTCTTAGGTGATGATCATCACTTACGATCTATCCACCCCGTCTCCGTTAGCCTTGCCATCACGTAATATAGCGTTTTAGTCGATGGCCATGACTTACTATCCATCCCGTCTCCATCAGTCCTAGTGTCACGTAATACAGCGTCGTAGTCAATGGTCATCACTTACCATCTATCCATCCCGTGCCCGTCAGCGCTATCCTCACGCAGTAGAGCATCTCTATCGACGGTCGTTACTTATATTCTATCCATCTTGTCTGTCAGTCCTGCCGTCACGTAGTAGATCATCTTAGTCGATGGTCATCACTTACCACCTATCCATCCCGTCTCCGTTAACCCTAGCGTCACGTAGTAGAGTATCTTAATCGATGGTCGTTACTTACTGTGTATCCATCCCGTTCTAGAAGATAGCTATCTACCGCGTAGGCTCCTTGTTAAATCCCCTCTAGCAATCGTGGTAAGTCCCATCATATAGAATCCTATAGCAATCTCCTTTATTCTAATCGCGATATTCGTCATAGTCTGTTTAAGATGATGTTCGTTCAAGCTGATATTCGTTCAAGCTGATATTCGTTCAAGCTGATATTCGTTCAAGCTGATATTCGTTCAAGCTGATATTCGTTCAAGCTGATATTCGTCCAAGATGCTATTCGGTTAAGAAGCTATTATTCGTTCAAGATATTATGCTTAGGGCTCAAAGTAGAAAGTCAATACTCCACATGTCATGTCGCACCCCCAAACCGACCAGACTCCGTAAAAAAAAAGAATATCCAAAAGAAGGTGTGCCGTCGCAATGTATCATAAGGTAAAAGGCGGTTTCTAGTGTTGCCCCATTGATATGAAAGACCGAGGGAGAATAAAGAATGAGGGGAAATGTCATGAAGGGTCCATCACGAGACGCCGCTCGCTCACAGCCTCATCTTGCTTGCTCTCTTTCCTGACGGTCATCTCCGTCGTGACTTCGATGCCAACAAAAGAGCCGCGACTTGACCGATCGCCCCGCTTAACATCGATGGAATACAAATCAAAGTCTTTGTCCATGTTCTGACTGAACAATTCGGTCCGTGGTGAGCGAGCAGCAGTGATATTACGGGTAGCAGTGCTACGGCCTGGATTCGAAGTATACCGATTGTAACTGTTCGTGGAAAGGAGCTTGGGGAAAATGCGGCTGACGATGGGTCGGAGGAAAGGTAGGCATGCGCAGATGATGGCCACATTGCATTCTGCGGCGGTCCAGTAAGCGGCACCAACGTTGCTATCTGTAAACTTTGTTAGTATCTTGCAACACGTCTGAGTCGTCTGTGGACGCACAAGAAGTATCTGCGCTTTTCGCGACGATCCGGAGACTTGAGAGACGCAGGATACTTGTGATCACAACACTTGAATGCCCATTAGTAATTTGAACCTTAGGTATGATCTCAGGGCTCACCTACAGAATACCCATGGCAAATACGCCTATCAGCGCGACCTTTTGCATCTTGGGCAATTGCAGTTTTATAAGCATTGGCATCGGCATCAAGAGCAGTGTCACATCTGTTGCGATATTCATAGAGGCATTGAAAAACCATATGGCCTCGAAGCTGAGACAACTACCCGGCAAGTCATGATTCCAGAACTTGGCCACGGGCACACAGTTGACGTAGCCGGTAACAATGGCCCAAGCCGAATAAGTTGCAACGACGGCCATCATGATGTAGCATGCAAGTCGGAAAGAACGAGAGGGAAATATGCGGAGACATTGGAAAAGAATGGAGAATTTGGTAAATGCCAGACTGGCGTTGTACATGGGAATGGCTGCCCAAAGGCACTGTAAGGAAGATTAGGATGGCTTCAACAAATTGGTGTGTCTGTGAGCATACCTTCAATTGAGACTGGAGTGTGGCAGTCGATAGCTGGTCTTGGTGAATGCCCATTCCAAAGTGAAATTCTGGTCGAATTGACAATCAGTGTCTATGTTTTCGCCGTCTCACGGAAAGAAGCACATACGGGCACCGACAAGAGAGAGGTAGATAATGGAGAAAGTCTTTCGAATGAAGCCCATTGATGTTAGCCGAGAAAATTTGAGAGACACAGCATTATCTTTCTACGCACCAGAGAGATCAAGATAGCCCAGTCTTCACGACCGGTTACTTTCATCAAACCGACACGAGCGAAAAGGCGCATGGCAACGATGAGGGCAGCAACACTCGTCAGCACAGCCGTGACGACCAACGCTCGTTGGCCTCGGGAGTAACCATTATCCTCCTCTCGAGGCGAAAGCTCGTGCAAGACTCCGTCCATGATTCCGGCTTTGGGACGTAGAGGTATATATGTAAAAGAGTGGATGCGATCGGTGTCGTCAAAAATGAGTGTATATAGGCAGTTCAAGAGTTCATGTCGATACGATAGGTGCCCGATAGACGCTCTTGTCTTGAGTCACGGCCCTTGCCTCTCGAAAGCTGTGGGTCTGGACCTGGGATGTCGAAATGTGTGTGATCAAGGAGGGACGATGAGATGGGCGAGCGGGGATGTATCCCTTTTGAAGCCAGCCTAAGGACTGGAGAAAATATCGCGTGGTTCATGCACCACATCTTGTAAGAAGCGGATCAGCGGATCCCTGTTCGCATTTGTCTAGCTTAGCCTGGAGATCTTCGGAGAGTTTGAATAGTCTCTCTTATAGCGCAAAAACTGGCGGCGATCTTGAGGGCCGATACCAGCCCTCCGGTAACCCGCTCGCTCCTGACTTGACTGCTTTGTCCCAAGAATGTGCCATGTGGACCCCACATGGGGGGAGGACTTCCAAGTCTTCCATGCATGACACGCCCATATGGCGCATGGCGGATGCACCAAGTCGACACAGTCGAGAGTCCAACACTTTAGCGCGGAGTTGTTCCTGAATAAATGGATCCCCACAGGCATCGTCAACAGTAGTGGGGCCTCAAACATGCGAAACCAAGGATTCGCCTCACTGCCAGACACGACAGGCACAACTATAGCAAAGATCGGCTTGCTATCCACGGAACGATGGTGGTATCTGCTCAGTTGCCCCTGTCAAGGAAACCTACAACAGGCCGTCAGCTTTGACTGGCCCACTTGCCTGGATACGATGCTGTAGCTGCGTAGCACCTGTACTTATCCTACTACCGCGGGGTCGAGCAGCGAGCGTGATTGACTTCGCATATCAGGGTCTGATTGATGCATCACGCGAGTTTCTGCTATGCAGCATAAGCGCTGTACTGCGCTTACCCCGTCCAAGTGCTGCGAGTGTCGCTGGTTTCCGCAGGCGAGCACGAGATGAGCTCCTCGAGAACTACATTCCATGCATGATCTCCGTGGCTGTACGGAGTACAGAGTACCTTCCAATGAACTCGGATGTCGACTCCGACCGCTTCAACTCCGTGATGATCTCGTGGATCACTTCCTGTTTAGGGCTATGCAGTGCAGCCCCCCTTAGAAGTCTTGACTCGTCAAGGCCAGCCAAAGCTCTTGTAACTTGTAAGATCTGTAAAAGGAACTCCACCGTCCTAAGCTTAGGGTCATTTTCTTCGCACTATTGAACGCTAAGCTGACCAAGGATTAGCTTTGGTGATCACAATGGCGTTTATGCACCCCTGTACAACTAACTGCCCAGCCGCGTTTTAGTCATACAGTCGCCACCAGTGTCCAATAATAGTGCCCTCAAATTCTTCACTGCAGAGGTCCATGACTGGACACTCCGCGCATATGCCAGTCATTGGTCTGAAAACTTTGAACGTGGTGCGTCAGGCTGGTACAACACCCTTTTGGGTACTACCTAGGTACCTAAAAGGACTTCTGTAATAGAGCTGGCTATATATCTATGGACTTCATTCGAGGTTAGTCAAATGCCAACCTTGGGAATACCCCAACTTGCCTTATTGCCAGTCAATGATCGACCCTAATCCGAGCTCTAAGCACGGGGGTATCGTCGTCAACTCTTACCTGTCTGATATGATTGTCCTGCATACGCGAAGAGCGGAGGCAAAGCATTAGAATCTAGTGGGCTTTTAGATTTATACGAGAAATAAAAGATCGGTAAACGGAATTTGACCCGGCGAGTATGACCTGTGGAGTGAACTATACCTTTCCCAAATCTGGACGTGATAGGAATTAAAATTGTAGTCCTTTCGATGAAAATAAAATACCACTCTGATATGAACTTAGGAAATAACAAAGTTCAACGGAATCAAACCCCGCAGCAATTGGCTCCACGGCCACCGAGACAGGAAGTTCGTGCCGTTCGAGCGCGACCACTGGCGTTGATCGAGCCAGTCGTCGACATGACCGAACCGCATCCCGACGCACGACGCCCTGAAGCACGCCCTGACATGGCGGCATCCACATCCGAAGCCCCACGGATACCAGCCAATACTACGGCAGGGCCCAGCGCACCTCCTGTCGATGAATTGGGGGACCTCGTGGTAGGAAACAGCGGGCACATGTACTCCGGGGATGGTCGCAATATATTGATATTGCAGAGCAACCATCCAATAATCAGCAATGGCGGCCGCGCGCCAAGTAATGCCATCCGTGGCCAAGGCACGGGCCTTGTAGACGCAGTCCGTAGTGTCGCAAAGTTCGCCTAGGTAGCGGCTGTCCAATGCGCCGCATCGTAGGGTTTGTTCAGGTAAGCCTGTGACTCGAGAAGGGTCTAGTCGTCCCGCGACCAGTCGCTCGGAATTGTCACGTCGCCGATTGCGAACAAAGCCACGTTCACTTGGGGCGATTCTGGCGTAAGGCCCAGGGTAAGCTGCTGAGTGGTTCGCTAGTTAGCAAGGTGCGTCCTATTAAATTGATGCAATGTCCAATATTTCTAGTGACTATGGCTTATCACGGGAGAGTAACGTCGAAGAAACGGCTAGGTGAGAGAACGGAATCCCGGAATTACTATACTTAGGTAGCAGGCACCGCGTTAAGGGGGAACTCGGAGCCGGGATATGGCGCTCACTTAGATCGGACTTGTTCGTGATTAGAGGCATGAATTTGAGCAACTATCTTCAGCGAGATAGAATAAGGAGGAGAGCTATGGCAAATTTTATGAAATCATCTATGCCACATGATCCAAGATAGTGAAACGCCAGAATATGAAAGCATGACGGCTAGAATTGTGAGAAAAAGGCTTATTTACAATGTACATTATCATGATACATTAATACTATCTAACAAATAGCGAACAAAGTAAACCCTGCTGGTTCACACAGGATCAAAGAGCCTCAGACACGCTCCGCCTCCGGACACGCATCCACATCACAGTTCATCATCTCTGCCAGATGCATGGTAGCAAATCTGGCATGCGGCATCCGCCCAAAAATTCGAGCCAGCAAGGATCTTTCCAGCACTGGCGCGGAAATGACCCCGGCAACAACGATGATTTGCTGCAGGGTTCCCATCCACGGTCCATGCCGGTGCAACAATTCCAGCAGGAAATCTTCAGTGATGATCACTGATTTGACGAGAACCAGCACCCGGGTTGCCGTCAGCATCCTGTTGGTTGGTCGATCATAGGCTGCCAACGCTTTGGGTGACAGGAGCTGGGCAGATGTGCCGGCGAACTCGCTGTGGATGCCGCATGCCATGGGCATACTGCCGGGGGTCATTGCCAGGACTGTCACGTTGGCTGGAAACGGAGGGTCTGGACCAAAGATGGTGTCCTTCTCACGAAAGATCTCCTTGAGAATTCTGGTGGCGAGGAGGGACCCAACCTGGTGCTGAACGCTTGTCCAGAGTCGGTATGCTGGGCTGCCCTCGGACACGAAAGACGTGAGAATCTCAGAGGGATGGTCCGTGGCGAGATAGGATATCCGAAGCCGGCGCGCAAAGAGCTTTTCAGTCAAGACCCTGCCGAAGAGATGCATATCGTAGGGGCCAGAGTGGAGGTAAATCCGGCTGCCGAGGGTAAGGTTCACTTCGTATGCCTCGGGACACATCTGTAGGAGAGCTTCTTTCCAGTCGGGAAGGCCCTCCTCTTGGAGCCAGGTCTCTTGCTCGGTGATAATGACAGGATGATCAGCCTTCATCAGCATGATCAGATCCACCCGTCCACTTCCAAATGCCCAGACGTCTGTGTGGCATTGATCCTGAAGAGCACTGACCAGCCATCCTTTGACATCGGGGGTCATGAGAGCCCGGTCCGTATGACGACCACCTCCAATCACACCCACACATTGGGTCAGCCCAAGATTTTCCATGACCTGTGTCCAGACCTGACGCGGTCCACCGGTGACAATGATCGGAAATACATGGCGTGCCTGGGTGGTCCGGTGTAAGAGAGACCACATATCGGGGTAGAGTTTGATACTGTCCGCAACCTTGCGACAGATGGCGTCGTAACTCGAGTCGTCGAATACTTCCTCATGCAGCAAGGCTGCCTGAAGATAGTCATGGTAGTTAGACCTGAACTCACAGTACGCCTGCTTCGAAGGGGGAAAGTCGACCCCCGGCGGTAGGAGGTGACCAGGGATGTGGTCCCAAAGCATGGCCTCACTGTCCTGAGGTGTAAGGGTGCCATCGGCATCGAACAGCAACACTGTCTCCACCGACTCTGTGAGGAAAGAGCTCATGGTTTCCAGCAGCTGTTCTTCAGCCATAGCCCGATTTTGGTCCTCAGTCAGCATCTGGAAGCTCTGCAGAAGACTGGAAAGCTTGGGGACCTCGCTCAGATGAGGTGTCAGGATGGTGAAGGTAATTTCCTTCTTCTGACAGAAGTGACGCAGGTAGGATATTTCGCTCTCCTGCCAGGCTTGCCATTGTTGGAAACTTTCCTCCTCTGCCTGCCCATGCGGAAAGATGTTCTTCCAATGTAGGGAGTAGCTTGTAAAGGGGAGTTCCAGGTAGAGGATGTGGGTGTGCGCTTTGATTTCCACGATAGGCATCGAGGAGAAGCAGTCATTGTATTCGTTCCAGAGGTACAAGTGGCGAACCACCACCCCCATGATGTCCTTTCTCATGCACTCCTTCTCGAAGGCGCCGATGGTCATGTCACGGTAGCGGCGTCTTCCGGCAAAATCGAGTTCGTTGTATGCCATCAGTCCGCCGGGACAGAGGACTGCGAGAGCAATGCTGCCGTCATAAAAGGCAAGCTCCTCTTCACCCATTTCTTTCTTCAGCTGCTCGAGAAGGATTTCTGTTCCAGCTCCAGGCAAGCCGAAGAGGCCGACGATCTTTGGCTTGCTAGAGGGCATGCTAGGCAGGGGTCTGTAGGGGTTGGGTTCTGGGGGACTCGGGTCCCGATGGCCCGATGGCGTCTCGGGTGGAGTATGCCAGGTCTCTGACATTTTGCAAGTGAAAGGATGTGCAACTCCTTTGATCAGTGAAAGGGATCAGCGGTGACGGAGATATCAGCTGAAACAGAGAGGTTCGAAGAGCAAAGGTAGTGCTTGATTGCGAGCTCAGAAGCTGATGACTGGAGGTCGAGAACAGCAGAAAGAGGGGAGCAAGCCTTGGGTAAGAGAGAGACAGAGGGGAAGAGGAAGAAAGAATCCAGACTCAAGAAGGAGGAAGATGATTCCACGTATGGAGCGGCTGGTACACGTTGGCGGGTCCATTCAATCCTAAACTATATGACATCGCCGCCTGTGCAGATGATTCAATCAGGTAACATGCTCCTGCTCCTCCTCCTTTGGAATCCTAACCCAAATGATTGTGACAAGAGCTGCAGTCAGCTGCGCGGCGAGCGCAAACCACCAGATAGCTCGCAGTCCTTCAAGACCTATCCTCCCATCCGGCCCTCTGTCAACCCTTGTGCCGATTGCATCAGCAATGCTGGTCATGATTGCTGACGAGAGGTTCTGGTTCGTGACCAAAAGACTACCAGCGCTGCCCTGGTATGAACGTGCGACGTTGCTGGTGATGAAGATGGAGGCTGCAGCAAAGGCTAGGTCAGGACCGAACGTGACGAGAGCTACCCCGGGAAAAGAGAGCTTCCAATACATGGTACTGGCTGTCTGTGGGATGAAAAAAGCTGGGCCGAGTGTGAAAGCTAACATGGACACTGTATAAATATAGTGACCTGGGACAATATGGATTGTGCGGCTCACAACCCATGTCGCAAGGACTCCGACGATGGCATTGGGGATATGATACAATGCCACATCAAGTGGTGTGGCACCCTGGATACGAAGCCAGAACTGAATGGCATAGAATTGCCAGGCTCCAAAGAAGGATCCGAAGCCTAAGAAGTAGGCAATCATCAGAGGAGTGAATCCGGGTGTTCGCCAGAGTCGATTGGGGATCAAAGGGCGGATAGCTGCTCTTTCAGCAAAGAAGAGTCCAGCCAAAAGAAGCAATCCAACAATGATGAGGATATAGGTGTACGGAGACCAAGCTGTGACGGGTCCCTGCGTCATCCCAAACAGCAAGCAAACGCAGCCTCCAGCAGCACAGCCTCCACCGACATAGTCGAATTGGCGCAACGTTGGGGCTTCCGTGCCTGCAACATCGGCCACAGGTTGCAGTTTTGGGATACTGAAGTATGCAGCCACACAGAGCAAGGCACAGACAATCGCATTGGTTCCAAAGATCCATTCGAGATGAGCATTCAACCCACCCCCCTGGAGTGCACCGAGGGAAAAGCCGAACGGCGCCGTTGCAGCCATGGCGGAAAAGACTCGGTTCTTGCGAATGCCTGGCTTATACACCCGGCCGAGGATACTCATGCTGCCAGACACGAGGACGCCGATCGCCAAGCCTTGCATGGCTCGCATAACAAAGAACAGAACATATCGGGAGGGCTGAAGCGAGAACACTCCGACAATGTTCCACACTGACAGCCAGGCAAAGGCGCCCACCATCAAACTCTTCGGAGGGGCCAGGTCGGACAGAGATCCAGAGATCACAACAGACAAACCGTTGGCCGTATTGAAGGCACCCACAATCCATGGAAGTTGAGTGTTATTGATGCCAAGAGCGCGCTTTAACTGTTCTTGTGGAGCAAGCATATCTCCAAGAAGGAAGGAGAACAGCATCAAGCCCGCAGAACACACCATAATAAGGACAATTTCGGCACTGAAGCTTGAAATCTCTAGTGGGACGCCTTGCTTCTTTCGGGTTGGCGATGCCGTTTCGTCGGCTTCATCACGGCATCGGGATACCGAATGTTTCCGGTTCCTCAAGCCGTGACCGAGAGGGTCGGGTTCAAGGCCGTCCTCGGCAGTTCGGGCGAGACTGTTTATGGTCTGCGAAACTTTGAGGGCCTGCTTATCAAAGAAATTCTTGTTGCCCAGCAGAGGATCTGGTGTTTGAGCCCCGGTCGCTGGGGTCGAGTATGTTCGTGCATAGTCAAAGGACGATCGACTCGACGCCGGAGCTGAATCGCCCGCTGCGAGAGAAGATTTTCTGAGACCAGATGGTTCTTGGTGCGCCAAATTCGAGAGTGTGAGAATTGGTGGAGTTGCCACCAGAGGCCCCTCCGGGATGGAATTCGGCTTCCCAACTGGCATCCTGACGGTCTTGTGAGCACGCCCGAGATGCCTGAGAGAGTCGGATTAGGAGGGAGTCAGATTCAAAGGAAGGAAGGCTCCTTGTAGCGGATTTCTCGAACGAGAAAATCCGCATTTGAGCGCACACCATCGTGGCGAAACAGACGAAATATTTTGTCGATGATCTCCAACAATTGGAGTGCGAGTGGAGCTGGGTGGAGCTGCACCGGTTAAATGCGAATTGAGACAAGAGCAACGCGGCGCTTCTTTGCGATAAGAAACGGCTGCCATCTGGGAGAACTCGGCAATGGCTTGCCTGACCAATTTTGGAATATGTTGTGTTCGATTGGACTTTGGGATTCGTCGATCGGGGATTTGGCGAGAAATGTATTTGACCATGACGAGTCCTGCCCAACGAAGCAGACAGCGCCAGGGGTGCATACTTATCAGTTCCTTAGTCTCGTGCGAGTCCTGTTAGAGTTGTCGATCAGATGACGGCGTATCCACGGAGGTCAGATGGTTGTCAATCTGGAAGGACAACGATCGCAGCGACCCTGAAATAGCGGGCCCAGATCAGATCACGACAAAGCTTGATAGTAAGAAGATTGCGAACTGGCTCGAGGGGGTTGTCCTTGTTGGTCATGACAGGTCGACTCGCACAAAAAAACAATCTGTATCACTCAGTTTATTACTCGGGACCTATTCACATATTTCTCGCGAGTATGCGCCTCTCATTTGACTGCGCAAGTCTGTGATTCTTGATCAGGACATTGTCCAGTTGCACGACGCAAATCTTTATAAAAAGCCACCGGCCTAGACAAGCAAGAGACCTAACCACGCATCGTATGAGATTATTGCAGAGTATTATAATTGATATGGATCAAAAAAATGAGCGAAATATCGAGATGCAATCGTCATTTAGGTCAAGCACGGGACTCCCTCGCTTGCTAACTCTGGCATTACCTCGCATACTGGTCAAGCGGCTAGGTAGATGGCACATGAATGAGCTATAGCTCGTGCGATGGAGACAACCATGCCAAAATTTTTGTTCATTTGTTCAAGATCCAATAATTATTGCAGAAGTTTCTGATGCCTACCCTTGGACGCATCAGCCATGTCCCAGCTCGACTCCCGGCCCCCAGAGACTCTTAACTTGATCATACGTTGATTTGGTGATTTTTTCTCCATTCCATGCATGATATATCTTTCCAGGGCACGAAAAAATGACCCTTTGCAGCAAACTGCCCTGTCTACACATTGACTTGACCACATAGAACGACGTCTTCTCCGAAAGGGTACCACTGAACGTTCTTCAACCTTGCAGCAGATATCGGATTTCCTTCACCATCAAATCGCCTCGCCGGAGAGACAACCACACCACCTTGTCCAAGCCACGTCGGCGCGATTGTCACAATGACCCGATCAATAAGAGCCATGTAAGATGGCTCCAACAATGAGTTGATGACATGGCCTCCGCCTTCGATCATCACACTCCGCAGGCCCTTTGTGCGTAGAGTGACAAGTAATTGCTTCCAGTCAATCCGGTGGTTACCAGACTCTGAAGTCGGAATGTTGATAAAGATAAATTGACCTCCGTATTTCGTGAGCAAGGCAACGTTCTCCGAGGGTGGCTCCTGCACCGTGGTCACAATCCATGGCCCACGGCCGCGGCCTTCCCTGCAAAGTTGGAATAACTTGCTTTCTTCTGAAAAGTCCCACCTCAAAGAGGGATCAATGACAATAGGTCGTGGTTGAGACTCTAAGCCCTCGCCGCCGTACCCACCAACTCCAGCGATGCGACAGTTCAGGCCAGGATCATCAGCCAGAGCGGTGCCGACACCAATGAGAATGCCATCGTGGCGAGACCTCAGGTAGTGAGTCATGGCTTTTGATTGAGGCCCTGATAGTACGGTCCTTGTACCGGGGGACAGCGCCAGTGAAGAATCGAGTGACGTTGCGAATGTGAGAGTCGTGAAGGGCATGTCAGGCCGTGGAGTCGAGCCATCCAGTGGTGGTAGTTGAGGCTCCAGAAAGACTCTGTCTGCCTCTGGAAATTCTAGCGCATCTCTAGGCGCTTTAGACATGGTTGTGATATGAGCGTAGTATTTCCTCAAGTCTCTTGTGTTTGGATGGAGCATTGAAAATCGGGATGGTGGGAGCTGTAATACATGCCTGAGGCACCGATCTATCGAGCTATGGATGACTGGACATTGACGAACATTTCTTCTGTGTCCAGCATGATTTTGGCTCTCAAGAAGTTCGGAAGCTCGTTATAGCTCAGAAAGTCTCACGTTATCCAGTTTAACCAAATATCCAAATTTCAAAATATTCAGATCCTACATTCCTTGGATTCAATTCTTTAATTCCGCGCTCCCCGTACACACGACCCGATCATAAGTAGTCACTCCTCAACTACCTACCTAGACTTTGTCGTATCCCAACTCGTTCCTTCAGCAGCCAAATATGCTTGTCCTTTTTCGAGTATCTTGCTATTCTCAGCTCCCAGCCAAAAAGGTTCCAAGTGTTTCAGCTCGTCCTCGATCTCGTAACTCTCTCCACCAGCCACATGCAACATCTTGCCTGCAAAAGGCAGGCGAGCACCCAGGTGAGTCTCTCCATTATTGCCCCTGTTCGCCGTGGCACAAATTAAAATAGATCGAGCGACATCCTCTGGCTCATTGACAGGCAGGTTTTGCTCGTACCAGCCCTTTTCGATTCCGAGAACCATACGCGTTCCTATGCGTCATCAGTCTCAGGGTCCAACATGATTAAATCAATGCATGGAACGAACTTACTCGTCATCCAAGGACAAATTACATTGACCCTGATATTTTCCGGGGTCGCTGTCAAGTGGAGGCCCCGCATGATCCCCACGACGCCGTGCTTGCTCGCGGTATACGTGACCAAGCCCCCACATTCCTTCCACCCAGCGATGCTGCTAACGAGAACGAGGTCTCCACCCCCACTCCGCCGCAGGTAATGCATGCCGATACGCGCGCTGAAGATGGATCCCACGAGGTTGATGTCGATTTCCTTCATGGACGGCTCTTGGGTGAAATCGCTGGCTGGGTTGAAAATATCCTGTGGGATCGAAATGCCGGCATTTGCGATGACAATGTCTACTCGGCCATACTTGTCAAATGCAGTTTTGAACAAATTCAGTTGATCAGCGTAGTTCGATGAATCGCACATCACGAATTGAGCACCTGGGCTAAGCTCGGCTTCGAGTTCGCGTGACGCATCTTCGACGACGTCTCCGAAGACCACATGGGCCCCGTTTTCTGATTCAATGTGAGTAGAGAGTATGTCGTAGTCATATCTCGTCACTCACTGCACAGCTGCTTGACGGTTGCTCGGCCGATACCAGTCGCGCCCCCTGTCAGTACGACGACCTTGTCGGACAAAGTTCCAAGCAGTGAAGAGTTGAGTTGAATATGGGTCATTTTGAAGTTTGAACAGTTGAGAGAATATGATCGAAGCGCTGGTCTAGGTAGTGCCATTTCCCCAGACAACCCCGGCTTTAAACAAAAGCTCCTCCCCGGGCTGGTGATTCGACCCCACATATGCCGCCGGTTTGAACGGTGAGGGACGGAGTTTATTCCGGACATTCTACCTTCGTGCTTGATGTCAAATTGATGTTTTCAGTGATGAAATCCTTGCGTTCATCGTGCGGATGGAAGGCGCTGAGGAGTTTCCATAGTACCTTGCTCGTGTGGGCCAACTTGTCTATCAGGACAGCGGAACCTTAATGCATGTAAAGGACAAAGCAAGATTCTCGTCATCTCTCTTATACTAGACGGGACACTTCAACGGTACGAATGAAGGAGGATTAAGGTGTTGATCGTAGACTGCTATTTACTACATGAAGTATATATCCGCGATAGGTGGCCCTTCCCTGATGCTGCATCCATGCCAACAGACATCCATTCTATGCGAAGACGTCGGCCCACTATGGAGAGTCAGATGCCCGATCGAAGACGATTTTATGGATTCGTAGGGTTATTACTTTTATGATGTTGACGGGATGTCTAATAATGACTTGTATAGTTGCTAATCTTGATTTGGTGATAGTAATCCGTTGCAAACCACCCGCTGAACACAAAAAAGAAATTGCGAACCTCAAGGGGGGCGATGAAAAATTTTAGAGACAAGCTTCCAGGTCTTTTTGGCTGCCTTTGCCAATCGACGACGCTTCTGGTTACGATCTGAATCAACTGAAGGCTGTGAATGGCAGTCGATTGAGTGCTTGCTTGGGGTTATGCTCGGAGCCTTAATGAAAGGAATAGTTAATGGCTCAAGAAGTGGGTGACAACAGCGAGCGGGCACACATCTCTGGGATTCATAGGTGGCAGCCTTTCTTTGTGGAGCCTTATGGACGCTATCGGAAATTGTCGTAGACTGCCTCAGACGAGATGGGGGAGGCGGGGACCAAGTGTTCTTCCTAGGAAGCGAAGAATTTTGCCGAGATTGAAGTTTTTCATGGCGAGCCGCCCACCATTCTGATCTACTGGGGATCAAACTGGGGTTCGTAAAGCCGTTTCCAACCGAGTAATCAGGATTGAGGTACACTTCTATGCTACCTGTGTCCAGTAATACTATTCCACCGTCGAAGACGTGCTGATCTACAAGCCACCGCCCCTGAGGAGTGTAAAATTTGAAGACGTGGCCTTCTGCTGCGTTTTGTAAGCTAAAGCCCCGATAAGTGAAAAGACAATTGCTGGTTCTTTCCAAACTCACCACGATTGGATCAAGGTACTGATACGCCCGATGGAGAATGCTACCAATCCGCAGCTTCTCTTTCTCTTCAGGAACCTTGGGACCACTGCAAATGATTGCAAGAGACTCGGCAGGAGTTGTCGCGCTAGCTTGATAGACCGGATCGCCTAACCAGTTGAAATGATGAACATGCTCGTCGTAACCCATGTAGTTATCCCGTCCACGAAACTCCTCTGCGATGTTCTGTTGCAGCTGGATTAAGGGAGAGACGTCCTCAGTCAATGGAATGCTCACAATCTTTGCATTAATGTCGGGCGTGTCATCTTCAACAGCGTAATCAACATCTCTGACATGATCATTTTCCCGGTGAGGCTCGCTCGAAGGTTCCGGAGAGTTATCGCACAGGTCCCAGTCATTTAGGTCCTGTGGTCGAAGCTGATCTTCAACGTCTTCTGCCCAGTCGAAGTCGAAATGAAAGCCGCCACTCAGGGAAATATCAGATTCCCCTGAAGCCATTGTGGATTGAGATCTGTCGAACAGGCGAGCACTGAGTGAATCGAGAGTGAGGTGTGGTTGAGGGAATATAGCTTGTATAGTGAGGGCGAAGCTACCGTATGGATATTTCTGAGGTGAGGATGGATCAGTTTAAAAAAAGCTCGTGGCAAGACGCGGCCGTCCTTAGAACGCCAATGGGAACCTTAGTACAACCTTATGTACTGGAATGGACGCCCTCGGAAGGTCGAAGGTGTGGAATTTATACCTATCCACATCGTGATCTATTGTTAGTCCCACTGAGTTCTCGTTGTACTCAATTTATAGCCAATAATGGAACCTATTTAGAAAGACAATTGATGGACAAAGAGAAGTCAAGCTGTTTTAAGAATATAGGTATATTGACCCTTCAATGGTGTTTCACCTTTGAGGGGAACAATGCAATTCATGCTCCTTTGTATAATTCACAATGAACCTAGAAGAACGTAGGCCAAATTGAAATGGCACCCATTGTTTTCTCCTAGAAGTATTATGCGTGAAGCATGGTCCAAAAGCAGTGGTGTCACAACAGATATGTACGCGAGAGAAGAAAAGAAGGGAAAGCAGCTGAAGGTTGGCTTAAATATGCTAGAGCAGCCTAAGGCTATAAGGCCTTAACAATGGTGACTTTCATGATACCGTCAAACACGCTACATGATGCCTCCGTATTGTCAGCTGCAAACGTACGCTAGATGTGGTTAACCGTCCAGGTGTAAATGCTCTTCGGAAAAAAGCAATGGCGCAAAGCCGAGCTGGTCGGCATGAAGGCCGAAACCCGCCGCATCGTTTAGCCGATTACATAACCCGATATTGCGCGAGGACTCTCCCCGCAAATGCCGCGGGGGGTGTCTTCTTTGAATTTCTGTGCAATTCGTTTTGACGTGATTATTCTCATCCATGAGCCTATTCCGAGCGTACGGTAGATCAACTCAATTCCTTCGACCGCTCTCCCACCCCCTCTTCCGATCTTCTTCCTCAGCAAATCCCACCAATCCCTTCAATCTAGCCGTCCACCCCGCGAATATCCGACGAACTATGGCGTCCGCATTGGCCAAGCGCCTCGAAGGCAAGACTATCCTCATCACTGGTGCTTCTTCCGGTATCGGCAGAAGCACCGCAAAGGAGTTTGCGCGCACTTCGCCCAACAATCTCAAGATCATTGTTACTGCGCGCCGCCTGGAAGCACTGAACGAGCTTGCGGCTGAGATCAAAGCCGAGGTTGGTGATGGTGTCAAGGTGCACCCCGTGAAGCTGGATGTCAGCAACCCAGAGGAGATCAAGAAGTTGGTCCCATCTCTGCCCGAGGAGTTTAAGGAGATTGATGTGCTTGTCAATAATGCGTGAGTCACCAGCGAAGAGGAGACGGGCAAGTTTCAGATTCTGACAATTGATATCGATGTAGTGGCCTTGTCAAGGGCGTCGCCCAGGCTCCCGATATTGCGCCCGAGGATATGCGCATCATGTTCGACACTAACGTCACCGGTCTTATCAACATGACCCAGGCCATCCTGCCCATCTTCAAGAAGCGCAACGAGGGCGGTCGCGGCGATATCATTAACATTGGAAGCATTGCTGGTCGTGAGCCCTACGCTGGTGGTGGCATTTACTGCGCCACCAAGGCTGCCGTTCGCTCTTTCACCGATTCTCTCCGCAAGGAGCTTATCGCGACGAGGATCCGTGTTATCGGGATTGATCCCGGTCAAGTTGAGACTGTACGCATGCCCCCGTCTCGTTGTATCCATACAGGGGCTAATTAAAGTGTAGGAGTTCTCTGTCGTGCGGTTCTACGGCGACAAGTCCAAGGCCGACGCTGTTTACAAGTAAGTTCTCTGGGTGGATGAGGTTCAATATTCCAGGGCAGAGCTGACCTAAAACTCACAGGGGCGTTGAGCCTCTCACTCCCGACGACATTGCCGAGGTTGTCGTCTTTGCCGCTGGTCGTCGTGAGAACGTGGTGATTGCCGATACCCTTGTCTACCCTAGCCACCAGGTATGTACAAGGACCAGTCTTGCTACTGATCTAAGTAGTGCCAAGGCTAACGATTTCACAGGCTGGTGCCGGTGTCATGCACCGCAAGTCTTGATGGACTCGCTGTGTTTAAGACGCGAAAAACAAGATATGAATAGATAGCATCCAATTACTGTACATGGTTACACAATATATGAATATATGCAGAAAACAAAGGCCTGTGTCACTCGGGATGCAGACCACTGTCATCATGTGAGATGCGTCGAGCTTGCCAAGCTGTGGACATTCTAGAGCACATTCAACAGTCGACGAGCATTTAACCCCAATGAGAAAGTGGTTCCTTGAGACCTCAAGGTCGGTGTAGTCACAATATGAGAATTCTTCCATGGCATTTGATAATCACCGTGAGTCACGCCATCTCTGGAATGAAATGAGCCCCAGATTCCGTACGAGGGAGCACCGCAGTCGTCATCGCAACTGAGTCAACTACTTGTCTGAGTAGTTGACATTTGGAGATCAGTCAAGAATCAAATCCACGCCAAGCAATTGAGACTGAGGCCACGCGACAAGGGTCTCCATCGTTTCACCGTTTGCCTTGTAGCCCTTGTGCATAGTCCAGTTGGCAGTGGCAACCAGCTTCCTAAGCCTATTGCGACGGCAGGGCGAACTCCATATGCGCAGCTGCAGCTCTGGAGTCCGTGTGTCCACGTTGTCGACGCCGCCGTGCTGTACCTGCATGCATCGAGGAACCTGCAGTAATATGCAGGTTTCAACGACGTGTCGGGCTTTTTCCTGATACCTGAGTTGGCAAAGTTGTAGATTGCGTCTGAGGCTCGGGTACTCGGGCAGGCCTTGCTGTTACCGTCCATTGAGAGGGTCATGGATATTTTTGAATGTTCCACTCAATGCAGTCGATATGCCCAGATACCATCTAGTTGACATACAGCAAGGAGATACCGTGATGATTGCAGCATTCAGGCAATAGTTCGAGACACCAGCCCTGTCTGCAGGTCTTCAGAACCTTGACCTTAGTGGCAGCTACAGGCTGTAGCGAAAACAGTATGCCTGAGTTGGCTAATTTTCCTTGGTGGAAAATTCAACTCTGAACTTGATCAAAGATGGCCTTGGTCTGGATGGTGCATAGATGCCTGAAAGGTGGATTCTATGTTAGCTTATATGTAGCGGGATTTAAGGCCTACAGACCGCTAGTCAGCCACAGGATCAATCGCATAGACGGGCGAGAAGGGCGATTTGATCTTGATATGCTCATGGGTTCCTCTGGGTGGCTAAACCAATTGAATCTTGAATACGACCCGAGCTGGCACGATGATTACGTTTTTTTGACATGTTCACGATGGAGAAAGAAGCAAGTCTCTCGAGTCTCGACAGGCTTATCAATCCAGCCCTCTCCTCGACCCCGATGACGCGAAGAAATAAGCTTGAAAATGAACAGCTCACAATTCCTCCGCTTACCCAGTCCGTTCTCAAACAAACCACATCCGTGCCCGTTGAGCTATTCCCGAATAACCCAAGCTCCCTACCGTCTTCCGACGCGTGCAGGAGGGGTGAGGTGTCACCAACCGTGCATCTGATGTGGCGCATCGGGTGTTTGATGGGTCATATCAAGGCCCCGATCTGCTGTACATCATGTACATTCATTCTTCTGCAAGGCTGAGCATCTCTACAGCAACCCCGGCATGCAAACCGCGATGCAGTACTGTACGGCCGGTTCAACGCCCTGGCGGACCGAACACCCAACAACCCGGCCGACAAACCATTCAACGCCAACAAACAATAAACAAAGCAGAAATAAAGTAATTCTTGCCGGCGACGGAACTTCCAGAATACGGGCAAGACAAAGAATTGACTTTGGCAACGTCCATGGAAAAGCAGCCGCACTGTCCCCTCGTCCAGGGCAGCCTAGGATGAGACGGGCATCGCGCCCGAGGGGGGAACCTTGGATCGCCGTTGGTTTCGACGCGAGCAACGGGCCAGTCGATCCCTCGTAATTTCCAACAACATCCACCGCGGGAGAGACATACGAGCGATAAGGTTGTGTATCAAACTCTCATTGTGGATGGTGGAGATGAGGGAATTGATGGGGGAGGGGTGCGGTTACGAGGGTGACCCCCTCTGAAGGCAGGCGGTGGGTACCCAAAAGAGTCTGAAGACACATTGTGCGGGCGGCTATTGGGGATATCCAGTTAGAACAGATGGAAGATACTCTGTCCAGAGTCAGACGGGAGAACTTGAATGTGACCCTGCACGCAGCGAGGATCCAGAGTCTGATATCGTGAGTTTTAAGCATGAATGAATAAACTACTTTGTTTGAAGACAGTGGTGGCTCGTTTGCAGCCGGAACACACTAATACTGCCCAAATCCATAACCATAAACTAGCCACCAGAGGGACGTCCCAGCAAAGCAGAACCAAAGATATCTTCCATCTCGTAGTCCGCAGGGATCGCCGAGTTGCTCTGAACATCCTGGGCGCTTTCGAAGTCAAGCAAAGTCACCACGTCATTCTCCCTGCTGTAGAGAACATTGTGCATCCCCGCGTCATCAAGACGGACGGCTACTTGTCGCAAAGCACGAATACTCCGAGAGCAACGATCCTGAATGCGGGCTCGTTCTGAGATAGACAGGGTATGCCACACACGACCAAGTCGCATCCCATCTCTTTGCTCCAATACGAGAGCATATCCCGATGGGAAGAGGCTCGAGCAAATGATCTCTCCTCGTAAGATCCACTTTGCGAAGTTCGAAAGACCAGACGGCCGCCGAGTCCAAAGACGCTCGTAAACCTCGACTTCAGCATCAAACCTATACGTAACTAGTGAGTAAGTCTAATGATAGGCAAGAAGGGCACTCTAACTTACAGCTCATAATGTTTAGGCTGCCAACATTTCAAAATCACTGGCGTTCCATACATTGTAGCCAGCCAGGTTGCCTTCGAATTGATGGTTGGGTACGATAACTGGCGAATACAATTGATAACTGTAGGGGGAGATATGCCAGTGCTGACGATAACACTCTGTGACATGACAGGTTCGTTCGTTAATGATAGGGGCGGTTCGTCGGGATTTCTTTGCAGACGAGCGGACGAGCGTTCAGGAGGAGGCCCTCGTAGCTTCTCGATACATTAGCACGTACACCATATCTCTAATAGTTACCCGACTAATACTTACATCCTTTAACTTGAATCCCGGGCCTGGAAAGTACTTTGGCTCCGATAAGGCCATAAGACAAAACCCGGCAAATATCTGGCGAAGGGAGGGCTGAACAGTGTCGTGCTTAATAGGCGGCGAAAGGAGAAACGAAGTGTCTGCTGCTCGTTTGACAAAAACGGTAGAGTTGTAGGTGGATCAAAATCCAAAGCGAAGGGAACACACGCCCATTTGAGCAACGAGCTGTCCTAGATGAACGATTAAGAGTTAGCGAGTTATCATGAAGATAGGAGAGTATAGGTTAAGGCAAACCGATGAGTGGCTCCAAGTGGAAAGATGTAGCAGCCCGGTCTAGACGAAGATGTGCTTCGGGGACGGTCCATGGTGTCTTGAATTTTCCAACCAAATAAACATTACCAGGTGTGGTGTCAACCGCAGCAAGCCCCAGAAAAACATCGGGAATTATGTCATCTGAGGGAGAAATTGCTTGAAAATCTGCGAATCGGGTTGACTCCATACCCGGCAATCGTTCGAGGGCCTTCATAACCGGGTCGAAAAGATTCCGAACGAGCCGACCGGATACACCAAGTTCGTTTCCAACTATGTATACCTCAGTCTCATCATGAACCGGGACCTCGTGGGCAATGCCAGCTTGTTGAAAAAAGTGAAGAGCGTCTGCCAAGAACGAATGCCATTCAGACATGTAGACGAGCGAAAGACGGTCGGCGTGTACCAATGGATGTGTAGTCCCCGCATTCCTGCACAGAGGTGGGAGAGGTCGGGCGAGCTGAGTCTGGGCTAGCTCCATGTTTTTCTAGCGAAGAGTGACGGAGAGCGCAAGGGATTTCGGACTTGGTGAGAGAGAGGCTGAGAAAGGTTGAGTGAGAAAGTGGGAGGGTAAGCCCGAGGTTGGAGAAGGGAAAGAGTGAAGGTGAAGTAGATTGATAACATAGCAAGTCATCGATCGCCGTACCTGATTGGCTTAGCGCTCGGGAGCCGCATCACATCAGGAACACCCCAAACGACTAGTCCTGATCTGGCTCTACGCCTGCCACGCTACTTTATCTGGACCATGATGGCGTTGATAGGTTATACCTGAGGAACTGGAGTTATCAGGGGATGTATGGATAAGAAATGAGCAAATAACCCAGAATAGGAGATCATCGACCGCCCTTACGGAACTACTCGGCGGAATCGAACTATTTCACCAACGAGATCAACAGCTGCATGTTCGCCTGTCAATGCCAAATGGACGGAAGGATCTACAGGTTGTGCAAAATTGATGCTACCAGCGGCGGGATCCGCATCTCTGGTGAGACGCTGATCATCAGAGACAATGGCTATGCCAGACGATGACGAAAATCTCCGGTGTGCTCTGCAGGCTCTGGTCGGTGAATTGTCGTAGTTGGAGAGGGCCAGCGACAAAGGGTGTGCACGGTATGGTACGGAGTTGATCCGTCATATGTAGGTCATCAATATAATGGAAGACCTCGAGGCTGAAGGAGCAATCAATGCCAACGCCAACGCCAACATAGTTGACAGAGCATCGCTTCGGAACGATGCAATAATTGGGCTGAAAAGTGTCAACCCACAAGCTCTCCCGGTGCAATGAATAGCCAAGAAATCGGTGGTTTGATACCATGTCATCAAGCCCTGCAAGCTCGTCCAAAGTGCAAAGGCTTCGCCAGAAAGCAGGATCGTCATAGTCAAGTTCATCGTCTACCAAGTACACATCGATTCTCCCTGCAATTGAGCCGTTCACAGCTTGCTAGACATGAAAACGCCAATATCTAGAAACCAAGCACGAAGCACGAAGCTCTTTGGCCTCCACACTTCACAATGCTTCCTCGAATCCTCCCAGCCAGCGGATTCTAGACTGTATGTGCCCCATCACAGCAACACGGCGCTAGGCGTTCGAACTAAACCCAATACCCTAAAGCGCCTCGCAGCCCCCACCAGGGCGTGCTCCACGGTCCACCCAAGTCTGGAGGAGGGATTATTTGAGGTGGAGGGGCAGGGGAGAAAGAATGGAGCAGAGACAGAAAACTTCCACAGCTGTGTCGTCACTGTCGTGAATGTGGTCGTTGGCAAGACTTGAGCGTTAGACTTTGGCTTCCCCATCGTTCTTGACAGCCCCCAGTATCCTCCCGTATAGTGTGTGTTTTTGGTTGATCCTTACCGAGGGATAGTTCGGAGTGCCCCAATCATAACGCCTCCTATCGCCTGGGGGGAAAAACCAAGGCCGGGGCCAATCAGTTGGGCGACCATCAAGTAGTGTACCAAACCTCGCCATGCGGCCCTATATTAGCACTTGTTCGCGCTACCGTTAGTAGTTAGCACGGGCGAGAACGAGGCTTCGGGCTTCGGGCCTCTTCCATTGAGAAAGTCGCCTGTGAGCACGAGAGAAGAAGCAAAGCGTGGCCACCCCCTCCAGAGAAGGAAAAACGAAAACAATAATCATTTCTTCAGTTCATGCAATGGAACAGATTCGAAGTATAGAATCTGCCAATAAACACGATGCAACCAGAACACAAAGGACTGAACAAAACGAGGATAAATCCGAGATCCCATCTTGACCAGGGGGAACCTGCGAATCAGAGAACCTTCTGTTCCCCTCCCCCTTTCGGCCCAATCGCTCAGTTGCAGTTCACTGAATTAACTTAATTAACTTACTGAGTTCAACTAACTTGACTTAATAATTCAGGGCTCCATCACGCCTTTCCGATCTCCTGAAGTGACCCAGGCCCCTCCCCTTTCTCGACTTCTCGACCCCTTCTTTTCTTCCATCTTTCGACGGCTCCATCGAGACTAACTAGGAGCAGCAATGGTGGTCCTCGTCTCTGCTGAGTTTGTATTTATGTTCCGTAGCTCGCCCCGGGTTTACTCCTATCGAGGTTAGCATGAACGAGAAAGTATGATCCTGTTGGGTGGATGGATCATGGACGATTCAGATTCCACCCCTATATGAACCTCTGGCGGAGAAAGTCGCCCTGTTGTCTCCGAATGGATGGAAATTAAATGGCTGGACCTCTCTGATTGATCTAGTAATATCTTCATAAATCAGAATAATTAATGGCTCCCAGTCCACTATTTCCAAGTCACCACAACATCCAGAAAGTAAGCCCATGCCCAGGTTCATTGGAAGAAGACTCCACCCGGCAGAGAAGCTCCCTTCATTTGGGTTCCCGTCACTCCAAAAACCGCCCCTAATCGCCCTTCTGCCTCGAACCTCCTCCCCTCGACTTTCCTCCTCCTACACTCCCCCCAAATTTGGCTGGCTCCTTTTGCTCCTGCAATCCTACGGTCCCTTTCATTCTATACTAAACACGACGAGTATTCGGGCGCAGTCTCTCTCTCTCTCTCTTCCTCTCCTCCTCCCTACCGCCTTTCCCCTTGCCTGGTCTCCGGCACACAAATTTCGGTTGCTCCTGGATCCCTGCGATCGCAAATAGAACTCGGATCGCAAACCCTCGATCGTCCGATCATCCCCTAGAATCGTCCGTCTCTGTCGACTTTCGGTCCTTTTCCAGACCCGCATCCATTGCTCGCTAAAATGGCTTCCAAGGTGAGCCAGATTGTTGCCTGTGCCTGACTGCCAGGTTCCTTCCAGCCAGCCCCCTCTCCCGTCGTTACAACCAAAACTCCGCTTCATGTCAGATTCTGGAGGCAGAGACCTTCTGCCAGCCGCCGGAATTCCATGCGTCATGACCACAATTCCCGAGAGGACATCCCAATGGCTGACCCGGTCCGTTCGCCCTAGTTCCTGCGAGAGTATAAGTTGGTGGTTGTCGGAGGTGGTGGTGTCGGAAAATCGTGCTTGACGATTCAGTTGATTCAGAGCCACTTCGTGGACGAATACGATCCCACGATTGAAGGTGAGATACGGATCTTGTCCTAGCCGGACATATCCCTAGCAGCCGAATCAAATTCGCTCACAATTGCCCTTCAGACTCCTACCGCAAGCAGTGCGTTATCGACGATGAGGTTGCGCTCCTGGACGTTCTCGACACGGCAGGCCAGGAGGAGTATTCGGCAATGCGGGAACAGTACATGCGCACCGGCGAGGGCTTCCTGCTCATCTACTCGATCACGTCGCGCCAATCTTTCGAAGAAATCATGACCTTCCAACAGCAGATCCTGCGTGTCAAGGACAAGGATTATTTCCCTATCATTGTTGTCGGCAACAAGTGCGATTTGGAGAAGGAGCGTGTCGTTTCAGAACAAGGTACATATCTCAATTTATTCTCCGTCTGCTGCAGGCCCGGTTGATGGTCATACCCACGGGATTCCTACCCCTCACGGAAACAATCGGCGATCCAGAAACTAACCGAATGACCTATTTCCTACACACAGAGGGTGAAGCCTTGGCCCGCCAATTTGGCTGCAAGTTCATCGAGACCTCCGCCAAGTCCCGCATCCACGTCGAAGACGCTTTCTACGACCTCGTCCGTGAGATCCGCCGCTACAACAAGGAAATGTCCTCCTACCCCTCCGGCTCCGGAGCCTTCGGCGCCCGCGCCCCAGAGAACAAGATGGACGTGGCCGAGCCTGGCGAGAGCGCTGGCTGCTGCTCCAAGTGTGTCATCATGTAAATGGGCCGTTCTCCCGGCCCACGCGTGATGACCTATGTTGCAGTCCTCGAAAAAAAAAAGAAAACGGAAAATAATATACACCACCCACACCAATTCACTACAGCATTTGCCCCTCGCCATACGATTCGGAGGGCGTATAAGGGTTCCGGGAAGGCAGCACAGCACACGTCGGAAAATGAGTTCATACGAACGGGTAATAGGATTTGTGAGAGGTATTTCTTGTGCAGGTGTCGGGGAGTTGGAGTTTTCATCTTCAACTCGCTTTTGGCGCCTACCTCTGTGGAGGAATTGGCTGGTCTAGACGGAAGGAAAGGGACTGATCTTCTTGGAAAACCAACGAGAAAGAGGGAAATGATGGTTTTTAAAAAAAAACAGTGGGCTGTTGATCTGTGCTGCGGCTTTTCTCGTGCCTGGGCTTTGTCGGTCTGCTCTCAAACTGTGTGGCGTCTTCACGCCCGAGGGCTCGACCGACTATCGCCATCCATCGCACGATGACTCGCCGAACCGAACCCCCTTGACGCCAACCTCGTCTCATGAACATATTGATTCCCCTTTTGTTTTTTTTTTCTCTCCTGCGTGTTTTTCATAATGTTGATTGTTTGTTTCAATTGTCCATCATCTCTTGTTCTCATCTGGTGACCCCGCGAAAGAATTGTTTTCTCTGGTCTGTCATGTTTTTGAAACCTCTTTTTGTCCATCTTGTTTTGGTCTCGGAGTGCGGGACGACATGATCTGTCAATATATATTCCTCGACCAAAGGGGGTTTCTGCCATTTTCCTTTCTACCGGGTGCAGTCAGGTTGTGATGCCTATGGATTGAGCATGGTCCATAGAGGATCAAGTGCTCTCGAATCGTAGATACACACAGCTCGCCCCCTCTGAAAGGCCAGACTACGTAGGTTACAGAACGCGCAAGTCTGTAAAGTTACAAGAGTATTGATTGCTCTATCAGTCCGAGTTGAGATGGCTACTCACCAAAAGATGGCTGTGGTACAACTGTCGCCTCCCATCAACGACATGTAATCCCTGCCTACTGGCTATACACATGCTCCGTATCCGACGGAGGATCCAACTCATCTTCCTTAACCACCAACTTCCCCTCCACACCGGCCTCAACCTCCGCAACCAGCGACTCCAAATACGCCTTATCCGCACCAACCAGCGTCACCGTATTCCACTTCTTCCCCCAGCGCGGATAACTCCCAACCTTAACACCCTTCGGCTCAACCTTGGCCGCCAACTCGGTCAAAAACGGCGCAACCGCACTCTCCGGCAACGGCGTACCAAACAAGAACCGGAACGTCCCCTTGCCCTCGGGGTCGGTCAACCGCGGCACAAGCAGCGGCTTCAGGTTCAGCAGGAGTCGCTCGAAGAGACGCGGCACGCCGGGGAGAATGTGCACGTTGCCGTTGACTACGGCGATGGGCACCCACATGTCGTCTACGACGAAGAGGGCTTGCGAGTCCGCGGGAAGGGCGGGGTCGTAGGGGAGTTCGACCATGCGCAATTTGGCGGTCAGGGCGGGGGATGGGGTTTCCCAGTCGAAGTTTGGTTGTTTGGGGTGCGGTTTGGAGAGGCGCTTCATGCGTTCGAAGGCGGGGGAGTGGAGTTGGAGTTTGAGGTTGAAGGCTTTGGCGATGGATTGATAGGTGATGTCGTCGTGGCTGGTAGAGGCGAGTGGTGTTAGTGTTGTGGGGGGTAATTGTAGCTCTTGGATGCCTGGGTTGTTGGGCGTAGCCAGAGGAAAGCTTCATGTAGCTCCTATGCCCTTGTCGCGGCCAATTTCCTCCAAAGCAAGTGTCAGGTAGAGCAAGGGAGTACTAACGTCGGGCCAATGCCTCCGCTAGTCACGACAAAGTCGTAGCGGGCGCTCATACGGCGCACTGCCTCCATGATATCCTCCTCATCGTCGGGGACGACCTCCACCCGCTTGAGCTGGATGCCAAGATCAAAGCAGAACTTGGCCAGGAACGGCGAATTGGTGTCAATGGTCTAAGGATTCCGGAGGAGGGCTTTGGTCAGCGCCATCTTCAATGCTACTAGACATGTAAATATTGCTCACCTTTCCACCGAGCACTTCATCACCAATGATCAGGCATGCCGCCGTGTGGATGGGCTTCGGGTGCGCGGCTGATGTCATCGCAGATGGGCCGGAGCGCCGGGTCAGGGACGAGGGAGTCGGGGTAGCTGGACGGATTGAACTGAAGGGTCGGGCAAAATGACGAGCCACGAGATTGAGTCGGTTGAGCATGAAGAAGCCGGGCAGTGGGAGGAGGAAGGGTAGGGGTTGGGAGGTGAAAGAAAACAAGCTGCTTTCCGTCTGGAGATCGAAAGGGAGAAGCGATCGATCGCGCCAGACCAGCCGAGAGTGGGGGGGGGAGGAGGAGGAGGAGGGGAAAGACTACTCCGCCCGCAATGCTTTCGAGCACTTCTCGTCCCTTCCGCATCTTCTCGCCAACACCGACGTCTGCGCGCCGTCGCCCACACAGCTATTCCGTCATGGTGAGGCCAACCCCAGTTCCACGTGGACCATAGATCGGGACCTACCAGATGTGGTTCAAACATGAGGTTCCGAATAGCTGATAATCATTGCATCCCAGCCCGGTCTATACTCGTTCTCCCCGGAGACGAAGGAGAAGCTGCGCAAGTTCCGCCTGAGCTCGTCGCGAGCCAAGGATCCCCAGGCTCAGATCTGTACGTCCCCGTTCCTCGCCGCGACATACACCCTTTCCTACATAGCGAATAGCGAGACGGTGACATCTGCTTCCATGGTTTATGGATACCGCACCACCACTGCGCTGAAGCGATTAATGAGAGAAAATGCTAATCTCTCACCCAACAGATGAGATCGACAAGAACACTGGAGAGATCCGTCCCCAAAATGAGGAGACTTACACAAACCTGATGGATGTGGCCGACGATCTGCCCGAAACCTCGCCACGATTCATCGTTCTCAGTCACCCCATTACCCTGGTGCGTCGTCCTCCTCGTTGATTATACTCGATTTCCATACACAGAACTGACGCAGTGGTATGCTGATCCAGAAGGACGGCCGCCTCTCCGTCCCTTATGTCCTCCTCTACTACAAGCCCGAGAACTGCAAGACCGACACCATGTACCAGTACGCCAACGCGGTGGAGTTGATGCGCACCACGGCGGGAGTGAATCGCCTCATCCCGGTTGAGAGTGAAGACGATGTCTGCTCAATCGCGACGAAGCTGGTTGGCGACGAGTAAATTCAATAGCGGATATGAATAGTCACTGGCCTTGGAGGCCTTTTTCCATTGGACAAGGACCGAGAATTTTGTATAGAGGCGGGTTCTTCGCAGGGTAGCGAGAGTTCATTCACGACGAAACAGATGGAACGAATGACCACATGACCAATTACGAGCGCACAGAGTGAACACCGAATAACCGGCATTTGGAATTCGAACATGCGAAGGCGATCTCGTGAAGCTTGTTTTGCTTACAATGCGGGATCGATCACCGATGCGATCTATGATCTATCACAAGGGTGGGTTGCAACGGCGCCGCCTGCCGCTCTCGGTTCAGGTGGTTCGCAAGGGACTGCACAGCACACTTTTTGAGTCTATCTCTTTTTACCGAGCGATCTTTGCACGACTCCTACCTGTTTTGATTAAGCTCGTCATCTACGGTGATCGACGTCGTGCAATTGCCGTGACAGGTGCTCTTCTCTTCCCCTTTTGGGGGATTTCAAAGTATCCATCCACTAGCTCAGGTAGCCCGGGCGTTCCAGCTGAACCCGACCGTGTGGTTGTCAGATCTTGGTGGCTTCCCGCGAACTATAGGCTGCATCTCACGGACAGCCCATCCCGCTTAGCAAGGTCATGCACTCTGTCAGTCTGTCGGAGACTCGGAGCTGACATGTTTCCTTGGGTTCCTATCACCAGCATCGGAATGCTTCTCCGGGGATTGGCGTCGTACAATTTTCCGCTTGGCCAGCTAGTATAGACTCTATAGGGAGCACCCTCCAGTGGTGGTGATGTAGTTAGCTACGACCAGCACCTATGTCAGCCAATTTGCCCCCTCCATTCATCTTTCAATTTTCGGATGGACCCCGACCTACTACTGTACTCCTTCTGCTACACTACCGAAGACTGTTTCGAAGACTCTTTCGAATATTCGGGCTTTCTACTACTTTAGTTCTTATAGCTTAGTATTCTAGTTTCCGTATAAACCTATATATTCCGAAAGGATGTAGATAACACTAAATAAGTAGGGAGTAAACGCGGTGAAGGGTGTTTACCTACCTAGGTAGGGTTGTCAGGGACCAGGTTTACCCTTTTACATTGTCGACTCTCTCTGTCTTGGTACCTGAACTTCTGAAATTCAAATACTTTCAGGCACTTTCAGGCAGGGGTCAAAATATGCAGAGGGGGGTCAATTCAGTAATCCCCTATAAGAAATGTCTATGTCAATGTATCGCGCACTGTTAGTGCTACTAGCACCCCTCCGCCCTCCAAGCCAGCACACTCATCTCCACCAATTGGTTAGACCAGGCAATCAACGTCCAGCACGAGGGGCCATGCCTCCACTCAGTGAGTCAGTGGAGTATCGCACTCGGCCACCCCGCTAGATTGACGGGTCCCATCAACCGATGTCGATTGTCGAGACCGGAAAATCACGAGGAGGACGAGTCCATGAATCGGAGTCGGTACCGTAATTGCACCCTGTTTTTTCCCGGTCATCTCGATTGTCTCGATTATCTCGATCTTTCGAGGGGATCGAGATGAAATTGAAGAGTCAGATCCCGCCACTGTAGACTGGGACCAGGCACTGACCACCTCTCCTGGTTCGTTTGCTGCTGGAACGAACCATCCTGCCATTCTGAAAGATCGGGTTGTTTCCAAGCAATGTTGGCGGTGGAGTGCCTGAAGAATATAACTGCATAGTGCATACCCATTGTAGATTCCTTGACTGTACTTTGAAACGTGTGGTAATTCTGCATTATGTACTTTATTCAACTTCAACCTTAGGTCAATAACGGCTTGGCTACCACCCCCCGACAGGCGACAGTAGTAGCTACGGCCTCAGTGTCTCTAACCAAGTATGATTGGTATTTTGGAGGATACTGGCCTATCCTTGCCACTCGCCAAGAGGCGAGGGCTTGTACTTTGTTGAAGGATGTAGTGAGGTACTATTGCGCCGTACCCTGCTTTTGGTGGAACCTCGCCTTCATGATACCAGAATACCCCGCGGACGGAGACGCCATTGTGATTGAATCCTTCGGACAGCAATGACAAATTGGTTACCCACAGGAATAGATCTCGTGAAGACCGCGGCCAAGTGAGACAAGGTTACGAGAGAGGACGCCCAGCACAGCGAGAGTGTCCAGATCAATCACTTAGGCGTCGGCGCCGAAGAGGCCATGAGCAGGCGGTCACACCAAAGGAATTCGCACTCGCCTCCGAGGTAAAGAATAGGAGTATACGCTGAGGAAGCTTTCAAGTTCTGCAAAGCGTCCTCTATATTATCTGAAATAAAAGGGGATGCCGAAGGAACAATAATCCGACGATCGTCCACCATTTCTTCAGCCCACTCCGCTCCTCTGCTTCCCGAGCCTGATCGTCCTCGCCTCGTCTGAAGTTTCATGGCCCAAGGCCCAGCTCTATCTTGAAGCTTCAAATCAACCCATTCTCGCCCGATCCGCTCCCAAGGGAAGTACTGTAACTGTTTCTGGAATCGCTACCGAGGAAATGAGCGGGTACTTCCGTGTGGTTCAGACCGTCGCTGGCTGGGAGTGGGGACTGAGTCTGGTGCACTCCACCCCCATTCCGCCATCAGACGATCGATTGGAACTTGGAAGAAGGATTGGAAACGCATTGCTCACTGGACAAGCCAAATCACGAGAGCATCGACCGTATCAAATACTTTGCCTGCACAACTACAAATGTCGGCGCGATGCATTGTCCTAGAGTGTGCATCAGGACGCGCTGAAGAAAACTACTCCGAAACCAATCACGACACTCCACCACACTCGCCCCCTTCCAACCCCCCGTCAAGTGCCCAAGTCAACGGAACCACTCCGAACAGATTGGTCCCAGATGTCTGGGAGACTTTCCGCCTAGCGAAACTGCATAGCCAAAGAGTTAGGGAGTTCTCCGAGGCAGTAAGGCGGAATAATAATGCTGGGGACACTGCGCTGGACCAAATGGGCAGGAGTCTGCTTAGGAGGTGTTCCGACTGGGCGGTTGTTGCATGGCAGTGCGTATGGCCTTGATAGGAGGTGTGCGCACTGCCGAGATCTGTGGGCGACTCGAATCTCGAGTTAGAGGATCACTGTCTAGTCAGGACTAGACTCACCTTCCCCGTCATCCGAAGGCTGTGAATAATCATTGATAATCGCCCCATTATTCTTAGCCCGGGCGCCATTTAGCCCAACCTGACCCATAGACCCGGCCACGACGGACGGGCCATGCAGTGGCAGCAGTGCAGCACTGCACCAGAGTGCTCGGGAATGGTTCCAGGAGGAGCAGGAGTGGGGACCGATGGGAGAGTCAAATGGGACGGCCATGATTGATCATTGGCGTCCGGAGATTGACCCACCTGCCCGACGTAGAGTTACCACCGATGCTGATGAAGGCTGAAGCGATGCCAAAGGGATGCGTTCTCCCGTTGGTCCTGAATCCTGATCATAGTCATACCATAGTGACCATTCACCCTACTGGGCTAACATGAGGATCCCCTGGTACATAGTTTACCAGTTACCGTTGGCTCGTTTGTACCCGGTGGTCGGTATTCTCCTGCAGAGCGGTCATATACCCACGTATAGATTCTAACAAATATAGACTGATTACACATACTGTAGTGCAATATGCACAAAAGGTACGGACGGGAGTATACAAGGATAATAAGATGACCAAGCTAAATACCCTAGTTAGTCTAAGTACCGTAAGGTTATCACTCTAATCATCCAATGTGGCAAAGGTACAGCCTTGATGATAGCACATGTCTTTTGTACTATCATACGACTGAATCATGTCATTTTTTTTTCTTGTTCCAAATTTGCCATACTCGAAGATCATCCGCCATCCTTTCCCCCCGGTCAAGTTTTTCAGGTTGCTTCTACGTTTCTGATCTCGCCTTCCTGGCACGGGCGCCTGACGGAGAATTCAAGCGACTGTGCTGTGGACGGCTGTGGCCGTCCTCCTCGCGTTGTGCTGGCTGTCTACCACATACCAGCCCATTTGACCCAGGTTGTCGGGTTTGACCAGAGTTTTGTGCGAAGTACATACAACACGCTGGGACTGCCCAGGGCTGTACTCGATGCCGTCCTCAGCGACTACCATAGGGCACTTGTGCAATGGTGCATAATTGAAAAGTACTTTATCTCAGGTACACTCTCGGTACTGTACCGGGAAAAGGCTTTATACTTCGTACCTTTACCAAGTTCCACGGTACGGAATACCAACAGTAAACGGACCATGTGCTCGGGTCCGAAGCTTTGCCCCCACTGGCCCCTGGAAAATACCTAATTCTTGAATAATGTAATTATCCTCTGCTGATAACTTAGTGAACGACGGAGTACGATCATAAATCACGATTGTATGGATAGATGGATAGACCCATTCTGCTGGTATCCCTTCGTATTGTAATCTTCCCTTTCCCCTTCTAAAAGAGAGTTCTGGTCGTGGCCTGTCAGGCGCTGGTCTGATTTGATTCTTATATTCCTCACGCCCTCATCGGTTTCACTTTTCGTTACTTCCTTCTTTTCCACGATCCAATTCAGCCTGTCCGCCTTTTCTGCTTTCCCTTCTACCCCCATCTCTTCAACTTCGACACCTCACCACCCACTTCCCCCCCCTCCCTGTTCCCTGTCACTGCAGACCCTCCGCGCCGGGTCCAAATCCCAACTCCACGGCTCGGGGCGTTCTGACGACACCAGTACCCGTTTCATTTCCACATGCTCAAAACCGTCATACTCTCCGCCGCAATCTGACAACTTCTCAACCTTGCAATTTCCCACGAGATCGACCATTCTAAATGTTCTGGATGGAATGAATTGATCGCCACACCGCCCTTCAATCGGCATCGACATCGATCTGCGACCGAGCATTCACCATTGCATTCTTGCGCCACTCGCTAATCGCATAAGTTGCCGGACCCCAAATTCCACTTCATCATGTCACCGCAAGACACAGCTGGCCGCCCGGGCGAGGACAAGCCAGAAGGCTTCTCCAAGTATCTCAAGCGTATGAGAACCGTCTTGCGCTCGCGCCCCGGTTCCAAGCGCCAGTCTCTGGTCGCTGACCCCGAACCAGCCGCCACATCAACAAGCACACCAGCGTATGCTCCTACGATTCCCATATCCCACTTCCTCAATACCTCCGAGATATACGTCGAAGGATGATGAACTAACTATCATTTTTTTTTTTTCAATCGCAACAGCCAAGCCACAGCCGTACCCGAAACCGAAACCGACTCCAATCTCCTCGGCGCCGAACCCGCCATGGTCACCGACTACAGCGCCATGCAACAAGAGAAAGCGCGCGCCCTCTTCGCCAAGTACGGCCTCACCCTCGAACCAGGCGAATGGAAATCCCCACCAGACCTCCAATTCGCCCGCGTCACCAAACCAATCCGCATGCGCGTCCGCCGCACCTGCCACCGCTGCCAAACCACCTTCGGCCCGACAAAGACCTGCATCAACTGCCAGCATCCGCGATGCAAGAAATGCCCGCGCTTCCCGCCAAACCACGAAGGCGGCGACGAGGAGCAGCAGCAGCAGCAGCATCCGCGCGTGTCCCGCCCCCGCATCGAGGAGATTCGCGCCCGGCAACCGGGTACCCTGCCCAACACGCCGCATCTCAAGTTCACGGGGAACCCGGCGGCGCCGTTGACGATGCCCTCGCGGACGGGCGGGCAGGATCTTGTTCGGAAGGTGGTTGTGCAGCGGGTGCGGCGGTACTGCCACTCGTGCGAGACGATGTTCGCGGCTGGCTCGAAGGAGTGCGCTTCTTGTTGCCATGTGCGGTGTAAACGGTGCCCGCGTGATCCGCCCAAGGCTGACAAGTATCCTGATGGGTATCCCGGGGATGTGGAGCCGGTCAAGGTGAAGCCCGAGCGGACGTTCAAGAAACCGCGGCGCAGAGTGCATTATATTTGTCATGTGTGTCATACGGGTTATAATGAGGGGGCGAGTACGTGTGCCAAGTGCGGGCAGGCCAAGTGTGCGGAAACCATACGAATTCCGTAAGTTCTATCCTATAAGTTGTTGTTGCCATTTTTGTCTTGGGGGATGCAGGTGTTGACTATTCTCGCAGGCCGAAGAAAGTTAAACGAGAGCCGGACCCGCACGTCGTCCGGAGCGTTGAAGAGAAGATGGCATCGATAAAGATTGCGGATTGATGCGCTGCCTTGTACAGCGCATTCTTGCCGTGCACGTCAAGTCATATATTGCCCATTTACCCTCTACTATCTTATGAGAATGATACCACTCCATCAGTTACAGGTCATCAAGTCTCTTTTCTTCCATTCAGGCATCAGTATTGTATGCTCCGTATTTTCTGTGCTACCAAGATCCATCCCCGTTTCAAGTTACAACACCGTGCCCCGCTCACTTCCATAAGATGATCTACCTCGAATGTCTCAGTCCTGCATCCTACTCCGGTTCGGCCGGATAACACTATGGCCGGTAGATGCGAGATAGGCTAGTTAGCTTCCCCGGCCAGGATTCCCAAAAAGGCAGGAACCCCAAGATCCACCGCGGCTGGAGCTCACTTCCGGCACATGCACCCTGTTTCCGGGATGACCTCCAGGTGGTCATGGCGGGATGATCAGATTTCCACCATGAACCTTGCGTAGATTACACTGTAAGCTATGAGGGCATCGTCACCTGGAACTCGGATACTCAGTCTAGGGTTGAGAATCTGAGAGTAAAACTATGTAAACCTGCCTGGAAACCATGCTCGCCCAATTTACGGTTTGTACAGGATGTCATAGTATTTGGCTCTGTCAACGGTGATCATGTATAATACAACCTACTGAGTCTGCCGGAGGCTCGGAGCCGAGTGCCCTGGTGGGAATACAACGGTCCGAGCCGTTTAAACTGTGGGCTGGCAGCCTGGGCTGGTTAGGTTGGCTGGGCTGGACCTAGAGGCCATTTCACGGATTGGAATGGACGTAGTAATAGTATGTACTGTACCCCGTACTATTCAAGGCTCTGGAGACTTGGAGAGAATGAACATCTAGCGGTCCATGGAATGATGAAGAACATTATTCAAGAATATTGCTCCCCTTGGCAATCCTGAATCATGCTGCACTGCACAGTGTGCAGTGCACAGTGTAACTGTTCTGTAACAATCGATAGATTCGACACTGTATATCTGGCCCGTAATGCGCCATACCAGCTGAATACAAAAAATTCCATACATACAATACGACCAGGCGCGAAATCAGCAAGTGGAGTCGCAACAATAGCATTGACCAGAACGGTTCATACGTCCACATCCCTGGCTGGACGGGACTAAGCTCCCGCGTCGCTGGGATTTGCCCGTTCCCGTGTCCCGACGGTTCGGTCCAGGCGCTTTGACCTCGAGAAGACTGTTGCCTGTTTGGGTATAGATCTCTCTGAGAATATGCGGGCTGGTCAACCTTAGAAGGTCTTGGGTGGGGACGTCAGATTGGAGATCTGGGTTTCCGATCTGCTTTTTTTTTGTGAATATTTGGGTGTCGAGGTATGGTTATTTCTTATGATAGGGCGCTAGACGGATTGGGATGGGGATCGTTTGACTCTCTATAGCGCAAGCTGTCAGATTGAGTCATGGAAGACAAGTCGTACGATGGGTATACTCTATACAAGAGTCGTTCGACTCCGTCTGAAAATGATACAATGTTTCCGTTGTATAGGTAATTCCTGTATGTAGCGGAGCAAAGTATGAATGGATGACTATCTTCACTTCATTCTCATGCTTGTCACTTGGCTTCCAACTCGAGAGTCGTTGTTCCTATGCTATATCGCTACTGCATCTAGGTATGCACCATGGATGCATGAATAGCGTCTCCCGGAAGAACGAGAGGACTTCTTGGAAAGTCGACTTCCAGGATAGCCACCCATCGCAACCTTGTCCTTAACATGGACCCATGCAACAAAAGATCCGAAGGTATGGATGGGATTCCTCTAGCGGGACGGGCCCTAAACTATCCACAGCACAGCGTAACTTACCGGGTTCTCTGTTTTTACTAGAAATGCATACTCGAGCCGTATCTTCGTCAGTACACAATGTACATATAGTTCTCTCTAGATCGAGTGCCATCCAGCATCTCTTCAACTGATCGAATTCAAAACAGCTAGATAGCCTAAAGTCTACTCCGTAGTAGACACTAGACATAGGTAATGCTTGGACGCAAGTGGCAACAACAGCAACACCGGCAAGGGGGAACTGATCCAGCCCGGGGCGTTGGGATTTTGTGAAGTATCCGGTTGGTTAGTGCCGAGATGTTAATGGTGGCTGGGGATATACCTTATGGATTTTCGTTTCTTCGCGGGACGTGAGAGGGGCATAGCCGGGACTCCGGGACAATGAATGGGGTCCTAACGGTCGACTAGCCCAATTGAGAACATTCGACATGGGTCGCGTTGCTTGGGAGCTGGATTCGCTCCACTGCTCACTAGCCCCGCCGAGATTCCTTTGTATCGGGCTTCGACAAGGACTGCAGGGCATAGGAAGAGGTATTTGGATCACTTCATACGTATATCTTGACTGTAGCCCTGGCCCCGTTGGCAATGGATTCGGAATGTCCACGCTGCTCCAGCCTTCCGGGCAATCGGACCATGTCTTGGTTCTATCCGCCTGCACTGTCGTGGACCCTCGAGGGTATCGTCCTTGTTGAGTATTTTAGGTGTGACATACAACTTCCGATTGGAGTGTCAGATATGCCATCATCGGGCATCAAATATGGTATCCACATATAACTCAGCCACCCGCGACGCCAGCCTACACGTCGCCTTGGTTGTTACGCCAATCTATCATGGTGGAATCTACTAAAGTAACTCCTTGGAGACTCCAGAGGCCTACTGACAAGATTCCTTCATCTGCGTAATTATCCATCGCAATATCGAGACGCCACGTTTAAATGGGTCGGGGCACGGACTGTCCGAACCAAACGGCTGGATCTACGAATTGGATCTATCAATCCTCAGTTCACAGAGGCTATTCAACTTTACTTTGTTTAAGTTGAGCCCATCAACGCACGGCGTAGGGGGCTGAACTGTGACAACTCCTGCCGGACTGGGTATAGTGAAGGGGTTAAGGTTGCGGATCTGACAGGCGTTGGTACCGGCGATCCACCAGATGCACAAACCCGTAGATCTTGCGGAAAAGGGAAGGACCCATCAGTGGCTCAAATTCTAGCCGACACGTCTGTACCTACTCACTGTCCCGAATGGTTGATGGCCGGACTCCAGGGAGAATGAAGTGAGACTAGGGAAGTCGACGAGAATAAGCTACCTGGAAGGCCGCTCATGTATCAGGCCCCGGTCTTTTGTACGGACACGGCGTACACCATCTTCCTGTGTTGCATTTGCCCAGGCCATTGAGTCTACCAGAATGCCTTCAGCATAAACACATCCCCTTACAAGTTGCATCTAAGACACGAAGAGCACGTACTTGAAATCGATATCGGTCACTAAACCAGGGATTTCTATTCCACCTCAAACCTTGATCCTTCTGCTCATCTGCTCCGTCCCAGCCGCTTTCTCAAAATCAATCTCCCGATGGAGTTCCACACGATGTCCTAAAGCCCGGCGAAGAATCCAGTCCTTGCTATTAATCTCTTCCTCAACCTGACCCTCTTCAAGAGCAGGAATGAGATGCGACCCGTCCAATCGCCGAAGCAAAACCTCATCCTCCGGCCGCGCAAAATACACCAGGCTATACCGCGTCGAATCCCCCTGGATCCCCGGTGGCGCTGCAACCCGATGGATATTGGACCGAAACAGGCCGTTGGTGAATTTCACCATCGAATCGCCCAGATTGACAATCGCATGGCCTGGTAATGGGCGGACGTATACCCACTCTGCATCAGCGCCGGGAGGAAGCACCTGCAGTCCGCCCAAACGGTTGAACAGGACTGTCACGCTGCCAAAATCGGTGTGCTGGCCCAGTGCGGTGCGGCGGTCGTCGACTGGTTGGGGCGGTGCCTTGATGAAACGCACTTGATCACCGCTCACGGCGTTGAGCCGGTGGAGATTGGGCAGTGTGCCCTCTGGCAAGGAGAGCTTGTCGTTGAGGATCCTCAGGATCAGGCTGACAATGGCGTGGGAGCCTTGCATGAAGGATTTTGTCAGATCCCGGCTTTGATGTAAGACCTCTGGCGCAGGAAGACGATCGCTAATGCCCATGATGTCGTCTTTGGAGATCTGAGGTCACGAATCAGCCTTTCCATGCCCGGTGCTGAACTCACCAACTCGGGCGTATAAAAGGCACTCACGTTGTAGAACTCATTCCTGTCCAGATTTCCTGACTTGTCAATCACTGCAGCGCCTTGGCCCTTGTACCCAAAGTACGAGTTTTGCGAGCTGAAATCGTATTTCTTCTTCTCGTCAAGAGGTAACTCGAAGAGTCTTTCGCCAACCTGAAACAGGGCATCCGCATCACCGAGGAGCGATGTCCCATGCTCGCAGTCCTGAAGGTCCAGGTAGAAGAAACCGATATCCACTGATGCCTCGTAGAGCCGTTCGAGCTCGCCTGCATCCCCAGCCAGCAGCTTGCGAAGGGACAGCCGAAGCAGTGGCGCTGTGGGGACATCATCCGGGAACGGGGCGAGTCCGGGGAAATTCTGGACAATATCGCTGGAGTTCGAAGTTGCCAGGGAGGTCATGGTTGAATGATGTAAAAAAAGTCAGAGGCTTCTTCGATTGTGATCGATACTTCAAGAATCGAGGGCGGAGATGAAAGTGCATGTCGAAATTCTAGTCATCTAGACTACCTGCAGGCTGGACCTGTGACGAAGTCTTCATGCGGGGAAGTGGTAACATTGGGACTGGAGCCGAGGGACAACCCGACCAAAGTCCCCAGAACTTGATGGTCGGAGACAACGCCGACATAACAGAAGATCCGAGGAAACCTTCCATGACAAATGGAGAGCCTCCGTCCGACTCATTCTGCTATGATCATCATCGTCATCATCTCCTTGATCTACTCGTGAATTTCATTGACAAAGTCATGCAGTACGCAGTTCTTTTCGAGAGAAATGGAATGAGTAGAAATTGAGAGTTGTCGGACGTTGAATTATATTCATTACTAGGAGATGACATTTATATAAAGAGCGTAAATGCTCAAGAGGGTGTTAAGGGACTGGTCATCTGGGCAGTTCTGCGAGTCGGGAGTCCTCAACGTTATGGGTATCGCACCATTAATGGCCACATGATCCGGGTTCATCACAAAACAGAAAGGTTTCTCTGGATCCATTGGGGCTTTGAGAGTCGAGGATGTCAGAACGTAAATCTTAACTATCACACCGTCTATTTAGCAAAGGCACCAGGAAAAACTCCTAGAGCCTCTCGCTGCAGCTGAGTTGCCCGACTCCCCAATTCACGTCGGGCCAGATACCTTAGACGTTCTTCACTCTTGATCACACGGCGAGCTTCTGAAAGACCATGGGGTTGATAGGTATTCAATGCAAAGATAGTCTCGCACACCCAATCATGCACGACCTATCTTAATTTTCTCGAGAATGAAGGAGTGGAGAATCGATAACCTTGTCCGTACCTATCTAAGGCCGCATTATAGAAACATGATATATACATATCTCTTAGAGGGATTTCTAAGGGTTGAAGACTCTATGATAGAGCAGTAGGTATTGTTATAGCTTCTGTAAGATATGAAGCGAGCCTTGATAGCTTAACCTTGCCCGGTTTCGTTCTACCTCTTCCTTAACACCTGGTCAATTTCGGAAGACGCAAAGTGGACAACCTTACCTTAGTGTAGAAAATCCATGTCGTGCTAGTTTCAATTGTAAATACCTCTAGTGACTCACTATAGAGTTAATGATAAGTGATCCTAAGCGCGTACTAGCTCGATAAAATTCATAGAGGGCGTCGCAATGATGCTTAAAACCCTCTACAATGAACTCAAACGATGTATGTAGTTGGCAGGATGGATGCAAGTCAGTATCTGGGATCCACACCTTAAGCCTACCTATGGATTGTTCGATCAGACGGACCGCTAGGTGGAAGACTTTGAGGTTAAAAAAATCCAAGTCGTGCTTCACAAAACTCTTCTGTTCTTCTTTTGCGTGTAAATAACCTATCCATATTCTTCAGGGTCGATGATGTCCACAGGTAGTGGCTTATCTCTTATCGGGGCGGGTGACATCAATTTTTCTGAACTCCAACCATCCACATCCTAACTTCAACCGCTTCGAGAGCTGTCGAACCCAACCACATTCGCATCTCAATCTAGCCCACGGGGACTCATACGGGCACCTTCAAAATGACCTCCTCACCCGCTGCGACCAGCCACATCGCCCACACTCTCCTCACCCACGCCCACTCCCCCGACACAGCCTCCCAACAATTCACCGAGCGCATCAAACAAAAACCTCTCTTCCTCCGCCCAACATCCCCCTCCGCAGCCGACAACCGCTCCCGCCGACGGCACCAGCGCCTCCGCAAGAAAGAGTACTTCCTCAAGCACCAGCGGCCCCAGCCGCTGTCGGCGCGCAAGAAGCGTTCCTCCGGCCTATACGATCTGCCTAAGCAGGAATGTAAATATGCCATTTTCAAGGGACTGCATGCGCTGTGGGTGGGGTATATGCAGGAGATACTGGACCTGAAGGTCAGTGGGCGGGGTCCAGGTCTGGTCACGCCCGCGAGTCATGGGGCGAAGCTGGTCAGCGCGGATTACCATGGTGCCGAGGTGGAGGTTGTTCGGAGTCGGTGTGCGAGTCGAGTGGGTGTGAAGGGGATTGTGGTGCGGGATACGAAGTTTACGTTTGTGGTTGTTACGGAGAAGGATGAAGTGAAGAGTAAGTTTCTAGATTGTCTGCATGGGCCGTATGTGGAGTGTCGAAGCTAACGGCCTACTTCACACAGCGATACCTAAGGAGCATACTGTCTTTCGATTCACAGTACCACTTCCCAGCGTCGCAGAAGCCGAGGCAGGGGATAAAGGCGATAGTCAAGAGAAAGCTACACCTGGAAGCTCCAAACCGCTGGTCTTCGAGTTGCATGGAAGCCAGTTTGAGAACCGGCCCGTTGATCGTGCGAACAAGAAGTTCAAGTGGAGGAACATCGACTATGTATAGGCTGACTTTGCCTGCTCAATCATTCAGACTTGTGCTCAGATCTAGCGAACCATCAATGATACTCCTTGGGCTAGATGGAGCCACAAAATCTTGAACTTGATTCCTGCTGGACTACTCGACGGCTCATAAATATCATGCATGCTGTACGGTTGAGACCACAGCAAGGGAAACGGTAGATGGTAGACGGGTTTCATGGCATAAATGTAAACTCTAGTCTGGTGTTGGTATTTCGAGTCTCACAGGTCGAGACCATGGCTTGTTTCAGCCATGGCAACCTGGGAGCGGAGCCAGCGGACGATTCCACAGGAGCTGAGAGTAGTAATGCCCTAAGTTTCAAGGGGACGAGCATAGCAGGGTCGCACACAGCCACGTCGGTCCATAATTTCAGGAGCGAGGAGCTGACAGTCCTCGAGGTATCACGCATTGACACAGCCAGTGATTCTGAACAAAGCTGGAAGATTGCCAGCCCGGATGACCTGAACGCGTGCAACACGGGCGTCAATTGCATGACACAACAGGAGTCGCAGAATTGCCGGGACTGGGCAATTCAACCAAGTCGAGGGCAAGGAGTGCTTGTTGTGATCACAGTCAAATCGAATCAACGAACAGAGGCAAGCAGGATTGATGTCCAATATTCTCGATCTCGCTCACATGCCGGCCCATTCAATACTGAAAGTACGGACACTGTCGATACGATCTGCCTCAGACTCGACCCCATCCCGCTTCTTCTGGGGGCCACCAAGGAGGAAACCTTTCTTGACACCAGTGCCCAGTCGGCCACCATTGACGATATCCATCAAATCCATTTCTTGATCCCACTCGACAGAGACGACCAAGAAATGGGAATGGAACCGTAGAGGATCTCCAGGGTAGGCGACGTATTGACATCCGAAGCGCAGACCAGGCGACAGGAAGTAGCCGCGGGAATGGAGGTGGGCAAAGAGCGGGTAGGACAGTGGCACTTCAGGCTTTGGAAGGTATTGGCCAGACGAAGAGACAGGATGAGGCAACGGCGGATAGGAAGTAGTAGGCGTGATGCCCATGACCTGCTGGGGCGCGGGGGTGCTTGTGCCAGTCGAGCGAGATAGAGACGAGCTTCCATAGTCCCCGGCGAAGATCAGGTTCAATTCAGCTTTTTCCGTTCCAGCTGAGTCTGATGAAGCGGCGAGTTGAGCGTCAGCGGCGGCCTTTGCAGCCTTGGCAGCTTTGGCAGCCTGGCCCTTTGCCTTCTTCTGGTCTAACTCCCTCAGGGATTGCTCTCTTTGCTGGTCCTTGCGATCTGTCAGGATGCGCGTGGCAAGTTGGCCTTGGGATTCTAGGTCGCGGAGATACTGTCGACGATCCTCCTCTAAGAGCGATCGCATGCCATCGTGAGCTTTGGCTTCGTCTACAATGCAAGCTACACCGCTGTCCACCAAGACCCGTGCCTCCTCGGGCATCAATTCCAATGGCAGACCCAGGAACACATTCTGTTGTGGGATTTGAGGGAGGGTCCCAATAAGCACACCGCAGATGTTGTGCTCGCGTCGCAGGTAAGTGACAGCGTCGATGGAGAACAGCAGGTATTTGCCAGATACATATGAGATTGGGATGGGAAGAGTCGGCGTGGACTCCATTGTCAAGGTTTCATTCAATTCATATGAAGCTGCTGGGAGGCTTGATGTTAGCCGGGGCTCATGAACAGATGCAACTGGACCAAATGAGGGAAATTTTCCAAGACGAGTCATTTTCAATACGTTTCTCAGTCACCGGTGCTCTTTTTTGAGATATTAAACGAGCTTCAGGGGATTGACAGATTTGTAGATATATAATCATGCAAAGGGAGGGTGGTTGAAGAAGATTGCAAGAAAAACTTACCATTTACAACCAAAGCGCGAGTCCGTGGTTTGACCAGCAAAGCCAGAGACTCGTAAGGTGGGAAGAAGTCAGAAAAAGCGAAAAGCAACGCGAAGCGAATTTTGTGATTTTGAGCTCGGGCCGCGCTTGTCCCTTTTGGGAACAGCGTCTTGGCGCTCCTCCGCAGAAAGCGGAAGTCGCGGGCCTCACCCCATTCCACGCTGCTCCAAATCGCAAATCATCAACAAGATGAACTTCTTGCTCTTGCTGTTCTTAGTCTTCTTCGCGCCATTGATGCTTTTCGCAGGTGAGACTCATTGCCGCTGCCATCCTCACTGCTTTGGAGATTGTGCTTCAAAAGACGAGGGTGATTGCTGACATCTTAACCAGCATGGCTGGCAGCTTCCTCTTGTTTAGGAAATCGTCTTCGCACTCGACGCGGTGGATTTTCGGTGCGACCGGGCCTTGATACATATGGACAAAGCTATCTCCGGACCATGGCCAACTCCGGGCCTGCGATGTCGGAGCAGATCGAGCTCGACGACATGCTAGCAGAACCTGGAACTCGGCGTCCCTTCGACGAAGACGATTGAATTCGAATCCCAGGCCCCATTGACGACCCTTCAGAATTCGAGTTCTGACTTCTTTGGCATGTCGCTATGAGCTGATGCCTCTTGCGCTTCGGTGTCGCCTTCGGCTGGTGGCAAGCTAAACGGCTTGATCTCGAACCGCCGACGGCTCAGGATGAATGCCCAATCTTGTCCTACATTCTGATCGCTCCCACCACCACGCTCATGCAACACTGGCAGTCTATGTGTCTTCAGCATGCCTTGTGGCGGCTCCTCCACAGATGTCGCAGCGCCCGAGGTTGCAACCGCGTCAGCCGAATGAGGGAAGGGACACAGCTCGATCACGCCGTCACTCAGCAGCTCGATCCAGCGGACCAGACCCGATGAACGTGGGAATAAGGATAGAGGAATGGTGATCATAGCCGTCACTCGCGTGGCGTATGCGCTCATCAATGCCTTCAATGTGTGCAAGAATTGCAGCACATACTCGGGCTGACAAGCGTTTGGCGGGTACATGGTGGGATTGAGCAAGGACGGGACAACGATGCGATGGGTGACGTTCGAGGCACTGGAGCTAATAGCGGTCTGAAGCTGCCTCAGGATTGATGCGAATGGCGAATCTCTCGAGGGTACGAGCGGGATGAAGGACATATTGGTGATTCCGGGATGGGTAAGACGCTTCGTGAGGTCAAAGGCGTGACAGAAGGCTGGCTTTGTCGTTGCATCTTGATCGGCAGCCTGCGCAGGGATGGGTGCTGAGGTTCATGAGCATCTGAAAGCTATAGTCCTGCTTTTGAGTAGAGCTACTCACCATCTCTCGAGCCCGCGACACCCGCACCGAACTCGCCTAGCCGCTCGTATCGCCACGCAATCTTCATCTTTTCACCCTTACGTTTATCCCTTTTCTCTTCCAGAGATTCCGCGGTACCGATCAAGCCCGGTAAACTGCGACCCCATTGTTCAGGCACCCCAACCACATGAACCTTTTGCTCTTGTACCACACCTTCCGCCGCGTAGTATCGCAGCAATGCGCCCGCAAAATCAGTAGTGCCATTCTCCTCAATCAAGAGTATTTTCCCCATAGGAAGTCCTGCATGTCCTGCGAGCAGATTGTCGAGCGATGGCGCTCCGGTAGAGGTGGTTGGCCGTCCATCGTCGGGGGAGGGGCGGATGCCTGAGCTGGATTCGGGCGGAGGTGGCTGGGTAGGGGCATTGGCAACAGCTGTACGGTCAACTCCTGCAGATAGACCAATGTTTCGCTTGCGAAAGGACATGGTGTTTAAACAAACAGAACCAGGACGAGTGTATCGACGTTGATCACAGTGGTGAAAGCTCCGCCGAGTGGAAATCGTTATCGGCGGGGAACCCAAAAACGGCAGAAAAAAAGAAAAGCTTCAAACTCCGCCGCAAGTCCACAGATTCCAACACTGCTCCAACAACCCACCTGCCAACCACCATTCGCCCACTGCAGACCCTCAAGTCGCCCTTATATCGCAAATTTGAACATCGCGAAACCCAAGACCATCCTCCCAGAATCAGGAAAGCCGCTGCGGCGCAATAAAACCTCAGAATGTCCGATCCCGTCCTCTTCGAAGACACTTTCACGATCAACTCGATCAACGCCCAAAAATACGATCGCGTCTCGCGCATTGAATGCGAGAACCGGGACAAGTCCATCACTTTCACTCTTGATGTGAATACCGAGCTCTACCCATGCGCCGTCGGTGAATCGGTGTCGATGGCCATTGCCTCCACTCTTTCTCTCGATGGCAAGGAGGACAGCCGCACAAGCTGGCGCGAGGTCAGCAATGGCGAGCCCAGCTTGGCCGACGACTACGACTACGTCTGCCACGGCAAAGTCTACCGATTTGCGGAGGGCCAAGAGAAGGATACTATGTGGGTTATTCCCCTGGGTGATCTCCAAATTCCAAGAAGCTTATGCTGACAATTGCTGTTCAGGGCCGTTTTTGCCTCATTCGGTGGCTTGCTACTCTACCTGGTCGGACCTTACAACAAGACCAGCCCCCTGCGCATCGACCACGTTTATCTGCTTCTGAAGAAATAAGCAAGCGACGGTTGGCGTTTTCGTTCCTATTGCATTGGTGAAGAGGTACCAAGTTTCGAGCCGTTGTGTGCTTGCGATGAAAGGAATAATCTCGAGATGTATCTGATCTGGGCTGAAGACCCTACGGTTTTGTCACTTTATTTGGCTGTGCAGCGCTGGCGTTATTTTTCGCATCTTGATTTGGGTGTACCAATAGATGATCGGTCTGAAAAATTCGATCTTCACTTGAGGCAGTTTTACCCTCGATCATACTCCCACTGAACACGCAGTGAGGTGATCTTACGAAGATTCTCATGATAAGCTTTTGTTTTCTCAGGTCATTTTGAGAGAAAGAATGAGCTAATCGCTTGACTTGGGCTGCAGTCGGCGCTTTCACCCGGAATACATGGAATCTTGCATATTATGTGACCTCGACTCTTGCTCCAGCCAAAGAACTAGTCTGGCTTTCTCGAGCAAAATGTCTGAGCCCTGCTCATAGTGCGTTTGAGATCATTCTACTATCAGAGCCATCATCAAACCAGCATTCATGGCCATGACAAATCCCATCGCGGGTGACTTGAGTCTACCAATGTTTGATTTCGAAGTGCTTGAAGCTGCGGTTGTTATTTGATAGAACTGGTCGAAGTAGCAGTCACGCTTCTTGTCTGCGATGTGGTCACCTCCGAGGACGTCGCAGATTAAGTCGTACTCAACTTTGACGATGTTGTAACGGGAGCAGCAATGACTTCCGTTGGGGCGAGGAAAAATGATACTCTTTCGGACACCCTTTTGAATATTTTTTCTACTACTTTACTCCTTATAGTCCAGTATTCTGGCTTACGTATTAAACCTTTATATCCTTAGTCGAAGGACGTAGATAACACTACATAAGTAGGGAAGTAAATGCAGTAAAGGGTGAGTAAGGCTATTAGGAATTAGGTTTACTATCGTACAGTATTAGGTATTTCTGTCTTAGGTGTTTGATTTCCTGAAACTTGCAAGTGGGCATTCAAAGGCATGTTTAGGCAATTTCAGGTACCAGGGGTAATGCTCATTTGGTCGACTTCATTGCCCAGTAGGACGCTACTGGAATGGTGCCGCGCTTCTACTGCACAAAGACACTCATGGACACTTTTCGTAGTCTTTCATTGCTTATGCTAAGCACACACCCTAGCCACTACTAGCACATATCGATTCGAGACTACTATGAGAAAACAGGCGCTTGGTCTGTCTTCAGGCTCATTTGACATCTCTTCTGTGGAAATGAACGTAACGGGTAAGAGCCAGGCCCAATATGAACCTCATCTATGGTGCGTTAACACAGAAGTCATGCCGTGCCTTTCAATCATCACACTCCATAGGCTGCGCATCCTTCCTGGTCTGCTCTTCAACTCGAACGTGGCCAAACTTGTCCAGTACCTCTTGGATTTGCTGCGGACCCATGCCCGGTTGATCTCTCACCCACAAGGAGGGGTAGTCTTTTGGATCCCATTGCCACCAGAACCCAGCTACTTCTCCATCCTCATCTCTGACAAACTCAAAAATGCCCATTTTGAAGTTAGTCCAAGCGAGCATTCCGCGAGACAGTAGATCCTCTCTGTTGACAGGTAGGAAGCTTAACATGTTGGAATTGTAGGGCTCCAGAACACATTTAGAGGCAGTATTATCACCGAAAGTCACAGCCATCTGGTTTGAATTGGCGTGTTCTCCGTCAACGATTGCCATAATACTGATGCGCACCGTGTTGAGGCCCACGTATGACCCGACATAGTCCTTTGAAGTACCAGTGAATCTGGTCGAATCACGACCAAGCTGCCACTCTATCATCATACTTTCATGGGCCTTGAGACAGCGGTCCCGAGCATCTCGCAAGGGCTGGAAAGCGCTGACTCGCGGCTTGGGTTTGAAAAGGGCCTGAATCATGATTCGTGAGGCGGTTTCGGCAGCGTCTCCGGCATTGGCAGCATTGCTTAGAGCAACAATGGCCATGTGATCGTGGGGGAAAACGTACGCTGTCGCGACAAAGCCGTTGGCAACGCCATTGCAGCCATACAAAGTACGAGACTCGGATTCCTTGCCAATAATAGCCTTCGGGGTGAGAAAAGACTGCTCGATATCTGCATGTCGGTTGTGCGAGCCCATGCCCAGGGCAGCACTAGGCATAGTAGTGCGGTACCAGCCCAGCGCGTACACAGTCCGGTTATCGAAACCGTCATTCACTGGTAGTGCCCACCAGTTATTCCACATGGATCCAATCTGCTGCAATGGGTTCTTGGACCTGGGCATGACCAGAGGGTGCGGTGGCTCGGTGCCGCATTCCACATCGTACTGGTTCATGATAGCCGCCAGGAAAGTAAGCATGTCGTTGACTGAGCTGGTCATGCCCATGCTAGCCAAATATGGCCCGTGTCCTTGAGTGGTCATGTCAGTCTCAATCTTGGACCATGTTCCATTAGGCAGACGAAGGTATGGCAGGGCAGTCTTTGAATCCTGTGACTGGCTTTGGAAGATATTTGTCTGGGACATTTTCAGCGGCTGAAAAACGCGCTTTTGCAAGAACTCAGCAAAGGGAATTCCAGAAACTGTCTCGATAATCTGCGCCAACAGCCCAAAAGCAGCGTTGCTGTACAGCCAGCTCTTCTGGAATCTCTGGCCAGACTTGCCTGCGGTGGGAAGAGCATTGACAAGCGCAATGTGGTCCTCGGCCATGTTGAAGGTGATACCACCAGGCCCTGTGAAAATGGTGGTGGGATTCCCAAGACCCGTCGAATGCCGACAGATATCGATGATCGTGGCTTTCTCCCGAATCTCTGGGTTTCCCTGGGGGTCAAACGCCGGAAGGTGTTTGCGAATAGGATCGTCCCACGCCAGCTTCTTGTCTCCAACCAAAACACCGATTGCTGCACAGGTTATCATTTGCGAGCAACCTCCAATCATGTATGCGGTGTCGACATCTGCTTCGAGCTTGGGTTCGACGCTTCGCAGGCCATAGCTTTTTCGAAAAATCGGCTCCTTCTTTGGACCGTGAATCACTCCAACGGAAATAGATGGAGCGTTTGCGATTCTCATGGCTTCCTCCACATCAACCCAGGCATTCTCGAGACGTTCAACACTTCATACACCTTGTTAGAAACAATTCACTCACGAAATGAATAGTACTGACATTTTCGAACGAGGCTCAGGGTCATCCATGGTTTCAAGGTCCTTCTCAGGTGCGGAAGCCCCTCTGGGAGCGGACATATCAGGCACTGTTTCTTGAATAGCTGATAAAAAGGTCAGGGGAGAGGAGGGGAACGATGATAAAATAGCATAAGAGAGGGAGAGAGGGAGAGAGTAGAACAAACAAGGCTGTTGCCAGAAAATGAAAAACCAAAACTCAGCATAGATATCAAATACTTTGTTTGCTGCTTATCTGGCGCAGAGGATCAATGCTAGGACATTCACTTATAATGTGGACGATGGAGTGTCCAGCTTGCTCAACTCATGTCATCTCCCACCCAAAGCTACTTTCTCCGCGACAGACGTAGCCATAAGCTCAGTCTATACTAGATTCTCTTTTTATCTACACTCGGAAGAAGAAGAGGGGGGTTTATTCTGGAGGATTCTCTGAGAAATACGCGTCCAGACTGCTAATGGCCAGGGGTCATCTTGCGGATGATAATAAATTACAAACACGCACAATTTGAACTCGAACTTTGCGCAGAATTTGCAGATATGAATAGCTCGCCATGCAATAAGTCAGGGACCTGGAGCCCAGAGATGTGAAGATCAGCTCTGTGCAATCCAGTTCAGGTCAAATATACACTATTCCTGGCATGAATGCTCTATTTCATGCAATGCGAAGCCGTCGGATGTTCCATACGGCGATGCAAACGCGCCAAAATATCCAGATAATCGGGCTCATTCTCAGCAGTCAGAATACCATGACGAATGAAGAAGTCAATCATGATGATCGAGCAGTTCGGCTTGAATTCGCCACGTGCCAGTGCCTCCTTGACCTCAGACACCGAGAGCAGGTTGAACTCCTCGACCTCATTATCACAGGGCTTGGGAATCACTGAGGGATCGAGCTTCAGGTCGTACACGTACTCCACCTCAGGCTGCAAGAGGCCAGTTTCACCGCCGGCACGAGAGTCTCTTACATGTGTATATGTAACGCAGCCCACTGGGACAATGGAAGCGCGCACAACCGACTCTGGTAGGGAAGCTTCCTCCATGGCCTCGCGGACAATGCATTCAAACGGCTTCTCCCCGGTACACATCCCTCCAGCAACGGTGTTGTCTAGCATGCCGGGGTATGTCTGCTTATTCTTTGCGCGTCGAGGAATCCAGAACTTCATGCCTGTCTCATCCTCCACGTATCCAGTCATATGAGCACCGTAGGAGACGATACCGAACAGAGGCGTTGCACAGCGCTCCATCTCGAGCAGATATTCACCGCCAGGTCCGTAGACGGGGTATTTCTCATTGCGCCATCCCTTCAGCAACTCAAAGCACTCTTGTTTAACAGCCTCGGCGATACTCTGAGCAACCAGTTCGCTGCGGTGTGCGGGGTCGGCGTCTGCCGATGTGAGAAGAGTGACCGTCTGGGCTGTGGAATCGATTGCCCAGATATCCTTGGGCCAGGGGAACTTCTCGACAACCGAGTTTAGGATATATCCCAGTGTGACATCGTAGCCGGAGACGCGGAACGCATGGTAGTTCTTGAGGTTCTCGGTGTAAGCGGCGCGGTTATCCTCGTAGTAGGGGAAGCTGAACGGGGGATAAGACACGGGGTCGGCAGACAAGGCATGAGAGATGGTTTCAGTACTTATCGCATTCACAGATGAGATCCAGATTGGACTTGGCCATCTTGTCAGCCTTTCACGAGCCAACGTACACAAAGTATCAGCCTCAAAGGAGCGAAGGCTAAACAGCGGAGAATGTCCCTCCGCCGATGCCAAGCCCTTATCGCGGGGCGATAAGGGCAGCTTCCCCTCTTATGTCACCAGCTTCACAGCTTTGTTCGAACCTGCTAGAAAGAAGCCTCAATTCTCCTTACAACGCCTTCCGCAATCCGTCATCGTCAATTGAAACTATACAGCACTATATTACGTATTTGATTGACTTACCACCCATGTTCTCCGTCGTTGTCCCCGGCAGGCCGTGCCTGACAGACATTGTCGCCATCGACAGTCAGCCAAACGGCCAAGCAACCAAGTTCGCCTTCACAATCCCCCTCAGCCCATCCTTCACCGAACTCGTCGTCTTCTTCCTCCCGGGCACAGTCCTCCCGCCAAACACCGGCGCCGCGATCTACATCCAACTCCCCGACCCAACAACCGGCAACCCAGCCGACTTCCGCTTCATCGGCGCACTAGCAAACGAAAAACCCTCGGGCATCTTCAAGATCCAGGACCCCTCACAAGCAAATAATGGCCAAGGCCGCAGCGAAGCCGACGAGGAAGACGAAATGCTCGACGAGGGCTCCAGCACGAACCCCAGCGGAGGCGCAAACGGCGTCGCCACGCTAGGAATCTCAATTGAACCCGTCCAGAACATCGCGCCGCAACTATCGGCGCTAGAAGCAGAGCGCGCGCGCACTCAACCCTCCCCCTCCACCGCGCTAGTCCTGCAAACCCCGGAGCAGCGGCAACAGAAGCAGATCTCGACCAAGATGCTAGCGCAGCGGATCATCGGTAGTGCATTCAATTTCCTTGCTAGCTTCGCCGAGAGCGATCCTGCTCATAAGGGGCAGGAAGTGGTACCGCTGAAAAGTTTCCGTGACTGGTGGACCAAGTTCGAGCGGCGTATTGATATGGATCCCGCGTTTTTGGAGCGCGAGGATCCGAATGCGACGTAGTTGGCCAAGCGTAGGGACCGAGGTGAGCTGAGTATATTAATTGCACGGGTGTGGGCTGAGGGCTCAGCTGGGAGACCCGCCTGCTGTGCCGTGTCGGGATTGACATCCCTGCTTATGGGGTGTGCCTTGCATGTGGCCGTGTTTCAGGAGCATATGATTTTTGCATTGAGCGATTGGCATTTGGATTTGCTTTCGTGGATCTCTGGATCTCTTTCTGGATCTCTTTCTGGATCTCTTTCTGGATCTCTTTCTGGATCTCTTTCTGGATCTCTTTCTGGATCTCTTTCTGGATCTCTTTCTGGATCTCTTTCTGGATCTCTTTCTGGATCTCTTTCTGGATCCAACCTGTTGTTTATGTTTCTGTCAAGACCGGACGCGATGCTATACATCGTGTGATGCGTCTGCTTGAGGTGACTGTTCGTGTATTGGCTAGAAGTTACTATAATAGGATAGCATCACTTTCGACAAGTGCAACCGGGTTCATTGTTGTCTCATCATATTCCATCACATAGAAAGTTGCTATTATATACAGGGCCTAGCATTCCAGATCTCAGGCCAATTGCGCAAGTAGAAAGCGTACCGTAATGAGGTAGTAAAAATTTCAAAGTCACGACCAACCAACCGGGGCAGTTTTTTGTTCCTCCGCCAACGCCGCAAAAGAAATCAGAAAAGAAAAGAAAATCAGGTTCCCATCATCACATATCCGGGGTACGCGCCGCCATCGCATGAAGCGAAGAATCCGGCCGCAGGCGAATCCCCGGCGCATAGCACAGACTATACAACTCATCGACATACGTCGCAGGAGTGGTGATAGCGTCCCCAGCAGCGATGACCGCATCATGCGCATGCACCACGTTCTGCGCAGCATTCTCGTTGATCCGGGTAACGTCAACGCGGACCTCTTTCTGGACGGTGATATCGCCCAGGACCGTGGTCTCGACGAGCGATTCCTGAGAATGACCCGAAGCAGGAGGGGCGAAGTGTTTGCGCGAGGGCCAGAGTTTTAGGATGGCCGAGCGCGTGGAAGACTTGATATCTGATTCAGTGACGGAGGAATTGGAGCGCACGTCCGTGCAGAAGAATTCCTGATTTAGTTCGCGGGAGAAACCGTCGCGATCGGCGATGGTGTCGTTTACCTGCTGCTGCACGCGGAAGAGGCGGAAGGGGGTGAAGGTAAAGTCGGGATTGGGGACTTGGGTGTCGAGAGGGGCGACGACGCAGAATGTGAGGAGGGTGCATTGGGGCGCGTGGGTGTGCTGGGTCTCTTCGGATCGTCGAAGTGCTGTCCGGCATGGGGCGAGGAGAGGTCTGGCTGAGAATGATGCAGCCGAGCGCATCTCCTCTGGGAATGAGTTCGCGAGCGAGGTAATGCCCTGCACCAGATGCTGGCGGAATTCTTCCATGTTCTGGTCGGTCTGCTGTGCAGCCTTCGAGTTTAGGTATTTCAGACATGTAGTCATGGACCAGCCTTCCATATGGGAAATCAGATCGAGGTGCTGGACGGAGAGACGCTTGATTGGAAGTGTTGAAGAAGGGAGTGGATTGCCGGTTCCCTTGGTAGTGAGAATCTCAAAGTGATCCTGAACTGTCGGGCGCATCACATAAGAGATGAGATGCACACCTTCGCCGAAGCCTCGGCTTGAGCTTGCATAATCGCGCATATCGCGGAGACGCTCCAGTAGAGTTGCTTCGGGGACGTGAATACGGCGAGAGAGTGTAGATGTAACATGCTCGATAGTCGCGAATCGAAATCCCACCGAAGTAAAGCGATTGGCTTCGTACTTTTGTAGCTGTCGAACACTGAATATCAATTGACCCTTGCCCGTCCGCAGCGATGAGCGGCCCATAGCGCGTGAGAGTCGGGAGACGGGGATGGCAGTGGACAGCACATCATCATACAAAGTTCCAAGATCAGATAGAGGTTGGCGAAGGTCATCTGAAAGTTCCTGAGCGGTGACGCAGAAAAGCTGCTTGAATAAAGTATCAAAGTCTGTTTGTAGTTCGGTTTCCTTGTCCATGACAACGCCACGAGATAGCACGTGTTTTTGAATGGCTTGCTCTTCTGATTCGAGACGGTTGCGCATAAAGGGGATCAGGTCTTTCACTACCGGCCAGTTACGGCTAGCCCTGAAAGCCCATAGGAAGGTAGGGTGAGTGCGAGTGAGATCGTCGTCTTTAAAGGTCTGTATACAACCTCGTTAGTCTGAAATCAGTGTTGTCTAAAGGAGTTATGAGGCATACTCGGCCAATATAGTGATCGACAATCTTTCGGGTTGGTAGCAGCGCCTGGGGCGTAACCATAACACGTCCAGCCGGATCAAAGTAGGCGCAGGCGAGGACGAGTTGGTGTGCACGAGTAGTCGATCGTCGTCGATTCCCGCCGGCGACAATTGCACAAGCGGACAAGATGACACAAGAGACGCAGGCCTAAAAGGGGCTGTTAGTCTCCATCCATATCACTGGCAAGTCCGTCAGTGCGAAAAGAAATTAAAACTCACCAACACAGCACAAATGATAACGACCTGGCTGCGTGACAATTGAGTGCCATGTTGGATCGACTCATCACGCTCTAGATAGGACGTGCCAACCGCCGCCGTCCAATGCATGCCCGACACAGCCGCCGAAAGGAAACAGGCACAGATGCCTCGTCGCCACCAGCTATCTGTCCAAGTTGCCCTCCACCGGAAGAAGATGCCCAAAGCCACCGTACTAGAGAACACGGCAATGATAGCGGACCCAACCACGTTGGCGACAGCATAGGAGCATTTGTAGTTCGCAATACCCAGTTGTCCCACATAGTGCATGCCGCACACGGAGCTTCCAGTCAACAATCCTCCAAGTAAGATGCGCAGATAACCGGCTTTCTCTTCGACGCCGACGGAGTAGAATGCGGTCAGCAACACGATGACGGGGAGCACGAACGAAGTTCCGGTGAAGGCGACATTGTACAGAATCTGAATTTCCTGCGCTCCGTTACCGAGGACGATGGCTCGGTTGCCAATAAAATGCATGCACCAGATTCCGATACCACCCATTGTGACAGATGAAGTTAACAGCAGATACCTTCCATCACGGTTAGCCTTGGCGGATCCTCTGTCTGAAATGAAGTCATTGCATACCAGTTATAGAATCCCGATCGCGAAGTCCTTCGGTGTAGAAGCTCCAGTGTTGTCGCGCATCCCATTGAACTAATCACGTAGGAAAGGAAGATATACCCCGCCAGGTACGAGATGTGCATGGCGGGCGCATTGTGGGTTATGGCCGTCATGATGGGTGATATGGCGTAGAGAAATAAGCTAGAGAGCGAGCATTGACTGAGTAACTCCGACCCTATTCTAGCGGGACAAGGGTAGTAGTCGCAGCCGACTGGGAAATAGAGAGGAGTGTGATACTAGAACATGAAGAGAGAGATGAATGACAGCAAAATATCGACGATCGTAGCGGCGAGGATAGAAATCAAGGAAATGAGTGACACTCGTGAAGCACCCTAGAGTCGGGGATGATTTCGACCCAACAGCCTGGCCGATGGTATCGTATTATAACAAATTGAGATGGAAAAACAACTTCCCAAGGCACAGGCCTGCACTGGGCTGACCGGGGTTCTCTCGCATTGCAAGCCTGGATTCCGCGCCAGAGGCTTGAGCTAGTAAATGCAATCGGACAAATTTCTTGCACCGTGGGCCAGCGATATCCGATCTAGAAGGAGATAGGCTCCACTGCCCCAGTGGGTGACCTGCATCATCCCTCTGAGAGCTTTTGCGTGGCACTACAGCACAGAAGTACCGACGCACGTCGTAGACGCACATCCATACACCATGCTGGCATGCTTCCTATCGTGCTCTCGGCAGAGCACCGAGGATCGTGGTCTGCCTGGTGGAGAGGAGGATTGACAGAGTTTCGGATGGATCGATGTGATCTCCCTTGTCGGAACATTGTCGTTCTAACACGGGCCAAGGCAGGGTCCTTTGGGATTGGAGGGAATAGATGGCAGACTCGAGAAAGAGTTTCGCAAGCGAGGTCGATTTCCGTAGCGCATGAGCCAGTCAGAGTTATGACTCGCTGGGCTGGAGATGGTGGTGATCTAGATCGGATCGTAGTGGGCAAGGAACGATGGGGCGGGGCCAGGCCACCGAGCGTATCAGAAAAGTCCGCGGTATTAAATGGAGGCCCGGTGCTCGCAAGGCTCCAAGCAGGGTTATCTCCGGCGCCTCAATGTGATTGTTGCATCTCAAGACTCCCGCGAACTCAAATCGACCAGATAGCGCGAACTAGCAGGGGTTTCTTTAATGAACGGGATTGTTATTGACTCGCAAGCGACGAGGGTGTATTACACTCGCACCTTCTGGCCCTGGCTCTTCCGGCGCCTCCGATGAATTGATTAATTGGGGCGGCTTGTCCCAGCACTAATGGCCCCAGGTTCAGCTGCGCCGTGCTTTCAGGCACGAAAATGGGGTCGATGCGTAGCGGGGCCACAAAGTCGACGAGATCGAATGACTGTGGCTGCCAGGAGGCGTTGGCCATGTGTGCCTTCTCACAGCTCATGGCCCCAGTTGTTATCTGTCGTCTGCGACAATCATCCGGATATGCAAGTCAAAGCTGTCTGCGACGATCAGTCACAATGCCGGTAAAGCTCCCGGTTAGCGTGTCCAAGCGATGGAATCGAACCTGTCGATCGGGAGGTTTGTTCCAGCGTGTGTGGAAGCTTCCCGACCGAGTCTCAGACTCCAGAGCCGCAGCGACACGAATCCGAGCATCATTTTTTCATTGCTATTATCATTGTTACCCAATTTATTAACCTTTGCTAGAAGTCACCCATGAGGACACGCTTGGACTTGCCTCGGAGTCTGATTCCGCTGCGAAAAGTCAATCCAGCAACGCAGGATTCAATTCGTGCAGCCTCAACATCGTGACCTGGTGAACCATCGATCAGATTGCTTATTGCCTAGCAATCACTTAGCTCGCTAGTGTACACACATTGCACACTCAATGGCTAATGTTTGTGGTGGAGGATGTCTTGGCTGGGTCCATGGCTTGACGCCCAGTAGTTCGGGCCTAGTTCCAGGTTTCCCATTCCATCAATTTTGGAGAACAAGGCTGGATCGATCGGATCTGATCCATCGTCTCGGCTCTGCACTCTGGCAAACATGTTCCGGGCTCCCGCATGCTTCGACCTCTCGTGAGTCCTCAGCCAGGTGCTGTTGGGCCTGGTGGCAGTTGATGAGTCCATGAGTATGCACCGGATACGCTTTCTCGGCCCAAGCCGAGGAACCAAAATCTGCGAGAGCCAGTCGCAACCCGTCGGTTCCCCGGACATTTTTTCTTTGACGTGCTCCGCGTCGATTGTCCTCTTCAGCCACGGTCTAGCACTACCCTGCGTGTGATCCACGGAACTTTTGCAGGATGGAAGCCGAGCTCGTCGACATGTAGAATTTTCGCCGAGGCACACTGTAGGTACTGGGCAGAGGTGGGGGGGGTACGGACTGGAGTCTCGCGGAAGTCTGGAAGCGAAGAGCCACCGAGCCTGTCAACCACATGGCAGCTGTCGCTCGGACGGACTTGCTCTACATTCTACAATTCTTGATTACCATCCCTTGGATGTGTCTTCACTCTCGAGTGGTTCCCTGACGTTGTATTTCTGGCTTTTACAGCGACAACACCCCAACGCCGAATGGTGGCTTGCGCTTTTGGTCTGCAGAAACCAACGAAGATCCACATCTTGTTGGCGCCACCATCAAGGAAATTCGTCGCACTCTTGCTTAACGAGTGCCAGTAATAAGTAGAGGGAGCTGGTTGTCCTCGCTTAGAGACGGTATCTGACTCTCTATTGAAGTCCCGTTGCCAGAGTCGGCGTGTATCGGCCATTTTTGCCCATGCAATTTCTCCAGCAGCTCTGCTGCCCATGCCTTCTACCTCTCAGGCTCTCACAGTAGTCCAGACATGTTTCGAATGCTTTTTTTTGTTTTTCCACCGAAGATACTAGTTGATCCGTGCTCAATCTACGTTTCAGGCTATTGATATCCTGTCTATTTAACCGTGTACAATATCAAATGTTTCCTGCGGTCGCTTTGTAGCACATCAGATTCAAGCATGAAGCACCACTAGATGTGATCCGAGCACCTGTCACAAATAAGGTTGTAGGCATAACATCCATCTACTTGACAGGAAAACGGTTGTTCTGGTACTTTGACTCGGCTAATAAAGGCAAACAGGCAGCCCCAGACTTTCAAGTTTAGAGGCAAGTTTAGAGGTCCGGAAATTTTACACTCGTGGGCGACTGGGCGTGGCAATCCTGAGCTGCATGTCATCATTGGATCTAAGCTTATTCGATAGCTCAGATTGCATGCACTCGACGTATGCCATCGTGCTACGTGGCAGGGTTTGTCCCTTCGCCAAGAATGATACAGAAGAACATGTGGAGAATTTGCTAGAAGATCTGGCGGGGATTGGGGGCTCGCATGCAGGATGCAAGCCATCGCCTGTGCGACACGGTGATTCGCTTGGAGACTACTATACCAAGTGCACCACAATGAGCATCATACAGCTAGTCACCTAAAGATTTAGAAGATAAGGAGTCAAATCGACGAAGTTTGATCAATATCCAGAATATAGATTGAGAAATTCCAAGGATACAAAGAGGGCCCCTGGCCGGATATCATTTCCTTTTTTTTTCCCCAGATCGCGCAGATGAAAAGGTCGCTGTTCTAAAAAGTATGTTTGATATCTCAATTTATGCGGAGATATCAGCAACGGCCTTCTGGATGGCAGGGGGGTTGGCACCGCGAACGGTCAGGTCGTCGCGCTTCTGGCCGTCCTTGTAGAAGAGGAAAGTGGGCATGGCGGAGATGCCGTTGTTGGCGGCGACATCGGAGAGCTCGTCAACGTCAACTTTGTAGAACTTGACGGAGGTGACGCTGTCGCTGAGCTTCTCGACCAAGGGAGAAACGGCCTTGCAGGGTCCGCACCAGGTGGCGAAGAAGTCGACAACAACGGGCTCCTTGCTGTCCTCAACGAGCTCCTTCCACTGCTGAGCGCTGTAGAGAGATTATCCGTCAGCATATATCCTCACCATAGTTGTAGCTCCTTTTCAATGTTCTAGCGACGGAAACATGGTATAGAGAAGTACGGGAGAATGGCGAAACTCACCTCTCGATCTTAGTGACACCCATTTTGAAGAGTGAATTTGAGAAGTGGGGAATAGGAGTGGATGTAAAAGTACGCTGGGCGATAGTGCGAGACAGAGGGGCCGAAAGACGAGTCAAGCGGAGGGTCGAAGGTTTCTAGAAGAATGAAGTACTGTGAGCTTTAAAATTCAAGGAGGGGCAAGGCACGGAGGGGCGTTCGGATTTTATAGGGCGATGACGTTCCCGCCGGACCAGGCTAGCTTAGCTAAGAGCTGCCACGGCTGAATCACCCGCCCATCGAGCCCTCTAGCAGAGTCCAGCGCAGCTTCAGTGCGGTGATCGGGGGCGGTGTGTGTACACTCACAAGGAACATGCTGAATTTGTCACGGTCTGATGCAAAGTCTCGTATCAATTCGTCCAATTGAGGTCGTGCTTGGGGATCAGGAAGAAGGGAGGTTGGGCGGGCGAGAGTGGCAGAATGTGGATGGCGTGCTTGCTTACGAATTGGAGCCGTTCTGGATCGGCGCGCGCGGTCCTCCAAGATCAATAATCAGCTATGCAACGATGCAAGGACTCTGATCCAAGAAAGGCTTGAGCATCATAAATTGGAATTCTTGCCGATTCCAAAGCAAATAAATTCAAATAATTACTCTTCCTGACTCATAAGAATGATGCCATGGCTTTGGTCATGGATGGCGAGCTCGCCATCCGTGGCTTTTCAAATGCCGAAAGACAAGACCAAACACCGAACTTGATATGATACTCCTCCTGGACGATACTAAAAGAAGCCCGGTCATGCGGCCATTGCAAGCAAGACACTGTATGCTTCCCAGGAAGACTTTGTCTACTCCAGGTTTACGGGCGATCAATTAAAGGGGGAGGTTGGGAGAGATTGGTGGCAAGTCTTGCCATTAGACCGTGCAAGTACATCATTCAAAGCAAGCTCCAGTCGTCGCTATATGGATCACCATCAACCTCTCTCAGTTGAGGCCCAATTAAAAGAGAAACTCTATCCAAGTCGCCATCCTCGGCCTGTAGAAACACACCTATGTTCCTTGTGTCTTGGTCATGTTCCTCATTATAAGGATCACGTTCCCGGAGATGCTGGACCATCCGGTTGTGCCAGTAGCCCTCAAGGAACTCAATCCAGGGGAGGCCAAGCTCATCAAAGGTTGCTTCAATCTCAAGCATGAGCTGCTCAAACACTTCAATCTCCTTCAAGCTCTCCTCGTGGATCTCAACGAGTTCTTCCTCGTCTCTGCCCTCCATCTGATCTGCAGTCTTCATGACACCTGACCCCTGGACGCCGTCAATCTCAATACAACACGTATGTTTGAGACCCAGGGCATCGAAAGTTAAACATCTGATAACAGTTCGCTCTATCTCTGGCCCTTGATCCGCCAAACCGGTGATCAAGCATAGCAGGCGTCGAAGCCAAAAGGAAGATTCCGGGATCCGAAACCAGTAGTTCCAGCCGAGAATCTGTCGCAGAGCCACGGAGATCACAGTACACCCATGAGGGCAGCAAGCACATCTGCAGCTGTCTGCAATAGAGGAACAACAGAACAGGTCACCTCTGTGCTTGGAAATTTTGTTTTCCCATGCTGTCCACCAACTGGAGATATCGTCGGGCTTTTGAAACTCCAAAATAGTGAGAACGAAACCGACGATTTGCACAGTGATAAGATGGGCAGTCTTTGCGTTGGACAGTGGCAGTCTGCGGGTGATATCTGCTCCCTTCGACAGAAGCCACAGCATTCTTTCGACACCTTCCAATCCCCCGACGTACGAATTGTATACCTCCATCAAAGGTGTGACCCCGAGTGGGCTTGGCTTGTCGAGGTTCTCGAATCCCGCTTTGTACAGCTCATCCATTACCCTAGGGCGAAGGTACCGTTGATCATAGACAGAGACATAGTCATTCTTGACCGTAAGTGGGAAATCTACAAACTTGCCACGTGCGGCGAGCGCAGCACAAATCTTTGACGCGTTCATGTCAGGGACACTGTTTTCGGGTATATTGAGGGCACGTAGTTCATCTTCAGGAAGACATGATCGAGCCAGTTTCCATAGTCTCCATCGGCGGCTTGCGAGTTCGTTCGCAAAAAGCGAGAGTAGCTTTGGCGAAGCAGCAATCTGCAAATCAGAGATGTTCAATTCACAACCCGCTTCCAAAAGGAGCTTATTGGAATGGTAAAACCCATTGAAGTCGATGTCCTCCTCGGTAAGGCAATTAGGGCAGCCCCAGAAGGAGATCAGGGTCCTCTGACCAACAGCTGCTCCAGCATCCAAAAGGATCTTCATACCCTTTGGCCACCCAAACGCCAGCTGAAGGAGCGGGCATCCAAAGACCTTGTCATTGGGCAGGATGCGGCTATATTTTAGCCACAAGAGCAGTTCCTCCTCAGATTCTCGAAAAACAATCCTTGCAACTTCTGGAACAATAAGAACTGAAGAAAAATTAGCCTTCGACTTGTTTCGAGAGAGCGATGATACATACTGTCTTTGTCCCTGGAAAGAATGTATTTCACATTATATCGCTCAATGTGGTTCAGTACCCCATTATCCAGTGTACAAGGACCACCGTGATCAACGAGGTATGAAGCCAGTGCGTACTCATCCTCCCGGAACCTCGTAAAGCGAAGCAACCCCCGGAGAGCTCCTTGACTGAATGTGTTATGCGGTCTGGACCCATTGTCGACAAGGAACCTCGTGAGCTTATGCAGTCCTGGAAGTTGATCTCGCGTAGTCGCTATGTCAAATGGTACCAGTGCCTATGATAGTCAGCTTACTTCAAGTTCTACCCAGGGAGGCGCGCATGCATACATCCACATAAGAAACCATATTATAGTCACGCGGAGCATAGTCCAAGTAGAAAATGTCCGACGGCCTCGACTTCCCAGCGGAAAATGCGTGCTGGACCTGGCGAATGCAATTGTCGACCGTTTGGTCGAATTCAGAAATTGTTGTCTTTTTCAAGTTGAAGAATTGGGTGATTTGCAGTTCGAGAGTGCTGCCGTTGTAGTTCAGAATAGTTTGCACGCTTAGGGAAGGCGCGATGGAGAATCCTCCGGCGCCTTTCGACAGTGAGAAAGATGCGGTGACCGCGACTCGAAGGAGAGAACTGAGGTACTTGAAGGACTTTGCCGTTTCTGTTTTTTCACCGGACTTGGGCTTGAAGGGCAATACTTCGCGACTTGCAAAATCGGAGGATGCCGTAAATCTGACAAACTCTGACTCTGTTGTCGTGTCCGTTTCTGTCACTGCTCTGTTGTCATATCCGCCTTGACTATCACACCATGATTTGAGTAATGCTGGAGGGGGCATTCCGTCGGGGTATTCTCGAAGAGCGATGCGCTAGAATTTCCATTAGCCATTCTAACCAAGCCGAGAATGTCTTCTTCGAGAGTCTTACAATCTGCTGCACCTCTTCAAGGATCGCTTCTTGCATCAAGCCCAAATTGATCATCTTCTGCGTTGAATGTCTAAAACTCCATGTCAGTCCATATCATCGTACAAGTCAATCCCCCCGTATAAACACTCACATGCTCAAAGTAGTCTGCAACGAAATCTGAATTCCATCCAGATCATCAAACATCTCCCTTAGCCCATCCTTCCGAAACGGATAAACAACCCTCTTCAACTGCCCCTTAATCCTCCCGGGAAACGTACCCGGAATAACCGTTAAATGCCTCTCAATCGCCGCCTTGAGCCTATTCACCATCCGCTGCAAGCCCAACGCCTTCTCCGAAAGGTCACTCGCAAGCTCGGGGTTCGAAAGCTGCGCATCCTCGATGATGTCGCGGAGTGCTTTGAGCGGTCGTCGCAGACTCTCGGCTTTAGCCTCGATGCGCTGGGCGTCTTCGTCGTAGCTTTGGTAGGCTTGGCAGAAGGTAATGAGTTGTTGGGCTACTTGGAGGGCTAGTGAGATGACGCCGATCGCGCTGCTTGCGGCGGAGAAGGGGTCGGCCATGTGGATGCTCTAGGTATATACTTGGGTTCTTTGGATGTGATACAATGGAAGTCAGGGACATTCATGGTGAATGGGGACAATGGTCTTCTTGTGCTTGAGGTCCTGGTTAGCCGCGCAGGGTGCACTGCCTGGTCAGGCTAACTGGGGCCGTTGGATGGCGCTAATCGTTGGCCAACGATGTGCATTGACCAGCGAACTGTACAGCAGATGGCGGCTACTGAAAATCAATTATTGGTTCTGGCTGCACCTACGGCTATTTCCTGGGTTGATACCTGGAGTGGCGAAGTAGACAAGGTCCGGGGGGTTTATGAAAGCATCTCTACAGGATTGAAGGGGAAGGATGAAATGTGAACATGGATAGGTTTTCTATGAGGCTGTGCCTAGGTACAACAATCGTGGAGGACTCGTCCAGCAAACCTGCAGTCCAATCTAAAGAACAACGTATTGAAAACATCGCCAACCGGGACCGGAGGAATAAAACCCCCCGGCAAAACCGTTCGCCAATCGAACACGCAGGCTATGCTAGCAAAACTATATGCATCGAAAACAGAAGACGTCCGGCAAGGCAGAAAGAAGAGGGAGTAGACGCAGTCGGCAAAGAGATCGACGCATCCTGGGACTCTGAAAATACGGAAGATTGGATTTATGCATCTGGCAAAGACTCAAATCGAAACAGGATAAACATGGGGCAAGTTGGGGGTATCAACAAAATCAAAGTGTAATGGGTACAAAAACAATGCAGGTTGACAGGCTCAGCACGTCAAACAGGGAGATGCAGGGAGGAAGGGGGAACGAGTCGAGGGGAGGGGATCTATTTCAAACACGGGGTAGGGTGATGAAGGACATCGGCATCGAGTCGTATATGAAGGCAGTCGCTCTGCGCATCACATGAGGCGTACAGGTTTTCACACAAAAGAAATCAACAAAAGAGAGTACCAAAGGAGTGTGGGGCTATGCGCGAGGCATGCGAAATTGGTGGGCGCGATGGCTCAGTAGTCATCCTCAAAGAGGTCGAGCGGAGTACATCCAGACCAGTCATGAAAATCAATCATCCTCGGCATTGCAGATCACGCCGTGGACACTAGCCACGCGCTGCGGTTGAGAAGGAGTTGTGGTCACAACCTTACTTTCATCTGCGTCCTCGTCCATATAGTCTTCCTCGGCAGAGATGGGAGACAACGACGGAACGAGTTTCAGCATACCAGCCGTGGACTTGGGACGAGAAACGGGGTTGACTAGGACGGCCCGGCGGCCGACCTCACTGTGATGCCAGGTCTCGGCGGTCTTGGTGGCTTCATTTACAGGAACATCGTCGGTTTCCAGTAGCTCTGGCTCGCCCATGATATTGCTGCTGGCTCTGCGGGAATCAATAGAGTCGCGAATGTCATCGTGCGCTTCGACGGGGCTGTCCATTGCAGCGCCGAAAGAGGTCATAGTACGGACAGGGCTGCTGGGGGCCTTCTGCGACATCCGGCGGAAGAATTGTCCCGACATCCATGATCCCTCTGAATCGATGGATGCCAAGGACTGGGAAAGGGGAACATTGTCGGATTCGTCGAAACTGTCGCCGAGGGAGAGATGGCGGCGATTCTTCGGGTCCACAATATCAACGCCGGTGAAGGTAGGAGTTGGACCGTGCAGGAAAGTGCCCCCTTCTTCATTTTCCAGCGAAGATTCAGGGACTTGCTCGGGAATATCTGGGGATTGGATGCGCGAGTCTGGAGGCGACATGGATTCGTCGCCAAAGTGCTCAGTAAACTTGGATTGCGAGCGTTTCACGATGCCGGTTGGAATGAAAGCTCGGGGAGGGACAATGGAGGGTGGTGGCGGCGAGGACTGAGTTTGAATGCGGTAGAAAGACTCGTGCGATGCATTCGAAACTTCGGGGCTGGAGTCTTGGAATCGCTCCTTGTATCGCCGCTTGATACGAGACGAGCCACGCCGTAAAAGGGAGGTGATGGTGTTGCCTCCTCGTCGGCCGCTTGTATCAGACGTGCGGCGATCGGAGACGTCAGAGGTTGAGCCCGCTCCGTAGACTTGCGACTGGCTGTGGCTATTCAGTTCGTGTCGGAGGGATGATTGGGAGGGAGAGAGGGTGGTACGCGACATGCCCATCTCATGCGAAGGAGCAAAGCTGGGCCGCGTGGCTAGTGTGGGCTCGCGGATCGAACTGTCGTCGATGTTGCCAATAACATGCACGCTTCCGAGTGACTCGCGCTGAGCATCCTCGCTGTCTTTCGACTCATCTCGGAGCCAGGTACCAGACTGCTCTGTAAGCTCTGCAGGTGCTGTGACCTCGGGCTCTTCGGCTATGGGCTCCTCCAAAATGACATGCTGATGCTCAACAGTATCAGGGATATCGGCGGCGGGGGTATGTTCGGGTTGAACATCCTGAGTCTGGCGGGTTGCTTCAATCGCCTGCTGATGCTCTTCCGCTGCCTGCGCATCGGCGCGTTCCTGCAACTTGCGACGGAGCTTCTCTTGGTCTTCGATCTGCTTCTTCTCGCGACGGCGACGGTCACGTTCGAGCAATTCTCGAAGGGTACTGGCATCCAAAGAATCTGCCAGTTCATTCACACGTCGCTTAGAATAATAGAGATCGTCCCCGGAGGTCGCTCGAGTCGGGTGTCGATCACTGTCTGGTCGCGCAGCAGCTGTCGTTGTGCTTCGTGTAGTGGGCAACCGAGGCATCTCGACATACCGGACCACCGGGCGGGGGGTCAATGCCGCAAACGCGTTGACCTTGTAAATGAAGGGGTCGGAGGCGTCTGAAAGCGAGGAAGCCGCCGAGTCCCGAATAGATAGGCTGATATCGGACATGTAGCGATCAGCGCGTCGACCGTTGGCTTTGCCTCGCCGATGTTCCACCCCATAGTCGCTGCCCACGCGTTGAGTCGATCGGCGTGGAATATCGATGGGGGTCGACGACAACAGCTTAATCTCACGCTCACGGAGGATCTCATCCGTCTGTCGCTTGCTTTTGCGAAGCTTGTTTGGGCCATTTTGATTCTGTTTCTTCAAGAGCGATCCTGTCCGCGACATCGGTCGCGGGAAGGACTGGTCTGGTCCGGCGCGGTCATGATCTATTTCAGACAAGCGGCGGTGATCGATAGAGGAAAGGGGACGCTGCGACGAGGTTGTCTGGCCATTTGGTGTCTGGTTATCGGAGCCATCGCCGCTTCGCGACCAGCGTTTGCTGTGGCGTCTTGAGGCCCGGCGGGAAGGTTTGCGGCCCAGGGTTGGTTCGGCGACGGGAGCGGGCGACTCGTGCTCGTCCAGGGCGTGCTGCAACGTGTTGGCCTCGTCAGCGCTCACCTGAATGGTGTGGCGCTTATTCTTGCGACCGAACGGCCAAATCGCCATGACGCGAAGTGGTGCAGCTCGCGGCCGCAGGGCGAACTAAAGATCGCAGTCGGGGGATCGATGTTGGTCGGAGAGATCGTGTAGGAGGGCGACAGGATTCATCGAGGACACGAGCGAGGGAGCAGAGCGGGCCCGGGGCGATTTAGTGAAGTGTGAGAGGTGCAGACTGAATAGGTTGGCAGAGCAGCAGATGCAGAGCCACTGGCGTCATCGGTGGGTTCAAGCTGAGGTGGGAGCGAGAGAAAAGGGCGAAAAAAGCAGCGATCCTAGACGGTGTGTCTGGGGCCTCTGGGCGAAGGGAGGGACGAGGAGCAGCACTAGTTGGGCGATGGGAGTCTGTACTACTTGGGAGAGCGACACTAGCGCGGTTCGATAGAAGAAGGTTTCGAGTATCGAGATGAAGAGGAAGGGCGACAAAACAATGAAAGGAAGGGAAGTACGGTGGAGTGGCAGCCAAACAAACTCACTACCAAGTTGGGTAGGATTGGTGGCAAAGGGGAAAAAGAGGGAGAGGCAAAGAGAGAAAAGGTGAAGAGAACTGCCCAGTCAAATGACAAGATGTTCACACTGATGTGATCGGATTTGCTCGAGAATGAAAAGTGAAAAGTGAATCAATTTATTACTATTTATTATTTGACTCCATCGAAGGGCCAGACCGTCTCGGTGTTTTGGCTATCCCCTAAAAATAAACCCACTTGGGCTCATTCTTCCTGGCCATCAATCAGCAAACCACAGCTCACACAAAATCCACTGACAATGTAATACTCGTCGCCCAGGCCAGAGTGCAACTACACATCAGATTCAACTGTCACACGGGTACCTGGTACCTGCTGGCCCTATGCAACGGCAATCCTTCGATACACCTCTCCTGCGGCCTGCCCAAGTCAACTCTTCCTATCAATTGGGGCCGACCAGGGTATGCTCCGGGAACGCGGCTTGCTCAAGAGAGACAAAAGTAAGTTTTCCAAAGAACCATATGACCGACACAAAAGCCATTATTAATGCGCCAAAGCATCACCGCCAACATGACGGAAGGAGATTGACGGAGTCCTGTCTTCAAGACCCCATCACTCTCGTGGGGGATATCCACTTCGGCACACATCCAGCGACCATTTAGACCTCATGCAAAAACTGAGGACACTGGGACAGACCGCATCACCGCAAAGAGGGAAAAAGAATTGAACGGCGCCATGATCCATCGGATGCACCTCCGATCAACCGGGGCCGATCCGATCGCAAAAGCATCTGCAAGCTCTGAGCTCCGACTCCTAGGCCTGCAACTATCCAAGACCTGCACGTTCGTCCTCGGACCGCTCCTTTCACCTGTGCATCTATCTCTCAGTTGGTCGAGTGCGGTTCGCCTTTTTCCCCTTCTTCAGTATTGAAGATTGTTTCTCAAGCGAGTCACGCCCCATGAAAAGTGGACAGTATTGGATCTCGTGCCATGCGCGCGTGCCCTCTGTGACGGCCAAGGCCACACCGTTGGGCGCCCAGTGGAGCCCTGGCCCCCTTCAGGCTTCCACCGCCAGTCCAGAAGCCCGCAATCCGTGGGTTGACTCGGTTGACACGCGGGAATGGAGTTGATCTTACGCATTCCCCAATCAACTGCTAATAACTGCCATGGGCGAGCGTGCCTGTCTTTACCCGCCGAGACGGTTCAGAGCGGGAGTCTGTACGGAGTACCGTGGGACAACAGGGCCGTCATGGGCTAGGCTAATTAACGCTTCGAAGGTACTGTATCTTTGGGTATCTCCCTGGGTATTCATTCTCTATGCCATGCTGCGGTTGGGGATCTTTTAAGTCTTTTTGCCCCAAGTTTGGGGCCAGAAATCGAAATCTCCATCTGCAGGCACTGATCTGACTACTGCACACTCAGAGCCAGCGTCCCGCTGGGATGCTGCAGGGACGGAGGTAACCATCTCGCGACTGAAAGGCCAGTTGTTGCCAAGTGGAGCCGATCAGCGAGAATTGGCCACTTTTGTCAAAATGGGCGGGCTAGTGACGATGGTGAGTTGGTGGGTGGTCTGTGGGCACGAATCCCCTCCACATCTTCAGTCCCGTGACTCCCGCCGTCGTCTTTCTTCGTCACTATTGACTGGCCGTACGCAGTACTGTAGATCGTAGCGCCGGTGAGATCGACAAAACCTTCCATGTATATTGTACACACACTGAAGTTTTCGTGGATCATGGATGGAGGGCACTAAGGGAGATATGGTAACCCGGCCAAGACGAAAACAACAGAAGGCACAATCTCAATCTCCCGTAGCTACGAGCGGCAAAGCTTTCCCGTGGCTGAGGAGGCGCGAGGTGTTCTTGCCGCCACCAAACTGAATTTAAGTAGCTTTAACGGAGTATGGGAGAAATGCATAGATTGCACTAGAAAGCGATTGGCCTGGCTGTCGGCAATTCCACATGCTGGCGCGCTTCGGGGTAAATTGACTCAATCAAACTGTCTCCTAAGAGCGTTCGCACTCCGTGAAAAACACTCCGGACTTACGGAGTACATTGACAACTATTGTAGCCAACAATAAATGTACACTGCCACAATTGTTACCCCGATCAGGCTCCTAAGGCGCTCCCACTTCCCATCCGAGTGTTGTACAGTACTACAGTCAAACCGAGACATTCGGTAGCTAGCACCAGTGAATCTGGAGACTCATTGGTAGGGTTTCTCATCCTTCTTAGCAGAACATGTTTCCAACCCCCAAAATCCTGTTGTTCCTCTTCCTGCCCCCACGTCTGCTGCTCAATTCACAATGGATCCTGAGTATCAAGCGAATCGACTGGAGACCTTGGTTTTCGAGACATCTTTCAAACTCCCATTAGAACCTCCCCCTGCCGAAATACCCGATGAACCCTCGTCGCCTAACCCATTCGGACACTAGCTTTAATAGCGCGGGGACTGGCTGACCGTTTACTCTACTAGGCTATCTCAATTAAGCTATCTTATCAAGCCGCGGGGAACGGGGATTGCCTGACTCGAAGGTGCATTACATATGTAGACGTGGACAAACGGGCCGTCCTGATCGACAATCCGATGCAGCTTCCCGTTTCCAGATCGTTAGTCCTCGCTGTGTGTGAGCAAGGGTCACGGCAATTAAGCCACAGGGCGCTTGCCACGATGGTCGGCACATGTGGGAAGCCGGGCTGGTCGCATAACTGGATGGCCAAGAATTGGCGGTCATGTCCAATTGTCAGTCCGATGGATTTTTGAGTCGTGCCAGCAACCTTGAAAAGATGGGATCCAGAAACAAAGCTGTAGGGATGAGGCTCATCATGGATTGGAGAAAGATAGCGAAATATAACCGATCCATGCCTGTCATGGAGCCGTCCCGCCCTCGGCCCTCTATCGTGAACGCAAACGCCTTGAAGTATGCAATCCCACCCGTGATACCAAGCGAAACATTCGAACGAGTAAGCCCGATCGCGCAACAAGGAAGCAGAGCAAAGTACGGAGACCGACCTCTATCCATTCGGAGGCCTCTAGCAAGCACTGGTTTATCATCCACGATTGGTCTCCGCCTATATCGGCGAACAATGGATATTTCCCAAGAGTGATGACCAGACCGTCAAGGTAGGTCATCCGAACGCTTCCTCTTGACGGGATATAGGAGACCCAGGGTTGTCCACTCTACCCATCGAGACTCGCTGTCCATTTCGTAAGCTCAAGTACGCCGTTGCCCTGAACCAAATGAGATCGAGGTACGCAGGTATGTCCCGGTTTCCCTATTCCGCCTGCTAGACACAACCATCACTCTTTGTTGAAACGTTTCCGCAGCCGATTTGGCTCCCGCTCCAAGACAGAATATCGGCGGCTCCCGCGCCCGCTGAGCAGCCTCTTGAGCGACCACGACCGGCGGACTTGAGGTTCGGAGTCGACGGGTACATCGAGGGCGGCGGGTGAGTGGGAGCGGGGCAGAGTCGACGTGGTGAGTGGTTGGGCATCCATTATGCTTATGTAGTGCGGTGAGGCAGGATGTCTTGAATCGGGGGTTTCTTTCAGAGGAATGAAGGACAGCGGGTTCTGCTGCACGGCGGACAGTTGATGTATGGCGGATGATAGGGCAGGTTTGAAGGATGGGTCTTGAGGTGTTCCGAGGATAGAATGGTGGTCTTCGGGCGGGAGTTATATTAACCCTACTGAGAATCTGGCTGAGATATACGAGGTAGACTGGCTAGCTGAGATTCCAATGTCACTTTTCATGTAATTCTCAGAGATGTTGGATCAGGAACCGGGGAGCGGGGTTGATGTGGTGGGGCTCATGAGGGCCATTCAGCATTCATCGAGTCGATCGGGGCTTTCATTTTAGTAGATTCCACCCTTCCTTCCAGAACTATTTAAGAAAGCCGCGGTTACTCAAGGTCTTGGGTGCATCTCGGTCAGGTGCTTCGGGGGCTGTCAGCGGAATCCCGGTCTCTAGTTGTGTCCTTCGTAGCTCGTAGAGGCCTGGGGGAGGTATACGAAGTGCCACAGAGATCAAATGGCTAGCTGGAGGGACATGTCAATACAATCAACCTATAAACTCCAAAATAGATACCCTATAATTTGGCCCCTACTTTAGATGTGGAATCAGTTTGTGGATAGGTTCGGGTTAGAACTGGCGTGACGGCATGGTAGAAAAACTCATCGGACAATAACTGTCTGTCAGGATTTTGATAAGGCCTTGTGCACCTTCTCTTTAAACGTTCTCAACCCTCGCACTACTCTTAGTCTCCTTTTCATCCTCCTCTGGGACGCAACCTGTTCTTCAGCTGTAATCTCCTCTTTATCTTGCTCCTCACATTCGTATCGTCGATTCACCCGTGAGGTTAGAGGCCTCCCAGCACCGAGTAGGTCCCAATCTCCCCAGCGGCTCCTTCTCCCCTGATATATCGCCAACCCACTCAGGAATTTCGTCCAAGGACTCGAGCGTACCCTTATTTTGACCAACAGTCAAAGGCAGCTTGTCGGCAATAGCGGCGCCAATTCTCATCATGGCAAACGAGTCCAGGTGTGCAATCCAGCGAGGCGTCCAGGTTGTGTAGATAGCAAGCGGGATAAGTATCAAAATGTACAGTCCAAAAAGAAGTGAAACAAAGTCCAAGCCCCCTCTGGATATGAGGGAATTTGAGTATCCGCGCCAAGGTCGTAATTCACTGTCAGTGATTTCGCTGCTAGACTGGCGCTATTTTGCATCCATGCTTTGGTTGCCAGGAACGCGGCAACGTTGAAGGCATTTCTGACTCGTTCTTGGTCGTAGTTGAAATTTGAGATCCACTTGGCGATTTTTATGTTGACGTCAGTGCCGTTCACGCCTCCGTTTGTGTTGCTGATGCAATAATCGATGCCAATTCTATTCTCATATGCGCCGTTGACTCCGGCGAGAAGATTCGACACGGGAGTCAGGTCGACACAAGACCCTGCATAGGCAGGAACTTGCTCCACGGGTACATTGAAATCAATGACGGAAGCATACGCTTGGGGTGTGCCTGGCGACTTTGAATAAAAGATGCGTCCCCGAATAGCGCCTTGGCTATCGTCAGTAGAGGACCTTTGTTTGCAACCATTTCAAGTGACAGAGTTTGATCGATCGAGATGTTGAGATCGCGCTGCTTGTCTCCAATCTTTTGTTCCGCACTCCGTTGAAACTGTGGTCAGCTTGCTTCAAGATAAGAAGGAAGCATATCAGAGGCTAGGAGGCTAACTCGCCGTTGATAGTCTCTCGTTCACACTGTTTTCCGCAAAGACTATTGGGATCGTTTTCCAGCAAGGGCCCAGCAACTCCGCCATTCAGATAATTCGGTAGCTCAAAGTAGCCAGCAGTTGTGTCCAGCGTCACTTTAGAAAGGACAATGTTTTGCTGGTTCGTGTTCGCAGCGTTCATGTTGTATTGAATCAAAGTCATATTCAAGAAAAGCTCTTCTGTGAAGTCTTGTCGGTCCCGCGTCGATTTCCATGGTGACTTGGTTATGTTCCCGGGCATACACGCCTGCAATCCCCATCTATAGTTCAGGCCGTTGGCGTCGGTAGTGATATTCGCATAGTCGACATAGAAGGCACCATCAATCTTATCGCATTCGGTGGGGAATTTTACCCCCTAGGACGAGGGCTTCCTGACTATCATCCTGGACTTACAAAATACCTCATTCCAAACTTTCGATTGTGGGTAACAGTATCAGGATAACAAGATAATATCCGAAGGTCCAGGAAGGAAATCAGTTGAGATAAGTTGGCGACAGTGAGGAAAAAGAGCTAATTTAAATAGAGATAAAAAAATGTTTCCTGTACTCCAGGTATCGTTTCTTAGCGTTTCTCAAAAAGTAAAGTGTGTCGTGCAAGTAGCCTCAGCCCAGATATTGCTCACTCCAATTACCCACCGGATCAAATCTTCTTCCACTAAGTTACCGGGCAAGCATGCGGTTGAAGCTGTGTGTTTGGCAGGTGCCGGCAAGACAACAGGTGAGGATGCGCTGCCCACCAGCTTATGGCATAAGCTGGTCCAAGATCTCATCGGCCCAACAAACCCTCACCGTACCATCCGATGCAAAAATCCAAATCGGCCATAATCCCACACACTTCTAGCAAAACGCCACATTAGATCTGCGCAACGCAAGCGATTGAGACTACGAGGTAGCTACACCCTCGCTAACATCCTCGAGACAGTGGTAGCGAAGCGCACCAGGTGTCCATTTCTGGACCATCCTGGGGTTTGCAATTGTTGTAGCGAACGACAAGCTCCATCCTTTCATGCTGTCGACGAAATTGTAGATCGGCGATGATTGGACAAGGTACCGGAGTTATCGAATTTAGCCTGCAGGAGACGGCCGTGCCTTGGCCCAAAGAGCGAGATGACGAGAACTGGGAAGAGTGAGGTATTTTTGAATTCTGGCTGTCCCAGACGGCAGGAGAGGGCGGTTGCAATAGAGGCTAGCTCAGCATGGAGTATCTCATCTTCTTTAGCGTTCGCACCAGTAAGAGTCAAAAGTTTGACGTGAGGACGAGTGGCCTTCGGATTCTTGAAGTCGTCAAGCCACTGACAAATAAAATCCGGGTTCCATCTCAGAAAATCCTGAGCCTTTGGATGTCCGAGTGTATAGCTGGACAACATTCCTGTTGGATGCGGGTAGAAAGAGTCCGCGTCATTAATAGACTATGTTAGCCACTAGACTTGTTAACTAAGCGTAGAACGAGACTCGCTTTATTTCATCCCAGTGCGAAGAGTATTTCATCTCAGTGCGAAGGGCCCCGTAATGAAAATGTCATCCCTCCCTCTGCCTCTCGTAATTTGACTCGAAGACCTCAAGATAGTCTAGAACTTGACGACCTCTCAGCCACATCTGGGTCCCTTTTGAATACTTATCTGTGACTTCATTGAAAAGGTCTTTGAACTTGGTGATGCACTCAAGCTCGTTCTTGGAAATTGTTTTCTTGTCAAGTCTGTATGTTCTCTGCTCTTCCTGGGGGAGTAGCTGGAAGAGACCAGCCTCAGAATCCGTAAATGTGGGATCCACTGGATCGATGGATAGAATGGACACTTGGAATTGAGCGAGCTCAGTGTGCGTGTGGGGAGGCTTGGACCGAGACTTAAGCTCTTGGATGATGTCAAGCGCGGCTTGCTTGAGAGCTGGAGGTGGATGATGAAAGAGGCAGGTGTAACTTCGTAGTAGTGAAAGTATCACGGCGGGAGTATAGTTTCCCTTACAAATCAGGCACCAGCATAAGGTATCACTCTTTTTTCCGCTGAGTTTTGCTAACCTTATATAAGGCGCTGTCTACCTACGCCTACGCCTACGCACAGGAAGCAGTCAGGAAGCAATTGATATCATCATATCCTAGCGATCTCCAAGGAAGAAGGAGACAGGAAGGGCCGAGGCATCTTATAGGCCAGCAAGACCTGCCAAACATGAGCCTACGAAAGGGAAATCTCCATCTCTAATACCTTTACTCTGCCTTTCCCCGGTTGGATCATCGAATGGCGAAAAGCAGCATGGAGTATTTAGTAACGCACAGGAGGGCGCTAACCGGAACGGGTACGCTAGACCCATTACCATTACAAAGTAGCAGTAACTAGTTAGTAGTACTGTACTGTGTAGAGGGGCATCTTCAGCAGAATAGGGTCCATTTTAATCTCTCCATAAAAGTCAATGTGCCTCTGTCGTGCCGGAGCTCCGTGTCTGCGTCTCCAACGATACCGCACATGAACGGCATCCACCCGGGCATGTCAAGTCTCAAGTCACGACGATCGGAATAACCTCGCCCCTCTTCCTCGCCCACCGCCTTTCCAATGACCCCACTAAGACTAAACGCAATCAGGAGACAATCCTTCTTCTCCGAGGCGTTTCTTCTTTTCTTTTCCCCTCAAGCTCTTTTTCCTTCTCTTTATCACATCTCTTTTCCATATCTCCTTCGCTGCCCCCAATCCCAGTATTGTCAGCGGCTCTGTTCTCTATCCCCCCCTCCATCTCTCTCCGCATCCAGTGTTTACTTCTTGGGTCCATACCCCGCCCCCTCTATCAATCCCAAAAATGGCCGACCACCACGACGACGATCTCGCCGCCTCGAAGACCGAGGGCTTCAAGGTTGGCGAGAAGAAGACTCTGCAGGAGTACCAGGAACTCGGTCGGTCATGCACTCTCCAATTCCAATTCGCCCTAAGCGATCAGTCCTCCCCTCCCACCCATTGTTTATCTCCATGTAGCACGCCCTGAACTCCTCACTAACCATTCTTCTTCTACACACAGACAAGGACGATGAAGCCATGAACCGCTGGAAGGCCTCCCTGGGCCTGAACTCCGGTGAACCCATCGGCCTGCCCAACGACCCCAAGTGCGTCATCAAGTCTCTGGCCATGGTCACCGAGGGCCGCGCCGACGTCGTGATCGACCTGTCTTCCCCCGGCGCCGTCGACAGCCTCAAGAACAAGCCCTTCACCATTAAGGAGGGTGCCAAGTTTCACATCAAGGTCGTCTTCCAGGTCAACCACGATGTGCTCAGTGGCCTTAAGTACATCCAGGTGGTCAAGCGCAAGGGTATCCGCGTCAGCAAGGACCAGGAAATGCTCGGCAGCTATGCACCCAACACCACCCACAAACCTTCCTACACCAAGGAGTGTAAGTATTTCAAGATGCGCTTGGACATATAGTGACGAATCTTTTGCTAATTGGTTTGTTTTTCAGTCGCCGAGGAGGAGGCTCCCTCCGGCATGCTTGCCCGTGGTCACTACAATGCCGTCTCCAAGTTCGTCGATGACGATGAACACACCCACCTGCTGTTCGAGTGGTCGTTTGATATTGCCAAGGACTGGTAAATCACCCATGATTTGCACCATCTCTTGGAATGTTAAACTGCGTTGAGTTCTTGAGCGGCCCCTTGTTTTTTTTTCCAAGCGTGACGAATTTCCTTGTCTCCAAAAGCCTGGTAGAGATGGCCCGGCTCTACGGGCTTTGTCGTTGATACTGCACAGTTGTTTAAAGTTCATATTACTCTGATCTCTCTCAGGGTGTCGGGCTGGAATATTCTTCCTGTTATGCGTTTGTTTTTATTTCTGCGGATATGGCATGTCTGCCTCAAAACATGTCCCAATGCCATGTTGCTACTTCGAATATGGAATCGGAAAATCTCCATTCACATGTGTCGGTGCAGTCATTCGAAATTTCTATTCCCCCAAACTCCTGTACAATGTAAAACCCATATGTGACAACCTTAGAAGAGGAAATAAACGGACTAGGATAATAAAAACCAACCCAGGGGTATCACAAGAAATAGTCAATCACTGGCTGAGGGTCCCGGCTCTGCTGTGCCTGCTGCTCATTGCGATGGACGTCATTCTCCGGAGCAGCGTCAAAGATATTGAAGAAGCGCTCCATGTTATCGCCCACCTCGAGCACACTAGCCAAATTACCGCAGCGGTAGCAATAATTAGGAGCACTCCAAACTGTGCTCAGACGATCATCAAAGAGGACTTGGTACCCTTCATTACAAAGCTGATGGGCCCGCAGGATATGCGACATGTTGTTGACCTCCAGGAATTTCCGGACGACCTGTGCGCCGAAGGTATACCCGGCTCCTCGAGGAGACAAAGAAAATTCGTCTCGCTCGGGGTCCGGATCAGACCAAACCAGATCAGCCATTGGCCCTTCATGAGGGATCTCACGGAACCGATCGATGATCTTAATCTGGTCAATGGAGTGAATGGAGGGGGATAGTCCGCCGTGTACGCAGAATATCTCATCGTTGATCACGACGCTCAGCGTCAGGTAATCGAACATATCGGTAAAATAGTGCCAGACATTAGCATTGCCGTACTTTCGAGCGCACTCTGTGTAAAAGCCGTATGACTGGGTGACGCCACGCGATTCGTGGTTGCCGCGGATGAGGTGTACTCGGTCCGGGTATCGGAGTTTCAGGCAGACAAGAAGGGATATGGTCTCGACACTAAAGAGACCGCGATCCACGTAGTCGCCTACACAAGCGTTTGGTTAGTCCGGTCGTTGAAACAATCCCTCGCACCAAAGGTTTCGTGAGCGGGTGGGATGCGGGGACATAACAACTAACCAAGGAAAAGGTAATTTGTATCCGGGCAGAATCCGCCAATTCGGAATATCTCGAGCAAATCAAAAAATTGCCCGTGGATATCTCCCACAACGGTGACCGGGGCCTTGATATGAACCACATTGCTCTCCTTCATCAACAACTCCTTCGTCTTGGCGCAGATAGCCTCGATGACTGATTCGGCAAGCAATTCTTTTCGGTAAAGTCGTGCAATGCACTCGTCCAGGTCGATACTGGCTAAAATGGAGTTAGCACATATAACCTTGGCGCGGGTTTTGGTTGATCTCATGCCGAGTACTTACTAGGTAGACCGGGCATTATGGCGATGTGATATGCACAAATGAAGCAAACAGCACAACAAACGGTCAAACGACCGGGGCTTGGGCCGTGGGATTAGAGTAGCCAATCCAAGCGGACCACTGCCAGAACGAAGAAGCAGAGACGAGGTAATCGGGCTGTTGCTCTGCCGGGCCGAAAGGAGGGGAGCCGTAGCAGAGATGCAAGATGGCAGTTGGAAGAGATTAACGAGAGATAGGTGTGAGAGGATGGTGGACAGTAGGCATCATGACCACAAAATAGTTTCACCACTGCAAGAATCGCATCTCGTCTGCGCAGATTGGCCAAGTCGTTGACGAGTTCGCAGTCCTTCGAGCTGATCGTCTGGCGAATTCTGCCGTGTCGGACCGCCTTTCCTGTTTGTCATATTGGCAATTGCTGGTAGTTACCTTGCACGTGATCGGTTTCCTATATAGTTCCCATCTCACGGCCATGAGTTATGAAAGGGATGGAAAGAGCCAAAAAAGTGGAACGAGGGAGTTCTCTGATATACAGATAGAATAATGAGCGCCTAATACTCAATGGGTACCTTGGTGGATATAGATTAAGTCCGCAGATTCAATGAAGGAGGTTATTCATGGAGGAGATATATATTTCTGCTGATCCAGTAGCCATGATATGGTTCTAATTCGTCCTTTCCAGTAATATATGGATCCTAACGAGACCGCTTCTATGCATTAAAATTGGAAAGCAACACAAGCTCCGAAAGCACTTCAAACAGCCTAACCAAGCAGCTGCTGAGCCTCCTTATGCACAGCTTCAGTCTCGGAGTCTGTTTCCTCTTCCGAGTCCTCCTCCTCGTCCTCGTCCTCTTCTTCCGAATCCTCGTCAGAATCTTCTTCAGAATCCGTCTCTTCCTCGGAGTCAGTCTCGCCTTCCGTCTCGGTTTCGGATTCTGTCTCCTCTTCCTCCTCATCGAGCCACTGGTCCAGAGTCTTCTTGCCAGATGCGCCTCCAGCCGCGGGAGCACCATTTCTCCGTGGTGGGACAATGCTCTCATGTTCACGAAGCGCCTTGTCTAGTCGAGCACCGGCAGTCATTGAGCTGTTTAGGGTTGTTGCCTCCGACTTGGCATCTTCGGTTCTCAGGCTAGCATTGGGTTCTTGGCCCGGCTCAACCCAGTCGGGAAGATTGGCATAGCCTCGGATGCCATGGTAGCCCGCGTCTTGGCCAACAACAAGTGTGGCGGTTCCGATGAGAAGATCCTTGCGGGTTTCTGAGGGGCTCGGGGCATGCGGAACGGGCTTCGGAGCTAGGAGTAGCAAGTTGGCTAGCTGCGTTGATGACGGGGTGGCAAGAAGTGCCTTGTACAGTCGGGCGCGGTCGCGGAGATCATACGAGGTGTCGTAGCGCGCAAGGAGCAGAATATACCTCCAAAGAAGAGTGATGCGGTCTTCGCTCTCCTCCTTGGCGTCCTCGGGTTGTTGAGGCTCGTCCGAGATCTTGTCCTCTTCATTTTGTTCCTCCGTCCACTCATTGTGGATTGCTTGTCCGAGATTGGCTGCAGTCTCCGGCTTCGAGGAGAGAGGCTCTCCTGATGTCGGAGGGCTAGTCTGTAGGAGATGGTGGAGGTACACTTTGGCCCCAAGGAGCACGATCTGCTGCTTGACAATCTCGGTCTCGTCGGCGAATCCCTGGATCAGGATGCGGAGCACATCAGGTGCAATGTTATGGCCCGGGTCTGCGCCTGCAAATTCTCCCACCAACCAGATAATAGTAGCCCGAGCATCAGGATTCGTCGTTGTGCCAAGATGCGTGACAAGTCTAATGACAGTCTGTTTATGTGAGGGGGGGTCTTGTTGGATCAGGTGGCGGATCACGGTCAGAGACTCAGAGACCAGGTTACCGTCCAAACTAGAGATCTGGTTGAGAAGAATGTGCAGACACATATCGGCAGTGGTGGTGTCTGCTTGTGCACAACGGCCAATGGCTCGCACGCTCTCTCGAACGAGCTCTGGGTCTGTGCCTTTTGAGAAATGCTCCAGTTCGCTTATAATGACACTCTTCCAATGCTTTCCGCAATGTGGGAAGACGATAGTCAATATTTCCAATTTCAAACGCCAGATATGCGGTGGGTCATTCGCGTGGACCAAGAAGCGGGCGATATACTTGGTAAATGGCTTGGGGTCTTTCAAGGCAACCTTCACAATATTATAAAGAGCAATGAGTTGCATGTCTTGCGGGCTTCTGAGAAGTGCCACCAGGGGACCGACAGCCGATTCGAGATATTCAGACGGTGCAAGATAAAAGAAACAACGAACGACGCTCACAATGACGGCTGAGTTGCGATTTTGCAGCAGGAGCTTGCATGCCCGTAGAAGAAGCTCAAGGTCAGGGTCAAGAATCTGGACTTCGTATTCCGGAATATCCCCGTTGTCGTTCTGATCTTGCTCCTCGTCGTCGTAAAATGATTTTGTAGTGACGGCCTGTTTGATCCTTTGAGTCCGGCGGGGGAAGCATTTTCGCGCGTAGACGGTCAAGAGACGCAGCGTCGCAAGTTGACCCCATTCATCCATGTCCACAAGTTTCTTGACCAAGCCGCGGTAGTGCTTATGAATCAAGTCAGTTTGGTCAGGGCAGACCTCCAGAAACGCCGAGACCGCGGGGCCAACGACAAAGTACTGGGGGTCCCCTAGAAGAGTGGAGATATATCCCGTCAACTGCGGGAGCGTGTTCGGATCCAAACGGTAGCACTTGGGAATAGCCAATGCCGCTGCCTTGCGTACATGCGGACTCATGTCGCCGCATCCTCGCTTGATGGCTAGTGAGACAATCTGGCTAATGACCGGAACTCGAATACCCGACATAGTCCGCAAAGCCATTGTTCGGACTTGTGGGTTCTGGTCCGTCAGGGACTTCTGGATCGCGTTGATCGATAGCAACGCCAGGTCAGGTTCGGCCTCGGCATGGTGAACCAGGTAAATGTAAACCAATTTTTTGACCTCGAGGTTGGCAGTGGCCGCATTCTTGACGACAGCGGAGAAGAACGGGAGAGAAGGTTCGGAGCGATACATCAACTGAGTGCACCATGAAGGTTGTTGAGTTAGCCAGTAGATCCGCCATTTAGGTATCGCTCAATCCCGATCATCACCATACCGAAATAACCCTCCGCATCCCATCCAGCACCTCCCGCTCATGGCGACTGTCCAGGAGCTTCTTGATATGAGGCACACTATATGTGCGTGAATTATAGTCGATATTCGAGCTGCGATTGCTTGCGGCGGATTGGGCGGCCTCCAGGGTGAGCTCTCGAGCTATGCGCAACGCACAGTGACGTGCCACAGTCAATTTCTCAGTTCGACGAGGGGCATTTAGGATCGTAACGCGCTAGACTCACCTGTTTCCAGCATCGAGGATATTCTGGAAATAGTCTCCATTCTGCACCCAGCTTCTAGAAGCTCTAGTCCCAGTAACGCGAGAATTGGCTAAGTGAGGTTGGGGAAGAGAGGTGGGGGAGTGGAAGGCGGAGGAGAGCATGACCTCCGCGGCACGCAGAATGAATTCAGTTCTCTCCGATCAACTTCAGTCTTCAAGTCACTCGTTTCACGCTCTTAAGGGCGTTGATGGCTGCAGACACCAGCAAGCCATGAACTCACGCTGGGAGGATCACTGTTTTCGAGATAGGTGATCGCGCGTGCCACTTGCAGATTTCACCGAATTGCCGCACCTGATACGTCACGTCATGGGCTTGACGCGAGCCGTCGCTTCTACTGGCTTGGTAACCGATCTACTGCAGCATCTCCTCGACGCGGGCGCGGAAACTCACTTGGTGGTCTGTTGTACGAGAACTGAGTTTCTTCTACAACTATCCTGGGCTATACGAACACAACATGCTGATCCGGATTCTGCATCCCGGCATGATCTACTCACGAAAACCATTGGACTACTAGCGAACTCCAGCAAAATCCAACTGGCATTTTGTCCTTCTCTGGAGAGTCTTCGGGCATATCTTGCAGTTCTCAGATCGGCCGATGCGAATCAATATGAAAGCGAACTTGGAAAGCGCCGAAATGGTCCGATGCTTGTCATTCAAGACATGGTAGCGTTGCATGTCGGTACTACCGAGTTCTCTGCGCAGGGGCTATCAAGGACATTTGCTGCTTCCGCCGAGTCTGCTTCGCGAGCCAACATGGATCTACTCCTATGCGAATGTACGAATGCTGTGGACACTACGAGCGCCGACTCGGGAAGCAGCTTATGGGACACACAAGTCCCTTTACTGAACGGTTCAGTCCGCATACGCGGCGAGGAAGGGAACTGGGGTGGACGCGGTGTGTCTATAAAGCAAGTTGCCCAGCGCTGGTTTGACTTCGATGAGATGAAGGAAGCATGAAGGTGGCATGGTATAGATCGATGCTGGCGAAAATATAAGGCAAAGCTGCACGCGTGATGAAACTCCACTGAAGTAACGAAACCAAAATGAATCTGCGCTGTCCGGGTATCCTGGTTCCGACCGCTGAAACTCCTGATCCATATGTAAAAGCCATGAAAAGTAGAGATTCACAACGACTTCTCCATCTCGGTGATGTAGAGCTTGATGTGGGACTCCAGTTTGAGATACTGGTCGTGTGCCGCTTGAATCTCGCTCTCAATGTTCTCCTTGAGATCCACCATCTAGACAAGATATTAGTATGCGAGTCATGTCTTTCAATCGATTGAGAAACTCACCTTCTTCTCTGTCTGCTCGATCCGAATCCGTCGACGTTCCATATCCCGTTGCTTCTCTGCGCGCTCTTCTCGAAGCTGTTTTTGCACAGCTCGGAGCTCCTCCATCCGAATCTGCGCTGCCTCTGCTTTTTCCTGTGCCGTCTTGCGCAGCACTTCAATGCGTTGCTGCCACCGTTCCAATTGTCGTTGCAGTAACTTTTCTGTCTGCTCGACTTCTCGTACGGTATTTCCCTTATCTGAGATAGCATCCTTGTTGCGCGCCGCACGGGCTTCCTCTTCTTCCTCCTTCTGCAGCTCGGTGGAAATATCTTCTAGCAGCTTAACGCACGCCTGCACATCATTCGAAACAACGGTGAATGTGTCTGAAGATGTTTGAAGGGCCCGAGCGCGCCGTTCCATAGCGTCAATCTGTGCTTTCTCGCGCATCAAATTTTCGGCCAACTCGGTTAGAGAAGATTGCAGGGTGGCGGGCGATTCGAGCACGTATGGTCGTAGCTTTTCTGCTTCTTGCCGACTCCGCACCGTCCTCTCAGTCTTCTCCTCCAACTGTTGCTGCCGCCGCGCCCTTTCGCCCTTGACCCGATCGAGTGTCTCGGCTACCCGGGACTGCTCTGCCCCCAATTCCCGGAGCCGCGCCTTGAGTGCATCGTTCCTCGCCACTTTCTCGCGGACTTGAATCTCGTTGGCTTGTTGGTTTCGACGCATCTCAGCCAAGCGCTGTTCCATTTCCTGGTTTTCCGCCATGAGTTGATCGATTCGTGCTTTCGTTTTCTCGGTCTTGTTGAAATGTTCGTCGATCACCGGGGTTTGGGACTCGCGGAAACGGACGAAGTTGATGAGGTAAGAGAAGATTTTCACAAGTCGGTCGTGAGTTGGTCTTGTCAAATCGGTGAAGGTGAAGTCATTAACTCCACACTAGCGAGAGACACACACTGTCAGTAATAGCCTTGATTTGTTCGTAAGGGATTGACCGTTTACCTCCGCCAGTAATGTCCGAATGCTCATAAAGAATCCCATGAGGTTGCGCGTATCATTGGGAATGATATCAGGGTAGTCGCCGCAGAGATCCTCGGCGGCTGCGTGCATTGCCGGTTCTACCGTCTCGCGCGTTATGTTCATAAGAAGCTCTGCGAACCATTCGAACACCATCTGAATTTGCTGAGCGTTGGGTTTCAGCAGATCGGCCGCGGTGAAGGGTATTCCAATGTCGTTGATACACCCTGCAATCTCCTTATCAGGCTATTATAACACTGTCAGTAATGACTCAAGTACCCGAATGTCCCACTCAGCGTCGAGATCAAGTGCCATACTCACCAGGCGCATCAATGCGTCATTGTCGTCTTCCTTCTTGCGGGTTCGATTATGGTGCTGTTGGGAGCCAGCCATGCTCATCCGATTATTGTACGCCATGATGGCACAAGGCAGCTCCGTTTAATACCCTTTGGGCACCGAAAAGACCGATCAGGGGCAAGGGAAGTGTTGAGGTCGAACGTTGTTATGGTTTGCGACCGATTGTTTACTTTGGAGACAAGCCCGCACAGCCGACCGCATTAGGCTAGCGCAACGCTGAGGGGCACGAAACAAACAGGACAAACACGAACCCATCGCCCAAAGAAATCGTGACTCTTCCACGACTCGAGTCAATAATCCATAGCTCCGCGCGACATCATGGCGACGACTACAGAGGCAGCGGCTGCGGTCGGCTCGAAGCCATTTGAGTGAGTTTTTCATCCGTGTAATTTTGAGGCATTTCGCTTACTCTATCGCCCTCAGCATCGTTGCGACGTATAATGAGCTCCTCCGGTCCGACCCCGACATTACCATGCCTATTGCTGCTATTGAGGCCCTCGTGCATGTCCTCACACACTCCCCTTCCTCGACAATTTCCGAAACCCTAGACCTTCTAGAAAAGTCCACCGCCCACCTGAAGCGGTCGATTCCCAACCCCATCGGTCTCTCGGCGGGTACCGATCTCTTCCAGCGCTATCTCATTACGACACTACAACGGCCAGGTCAACTAGGTCCCGCTGGGGATTTCAAGGCTATTCGCACGCACCTTCTGTCGAATGGTCGTTTGTTCATTCGGCGTGCGAAGGAAAGCCGACAGAAGATCGCTGCATTCGGCCGAGGGTTCATCCGCGATGGCTGCACGGTTCTCACTAATGGTGGATCCAGAGCAGTCGCATCGCTGCTGCAGAAAGCGGCAGATGAGGAGGGTGGTCCATCTGCGGTGCGCTTCCGAGTGATCTACGTATTGTCCTCAATCAGCCAGAACATCGAGGAGCCCTCTGGAGAGCCCGAAGGTATGGAGACAGTACGCGCCTTGAGAGCCAAGGGTGTACCAGTCGCCACCATCCCGGAGTCGGCAGTGGCTTATGCCCTCGGAAAGGCAGACATGGTTATCGTTGGTGCAGAAGGTGTCGTGGAGAACGGCGGCATCGTGTCCCGTATGGGCACTTATCAGATTGGCCTTCTTGCCAAAGCGATTGGCAAGCCTTTCTACGTGGTGGCCGAGAGTCACAAGTTCGTCCGTCTCTTCCCGCTTGGCCAGTATGACCTGCCTATTGAACAGCATGTGGTCGACTTCAAGTCCGCGGATGATATTGCCGAGAAGGAGAAGCAGTCTGTTGATGCCAGTGGAGACAAGCCGATCGAGCTACCCCTTTCCGATTCGGTAGACTTCACGCCACCGCACTTGATCTCCGCTCTCATTACGGATAGTGGTGTGTTGACACCCAGCGCTGTCAGCGAGGAGCTGATCAAGATTTGGTTCTAAAAGGAAGGAAAAGTTCTGTGTGTTTAGAACGCTGCTTCCAAGGAAGCTGCAATTACCATTGCCTGTCTGCAGAGTATGCTGTTCAGAGTCTTGTCTTTCTCGCTACCCAGACTCGCAATCTTACGAAGTTGATGAAATGATGGAAATTGCCATTTGAAGCTCTATTCTAAGGCTCAGGCTAATGGTCATAGTGAATGAGTTCCGCTCGGTCAGCACGGCGGGAGAATGCCTATCGAGAATATCCCACAATCTAGGGACACCCGTCTTAGCGCGGCTGAGTTGACGGTTGTTATCGCTTGAATTGGACGACATAGTCGGGGGACTAGGAAGAAGTCAATCTCTTGGCCTGACATTCCACACGAGTCCTCGCTGAGGTTATGAGGAACCGCCAGCCTGTTTTCGCACCCATTCTGATAGAGCCAATCTCAACATCAAAAATAACATGATGTGTTTTTTTCTCGGAGTCGTAGAATCTACTGAACTTGACAACACACGACCTTCGGCCACTTTTTGTCTTTGTAGGCCCTACTGTGGAGCACAACTCCCCCATACATAGTCATCTGCTGAGAACTAGGTTCAGAGAAACCTCATATGAGGAAGCGCCAATGCACTGCACTTACCACCACAAGTTACTTCTCACTCTTACCCAAGCTCACTGTTACCCAAGCTGTACGGCAGGACTCCTAACTTACCAAGGAGATTTCGGGAATAAGGTCATGCCTGAAATTGTTGCCTGAAATGCCTGAGGAATGCCAGATCTTCGGGGTCACGGGGCCAACACCCGCCCAACAAGAGTGTAAGCGCAAATAAGCGGGACAAGGGGCATTGCCCAATCATACCCCTTCAATACCTCCAATACAGAGAGATTACCGAGATTACCGTCTTCGCACCGGCCCTTACCGGAAGCAGCCAAGTGCCAATACCACTGGAGTCGTCCTGCACTCCATTCCCGTTCCCCCGTCGCGAAGTGCGCCTTTCTCCCCTGATTATATTTCTCTTCTCGTTATCTTGCTATCGAGGACTTGTGGGTGTCAGTCAAGCTCATTATTTGAGTCGGTCGTGGCGCTTTGATCCTTGGCCTACCGCATCCATCTGTCTACTCGGTGGACAACTCCGACCCGTCGAATCCACCCCCCTCCAGAGACGCGCCTGCTACGTGGCCGCCGCGGGCGCATCATCTTCTCCTCGTTCGCATCCCACCTGCCACTTTCAACCCGATCAAACTCGTTTCTACAATTCATCATGGCGCGATTCCTACCAAAGAGGAACAACCCACTGATCCTCACTGATGCGGCTCCGCCCTGTAAGTTGGAATCAAAAGCGCGTGGTCGCGCGACCGCGCATACACCTCTCAGCCCGCCCTGTCGTGCACCCGAAACCCACTGCCACAGTCGCTAATTCATATTCTTCGTCATTCGCGATTGTAGATGAGGATCTCCTTGCGCGCCGCCGTCTCGGCAAGACCAACCTCTCCGTCAAGCCCACTCAAGTCGGCACCTCCAATGCGACCAAGCCCGAAAACCTAGGCCTGTTCGAGTATGCTCACCTTCGGGCACCTTTGCCCAAGGACCTCCAGGGCTCGGAGATCTTCCCCTCGCACTCTCCCGCACAGCACCCAGAGACTTACTTTTTAATGGTAAGGAGCGCCTCGCTCTGTCAGCGCGCAGTCGCATACAAAGCCGTTGCTGACATTTGTCCGGGACTAGCGGAGGAGTAAGGATGGGTTTGTTAGCGCAACGGGAATGTTCAAGATCGCATTCCCTTGGGCCAAGATTGAAGAGGAGAAGACTGAAAGAGAGTACCTAAAGTCGCGAGAGCACACAAGCCAGGAAGAAGTCGCTGGCAATGTCTGGATCTCTCCTGAGTTTGGTAAGCCCTTTCCGGTCGCCAGCCGTCACGCATCCGCCTAACAGGGTTCTTTTAGCGCTGGAGCTCGCCCGGGAGTACAAGATGTACGACTGGGTCCGCGCCTTGCTGGACCCTACCGATATTGTCCAGAGTCCCACGAGTGCGAAGAAGCAGATCACTCCCCCACCAAAATTCGAGCTCCCCATGGACGAACCGTCTTCATTGCGCCGTAGCCGCCGGTCAGTGTCACCGAGCAAGAAGTCCACTTCTCCACGCAAATCTCGCACAGCCCGTTCAGCCAAGGACGTTCTTGGCACCCCGTCTACAGCCGCTGCAAACAGCAATCTCCAGGAGGCTCTCGAGATCACCGCTTCCATGGAGGCTGCTGCCACAGAGAATGGTGTTCGTCCTGTCATCCTTGAAGAGGTTGAAGTGAAGGAAGTCACGGTGCAGGGATCTCCGGAAAAGAAGAAGGGCCGTAAGTCCAAGAAGGCCGCCGCGGAGACCGAGGAGGATAAGGAGGAAGAGGAAGAAGAGCCCAAGGACAAGAAGAAGACCGAAAAGAAGGAGAAGAAGAAGGCTGAAAAGACTGAGAAGAAGAAGAAGAAGGATGCCAAGGAAGGGACTGAGCAAGTTATCCCTGCCGCTCCCGAGGCTGCAGACGACAAAAAGACGACAACTTTCACCCTGGATATGCCTATCAGCCTTCCAGAAGTGCCGTCTGCTGCCGAGACCCAGGAAATGATTGCCAAGGCTAAAGAAATGGTCGAGGATGCCATCAAGAGCCAGGCCGAAGGCTCCACAGCACCGTCTTCGTCTGTCACGGTGACCAACAAGCGCAAAGCCGTGGAGGAAGAAGCTGATGAGGAGACTGCGGCCGAGGCTGCTCAGCGGGCCAAGAAGGCCAAGGTGCTAGAGGACAAGTTGAAGCGCGAGCGTGTGCGCAACCGCGCTCTCTTTGGTGTCTCGGCAGCCTTTGCTCTTGCGTATGTGCTCGTTACCTAAGCGTTTCTCAAACGTTTCCCTCTGCCCATTGAACACACCCTTTGCTAACTGGACTTCTAGTGCATCCATTCCTTACTTCTTCTAAGCTTACAATCCCCTCCGGCCTGGATTTGCCGGCTGTCTTTTGATTATTCCCCTATTTGACCACCGACTTACCTTGCCTTGTCTCGCGATGAATTGTTCTATTGCTTCTTTGGGGCTTCCAGTGGCAGCTACCGTTCTTTCGTGCCCTCTTCCCCCCTTCTCACTTATTCTATGCCATGGTTTGACCAGCAGCTTTACCTCCTCCCCTCATATTCCCTTTCATTCCCCTTGTCGTTATGATAAATATATTCCTTTCCAATCACGATGAATTGTACTGCCCAGAGTGCCTACAATTTCTAATATGCTCCTTTCCACCTCCCACCCCCCCCAAGTCAAATCTGAAAATTCTCCCTCCGAACCTCCTGAGATACAAAAGAGAAATGGCACATCCATCCTCTGTCCCTGATGATCTCACCCTTCCTGCCTCCGAGTAGCGACCTCTCCATCCATCCTCCCTTGTTGATGCCTATGCTGTTTGTGTCCAAAGCTGCCATTGAATGTTGAATGTGGGAGTAGTCAAGAACTGTCAGTTTAGCAATAGCATTAAACGTGTTCAAAGAGATATAATAACATAACAAGAAGAAGGAGAGTGACTGTAGCCTGCATCTAGACACTGGACAGCGACCAAGTGGCAAACAATCGAACCATCGAACTTGCATAACTTGTATGAGCTCCTTCGGTATCTGGGAAATGTGGGGGCGGCTCTCTCTCGAGGGCGGTGCAAACAGTCAAAACACAGCGTCCAGGCCTGGAAGCTCCGTGATCTTTGTGCAACTCTCCGCATTTCTGCTTGAACCCAATTGACCTGCCTCTTCCTCCAGTACTCTGTCTCGCAGTCTACCGCGCCTTCCGCAAGTCGAGATATTGGTGAGAAGATGTCTCTCCCGGGCTTGGAGCTGACGCAGCCCTCGGAGGAAAGGCATTTGGCCGTCGCTCCACCGTCGCAAATCGCCTTGAAGGCTGGTTCTGAATGGCGTTTCGAAGTTGCATTCGGTCATATCATGAGGGTCAAAGTACGTTTCACTTTCTTTACCCTGACTTACCTGATGGAAGGCGACAGTCAGTTTGTGAACATCGAATCGCTGATTTTGACCGCCGTTGTAGCTTCTCACTGGCACCGCCGAGCTTTTCGGCACTGAGCTCGCCGAATCGCAGACATATACTTTCACCGGCACCAAGGCGGCAATCTACACATGGTACGGATGTGAATTGGAGGTCAGCGCTGGTGACACTGGCGCTTTTACGTCGGATGGAGTGACACCCGTGGCCGGTCATGGCGCAGGCGGGTGCCAGAGCGAGTACACCGCGGAAGAGACGCCGATGATTGAATACGCCAACCTCCACTTCGCCCTGGAAACAATGCGCCAGGAAGCACAAGGATCGGGCAAGGATGGCCCCCGGGTTTTATTGCTGGGACCCGATGATGCGGGCAAGACGAGCCTGGCGAAGATATTGACGGCGTATGCGACGAAAGTTGGCCGGCAGCCACTCGTCGTGAACCTGGATCCCAGAGAAGGCATGCTCAGTGTGCCTGGAACTCTTACTGCAACCGCCTTTCGGACGATGCTGGACATCGAGAATGGCTGGGGCAGCAGTCCCATGTCTGGTCCGAGTCCAGTCCCCGTGAAGCTTCCTCTCGTCTACAGCTACCCACTCGCCAATCCGCTTGATGCTGAGGGCTCTGTCTTTCGGCCTATTGTATCGCGTCTCGCCTTGTCGGTAACAGGTCGCTTGGCGGAAGACGAAGAAGCACGCGAGACGGGTATCATCGTTGATACGCCCGGCATTCTCAGCTCAGGCAAGCCCGGCAGTCTGGAGTTGATCAACCACATTGTGACCGAGTTCGCCATCACAACCATCGTTGTACTCGGGTCCGAACGTCTTTACAGCACCATGGTCAAGCAATACGATAACAAGCCAAGCGCCAGCGCTTCAGCCACCATCTTCGACGAGCGCATTTCCGTCTTAAAACTCTCAAAATCAGGTGGCTGCGTTGACCGCGACGAGGCATTCCTCAAGGCGACCCGCGAGTCACAAATCCGCTCTTATTTCTTCGGTAACCCAATGCCAACCACCACATCCGCTGCCCTCTCCCTCTCAGCATCCTCCACCTCCGGCGTGACTCTCTCCCCGCACGCGCAAGTCATGGATTTTGCATCACTATCAATTTTCAACTACACCGTCGTTTCCACCGAAGACGAGGACGAGGATGAATACGATCCCTCCACGCTCGGCATGGGCAGCGCATTCATGCCCAGCGGTACAGATGATTCAACCACCCAGCACCAAGAATCAGATCGCGCTGCACCGCTCCCGGGTATCATTGGCCTCTCCAACGATGTACACAATCTCTCGGCCTCTAATGCCCCCAGCAGCGTCCCTCTCAAGAAAGTCTTGCCGCCTGCACCCTCCACTCTGGCCAACACGCTGATTGCCGTCACACACGCTTCAACGACCGCTTCGCCCGCCCAGGTCCGCGACGCAAGTATCATGGGCTTCCTCTATGTGGCAGATGTTGATGCGGAGAAGGGCAAGATCAGGGTTCTTGCGCCTGTCGGTGGGAGACTCCCTCCGCGGGCCATGATCTGGGCTAGGCGTTGGCCAACGGAGGTTGTTGGGTTGGTCGGTTGATGCTTTTCATCGCATCAGGGGAGGCTGCGGTGCTTTTTGCATGGACTTGGTGCTGGCGTTATGAGGCTTCTTTTATCCCATGGCCTGAACTTTTCATCTGGGCTTTTGGTCTGCATACCTCGACAGGAGTATATAAGCGATTGCACTTAGAACTTCAAAGATATTTACTTGATCTTTCACATGACTTTGCTTCCACGTGTCAGTGTTCCGAATTAAGGTAAACACGACCAGAATGTAGATTATCAAGAGGTTCCATCCAGCACACGACGGATGGATGTTGCTGTCCGTTTAATGAGGAGTTATGATCCAGATGCGTTCCAGAAATATATCCAAGTGGCTTTGGCGAGCATCCTGAAATGCTGCTTTTTCAGCCCCGTACTCCTAGGTATCTATATCAACCTGATCTCCGGCTACTGAGATGCTCACCTAGTTGGGCAGGGCATTTTTCACGACCTCGACCTACAAGGTCAGACCAAAGTGCCGCCGCTTATCAACACGGAACTGGAGACGCATCATAATAGTGTAAGGTTAATGCTGCCTACCTAGATGTTATTACACTTTCTGGTACTTTTTCTCAGTTTAATCAATCTGGAGACAGATCCGTGAAAGTCGTAGAGAGAAGACATGGAATACATAACCCAACAGATGAGATATACATGGTATAAAAAATCACAAATAGAAGATAATCTCAACCTCGTACACGTACACATACACATTTTCACCAAGGTCTCCCCCAATCACTCCCATCGCCTCCACTCCTCAACCGCCTTCTTCATCTCAGCATCACAATCATACCCCTTCTGCTCCGCAACAAACAACTCATCCCTGCGATCCCGGAACCGCCTCTCAGCCTCAAACCTCCTCAACGCAAAATCCCTCAACCCCGGAAAATCATCCTTGACAACCGCATCCCGGAACCGCGCCCGCATCCGACTCGAGTATAACTGGCAACTCGCCTCGCGGCAGCGATTCGGCCCGTCCCCGGGCAAATACCGCATGGAGGTGGAGAATGACCGCGCAAGCGAGTGGTGCGCCTTGGCCAGCGGCCAGACCACCTCGTCGTAGCAGTCCTCGCAGACGCTGAGCTCCGGTAGCTCGGGCATGTAGTGCCAGCTGCCGAGGACGGGTCTGTCGCGGAGACAGTCGCGCAGGACGACCTTGCGCTTTGCGTACGCGAGGAACTCGCGCGGGTCTGGGCGGCGCGAGGGGTCTGAGTCGGCGCGCGAGGCGGCGTCGTCGAGGAGGTCTATGTATTTGACGAAGCGGGGGCTGCTGGTGACGAGGTCGCAGGTGCGCTCTTGGATTTCCGGCGCGTGCTGGAAGGTCTCGCGGTGGGCGGGCATGAGCACGCGCACGTTCCGCGCGCAGCTGCCGCAGAGGTGGAAGCTGGGGAGGTAGGAGCCGGTATCTGGGTTGATGATGCGGTACCAGGTTTGTTCGGAGGCGGTGCGGCCAGGGCAGGGCCGGGTTCCTGGTGGTGGGCGGGTCATCTGGTAGAGCATTTCGAGGCTGTCGTGTTGCTGTTTGATCATCTGGGTCCAGGCGAGACGAGTCCAGGGGTTGCTGAAGGCGCAGCGGATTTTCTGGGTTGGGGGTTTGGCCAGGCTGGGGATGAAGGAGTCGCGGAAGCGCGAGTGTCCAATTTGCTTCATGCAGCTGGGGCAGATGTCGAGGTGTGTCAGGCCCTTGAGAGTATACCAGTCATTGTAGCCGGCCGTGGGAATGGACCGTGGACAGGCGGTGATGCATAGTCCAGAAGGATTGGAGGGTCGCTGTGAGAGATTTGTCTGTTTGGTGATGGGGGCCCTGGGAGGACTCTGCCTCTGCGCAGGCTGATCTTGGAACTTGACCGAGGTTGGGGCCCGCGAGGGTCTATCATCAGAGGAGATGGACCTTGAATGACCACGGGTTGTAGATTTCGACCGAGATGGTGCAACTGAGGGGACGATGGTGGGCGCCGAGGTGCGTGGGTTCATAGAGGCCGGAGGCGGTTCACGAGACCGGTGGCCCGGGGTGCGATGAACCTCTCGTGAAGGCGAATGAGGTGCTGACCCTGGGACCGATGGGTGAAAAGTCGTGCTGATAGGCCTTATCTTCTCGCCCTTCGAACGTGTCTCGGTATCGGAGGAGGATGCTGACTCGCGGAGCTCCTGGCGCTGACGCAGCTTCTCTTCGATTCGCTCTGCAAGGGTTCGGCCGTTTCCTGGGTTTCCAATCGCTGCCTTCACTGGTGCAGCAGGTGGAGGTGCATAAGAGGCCGGCCGGGGCCGAGCAGTCACAGTATCCGATTGATAGCCAGGTGGGGACTCCTGTCGTGGTCGGGTCTGCACAGGTCGTGAAATAACATATTTTGCGCTGTTAGACCGCGCAACGGATGGGTTTGGTGTCTCCATGTAGGTCTTATTGTAGCCGGGGCCTCGAGAGCGCGACCGTGCCAAGCGCCCGGCATAGGAGCTATGAGGGATAATATGCACTGGGGCCTCGTGTCTAATAGGCTCGGCACGTTGCGGCGAGTGGGACGATGGACGAGGTTGCTGAGGGACGGCGAGATCGACGACAGGTTGCTGGTAGACCTGCGGCGGTTGTGGTCGACCACGAGGCCTGCTCGATGTTGCTCGATGATCATCCCGCACAGGTGAAGGTGGACGAAACAGGCGATGTCCTTTGATTTCACGCATTGGCTGCTCTGAGACGTCTGTGAATGATCGGTCACGGCCTCTGCGATTCTCCTCGCGGGTGATGGACGGTGGACGGGATGGCCGAGGTGTCCTCATATCGCGCATACGCTGTGGAGGGTAGACCTCTGAGGACGACCGGCCGCGCCCTCCGATAGGTACCTCATCTCGTGTAAGGGACCGTGGACGAGGCTGTCGGTGCCCGACTGCCTCGCGAATGGGCTGCGACTGGACCGGTGGTAACGGTCGTTCTCGCGGCTTGTTCGCAGAGGCAGACGTTGATGGTGGAGGTCCAGGACGGGCAGTCGCCTGAGATCCAGATCTTGGGCGCACACTAGGTTCTGGCACTCTGGCGGGAGGCGTGGCCGGTCCACTGCTATCATCCGAAGAAACATTGCCCATGCCGGGCATGTTGTTTACACTCGGAGGGGACTCGGATTGAGTTGTATTCATATTCATAATGACCGGGTACTGGTCCACAGTGCCCCTCACACGAGCACCCTCGATGCCAGGCTTTTCACTCAAGTTTGAAAGGCCGTGCAATTCTCGAGCGAGCGAGGCTGGTTCCTCCTCGACACAAGGTGGTGGCGGATACCGGGACCGCATGGTTCGCGAAGACCCGGTAGACCGCATTGTGACGGTGAAATGTTGGTCATGCACAGTCGATCTGTGATATGGAGATGGTGATTCAATATGCTAGCCGGCTGCGATAACGTCTTGTGGTGAAGGTTGTCGGGGCGAATGGCTCATAGTCTTAAATAAAGAAGAGACAGTTGGGCAGTCTAAACACCAAGAAGGCTGTCGTACAATGAGCCTCCAGTGAAAATTTTTCTTCAATCGAGTCAACAAAGCTATGCAGCAGGCGAAGGGGGGTGTGCGTCTCTGGGAGGCAGGGTATATAACTGTTGATCAATCGGGCATCATCCTGGAGACCCGACGACGCTGATAGGGCTTCTATGGGGGGCTTTGGGCGAGAAAACGACGAATCACCCCGACGCCCAGAAACATCAGGCCGAAGAAAAACAGAATCACGAAGCCCCGCGTCATTGAAACCAGGGGATGCTCCCAGGGGATTGGTCTGGCAATGGAGGGGCCATAACATAACGTGCCACTCGAAGAAAAACAACGATGGTTGATGGACGTGGCTGTTAGGATGTAGGGGAGCCATTGCTCGATTACTGGACGGTTGGGCACTCAGGCCCGACAAAGACTGGGTGGGGCGCACAGGGACATCGTCTCCCTTTGTTTCAGCACGCCGTGTTCTCACCGACAGAAAATTCAATGACAGATGATTTGATGAAAAGCTGACAGAAGTTCATGTTGACTTTGAACTGTTGCCTTGTTGTAGAGAATGTAGTTTGAGGTATTCGAGGATCGACCACGAGCCAACCTTGAACTGTGGGCCTCTTGCAGTGTGTCAAGTTGTCAACTACCGCCTTTGGGTGAGCCATCCTCGATCTTCAAGACTTCTGGTGGTCAGCAATGCATGCAGACTTGCAGAGGCGCCACTCTCGCTCTTGGCCCAACGGCACAGTGCAGCATGCAGAGCCCTAGTCTCGATCCAATCCTGCCCAGCCATCGACACTCCACAGCCCATCTCGACCTCGTAGGTCGGCCTGGCTTGCATGGAGTCGTCTTAGAGTGCCACAAGGGGCTCAACTGCGCATGCAGGCGTCAGCTCTGACCATCGGGCAACCACCAAAGCGGTTGGTGAAAGCCACTCTCGCCCTGCGCATGATGACTTCCTCGTTGTTTGAAGATGGTGTCAGCGGCTGTGGTGGTTGGAGATGCTTTGTTGATGTGGTGATGGGCGCCCGGAGAGCAGCGAGCGGCATTTCAAAATAATGAGATCGGCCATGTCTCGTCAAGCGCCGTGGTATCTTGATGCATCGGTCTTTTCGGAAGGTGATCGTGTGATATCACAACAATCGCAAGCAAGTGCCTGTCCAGGTACTGTACGAAGTACTGGTGGAAGCGAAACAGTTCGGCGATGCTCCGACAGGTGTTGCGCCCACCCGACGGAATGGCGTCACTTGGTCACCCCCACGCGCGGATGGCCCCGAGCGAGTCGGGACGAGATCCGCGAGAAATCGAGGGATTACGGACAATTGAAGAAGAAAATGATGGAATAGTAGATCTGTAGAGCCGAAAGAAGACGAACAATTGCGTGGATCGAGATGAATTTGAATTGAATCAATCAGATATTCACTGAATATGGGCAATTGTGGTTTCGCGCGTCGGACAATGAACAATGCGGGGGGGAAGTGCGATTACAAATTCAACTGGGGATGGATACTGGCACTTTTTCATATTTTGGCCAACTCCTTCTCTCTCTTTCTGAACGCTTTCCATGTCTCTCACATCTCTCCGTCGAAGTGTTCCTCGCCTTGCATCCTTGCGCAATCACATTGCCCGTCCTCATACGCTCTTAAGCACTCGAACTTCTCCAATCCCCATCTTCGTAATCCCCTTCTCCCCCATCCACACCATGTCCGTCCCCACCACCATGAAGGCCGTCCTGGTCGAGCAAACCGGTGGCCCAGAGGTTCTCCAATTCAAGACCGACCACCCCGTGCCCACCCCGCAAGAAGGCCAACTCCTCGTCCGCAACAACATCTCCGGCGTCAACTACATCGACACTTACTTCCGCACGGGACTCTACGCCTCGCCCAAGCCCGAGATCCTCGGCCGCGAGGGCGCCGGCACCGTCGCCGCCGTGGGCCCCAACACTACCGGCTTCCAGGTCGGCGACCGCGTCGCCTGGCTAGCGACAGGGGGGTATGCCGAGTACACTGCCGTGGCGGCGGGGAAGACCGTCAAGATCCCCGAGGGCATTAGCGACGAGGAGGTTATGGCGTCGTTCCTGAGCGGATTGACCGTGCTCGCTTTTGCGAAGGAGACGTACCCCGTGCAGAAGGGAGACTGGGTGCTTTTGCATGCTGCGGCGGGTGGTGCAGGTTTCCTGATGACGCAGATTTTGAAGTCGATTGGGGCTAGGGTTATCGGGACTGCGGGTGGTGCGGAGAAGTGTGCGCTTGTGAAGAGTCTTGGTGCGGATGTGGTTATTGATTATCGGAGTGAGGAGGGGAAGGATTGGGTTAAGCTGGTGAAGGAGGCTACCGGGGGTCGGGGTGTTGACGTTGTCTATGACTCTGTGGGCAAGGATACATGGGAGGGTAGCTTGGAAGCTGTTAAGCGCAAGGGTACTATTGTCTGGTTTGGTAACGCCAGTGGTCCTGTGCCTCCTATTCCTCTTCCGTATGTTATTCGACGCTTGATGTGTGTTGGACAACAGACTGACTCGTGCTTTACAGGAAACTTTCCCCCAAGTGTGTCAAGATTGCTCGGCCGACTCTCTTCGGCTACATTGAGACCCGTGAGGAGTTTGAATACTACACCAACGAGCTGTTCACGCTGCTCAAGTCTGGCCAACTAAAGACTAAGATTCACAAGATTTATCCCCTGGAGGACATCGCTCAGGTTCACAAGGTGCGTACTACTAATCCCTCTAATATATTCTGAGATGCTGACACTAGTCTGACAGGATCTGGAGGGCCGCAAGACCATGGGCAAGCCTCTGTTGAAGCCTTAGATGAAATGGTAGTAACTGCATATTTGAGAGGGATTGAATACTATGGTTCCGTATCGCGGATATTTCATTCACTATTGACTGGACTGGTAACCGAATAGGCCATTGCCAATTTTGTAAAAGGTGGTTCATGAATCATAGGCGCATAAGAAGAGACCCTTTTCGACTCTAGGCTTGGACACAGTCCTGCTCACTCCTTGCCAACATTCTCTGCCTTGCCTTCAAGACCGCTGGCCTTGACAGCGGCCTTGACTGCCTCAACGATATCATCCCGAGGCTTGCCCTCTTCTTCGCAGTCATCATCTGCCTCTGGCTGTCCCACTTGCTCGGCTTGCATCTCCAGAAGCCCCGGCTTTTCCTGAGTCAATGCCCGGGGGGTCTTCCAGCGCAACATCAAGTCATTTGCAAGGACCAAGTGGAACGACGGGTATGCGGAGATGATCTCGTCAAAATAATACACCCCACAATTCAATTCCCAGATATCAGAAGTGATTCTCAGACCCGGATAGCAAAGCTGAAGAAGGTCTTCCTCGAGGAAGAACTCAAAGTTGTACTGCGGTGCCTTGCCCTCTTGCCATGCTTTGCGCTCTTCGGCGCTCATATCAGTCTCCGGCTTGGCAGGGTTGCGGAACGATTTGGCTTTGATCTTTCCCACCACAGGCAGGTCACGAGCGTATTCATGGTAGAAGGCACGCATGTCATCCTCAGGCTCGCTGATCGAGATGACTTCGAAGCCGTCAATATCCAGAATCTGCTTTGCGGAGATGTTCCCCTGAACAGCCAACTTCTGGAATTGGCAGGCGTGCTCGTGGGATGCGGCACCTGCAATTGCAAATTTTACCACCTTGCGAGCGGCATCCAGAGTGAGAGTGTGGCCCGAATAAGTCTGTGCTGGGATCCAGTCCCACGAGTCTTCTCCAGTTCCACGATACCGGCCGCCGAAAAGCATTGAGCAGCTTTGGTTGAAGGTTCCAGGACCTCGCTGAACCAACTGGACATTCTTCCAAAGCTCCACAAAGGCAAGATCGCAGACCTGGCGGGCCCTGTGGATATTGTCCTTGTACTCAGGACACACGTCGTGGTAGAGCAGATATGTGAGAAAGTTGCGGATTGTCCCAGTGGCAAGCTTGATACTTTCTTCATTCTCTGGATTGTAGTGATTGACGTAGAAAGAGCTCCTATAATGCACTTAGCACCAGGCTCCTGAGGTGGATATTTCTTCTTATACACACCAGAAGCCCTTGGCTACCTTCTCAAAGTCGACCTCGAGTCCCCGGCGTTCCGGTGGAATCATGGTCTGACTACGTGCCCTTCGCGCTTCGTCATTCGACATTTGCTTCAGGTCTTTTGGGGAGACTCCCGCTCCGTAGTTCTGGCTGGCATCGACTCCGCCGTACTGGAGGTATTTGAAGAAAATGCTGCGCCTGTCATTCTCGATGCGGCGCTTCCATTGGTATCGAGTGAGGGCCTCTTGAATACGTCTAGAATTGACGTCTGTAAGCATTTCTGGTGTTCATAAATCACGGAGAATCTAAGAATACTTGCTCTTCAAACGAGTAGGACCTGATGTCAAGAGGGCGTTAGTGGTTATGTCAGATATCAAGGGGATGAAGTGTACATACGGGTCGTAAATCCGACGCATTTCTTCATGCTCTGCAGGAGTAAGAGGGCCATCGGCATAGTACTCTTCGAATCCGGTAGGTTTTCCCGCTCCTCGCTGACTCTTGGGCCTTCTGTGTTTCGTTTTGGAGCCGACAGATGCCATGATTTGGCCTGCTCTGAGGGCCACTTCATCATCCAGTTTGGTTTGAGGGACGTCAACCCGAGGCTTTGGTTTGGGTTGTTGCTTCGGTGGCCCTTCCTCAAAAGTCACTGATTTTGGTGCATCTGAGGGAGTTCGAGTGAGGGCACTCTCGGTCTCTGCCATGATTGGGGGCTCTGTCGGCTTGACGGTGCGGATGGGAAGATCTCCAGAGATGGAGGTGGAGTGAATTGAATAGTTGAAGTCCATGGTGAGATGTGTAGCCGGTAGGAGTTAATCTGGAGTAGGCGTAAGTAAGATCGAGGGGAAAGTGAGCAGAGAGCAAGGTAAAGCAGAAGTCGGGTGCTTAAGCGTAAGGGTCAGGACAACGAGAAGCGGTAGTTTCCTCAAAAAAGTTGAAAAAAAAGTAGAAGGTTGAACAAGAGAATAGAAAGTCAAATAGAAGGCAGAAAGAAATAAAATGGAGACTACCTATTGAGGAAGCATAGTGTACGTATTCTACTTCTGTCTACTGTCTACATCCAATACACCAGATCTTGTCCGGCAGCGCTTGGCGCTCCCCTTCCGTAAGGTTCTGGTGCTCACCCCCTCGCCGCTTTTGCTCACTGAGTAGAATTAAGCATGACCCTGATCGATCGAAGATCACTATTCGGCGGTACGCTCACTTAGACAGGAATAAGCCAATGAAGGCAAATATCCCCACGAGGAGCTGGAGACTTTTCATCGGCTGCAGTAGGCGAGTGAGGACGGGACTGTCGACCTCAAGACATATTTAACACGAGTAAGAAGTAAGGCTTTATCTTGAGACGGAGTAGTGATGTTGGAGTTTGAAGTAGTGATAAGTTGCGACCTCATTCCAGTTATCAATTGTATCCATCTGTTGATTGAGCCGTCAAATCTAGGAAACTATGTCCTCTTCTCTAGACGGAGAATGAGCCCTGACTGTTTCCAAAACCAAGCTGCGTGCGTCTCCCACTCAGGAAGCTGTGAAGCCCATGTAATGTTAAAGTGGCGAAATATCTGTGGAACAAATTTGCCCATCTCCATAATGGAGATGTTTTTGCCTATGCAAGTTCGTGCGCCATGTCCAAACTGAACCAAATCCTCGGCAGTCAGCAAGACGTAAGAAGAGAAAGCCCGTTCGGGGAACGCATAGCGTTAGAATTTTCTTACCGCTAGGAAAGCTCGATCCATTGCCTTTAGCGCCTCTGGGGATGCCTCGAGCCATCTCTCAGGTCGGAAAGAATCGGCGTCTTCGCCATAGATCTCTTTGATCAGGTGTATAACTGGGGCTGAGATGCTGACATTCGTCCCGCCAGGTAATACATAGCCACAAATTTCAGCACCTTCTGGAGGCACAAATCTCTCGAGAGGGAAGCCGACCCCAGGATGTAGCCTCATGGCTTCTTTCATTGTTGCTTGCCTAGCAATACTGTGTCAGTTTATAACTCTTCCTGTAAGGCTTTGACTTGCCCTCACAAATATGGTAGTTTCAGACACTCATCATATGTAACGAATTCGGACAGACAGCCCTTTTGATCCGCCTCGTCTATTTCACTCTGAATCTTAAGATATACTTGAGGATTCTTCACTATGTAGTAAAACATTGCACGTAGGGAGATCGCCGTGGTATCACTTCCAGCCAAACTATGGGCGATCGATGGCAGTCAGCGCGCAAAGTTCAGTTCTGAAGGCAAAGAGTCGTACTCACAGATTGTTGGAAAGGTGATTTATCATATCTCTATGAGATAATTTCCCCGAGGCCTTTTCCTTTGCTCTTAGCTGAGCAAGGAAGTCAGTCCGTTGGGTTTTCTCTGTGTCATTGTTGTTATCGTATATTTTGATTTCTTCCTCGGTAATCTAAAACCAGAAGCGATAAACAATGTTAACGAGATCCTGAAAAGCAACATCACAAACAATCAGACTTACTTTTAGAAATTTATCCATTGTATCTGGAAGAACATTCAACTTTTGAATAAATCTGTTCATCGAAGCTGTTTGCAGCAGAGGAAGCAGGGATGGAAATTGCCCTAGCACCTTCACGTATTGTAGCCCATTGTCGATTTTCCCAATCATGCCATCGACATCAGTTCTTTGCTCCAGAAATCCAAACCGTCTCTGGAAAGTGATACTACCGATGACGTCAAATGCATACCATTGAAGCCATTTTGAAAAGTCAAGAGGCTCGCCTTCAAGGTCCAACATTGCTTCCGTAAATATTCGCGTGCACTCGTCCGCGTAGATTTCAAAGTTTTTCATGTTTGTCATTGAAAAAATCTGAGACACGGAGCTCTTCAGGAATTTGTGATTTGCTGGGTCACGAGTCGTGAACATGCTATCCATTACCTTACCCTGATATATGGGCGCCATAAAAGTGTAAAAGGGAGTCTGTTCGGCACGATGGGTCAATATGCGTTTCAGAGGTATTTGTGACATGTCTCACTTTAGTGAATTTGCTCCCTATACCGTAAACCCGGGGAATCATGGTGGGATCCGCGACCGAGACTTCATTAGGCCCAACCCTCACTATTGGGCCGTATTGTTCATGGATCTTTCGATACTGTGCAGGGCCGTCACCATTGTAGACCATGGAAAGCCGATAGAGGGATGACAATCGAGCGAGTCTTGGCCCTGGAAGTGTTCTCAAACCCCGGCGAAAGTATACTCGGACATAATCTAGAATCACCACGACCACCAAGCACGTCGCGAAAGCTCCCCAGCTAGGCTGTATATCCTGAAGCATTGTGGTTACAGTCGCGATGGTCGCACGTAGAAGTCGTTTTGATACGCCCTAGGTGGACTGTACTAGTCATCTTATATAGACCCTATCCACCCGCATTTCATCTCTATTCCGCTAAACGGCTCACACTTTTCGTATCGGAAATATTCTACCTCCCCAGACTCCAGTATTCCCCACAAGAGGGTACGATCGACGCTCGGGACCGGGGCAACCTAAACCCCGCATCGACAACAGGTCAGTTATGACATCAAGTGAAGTGGCTCCGAACGCCGAATTCCAATTCGGAGGAACTCCTACCCAATCGCGAGATAATCCGGGGTGACTCAACAATCGACCCAAATCCTCCACCCCATCCACGGTGCTGATGCAAAATACTTGTGGAAAATTGGAAATAGCCCCGCTAGCTCGCCTTTGCAACTGTTCGCGACGCTCGACAAGTACAGAGAACATAGCTAATAAGCTAATGACAATACAATATATTATGGAATTTGCTATTTTTCAATAAGGCCCAGAGATAGATTGAGCTATCTAATTATTCGGAAGTATTCATGTCAAAAATTACTTAGTCAAGTCGAAATTTATACATTCAGGTTGCGCATACAAGAACGTGTAAAAAACATAGTAATCCATTAAATGGGGGGGAATCAGACATTATAGCCATTTATAATAAGAAAGGGGTAACTACAGTATAGTTTGATACACCAACAGCTCTTGGCGACATATAGCCCTGAACTATCACGGCCTAGTACTATGGGGTCTACGGATGGGACTAGATTATTGGAGCACCTGGGTGAATTGTCAAGGTCTACGCGCATTGTCGGAATATCAATGGATCCAGTTCCCCACTGCCCCAAATATAAAAGCCAGTGTCACATGCTGAGTACTCGTGTCTTCCCAACGGATTATCTTCAAATATAGATTAGTCGTCCAAACTCAATAAACCCCTATTGGACTAGAGGAACTTTTGAACTTTCCACCTTGCGCGATACCTTTAGTTACCCTACAAGAGGTTCAACTGAGGTTTTTGCTACGATTGCAATTAAAATCCGTCACAAAATCGGTCGGGGTGGTCACCATCCCGAAGGACGTGGCCTCAAACACAGATCCGTCGATTCGCGAAATGGTTTTCTCAGGTAAACTTAGAGGCTTCTTTAGAGGCCCACCACTTCGTACGAAGAAAAAGGAAAATTCCCGAAGAAATCTGCTTCTAAAGTACCTCCGTCCTGCAGTAGTATGGCTTATTTCATCCCACGAAGATCTTTTCCACAGAGTAGCGATTAATCCGAGGTTCTATTTCCTCCGAACCTAGAATATTGAAGTCCCTCCGAGGAGCTACTTGACGGGCGGCGCACATGTTACCTTCTGGGACCCTGGCTCGAATACACTTAAATATTAGCAAAGTTCATTACTGGGCCTAATGTTCCTTGCTTTTTATGTTCCCCCCCAAAAAGGTACAGCTTACGGGAAATGGCACCCAAGCGCGTCTCTGTGGTTGTCATTGGAGCTTCCCATGCAGGCCTGGGAGTCAGCCATAAACTACTCCGAAAGGCACCCGAAGCATCGATCACACTGATCAACCCATCGGACGAATATTACTTCAACATCGCCACACCCCGGTTTCTCGTGAAACCCGCGAGTTTACCGTCAAGCAAATACCTCTATAATATCCCTGAAACCTTTCGCGACTATCCCACTGGGTCCTTCACTTTTGTCAAGGGACTTGTTACCAACATTGATTATTCGAAAAATCTTGTACAAGTCATTACAGGCGAAAGCCTCCCCAAGAAGGGCGATGCCACTTCAGTCGCATTCGATTATCTAGTGATTGCATCTGGTAGTACGACACCGGCTACGCTTGGACAGGGTAGCATGAAACTCCCTTTCAAGGCGACTGCATTCGAAGACACCAAAAACGCTATTTCTGAGGCACAGAAAAGACTCCAAAATGCTACGAGGATTGTTATCGGTGGCGGGGGTCCACTGGGAGTCGAACTCGCCGGAGAACTGGCTGAAGCACCAGGTTCAACAAAGGTCATCACTCTGGTCTCGAAGACGGGCGCATTGTTGGAAGGCGCAACGGATACTGTGCAAAGAACCGCCGAGTCCCTTCTACGACGTAAGAATGTCAAGATTCTGAAAGATGTCGCAGTGCACCAGGTGGACCAGGATCCCGAAACGAAGAGCTGGACGGTAACGCTGTCCACCGGCCAGACCATCACTGCAGATGAATATATTTCCACAACAGGGGTGATTCCAAACAACCAATTTATCCCGAAAAGCTTCTTAAATCAGAATGGCTGGGTTAATGTGGACGACCAACTACGTGTCGTAGAGGATGGAAGCAGCCGAAGCGACACGTACGCAGTCGGTGACATTACCTGCCATCCTTATCGGCTACTCTCCAGAGTCTCACTTCAAGGAACAACTGTTGCGACTAATATTGCTGCGAGTATCAGGAATCACACTCGCATTGCTACATACTCCGCTGAAGCTCAGAAGAAGATGATGGTTGTCCCTGTAGGCCAGTCGACGGGTACAGGGCACCTGGATGGATGGACACTTTGGGGTTGTCTCGTGTGGTTCTTCAAGGGCAAAGATTTCTTGACTTATAAAGCGCCGGAGTTTTTGCGAGGAAAAGGGGAGTAATTGATAGGTGTTAGCGTGTATTGATAGAGGATCTCTCTACTTGTCACAGTTCATTATAATGTTTAGGTCGCAGTCCGATATCATTAATAGAGTATTTTGCCTCAAGTCGCCGTCTCGAGTGTCCGTCGCGGGCGACGGCCAAAACTTGCGTAGCTCTGGACCTCTGATCCAGACCAAAAGCTTAATATTACTAAGCGTGAAGTTGGCTCGCTGTAGGAGTCGCTCACACCGTAGTATTGCTGAGCTTCCTGTATTTCTGCTATGTCTGCCTGCCTATTGCCGCTTCGATTGCTTTCATCGGACACATGAGCTTACTATTTTAAAAATGGACGTTTATTTCGTGACTTCATGAGAACGTCGCTATCTATCCTCCAACTAACCATCGTATCCCTTACGCTACGTCAACGGAAATGACCGATTTTGTCGCTCTTTCCCCGCCCCCCGAGCAGTCTGAGGTCTAAACCTTTGACAAGCTTTACACCGCTAGAACCTGCACTAATCAACCAATCTCTCTGGTATGAGGCAAAGAAAGCGACCCAGCTGGTAATCTGTATTACCTCGACGAAGCAGGTTTCCCACTTCACCACGGATCTGACCTGGTAGCCGCGCAAGAGATTCTAGATACGACGAGGTAGCTATCGATGTCTTCACGGAAATTGCGAGGTGCCACGGGGAAGGATATCAAGTGGGAATCACGATATCATTCATCGGCGTGTCTTTTTCCTTGGTTCTTGAAGGCGCTATGCACAATGCATCTACTTGAAAAAAAGGTTGCAAGACGGTTTCGTGTGGTTTGTTCGCAGAGATATAGCTAGAGCAAAGGTTGTGCACAAGGTGCAGCCATGACCACAAGATGACCACCGCCAATCAGTAAGGGTTAGAACGTGTGCCAGATAGTAGCGCATTTTGCGAATGACGCCGTTTCAAGGAAAGCGGGATTTCAATTCCTCCAAACATTTCCCTAGGCCGGGAAGGTCCCTGCTTAGCGCGTAGATAATATGGTCGGGTCGGACGATTACATATCGGGCACGTGGATCTCCAAGGCGATGCAGGAAATGATCAGAGCTATATCCTGGGCGCAGAGGATATCCGGCAAGAAGGTCGGCAGGGGCTGCACGGCAGATGGGCCAACGGCCCGTGCCTGTTTCGATATTCGACGACCCGGTGGTGTCAAACTGCACGATTGATTTCTCCGACAACATCAAAGAGTTAACCCCAGACTGAGAAAGCAAGTGCGTCAAGTCAAGTAGGCTCTGATCCTCAGGATACTGAGTGTGCTGGATAACGAGAAGCGTCAGGACCGTGGGAGCGCGCCGCAGTGTCTGATCCGAGAGTTCAACTCTGAGCGTTGGAAGATCTGGGAGGCGGACCTGCACGTAGATCTGGCCCAGCCTAACTCCTCCACCAAACTCGGCAAGGAAAGTACCATTGCCACAGCCACTGTAGCCCCGGCTGTCCGCCTCAAGTGGTGAAAGTCGCTTACCAAGCCCGCTAAGGAAAGCCTGAGCAATCTTCATGCAAGCTAGCTGGACGTCTCCAATGAACGAGGCCTCTTTATTACACAACTCGCCGTTCTGACGGGTCAGCCGTGCCGAATTGTCGATACCCATCCGCCGTTCATCTGCCCATGCCTGTAGGAGAGCATTACGGCACGTAACTGAGGACGATAGAGCGTCCATCTTGGTAAGGATGGCTAGCCGCCAGGCCAGCCCAACGGCATCCTGAACACCGCACGCCACGCCCTGTCCACCGAAGGGTGGAAAGACGTGCGCCGCATCCCCGATCAGCACAGTGCGGTTGGCAAACCAGGCATTGACTACCCGGTGGCTGAATCTGAACGGCCGGCAGCGGAGAACCTGGATACAGTCGGCGGGAAATGTCACCTCCACCGGCCGTGCGCCATTAGACGGCTCAATGTTCTTGGTGATAAGCGGAGTTAAATGGTCCCAAAACATGGAGAGAGCATCCATCGAATCGACCCACTCCGGAACGGCAAATTCATGGCGCCAGAGCCGATCAGTGAGCGGACCGAACCGGCCACAGGCCACGGACCTTCCGGGGGGACGGCAGAAATGCCAGTTTCGGGGCCAGAAAAGGTCGTAGACTGACTCCGGGTCGTGTCCCGCAGCCCAAAGCGGAAGGTCAGGGTGACTCTCTGGTGTGGGGAGTGTGATTTTGAGGTTCGCAGCGATCCAGGCTCCTTCGTACTCAAAGATCCCGACTTCCTGGCGAATGCCTTCAGAGGGCTCGAGAAAGTGCTTGCGGACAATGCCCCTTTTCCCGTCCGCACCGACGAGCCATCCGGCCCGGATCTGGCAAGGTTTCTGGTCACGATCGAGATAGTGAACAGTCACCCCTTCGGCATGTTCATCACGGCCCACAACCTCACAGGCAGGCAGAAGTGAGCAATAATCCGAAGATGATACAAGCTCTCGAAGGTAATATTCTGTGGAAATAGATCAGCACTGGTTTGAACTATCTCGTGCGAAAGATGTGTCTCTTTCTTGGTAAGTTATGGAGTTGCCTCTCACCCAGCTTTGGTTGGCTTTGCAAGATAGTACTCGGCAAAGCATGCTGCATCATATCCGACTCCAGGTTGACCACAAAGAAGGGCTTATTCTGAGGGGAGGTTGTGTGAAAATTGAGTGAGTGAAGTTCTGCAGATGATAACTCGGTCAGCCTGTGTGTACTGAACTACTTTCCGTTGACATACGGCATCGCCCTTACCCTGACCGATCAAGGAGATGTACTTTCCCAACCCAAGAGCATAAAGGCTCCTGAGAGCGTCTCCAGTAAGAACGACGCCCCTGGGATCCTGCGTGATGGATTCTTCCTTTTCGAGGATAACGGACTTGAATGTAATGTAATCAGTATATTGTATTCCTGCCACAATGCGGTTTGGGATGATGATACTTTAATATTGTGTTGTGCCAAAGAAAGACCGAGGGTCAGACCAGATGGTCCACCTCCTACAATCACCACATCGACAGAGACCGGAGGCATAGAATTACCGAACATTTGGAAGGGGGCGGGCGGAATTGGGCGTTGTAGTCCACGTTGGACTGATAGAGAATAAGTGAAATCCAGACGGAAACTGACCACACATGTTTCAGAATCTTGCTCTTTTTATGAGTGCTGGTATTTGCTTCTCAAGTGAGTCCGAAGGCGGGCAGAAAAACGTTGTCGACTGACTGCCGACGTTGTGCCGCGGAGAGTCTTGCCTCCCACACCGGAGGAAACCAGAGTTACTCCGACTACCACATCTGACAACAACGATGTGGCAACTGAATTATAAAGCGAGGAAATATAAAACCATTGACATGATCGCATCGCCACCCAAAAAGCCCAAGACAACGTACAGACCAAGAAGAAGGCGAGAAAAACGAACGATCTCGTTCCTGTACTGCCATTAGCAGTATCACAGAAGGGCAGGGATTCGCCACACACGAGACACGAAGACCGGCCAAAGTGATACCACGCGAGCAATGTCCCTTTTCATTCTGGACGTTATTGCCTGCCTACCCAAGTCCTGGCAGGACTGGATACTCCCACCTGCCTCAATCCCGACTGTAACCAACAACCCAACCAAAGTTCAGCTCTCTCGCATCGCACACATCTACTTCGAACATAAAGATCTCGCCAAGTTCGACAGGTTCGCACACGATTTCGGTTTCGTCAAGGCCGAGCAAAAAGGCAACACTATCTACTACCGCGGGTACGGGAGGGACCCGTATGTCTATGTGGCCTCGCAGAGCACGACCGGTCAATCCAGGTTCATGGGCGGTGCGTGGGTAGCCAAGGACGAGGCGAATTTCCAGAAGGCGTTGGCCTTGCCTGGCGCTGTTCTTAAGGAGCTTGACGAAGCTCCTGGAGGGGGCAAGATGATTACCTTCCCCCGACCGAATGGGACATTCTTTCATGTCGTGTTCGGGCAGGAGGAGCGCAGCGTGAACACTGATGCCAAAGAGCTGCCGTCGGCCACGCACGTCTCCCAGGGACCATACAACACCCCCTTCGAAAAAAAGCGACTCGGACAGTTCCAGCGGTACCATGATGGTCCCGCGCTGGTCCACAAACTCGGGCATTATGGGTACGTGTGTCGCGAATTCGACACGGAACTGGACTTCTACACATCTAATTTCAACTTTGTCCATTCGGACATTCTCAATCTCCCACAATTCCCACACGTCGACGTTTTGACCTTCATGCACCTCGACCTTGGACCTGAATTCTCCGACCATCATAGTCTGTTCCTCCAGCGGGCACCCCCGAACGTCCGCGAGACGTACCTTCACCACAGTTCGTTCGAGGTCGCCGATTTTGATGAACAGCTGATGGGTCATCAATACCTCGCAAACAAGGGGTGGAAGGCTGTCTGGGGGGTGGGGCGTCATATCCTGGGTAGCCAAATTTTCGACTACTGGTACGACAGCAGTGGATTTAAAATTGAGCACTATGCGGACGGGGACGTCGTGAACCAAGATAATCCAACAAGAAGAGAACATGTGGGGCCGCTGTCTGTATGGGGTCCAGAGGTGCCAAAGGACTTTGGCAGTAATAAGGCCAAATGAGGCACGGTTGATGCTGATTGCGGAAATCCGGCACAATGGCGCATGCTCGTTTCGAATGGCCCATGCATACGTGACAATGAATAAGTTTGTGGCTGGTCGGCGATGATCAATGCGTTACTCACCCCTTTGTCGCGGCCTTTCGTCCAGGGACGAGGCAATGGATTTTGAAGTGAACCGGGGACCTGAGATGTTGATTGAGCATCTGAAAGAATGTTATTAGGATGAATTTGCCCACTCGTCAGGTCATCTGCCCTTGGTAGGTAGGCGGCATATCACGATGGCCGCCCAGCCTCGGGCTGTCAGCAGCAAATGATCCGCTCATTATTACGTGGCCTCTTTATCCTACATAGTATGAGACGGCTCGAAGGCATCAATAGAGAGCCCTGCTCAAATATGCGCTCCTATTTCACGTGAGCGAGTAGAAGTATGTACAAGTCCATGAAAGTCACATGCACACCGCGCCGTGCCTGACCAGGAGAACAGACCCACGAAAATCAATTCGGCACTTGAGTCATCAGGACTACAAAAATGAGAAAAAATCGGAAGAGAAACGAAGCCCGGCAATCTCGATCTCCGGGCTGTATGGCCCTTGTAACGAGTCCGGCGGGCTGGGCGCAAGCCCAAATAGGCCCTTCCAGGGCTGGAACGGACCTGGTACTTGTGTAAAGAGTAGGCCAATATTGTGTGACGTAAGAGGGCCATTCACCATGTTGGTGAAATTGTCAAAGGACTCTAAACAAAGTTATCATCCGTAATCCTAATGCCGGAGGCTTTGAAATATGGAAGTTGATTGCACCCACCTCTGAGCAACCGGGGAAGCACCCAGGATTGAGAAAATTGTTGCAGGAAGAGGATAAGCAAATTCTTCTCCGCTTCAAGTCGATCGCGTAGGGTAAACTGCGTGGCAGTGGTCTCATGGATCTCGTGCAGATGTAAAAGAACCAAGACAGAAAATACAATCAGACATATGGCTGGGTCAACGGTCGAGCAGTATCTGCTATCCCAATGCCGAACGACGGCGACAATATCTTCAGAGCAGGCAAGCGATCTCTGCCAGGAACTCGCCCACGACGCATCGTCCGAAGCATGTAACGTGATGACATTCAAGAGCCGTGCTGCGTACAGATGGAGGAGACACACAAGTCGGGCATGATGGCTCACGCTGGGCTCGTTAGCCAGCACATTACGGCCTTCGTTGAGAAAAGCGGGAGGTAAGGAGAGCAGCACAGCCGACAGGTGGTCCTCGAACAGACGGTGCCGCTCCTGGAGCGTTTCGCATGGGTTCTGCCTCCTTAGTCTCCTAATGGTCGCCGCCTGTCTCAAGATGGTCGTAGTGACGATGTGCATATTGAAGTACGAGGCCGGGGTGTCCAGAGTCCCCATCTCCGCCGAGATGCGCCACAGGTCTTTGGTATTCGTCGGTAGAAAGGTCATAGCATGTGACCCTGGGGGATTTTGGGCTTGATCTTCAAGAGATGTGGACACCAACGCGGTCCGTATGCCATCCATTTCCACGACAAATGGGGTTGCCGCCGTGATGTTCGAGTACGAGTCCAGGCAGTATATACACCACCAAACGTATCTCCATTCTTCGAGGTCAGAGAGACCGGCCCGAACATCTCCAAATGAATCATATCCGTCGGAGAAATCCAGCTGATGTAATCCAAACCGGAGGGCCTTGCGTGCTAGCTGACCGATATAGTCCCACGCATCTTCGCCGTGAGACTGATGAAAGCGATAGTAGGCAAGCAAACAACTCTGGCGGAAAGCATCTAGCATCAGGTTCGGCTGGCTTACTCCTTCGAACGGATCATCCTTCAGCAATATTTGGAGGCAGCTCTCAATATCAGGCCTCTGTGCGATTTCTGCCGTGCCGAGCACTTTTGCCGTCACAACTAAAACAGTCACCAGTACACTATGGTTAATGGTTCCGTTCCGATATTGCTCGATAAAGCGGTCTTTCCGAAAAAGTGGAATGGAGTGATGGATGAGGTTGAAGAAATCCTCGATTCTACATAAAGTTAGTAGCACGGCCGAAACATCTAGACAACCCAAAGAGATAGAGGTACTTACAGCTTTGCCTGTATCTCCGAAGAGACCCCCAATTCCAGATATCTCGATGTACCGACTGCACGGGTGATAGGAGCTAGTTCAGAAGCGACTGCCATCGATCCAGTGGCCACATCACTGTCAGAGAGGATGGTGCCGGCGGCTACAGGGGACTCCGTCCCAAGGGAGTTAATGTAAGTATCGGGAATGGAAAGGGACCCCCGCTCGACGCCATCTAAGTCAAACCCGTCAGGTGGCCGAGCCGCCTTCCGGACAGGTTTGGCTGACCGTCTTCCTGTCTTATGTGTTCCTCTAGCGGGCCCCGGCTTCTTCTTGGCGGAGGAATAAATGCAGGAATAACCTCCTTCGTGACAACGGGAGCAAACCGGCCGTCTTTGGTCGCCTTCAGTCACTGTGAGCCACTATAACTCTTGTAGTGGGTCTTGGCATCGGCCCACTTACATTTGACCTTCCGCCTAAAGGAGATTTTAGCAACGCATAAGGATGAATGGGATCGTAAACTTACGAAATGCACTTGTCACATACCCGCAGCTTGGCCGGCGAAGAAGTCAACGCGGCCTGCTCCTGAGCCACAGTCGAATCAGAGCGGCTGTCCACCTCAGACAGATCCATTTGTCAGTTGACTAGTCTGCATGCGAATAGCGATAGATGTTTGCTTATCCAGAGTGCCCAAAGGAGGAATTGGGCGAGCAGGATTCGGCGGTAGAGGAGCTTAACGTCAAGTGACTTGATTACGTCAGGAATGATCGACGTCGAAGCGAGAAGCTAAACAATCTGGTGATTCGTGAAGATCCCGGGTGGGTCAAAGCCGTCGGACTGGGGTGACATGATGTCGATGATTGGACCAGGCGGGAGTCTTTGGGGCCAAGTTCCCCCGCGGAGGAACTTTGATTTGACATGTCACATGATGCGGTGGCGAGCAGCGTGATGGATTGTTTATTTGCCTGCAACCACGCTACAATTGCATCTTGCATTCTACTTGCCAGCGCTGGCAACCCGCTGAATTTCACGATTCCTCCTCAAGTTCCCTCCCCGTAGAGTATATCTCGAAAGAGCTCCAGGATCGCTTATCCTCCTCCCACCAACCCGATCGTTCGAACTTGTTCATTGTTTCTGGGCACAACTTAGACGACCAAGTTGGAATTTGCGGTAGTAGAGCCAGTTCTGTAATATAAAGTTAATGAGTCTGCTGTTTCCAAGAGAATAGGTACTTCAGGCGATACTGACCAGAAGCCATAGAGGTAGAAATCCAACGAGGAATCGGATAGTCCTCGCCATATTGCCTTCCCAAATTTCGGAGCGAGTTCGTTTGCTCATCAATTTTTCCACCACCGACCTAGCATAAGCCTCCGTCTCCATGCCATTCTTGTTACCCTGATACTTTATAGTTTCAATCCTCTTTTTGATTGGAAGATAGAGGGAGCCCTCGGGAGCAACGAGCCCATGGTGAAGGATGTTGCTGCGGACAAAGCCAGTCACAATTTCAATCACCTCTATATTGAAAGGCGCAAGTTCCTGAAGGTGTCAGAATTTACCGTCAATTCAACTGGGGAATAAGCCTTACTAGCCGCAAAGTTTTGGTGTACTGGCTGAGAGCGGCTTTGGAAGCATTGTACGCACACTGCCATACGACCGGTACGTCCCGCGTCACACTGCCAATCTGGACTATACGTCCGACATGCGAACGGCGAAGAAGCGGTACAAATACCTGGCAGAGGCGCATAACAGAGAATACGTTGACCTGAAATACCTTTACCGCCTCCTCCAACTCCAGGTCCATTGCTGTTGCTGCGTAATGAGTGCCCGCGTTATTCACTAGGAAGTCAAGACGACCGCCTGTTCGCACAGTCACGGCATCTCTGAGCCTCTCAATGCTACCAGAGTCACCGAGCTCTAACGGAAATGCCTCAATGTTCTTGTATTGGCTGGTCAATTCCTGAAGGTGCTCAACGCATCTTGCTGTGGCCAGAACTGTCACGCCCCGGGCTGCAAAGCTGATTGCAAGTTGTTTTCCAATACCACTTCTGCAGCCTGTAATGAGAGCAAAGCTAGTTTGCCGTACCATAATGGCGAATGATGACGAGCGGCAAGAAAATCCAAGAAGAAAGTGGAAGGAAGGAAAGGGCCAAGAAAAGAGATATTTTCCTGCTTCCAGTGGCCTTCGCCTTGTTAAGTAGCGGAGATGATCTATAAAGCTGGGAAAGCCGAGGCATTTGCTCATGCAAGGAAATACAAAACTGGACATGCGAATCCACGTGAAATTTCTTTCTCTTGCTCCGGATGAGAAAGTCTTTTGAGCAGTATCGGGACGTCAGGCTCCCACGCGGGTGCTGTACCCCAAGTTGAAGAGGAAGGGATGCCCTAGAGTTCGTTTAGAAAGGTCCCTCCGAAAGGTTCTTCCGACAGGTTCCTCCGAAAAAGTCCTTTGCAGCGCTCTTTTGATCCGTCTGTGTGAGACGACGCACCTCCGACCTGGGTCTTGAGGAAACATCGAGATTCAGACAGATGACTCCGGACGTACTGTGTAATCTCAGTTCATATTGCACAGAACGGCGCCCCATTCAAGTCATTATTGCTTTCACCTTCAAATCAAGGTGGTTGCTTCAGCGTGCTTCGCTAACGCCCCTGATTTCGAGTGACATCATCGCTTTTGTCCCATTATTCAGGATCCATGTGGAGGCATAAATGCTACATATACAGATTGTCTGACGCAGATGAACCTAAATAATCTGGCAGGCCTATTCGGCCTACAAAAATTTTGAATGCGTTTTAACTAACCAGCCGTGCTCGTGAAATTGCTTTGTGTCAAAGTGAATAGGTAAACGAAACATTATCCTGCCGATATGGCAACGGGTCTATACGTCCGTCGTCTCTCAGATGAAGGACGTCAGGCCTCATTCAACGTACGGTAAGTCGAGATGAGTGTGGTTGGCGACATGACGACGTTTCATTGGCCTCAAGGAGACCTCTAGGAGCTTCTGACAGGCTGTCCATGGAGGGTTGACATTTGTTTATGTTTATTTCTCTTCCATTTTGCTCTATTTTGATCAAATTTGGGATTCGGCTCGCGTGCAGGTAGACGGATGGAATAGTAGTGCTCCTAGTCTTCGCATAAGGCATTGACACGGGTGCTTCTAAATATCATGTTCGTCCGCGGAACAACCTATGGGCTTAATTATGGGGAATGCCCAGCCAATAGACTATAGTCCCGCCGCACCACATTGGCTGGGGGAAAGCTCTGAACTTGGCAATATAGATGTCTTGTGAATAAACTGTAGGAACGTGATGGTACACTCTACTTCGAGCGCCACGCGCAAAGCAATACTGTTTTGTAGCTGCGTCATTCTCTATGGGATGTAAAAACTGAAGAAAAATACACATTCCTCGCATTTTAATTATCTCGTTCAAAGCACCATGCTTACTCAAGTCAGAAGCCTAAGGGAAAGAACCGATGATCGAAGGTCTAAGATGCGAAAGAATAAGTGAAGCAAGGAGCGGCTAGAGCGTGCACCATTTGCCGTGCTTGTAACTGCATTTGCTATCGGTTAGAATATAATACGTGACGTGGTCCAAAACTCTTGGATTCTTCTAAGTTGGAGCGGGTGCGCTCCATAAGGACTAACTAAGTGGTCACGTGTGATATATACGTGACCATCCACATTAATGCCCCTAGGAAAAAAAGACAACGACCTCGTTGTCGGGGGAACATAAAACAAGAAGAATCTATTCACTATAGATTCGGCTACCTTTTGCTAATAATTCTATAGCCTTAGACGGAGTTCGTTAAGCTTCTTGATTCGTGTGGATACCGCTAGGACCTCTCTATAGGAAGTCTCGCCCTCGAGACGTTACCGGAAGTTAGGTAAGTAGCCTATAAGTACTTCGAAGGGGCTTACGCCGGTTATTATATTTATAGCGTTATTATATATATACTAGGTAGTTACGAGTAGCTTTAGCTAGGTAACCTACTCCTCTCCGGTGAAGCACTATAGATAGTGTTCGAGGGTCTAGTTTATACGTTCTATTTAGCTATCGGTTTAGGGGTAAAACACCGTTAAGAGGTAGAGGCGTACGTAGGTAAGGTAATAGAGGTTTAACTAGAATTTACTAATAAATAAGGAACCACGGTCCGAGACGATACCTTTAGGAGGTCCAAAAACGAGTTCGATATAACGGTAGAATAACTCGGTAAGTTCTATAGCTATAATCGTTAACGAAATAGGAAGAAATAGTGAGTATTTCGTGAACCTATCAACGATAACTAAAATTATATCGACTTCTTTCTCGTTAAGAAGTGCTAGTAGTAAGCTAGTGATAAAGTCTTATCGTATATAGATATAATAGGATATTACCGGCTATAGGATATTACCGGCTATAGGATATTAACGGCTATAGGATATTAACGGCTATAGCCTATTCACGGCTATTATTATATAATTTGCCACTTAATATCTTAACTATAAATACAGCCGATATCTCCTGCCAGAGGCCATCTAAATGATCATCTGAAAATATTCTTTAATATCGCTAACTACTACTACTAGTTATCAACATTAATCTTTATTAGTAATCATCCTGATTACTTATCTTTATCTCAACCTTATCAATATCTACTATCTTTTAAGATAGTCCTTCGAACCCTTATCTACTTCTTCAACCTTGCTTCCTATACGCCCTTATAGCCTGCTCATAAGTCTATTAAGATCTTACTCTATAGCCTTATTAGAATCGGGAGCGGTTATAATTCTCCGTAAGGCTTATACCTCTTTACGGTAATACCCTAATAGACCTAGTAATTCTAGACGTATTCGACGACGTCTTAGTAGAGATTCGGCTAGTAATATTTCCTTTTTATTAGCTTAAGGGTCCGCGTTTAGCCGAAATAGCTAGTAAGGGGGTTATTATAGTAAATACTTAGTAGTTTATTTCTAAGATTACTCCCCGCGGGGATATATATATGATTCGTAAATCGTAAAAGACCCTTAGGTCCTATACTCTAGCCCTTATACCCCGGAGTCGACGACTCTATAGCGGCTTTTTAGCGCTAAGTTTCTAGGTCTTCGCGCTATAAGCACCTAATAAGCTCCTTAAGGTCTATATCTACCTTAGTAAGGTATACCTAGACCATCCCATTGTGTACACATGTGAAAATTTTTCAAACACACCGATTACATACGTGCTAAGGCCCTTAACACATACACATGCCAAGGTGTGCTAAGATAACCGTGCAAAACACACGGGAATCCTGTGTGTCACATCGATGCATAATTTTGCATAGGTTTATATACTAAGCCTAATTAGGTAGGCATAATTTGCATAAACCTTATTAGTAAGCGCTGACTAACTCTATAATAAGATATTATTGGTTAAAATGATTTCTAAGTCACGTGATATGACTGATGTGAAACCCGCGTGAATCCCGTGTGTTTAGGGGGTAAACACATTCAGATCTTAAAATCCCGTGTGAAAAATTTTCTTACACAAAACACATAAAATGTGCCGTGTGACGTGATGTGAAATGTGAAATAATGTGAATGGGATGCTCTAGGTATACCTACTTAGAGATATAAGTAGGCTATACTCGTGTGTTAGGGAGCTAACGCGTACGTCTAAGCTCCCCCTAATCGGTTATACTAACCGATTTATTACTACCTTTGTTTTCTTCGAAGCGTAGGATATTCGAGGTAAGCGTACTTATAGTTAGCGACTAGACTATAATAGAGTAGTGATTAGTCGCCTACGATCCGCGAGCTATCCGGCTACTTAATAGCGAGATTAAGTTAATCTTATAGTTACTCGGGAGCTAACGCTAAGAGGGTCTATCCGCGGGATTACTCTTCCTAGCGCGATATTTTATTATAAAGTTAAAGGGAGTAAGGGAGAGGCACTATCTAGCCTACCTCCTATTTAGCCGTAGCTATTTTATAAACGCTTAAAGGTTCGAGTAGTCTAAAAATACCTTAATCGGGTAAATATTATCCTCTAGGTAATATCGCTACTATTTAAATAAGTAAACGATAGCGAATAGCTCCTAATCCGGTATCCTATATAGGGTCTCGGCCCCGCTAAACTTCTGTAACTAGAAAGCTACTAGGTACTATACTCTATTCTTATTAGGTTAAGAGAGGATTCTAGCTATTGCTCCGTTAGATATATTAGTCTCTAAGCGAATCGGCTTCGACGGGTTAAAATACCGTAGAAGCGGGGCTAACTAAAATACTATAATTAGACGACGAAACGCGATCCTTTCGTGAAGGGTTAGGTTAACTTTCCCTAGCTTTCGTCCGTTTTTGCTCCTCTTAAGTAGCGACGTAAGTAGTAGGGTAATCCGCGAATAATTTCTAATAAACCTATAATAGAAATTATAGAATCCTAAGAAGACTTAGATATCCCGGTATATCTTAGGGATCTCCTATAAAGCGATATTAATAACCTACTAAGGGTCTATCGAAACGCCTCTAGCTAATAAAACGAAGCTAAGAAATTTAACCTTATCTTAGTAGAAGGCGTACTTACTTAGTTTCGTATAGAGGCCTACTTTCCTTAAGCGTTAGAGTACCTATCTAAGGTAATTCGTATTGGAGTCGCGGTCTACCGAAAAGATTAAGATATTATTAAGGTATACTACCGTAAAGATATCGAGAACGTTATAAAGAGCTAAGTAGATATAGTTCTAAAAGGTTACTAGCGTATTTATAAGCCTAAAGGGTATAATAGTATACTTAAAGTGCCTATAGCGGATTATAAAGGTAGTTTTCTACTTATTACCCTCCTTAATATAAATTTAATAATAGGCGTCTTAAATATTAATCTTACTAAAGACTTTTACGCTAGAGATCCGGTTAATAATCTCCGAAATTAGGGGTAATAGGTATCGATTCTTTACCGAAACCTTATTAAGTCCCTAGTAGTTAATATAGAGGCGTAGGCTACTATTAGACTTCGGTATAAAGAGGATTAGAGCCCCTATAGGGCTCTTTAATTCGCGGATATAACTATTCTTTATATTTTCGTCGATATACTAGCGGAGTTCCGCGAGTTCCTTTTATAAGAGGAGGTAGATTAGTCTAAAGAGGACTATTATATTTAGAATAAGGTTAATAGCGTAATCGTAGCTACCTATTTAGGGTAGGGTTTTTAAGTTTTCTAAAGAGAATACGTCGAGAAAGTTGCCTAGTTCTAAGGATAATTAATAGGGTTTCGAAGGGGTTTCGTTATTATTTCGGTCGATTAATAGATATACTTCTTCTAGAAGTTTTACTATAGCGAAAATATAAGTATAGTTTCGAGCTACCTTAGCGAATTTCTTTAGGGTTAAAAGCTTATAAGATTAGGTTCTAAACTATTACTACCTAAGGCGTCCGGCGAGATAGATATTATAGTTATAGATAGTAGTTATTAAAAGGAGTATAGGACTTCTATAAAGGCGAGAGTCGTAATCGATAGCTATATAGTCGTAGGTAAATTAGCGGGTAATCCCTTATAAGTCAGTAGCGGTTATTAGGATTTTCTATACCCTATAACTAGGAGTTTATCGTCTTTTAATACTAGTAACTAGTAGTATAGCGAGTTTAGCTTATTAGAACTTATATTTCTTTATAAATTCGTAGCTAACGAGATCGACTTTAGCTCCGCTATCTAGATCCGCGAATATTTCGAGGCCGTTCCGGATAGAGATCGATATTTTAAAGTAAGACCGGATTCCTACTATAGGGAGTTAAGACGGAGATATAGGACTTAATCCGTCTTGCTATCGTTTCCCTAGTGTATAGCTTAAACCGTAATAGTAGGTTCCTTTATTCTTAGATAAGAGTATTTATTAGAGTAGTATTCTTTGCTATTATAGTTATAGTAACGGTTACGTTTCCTATCCTCTCTAATAGAGTTTAAGTTATCCTTCGAGGCAGATTCGTTATTTCCTTTCTATTCTCTAGGCTTCCGATTAGAATATCTTTTACCTTTCTATAACCCCCGAGGGCGGCCCTAGGCTAGGTCCGAGTTCGTTTTTCGGGGTAGATTATTAGTCGTTTCGTTACGTTTTCGCTTACGGTTTAACTCCGACTTTTTTAGGTCCTAGAAGTAATATACGATATTAATTATCTCTTCGCGATTCTCTAGTAGTTAAATAATATAGCGATAAATCTTGTCTTAGAGATTATAGAGTAGTTTCGTAAAGAAGGTAAGAGCCCTTTCCTTCTTAGCGGACCTAGGGAAGTATCTCTTAAGGGTATCTAGACGCGTATAGAATTTATAAGGGTTCTTATCCTTTAGCTACTAGGCCCTTTTAAGCTAGCTTATAACCTTAGACTTAAGGCTAGCTATATTCTTAATTAAGGTAAGAGTTTAGTCCCTAAAGTAGGGCTAGTTATCTTTAGGGTTTCGGGGGAGAGTCGGTCCCTTTTCGTTAGTATATCGGTACTATCTCTACTAATAGATAGGCTCTATATAGCTAAGTACCCCGAGGATTTAGGATCGACTATTATAGTATCGTATAGGCGCTCCTTTAAACTATTATTATAGATTAAGGAGCTACTCCTAGCGCTATTAGAGCGTAAAGTTAAGGGTAAAGATAGGAATATTCTAAAGCTTAATCTCCCTATCCTTACTAGAGGATTCGTAAGGGCTTTAGTAGGAACCTACTAGTATTATACTAATCGCGCTATAGCTAAGCTAGGACTTTAGGGTCTCTAGCTTATCTTAAAGTTCTTTAAGCCTCTTTAGCTTCTTAATTATTACTTAAGTAGCCGCGAGGTTAGCGTCGATACTAGATTCACTAGTAAGGGGATTAATAGGTAGCGCCTTCTCTTAAGTAGTAGTTAGGGTTTCTACTACGAGTTAAGGAGGATTCGAGAGCTCTTTAGTAGAGGGGATAGAGCGAGTTCTTAGCGCTATTTCTCCTAGGTAATCGAAAGAGAAGAAACAGAACTTATAATAGTATCTACTTATAGGGTAGAAGGCCTATTAATTAGGTAGGAGAGAAAGCACTAAGTTAAATTAAGTTAAAGACTATTTCTTGAGGATCCCCTTAAGGAGCTTACTCTCTAGAACTATTTAATATATATTCGTCCCTATAGCTAAAGACACACACAATACAGTCCGATTTAGCTAAAGGAGGGGTAATACGAGATCGTGCATTCGGGCCGGCTTCCCCGCCGAATCCCTATCGAGAGACCACTAATCTCTGATCGATTCGTCGTCGACAGAATAAGATATGGGGAGATCGTGTAACGCGTATATAGCGCTTCCTTCCAGCTGTGCTGCCGAACGGCCTTCGACTCACCGCCGAAGGACCGCCGTTTCGGCAGAATCAAATTAGGCCCCACGGCCTAAGGCATAAACCTGAGTATAGCGACTATAGCCTCAAGAGGAGATAACGTAACAATAAGGGTTCGAAGGACTATCTTAAAAGATAGTAGATATTGATAAGGTTGAGATAAAGATAAGTAATCAGGATGATTACTAATAAAGATTAATGTTGATGACTGATAGTAGTAGTTGGCGATGTTGAAGAATATTTCAGATGATCATTCAGATGGCCTCTGGCAGGAGATATCGGCTGTATTTAAAGTTAAGATATTAAGTAGCAAATTATATAATAATAGCCGTGAATAGGCTATAGCCGTTAATTAGCCGGTAATATCCTATAGCCGGTAATATCCTATAGCCGGTAATATCCTATAGCCGGTAATATCCTATAGTATCTATATACGATAGATCCTTACTAGGGCTATAGCGGTTCGATAACTATATCGTATAATCGCCGAATTAACCGTAAAATATTTAAATAATATTAAGGCTATTACTTTTATTATAAATATAGTATTTAGCTAATAGGATAAGAGATCGTTAGCTAGGAAATTTAATAGGCGAGAACCTTTTATATAGCTATCGTTAGGTAAGGGCTAGATTAAAGAAAAGTTAATCCTAAGTAAGGATATAGACTATTTATTTAGAGGATAGCGATAGCCTACCTCTTAATTAGTACTATAATAATCTGCCTCGATCGTTCCTTTAGTAGTAATATAGCTAAGCGAAGGCTTATTAGCACGTTTTTCTAAACGCTATAGAATCTACCGCTTTCTTTTCTTCCTTAGTTCTATCCCTGCTAGATTTATATAGTCCCTTTTCTAGGTATTTAAAATCCGATAGGACCTACGCTCTTTTAGTAGCGAAGCTAGAGGTATCTATAAAATAGAGCCCGCGGTTCGTAAAGGGGTTTCTCTTATATTACTATCTTAACTTAAGAGATAAGCCTAGAGGACTAGAATTATAGTAAGCGCGCGTACTTATTACTAAGTTAAGTATCTTATATACTATTATTATCGATTTTAGAGATTAAGGAGTTAATATACTCCTTATTATAATCTATACTAGATAACGTAAAAATATCCTAGATAGCCTAAGCTAGTAAGCCCTAAATAGTCTTATCTATAGTATTTAGTAAATATAAGGCGAGAGGATATACTAACCGCTTATATCTTTATTATTACCTCTTCCTTCGCTCTAGTACTTTTAACTAGACTAATCGATAAGCTAACCCTACCGGGCTAGATAGGGTTATTAATATTTACTAGCTAATAATATTTAGGCTATATCTCTTAATCCTAGAAGGCTATTCTAGGCTAATCTAGTTATCTTAGCCGGATTTTAAGACTATAGAATAAAGTAGTATAGCCTCTAGATTAGCCCTCCTACTTAACGTTCACGCTTATTAATTAATAGCGGTAGTAGGATATCTATTAAATGTGTTCGGTAAAGCTTTATATTAAAAACCCCTAAGACTTAAGTTAAAATACGAACCTCGGAAACCCCGATAGATAAAGTCACGAAAGGAGAATAACTATCTATCGGCTTTATTAAAGCTATCGAAAGCTTTATATCCTAAGAAGTTTTTTTGCCCTTTCTGATCCTCTAGCTAGAATGATTTTATTTATAGTACTAAGTATTTATACTAGTCCTTCTACCGATATTAATCGGTTTAATGCCTCTTAAGGTAGGTAGCTAACCTAGCACTATAACTTAGATAAGGGCTAGCGGATACGTAGGATTATGATTTCCTCTCCGCTAGGCGGTTAAAGTAGGTTCTAGTTCTATTATAATATATTATTTATAAACTTAGTTATAGGCTACTCCGGAAGGCTAGTAGTTACGTTTAGAGAGGCTATACGATAAAAGGACCCCCTAAACTAGCGGCTAATACGGCTAATTAGCTAAATAGGCTCCGATCCTTTACGTAGTCTATAGAGGATACTTATCTCTTAATCTAATTTTATTACTCCTTACCGTTCTTATAACTCTAGCTCGTAAATCTACTTAGCTTATAGGTATATCGGCCAGCGAGAAAGCTCGTTCTAAGACTAGCCTATAGTTAGTAAAGGCTCTCTATATAACTAGTATTTAATTAGCCTTTATTACTTATTAACCTACTTAAGGGTTCTGTATTATATACCGTAACTTAGTATATAAATAACTCGCGGATACTATAGTATATCTATTTAAGGTATTAATAGAAGTCTCTATAATAAAGTAGTAGTTTAAATCCTATAGGTAAAGGTGGTAGTAAATACTAAGATTAATCTTTAGCGATTTTAATAACCGGTAGTATATCTTATAACCTTTTATATTTCCTCTAGTAGTTCCGTAGTAGTTAATAATATATCGCACTAGGTATCGTACCCTATAAGCTTAGCCCTTAGTAAGGAATATAGACTATATAGCGAAAGCGATCTTTTCTTTAAGAAATAAAGTTAAACGCGGTTCCCTATTCCGTCGTATAACCGGGTAGGCAAAAATAATTAACTTTAATTATTCTATACTATTATTTTATCTATAGATAATAATATATCGAACTCTAACCCGAAATTAAAAGCCTAGCTAATAATATAAGGTTAAAATAATTCTGTAATCGACCTAGGGAGTAATAGCCGATTAGTAACGTATATGATCTATAGTAGAGGAGAGTGCGTAACTTTATTCGATTAATATAAACGAAAAAGATCTTTCTACTTAATTTTACGATAGTTCCGGTAAATAATAATGATAAATTTATCTGCCTATATAGCTCGAATATATACTACTATATAGGAGAACTATTAGGCTTACCGATAAGACTTATATATATAAGAAATATAAGGAACGGCTCTAGATAGGCTAAATACTAGCTAGGTAGTCCGCTAAGTATAATAATTATACGGCTCGGGTTCTCCGATCTTATGCGATCGCTCGGGATAGAGCGGAGACTTTAGTGCTCGTAAGTAGGTTAAATAATTCTAGAAGCTCGAGACTTAGGGGATCCAAAAGTGTTAGGAGACGCACGGGCCTACGCCTGATATGGAGGAGGTCTCTCTGCTACGCTAAACCACTTTTGAACGTTAAAAGTGCGTTGAACATTTGATGGCAATTCCACCATTTTCCTTTCATTAAGTAAATTCTTTTGAATCTTTTTACAGCAGTTTTCGAAATCAGTTAGACCCCACACACTCTTACGACTTTATTGCCGGAAAATGTATCCGTTACGTATAAGCCCTGATTGGATTAAGTCCCCCGGGTGAATGCAGACCGCTTTCTGTAATATTATGTGTTTTTTACAACACAATCATAGGACCGCGAGGTATGTATTTTACATGAAACCGCCATACAGTGGAAGTGCAAAGGTTTGAAACTATTCCCTTCATGCCAAGAGTTTTCTGCCAGATAGAAAAATACAAAAAGAGCTAAATGTCAACCCCAGCAACCTTCTATTTTAACGTTATTCTTCTACCCCAGTAATAGCCTGTACTCTGTGAGATGTTGTACAAATAGTTAGCTAAAATAGAATGCGTCGCACGTAGGAAGTAAATGGCATACGTGATAGGTTGTAGGCGGTGCGCAGGAGGCGGTGAGTAGGAAATAGTTTCAAACTATACACACGCTAGCTTTTAATCCGAGAGATCAGGATACATAAGTGCTGTTTAGTGGGGTGGGACATGTTACTCTTTGATCTGCTGGCACGGAGCATTCCAGGTTGAGCCACCCACGAAGCTGTCTAAAACCCTTGCAAAAGATAATTCCACAAGAGGCAGGATAAAGATCTAGAGCCCTTAGGAACTTTCCGGCGGATTCCGGTCGCACTGGGGGCGGTACGATGTCCGTTTTTCCTCTATAGCCTTCTTTCATAAAAAACAATTAAAAATTTAAGTATTGAAAATCCAACCCATTAAATTGCTGCTATAAACAAAATCGAAAGAAAGAAACTCGCCCAGAAGCGTGTCCCAAGGCAAGTAAATCCCCATTAATTACGTAACAGCTCGGCCGAAACTCAGGAGGAAGCCATAACACATTTTTGCCGGTCATTTTAATCCACACTCCTCGCTCAATAATGATTGCTGAACTTTTATAGACGTCTTTAGAGGCACGCTTTATGTGACCGGGGCCAAAGTTAAGGGTACCTAAATTGGTGATCAGATATGACCCATCTTGCGAAAATTCGAGTTTGAAGACAATGTCCTCTGTATTTCGAGTCTCCTGTGAGCCGCCCGTCGCCGTGTCCCAGAGCCGCACGGTCTTGTCGCGAGATCCTGACGCCAGTAGCCCGCCGTCGGGCGAGAAGGCCACGGAGCAAATCCAATCTGAATGACCCTCGAGGACCTGCTGGAGGTCGCCCGTCGCCGTATCCCAGAGTCGTATTGTCTTATCGTAAGAGCTAGATGCTAGTAGCCGGCCATCAGGCGAGAAAACTGCCGAGTAAACCCAGTTTGAATGGCCCTTAAGGATCTGCTGTAGGGTCCCCGTCGCTATGTCCCAGAGCCGTACGGTCTTATCGTGAGAGCTCGACGCTAGTAGCCGGTGATTAGGCGAGAAGGCTACAAAGTTAACCTGGTCCGAATGCCCCTCGAGAGTCTGTTGGAGTTTGCCTGTCGCTGTGTCCCAGAGCCGTATAGTCTTGTCGTAAGAGCTAGATGCTAATAGCTGGCCATCAGGCGAGAATTCTGCCGAACTAACCCAGTCCGAATGGCCCTCGAGAGTTTGCTGTTGGCTACCTGTCACCGTGTCCCAAAGCCGCACCGTCTTATCGCGAGAGCTTGACGCTAGCAGCCGATAGTTGGGCGAGAAGGCCACAGAGTTAACCCGGTCCGAATGCCCCTCGAGAGTCCGCCGGAGGTCTTCCATCGCCGTATCCCAGAGACGCACAGTCTTATCGCAAGAGCCTGATGCGAGCAGCCGGCCGTCGGGCGAGAAAGCCACTGAACTAACCCAGTCCGAATGGCCCTTGAGGGTCTGCTGCAGGGCGCCCGTCGCCGTGTTCCAAAGCCGTACAGTTTTATCTCTAGAGCTCGACGCTAGTAAGCGACCTTCAGGCGAGAAGGCTACCGATTGAACCCCCGGATAGTCATCGAGAGTATGCTGTAGGTCGCCTGTCGCGGCGTCCCAGAGCTGTACGGTCTCCTCGCCAGAGCTGGACGCTAGCAGCCTAGCATCAGGAGAGAAGGCAACCGAGTTAATCCAGTCCGAAGGGCCTTCGAGAGTCCGTTGGAGGCTCCTCGTCGCCATGTCCCAAAGCCGCATGGCCTCCTCGTCCGAGCCCAAAGCTAGCAGCCGACCGTCAGGCGAGAAGGCCACCGAATTAACCGAGCCGAAGTAGCCTTCGAGTGTCTGCTGTAGCTCGCCCGTCGTTGTGTCCCAGAGCTGCACTGTCATATCCATAGAGCCAGACGCAAGTAGGCCATTAGGCGAGAAGGCCACCGAATTAACCCAGCCTGTATGGCCCTCGAGGGTCCACTGGAGGCAACTCGTCGCCGTGTCCCAGAGACGCACAGTCTTATCGAAAGAGCCTGATGCGAGCAGCCGGCCGTCGGGCGAGAAGGCCACTGAACTAACCCAGTCCGAATGGCCCTCGAGGGTCTGCTGCAGGGCGCCCGTCGCCGTGTCCCAAAGCCGTACAGTGTTATCGCAAGAGCCGGACACAAGTAGCCGGCCGTCGGGCGAAAAGGCTACCGAGGTAACCGAGCCTAAATGGCCTTCGAGAGCTTGTAATTCTGCACTCCAGCTTTCGTCAACCTCTGGAAACTGGCATATCCATTTGGGAAGCTCCGACTGGAACCTTCCCCGGATTGTTGCCGTTCTCGGTGCAAACACTAGCCCTGCGCAATAAATTTGAAGTGGCGCTTCATCGGCTATCTGCCAATATTTCATAAGAAAGCGCTTTGCATCCTGAAGAAAGTCCGAAATTAAGGGGAACTCGTCGCCCTAAAGTAGTTAACTTAAGTTACAGTATATATAATCATCCTTTGAACTTACCGGTATGCCTATTTGGAGAGTGTCAAGAATACAGAATAATCTCGAAGTAAGGCCGAGCAGGCTCATGGCTTCGACCCAGTGCAAAAAATGCGCCTGAAGAAAAAGGAATGCATCGTCCACCACGTTGTTCAAATTTCGGCATTGAACGAGATGATGAGCCCAATATTTGCAGCCGTACTGCAATGCAGCAGGGAGGGTGTCATGGATTTTCTGACGATCAATCTCTGCGCGACGTGTTCCGTCACTTGGCAGTGCACATATATTTCTTCGCAAACCTTCACAAATAGAAAGACATTCCACGGTCAACTTAAAGTGTGTCTCTTTTGTTTCTACCCCTGAGTAGGCTTTCTCGTGAAGTTCGTTTTCACCATTTTCCGAACCGGTGAAATCTTTGCTAGGCGTACGCAGTGCCCAGAAAGATTCATGCTCGGGGCGCAGATCCATGCTACGGTGCAGGAATCGGTAAGTAGAGAAGCGAGCTACTAATTTCACGTCGAAAGAAAACCTGCTAAGTGGGCCAATTTTGATTTGTCTCAAGGTAGACGGTCGGACAGTGAGGTTAGAGGGAGGTAAAGAATGCTTCAACTTGAAGGATAAGAGAAATAGGGTTTGACGCTGACAGAGGTCGACTTTTTTTTATTAATTACTAATGCGGGGGGAGGTTTTTGGCCAGACTGGCAGCCCGAGCAACTTCCTCGATCCCTGTTCGTCCTCAAAACCTTTAGCCCTACGCTTGAAGTGCTTTACGACGACTCAAAAAGATACCGTAATGTTCCAAAGAACAGTACGGTATTATTACGATGACTCATCTAGCGGTATACGGTCATTACGCGTTGCTGTTCTGCCACACTTAGTAAGGAGCGGGGAACCAAAACAGGTTAGCGTGATTAGGATCTATTTTCCGGGGATAAAAGTTACAAGAATGTTCAGGTCTAGCTTATTACGAAACCTACTATATGAAGAGATATGAAGACGATACTGCCCGAGCGAGAGAGCGGAAGATGAATCCTCAACCTCCGGAGTTCAGGCCAGGGAGAAAGCCTTTCCCACCTCTCCGCCGACCGTCCTCTATCTCCAAATCCGCGACTGCCCCCACTCCACCCGAGCTTCCTGCCCCACAACGGACCACACAGGAGAAATTCTTTATCTCGACCACCTATTCCACCATCGCCGCCAGAGCTCTGTCATTCCAAGGGCAAGTGCTCAGCGGCGTCACCCCGCTACAGCTGGCCAAGAATGGCTTTCACTACCAGCCCTTCTTAAGTGGCGGCCTAGCTTGCTGCTTTGCGTGTCAGTCAGCTAGACGCCTAGACAGCCTCTAGCGCGCACCTTTCCAAGAGTTACAGCAACTATATAGAGCGGATTATATATAGAAGGTCATCTCCTGTGACTTAAAACAATACCTCGACTCCGCCGACACGCTCTCCTCTTCCACCGATATAACCCCTCTACCTTACTAGCTAGCCCCTAGCCCCTTTCTTTCCTCGAAGAGCGAACAACATAAGAAGACGACTACCGACACTAGTACCTAAACACAATCTAAACCTCCACAAACCGTCCTTTCTATAGCCGAGGAATTCTCTAATAACTCCCGTACTCGCCCGCTATCTACTATAACCGACCCAGAATCACGTTTACCTCCACTAACCGTTCCGCCTCAGCCTCCCCGTCCGTCACTAACTACCACTACCCCACCCCTAAGCCATTAACCAACCTATACGTCGGTCCTCTAACAGCCTAGCACGAACTCACCACGATCGAGTCCAAAAACCTAAGAACCCGTTCCGTCCACCAGACCTATACTCAGAATAGAAGATCATCGCTACTTTTACAACAAACCATCACCGTTCCAGCTCGAGTCCAAGGCAAGGAAAGGCTCTAGTCAAATTCGCAAGAAACCCGTATCCGCAACAAAGTCATTGTCCAAATTTTTAACTTCAGCATTGCCCGCATTCTCGCGGTTCCTAGCAGAGATGCAACCAAATCCGAACAATCCAATAAGACCACGGCAGGCCCTAACGAGGCTCCAAGTTCGTTTAAGAAGTGGTACACGACACATGTACGTACATTGATATATAGTTATTGTATGCTGCATATCGTTCGCGAGGGGTCAGCGTAAATGAAATCATCCATCCATCCATACTATATGAAGACGTTGACTGATTTACATCTCTGGACTACACGCGTATTTTGGTCGATTCTATTTATGGCCCACTAGTCCATTTTGTGCTGCGGTTAACTCCATCCCCACCACAAAAGACCCCACTATCCGTTGACGCGGGTGCAGGCGACGGAATAAAAACTTCCGTCTGAGGTAAACATCTAAGCAATTTCCCCTTTTTTGGTTTTGAAACCTCAGTGGTATAAAAACCACGATATTAGTATTGAAACTATACTAGAATTTAAACCGTAGCCTTAAGACCTAAGTAGTTTTTAAACTACGTATATTTTACTTTTACTGCTCTCCTTTTCTATTTAGTATTATTCTGCCTATAGCCGAGCGCGATTATTCAACGAGATCTATCTTCTATCCACCTTCTACTTACCTATATCGGCTAGCTAAGAGTACGCGTCTCGACGAATTATCTAAATCTATAAGGCGTAGCAGAATATTGCGTTAGGAAAGATAGCTGGGCTTTATGTAACGCGCGCGATTAACTTAGGGTTTATCTAAGTAATCTTAGGGGAGAAAGATCTTAAAGCTATCTCCGAGCGATTTTTTTTAATTTATTTTTAAAGTTGCTACCTAATATAGATCTGTGTATTTTATATTTACCTATACCTCGAATAGTTACGTATATTCTTAACGGTAGGCTACCTAGAAGAATTATATATAAAATAGGCGATGTTGTCTTTAGTTAATACGATATAGTAGTGATTTAATAGTGTGATAGTATCTACTTGCAGGGTAGAAGGCCTGTCAATCAGGTAGGAGAGAAAGCACCAAGTCAAATTGAGTCAAAGACTGTTTCTTGAGGATCCCCTCAAGGAGCTCACTCTCTGGAGCTATTTAACATACATTCGTCCCTATGGCCAAAGACACACACAATACAGTCCGATTCAGCTAAAGGAGGGGTAATACGAGATCGTGCATTCGGGCCGGCTTCCCCGCCGAATCCCTGTCGAGAGACCACCAATCTCTGATCGATTCGTCGTCGACAGAATAAGATATGGGGAGATCGTGTAACGCGCATGTAGCGCTTCCTTCCAGCTGTGCTGCCGAACGGCCTTCGACTCACCGCCGAAGGACCGCCGTTTCGGCAGAATCAAATTAGGCCCCACGGCCTAAGGCATAAACCTGAGTATAGCCTCAAGAGGAGATAACGTAACAAATAGATTAACTGTACGGACCGCCAGAACTAACGGAAGAGAGTATTTAAGCGGTGATCCCGACTTCGGAAGTCTAAGTCCTAAAACCCGACGGAGAAAAGTAATATTTTCGTAAAATAACCGTGGTCTTATAGTGACTACGCAAAAGTTTAGATACCCTAGGACCTATATTAACTTTATTATATAATATTCTGCCGGACGTAAACCCTCCTCTAGTACTTCATGATATCGATAACTCTCTTAGAAGCCTAACTTATATAACTAAATAGGGTCTAGTGAGAATAAAAGTAGGTAGATTATTAAAATCTTATGATAATATCGCGCTATATACGTCTCTATGTGTTCCTCGCTCCGAGATTTAGAAAGCGGTATATCACTATTAGAGCATCCCATTCACATTATTTCATATTTCACATCACATCCCGCGGGATATTTTATGTGTTTTATGTAAGAAAAAATTTCACACGGGATTTTTAGATGTGAATATGTTTAGTCCCTAAACACACGGGATTCACACGGGATTCATATTAGAATGTGTCACGTGATATTTTACTTATGCATAATTTTTCTGTAATTTTTCTGTAATTTTTCTGTAATTCTTAGGTATAAAATAATAACATTATAGTAATGGATTCATTAAAGTAACGAAGTTTAGAGTCTTAATTTTTTTAAAAAAAATGTATTTAAATTTTTCACGAAATTACTTATACTGGATATATTAGGACGTATCTTTTCGGGGTTATTGCTCCCGGGCCGATTTCCTAGCTTTTGGTAGTTAAATTCTACTATTTTCGTCCTCTGATAGAATCGATAGGATACTCCTCCTACGCTTTCGACTAGAAGTAGAACTAGAAGTAGAAGCAGGAGGAGAAACCTAGATAACTATACTTATAATCGGATTCGGGCGGGAAAATAGCTATTCTCTCTTATCGTTACTAATTAAAGTAAGATCGAACTCCTTATCGCTATACTTAATATTCTCTATATCCGTAAGATCGGATTTAGTAGTGAAAGACTTCCTATTAATCTCCGAAAGGAACTTTAATATAGATATATATATTATTAAGTACTTAATTATAGAAATCTTTAAAGACCTCTATTAATAATAGTATTAATTGACACGGTGAGCGGGGGGCCGGAAATGGCTCCCATCCCACCGCCTGCCCGAATTCGCAGTCCCCCTGCCCCTTCGGGCATGGCGCCCGCACCTCAGTCCCGCTTTGGTTTAGCGCCTCCCACGCCGCTTTTACCGCCCTCCCGGTCTGCCATCCATCTATAAAAGACCCCTCGCCCTCTCCTCCTCTTCGTCGACGCACTTTCTCTTCTCTTTCCCCCTTCTTCCCCCCCCCTTCAACCCCTTTCTTTCTCGGCCCCACCGTCGCCTGCACGTTGGCTTTCAGCCCGATGCACTGCCCCTTTCATTTCGCCGGAGATGCCGCGATCCGGTCGCGCGGGAATCGAAACACGGAGATGATCCATTCCTCCACCGTATTGTGTCCTTGACACCATGTGATTGCGTGTCAATCTACCTTTGATCTCTTCTCAAACAAGTCACCGTGGGTTTCGCTGCAAAGCTATGTCGGTTGCCTTCTGCGGCCGAGACCTTGCCCGCTGAAGGTCTCTGTTTTCCTTCTGACTTCGCAACAAGCGAAGTCTCCCCGGCTGCCTCCCTCGATGCTCCGTGCTCCGCTTCATCCGCCTCATCTGACGCCCCGTCGGAGGTAAAACCATCGGAGGTTACATTGTGCAGCCCTTGGCGTCGCAGATCTACTCTCGGCGGCTTTCTCCCAAACGCCTTAACCTCGCAGTTGTCGTCATCGTCGGCCTCTCCGGTCCATCCTCACCCAATCGGTGAATATCGACAGCATGCAACGGTGATGCGAACCAATGGCGAAAATACCGCAAGCTCGCCTGACCCAGGTCAATTCCGCATCATGAGGTGAATTCCTGGTCGGGCTTGTTGGAATTCTAGCTTCGTGGATGCGAAAATAGCATGGTCTGGCAACTTTGGATGCAGCGGCATGGGTTGCTGGAGCTGGTCGGTGTCGTCTGCGCGGTGAAGTAGGCGGATTTCGCCTCGCAGTCTATAAAAGAGACTACAATTCCACCCACATAACAAAGCTGCAACCCAACCCTCCCAAATTCTCCATGTCCCCCTTCCCCTTCCAACTGTGCCCTATCCACTGCCCCCTGCCCAAACTCCCGATCCTGGTTTCTCTATTTCTACGAGTGGCCCCAATTCCTCTATGACGTGAACTTGCTCTCCTGCCTTTTTTTTCGCACAATATGTCAAGCGACAGTTTTCGCCTGGAATCCTTCCGCCCGTGGAACCCTTTTCAGGACAAGGCGCAGCCTCTGCGGGATTCTGTCGATATTTGTCGATATCCAAGTCCTGTCTCGATCACCGCCACCTCGCTTCCCTCCAATTCTACCAATTCGGCTTCCAAGAACCCAAATGTTCATTCTCATAAATCTGAGCGACACCCTCTTCCTCCCCGACCGCCGGTGGAGGTTTGCTTGAACGACAGCCTACCACAGGAGTCAAACACTCAGCATCAGCACCATCCCGCTGTGGAGGATCAGATATCATGCATTAACCCCGGAGTTGAGGCGTTCGACTTCAATGATATTCTGCATCTGCAGGATTTACCAAGCTCTGGAGACGAGGACCATCCAATAAATTGTGATAATCTGGGCCCGGAGTCTCAGTGCCCACTCAACTTTGAATCGGGTGATCTGGGGCTCGCTTGCACTACCAGTCAGCAGTCTCAAGTTGGCAAGGCTGGAAGTTCTGGTCTGGCCAGCGACTGTTGCGACCCAACAATTGATCCGGCAATCCTGGATGATTATCATTTTCAAGATATGGAGCCGACCCCAGCAAGAAAAGAGACCTCTGACGTTGTGGCCCCTTCTCGTTCGTTGGGTAAATCTGTTCGTGGCCGCGGCATGCGACCGAATTCGCAACGGGCGATGAAACCCGGGCGGCAGCAGTCCAAAATCAGCAAGGTTGCTGTCGTCGTGGACAATCGCCACATGAATAGGACTGGCCGGAGTGCTCGAGCAAGCGGCCCCGTTAAAATGTCGTTTTCTATTCTTCGGGATCAATTCTCTTCCCTACCGGTCGAAGAGCGACTACAGTTTTTGTCTTGGTTGTTTGAGGGTGCTTTATCACACTGCGTTTCTACGCGTGCCAACCCAGATACCGCCTCTGTATCAGGATGCATCTCGAGCCAAGCTGTGGACCTGACAGATGAGTATGACCACTCGGGCTCAAGCACCGAATTAGTTGATGCGCAACCTACGAGAAAAGGCTTACCGTGGTCTATGGAAGAAAACTGTTTATTGGTGAGCCTCCGGGAAGAGCAGAATCTTGCTTGGTCGGAGGTGACGAGACTGTTCGCGAAGAAATTCCCCGGAAGAAGCAAAGGGTCTCTACAGGTGTACTGGAGCACGACGCTCAAGAAACAGCGGCTCTCTTTGGCAGACGCAGCGTAAAAAGAAATTCTATCTTATCCATTAGATTATGTCCTCCTCCCTTGAGCTTGAAACTCAACTGTCGGGACATATCCTCCCGTCAGAATAAGCAAAGACATATTGTACGCAATCTTGCTCAGCTGTGGCCCCCGCCGCACGGATTCAGGGGCATTAGACGAGGACCTGGAACATACATCTATCATACACGAATAAATCAACTTTTGCTTAGAAGCATAAACTGTCCACTTAACTGTGTACACAGTACCTACCTGGCGATACCAACATGGGTAAAGGCTCATTATTTGTGGTGGTCAGAGCCTCATGATGAGGATTGCTCAAAAACTTTCTTTGCGGTAGAAGAGGCATAATCACCGAGGGAAAAGGGTTGACCGGCATATCACGTAGAGTGGTCCTTGTCGTCTTATCTAATGAAAAGAAATCTCTCTTCCATCGTCACTATGTAACAACTTCGTTCTTCTGTTGGCTCTCTCACATAAGTCCATGGCTGTCTCGTTCATATTGGTTCGCAATGCAATCAGACCAATTGACGAACCACAAAATGGAGTGGAAGCGGTCGAATCAAGTCAAATATTTGACTAAATGTCCCAAATTAAACTAACTCTCAAATACCATAGAAGCCTTATTTATTCCGTGTATGGGGTGTGCATGGGGTGTGCATGGGGTGTGCATGGGGTGTGCTTGGGATGTGCATGGGGTGTGCATGGGGTGTGCTTGGGGTGTGCTTAGGGTGTGCTTGGGGTGTGCTTAGGGTGTGCATGGGGTGTGCTTGGGATGTGCATGGGGTGTGCATGGGGTGTGCACGGGGTGTGCACGGGGTGTGCTTGGGGTGTGCTCATGGCGTCACAACCTGAACTTTGTTCATGTTTGCTATCTTATGATGAATGCGACTAATCTAAGGCAAGTCGGCCTAGGCTTCGAAAAGTTATCGTCATGTGAATGCGAATACCGACTACAAATTAAGGCTGACGCGGCTACGCATCTAGTGCATCTTGCGCGTGTAAGTGATCTCGAAAGTCCTCAATAGCTTCCTGACGTTTGGGAGAGCCAAATTTATGATTCAGTATCTTCCACTCATTTTGTGTGGCTCATGTTAATCTTATCAGATCTAGAAAACATCCTAGAACTCGATCTTGCTATATGATCTGTGCCTTGGTTTGCTGCTATACAACGATCATTATTAGCTCGCTGCTAGTTCATCTACACGAAGCTATATTTGGGCCTACGTCCCAGTAGTAGTATTTCAGTGATTCTAGGAAACAAATGAACAGCGGACAATCTAATCAACAACAGAGTAGATGCTTTCCTCTTTACATGGTAAATGGTGATCGGTCAATCAGATGGGAAGCCTCCTGAAACTTGGCAAAGAGAGATTTTCTAAAGAGTTTTGGTATATTTCACTAACATAGCTCTGTGTTCTCTGTTCGTAAATTCGGATAGCAAATTGATGCGCCACAACATCTGGAATGGGAATATCTACATGCTTCCAAATAGAATAAGTTTCTACAATCAGAAAATTGTCATCTTGAAGCCTTGTTCAAATCATGTTTCAAGTTTTGAGAATATTGCAGCCAGTAGACATCCCAAATCAGTAGCCAGACTGTGAAGTCATTAAAATGCAGATGAGTAGCATGGCTGTGCCGGCGTCCCTCCAATTTCGAAGAAAATCAAGAGAGAAAGGAAAACACCGTTCATGGCCGAACAGAATATGAATCGATCTGGTGATATGCGGTCTTTGTTGTCAGAGTAACAAGAAGGACGAGTTCTTCTGGACAAGGCGTGTTTTCAAAGGCAGGTTTCTGAGCCGTTAGCTTCAATAATAACAAAACAAGTTTCAAGTGACCAACCTGTAGCAGTGAATCGATAGTCATCGTCCGTAGATCATCTGGTAGTGTTTTCATATCGGCGTTCCATTCATAGGATCTGTTCTTTGCCATCAGGCGCGTGACGATATCGGCCAAGGCATATGCTTTCCATGTGGCAGGATTCATTTCCGAGGTCGTAATTTGACAGCTTTTCTCCACCCCCCCTACAGATTGTTATTATTTTGATACGCCAGATGTATCATTTGAAACATACCGATCTTGACGTTGCCAGATTGCGTCACAAAAACCGTGTCGGGAGTTAGGCAGGCAAGGGCTCTGCCATGTTGTAGTAGATGATGAATACCATCAATGATCTGTAACTTGTTAGGCGAGAAGATAGACCAGCTTGTACCATTTATGACGTACCGGTCTGACAATTGCAATAATTTCACTTGCGGTGATCATGCATTTGCTGGCCATAATCTGGCTGATCGAGACCTCCACCGGTTCCCATACAAAGAAAACCGAATTAGTGTGGTGATAGGATTCTTGCAGGATTAAGAAGCTACGATGGTGTAGCTTTCTCAAGAGATTGAGAGTAGTGGCAAGCGAGGACGCTTCTTCATCAAGCTGCTCAATATGAACAAGTCGATGCTTTAGCGCCCTGCTTCGACTCAAAAACATCGACCGATTTTGCGATATCTTAGCGATTGGCTCAAAGCTTTCCCATGGATCCGTTTTATACTCCTTGATTAAAGTATTGGGCTGATCTCTCTTGCTGCCTGCAGAAACATAACGACCAAGAAGTGGGTTGTCTTGGGGACCATTTGGTGGGATCTCCCGTGTAGGAGAGCTATTACCATCGTTGCAAAGAAATTCTGATTCGTCCGGAAATATTGTCCGTCGGCGTTTGTATATTCTTTCATCGCCTTGTCTCATAGTGAAGTGCTTGATGAGAATGAAGTAAGAACAATTCACAAACCATTTATATATCCGCCTCTTGCTCAAGAAGCTGATATCAAGATTTGATCGATCGTCTCTTCTATTCTGGGTTGAAAGGTGGGGATCTTTTTCAATTTCTACGACGTTGGTACTATTAAGTACTCAATGATATGAGGTTCTCCAAGTTTTTGATGAAGGAAAGGTGTATAAATTGTTGATCACTGAAACCCTCGTTTACGTTGAAGTTTTTCAGTGCTCATGGATTAAAGTTTGACAAAAGTGGCTGAGTTGATGGTGTCTACGATGTTTCTCCCTAGAATTCATCCAGTAGGTAATCGAGACTGCTCAAAAATTGCTCTACCCATCTGCTTTCCTATTACATCTTCTTTGAGCTTCATGCATAAAAGACACTTATTTATCATTGATTTGTTGTTATTGGCTATTCAATAATCGCAAGCTATATCATGGTCGGATACGTTCTTTACGTGAAAGAGGTAAGATTGGAATTTATGAGGATCATAGCTCAGCAGAGGAAACACAATAACCGTAATTCTTAGGGTCTCATGTGTCCACTTCTGTGAGGTTCCAAATATTGATGTTTCTGATCTATACGCCCGTAAGCCGCTATATGTTTATTGTAAAAAACTTAGATTGATGGAGACTAGCTTCTAAGCAAATAGTGGCTGGTTGATCCCTCTGTATCCTGATAGCCATTGCTCATATGAGCCGAGAAACGTCGCTTGCCAACCTTCTTAAAACACCAAATAAAATCCAGCATCATGTTTTAATAAAACAGAAGATTCTTGAAGCAGTAATGAAGATAAAACGAAAAAATTACAAGTAGAGTAAGACCGATGGCAGGCGACTCTGCATTTCCGGATCCTTGAAGTGGGATAGAGGTCACGGTTTGGATAGAATGAGAGCTAAACGGAGGCGTTGTCAATGTCTCCGAGGGAAGCGGCAAAGGGAATGTAGGCAATATCAGCGTGAGTGGAATTCCCTGACTTTCAAAACTTAAGATAGGGCTTGACGTAAGATTCTGATGCCCAACAACTTGATCTGTGGTAGTCTGGCCGCCTGCGATAGTGTCCCTGGCAACAATGTCACTTTAATAACCTGAGAAAAGCTGGAAGTGGAGCAAACGACATACAAACCCATAGTAATTGAAAGCATTATTCTCGTGAAGGGATCAGTCAGATGAATCGGATGAATGCCCGCTGGGAATTCCCTTTCTCAAAGATACAGTTTTCGGCTACGGTATTTATCAATGGCAAAGCCTCCTTGGATGAAAGCTAATATCAAATTATGTTTACCTGCAGGTGTTCTAGGTCCCATACTCCTGATCTATTTCCAACGTAATGAATGATAGTTGAGGCCAATCCCTAACCAGCACCCATCAGAAAATTCAGGTTTTAGGAGCCAAAGTCTTGTGGGTTGCGTATTTTGTTCATCAACAAAAGCAATCAATTTTTGGAATTCTCGTCCCTTCTGGTGTATTCGGCGGATAGCGCCGGAGCGAAGCCTACATCGTGTATCCGCGGGCTCAAATTTCCTGCGGCTACATCGCACTTCACCACTTCACCACTTCACCACTTCACCACTTCACCACTTCACCACTTCACCACTTCACCACTTCACCACTTCACCACTTCACCACTTCACCACTTCACCACTTCACCACTTCACCACTTCACCACTTCACCACTTCACCACTTCACCACTTCACCACTTCACCATTTCACCACTTCACCACTTCACCACTTCACCATTTCATCACTTCACCATTTCATCACTCCCAACTTCACGACTTTGTGCTCTGATGTTTGCTCGAAATACTCCTTGCGGCGTAAATCCACCCTCGCTACCATCTCAATATTCCTACGTTTATCATGCCCATTCCTTGATTTGGGTAAAGCGCGCTTTGCGGCGCAGATTTCCTCCCAGAAAACTTACGTATCACTTGACATCGGATTCATCAATCAGAGTAGATCTTCTAAGCACTTGTAACATATACGTATTAGGTCAATCTAGCTAAACTATCTATTGTGCAAAAAAGCGACAGAATCAAAACCGAAAGCAAAAGTTTGCTCAAAAAAAGTAATCGACTTATTAGATCTCCAGCACAGCGCGTAGGCTCTTTTTTCAATGCACAGGGATTTGCGGGGCTCCCGTCACGGGGGCACGCTCGGTCGGAGACGCTTTTCTGGTTCTTGCAACTGTCTCACAGTAGACATGATATGAACCCTTCGCCATGGCCCTTTTTGTCATTCTATCGTTCTCATCTAGTTCCTGCCAATTCTCTTCCCGTGCCATTTCTGTCACAAACTCTTCCCATGTCTGTACAAAACGACTTTCCTGGGACTCGGCTCCGGGTTCGTTTGTTACTTTTTGGACATGGGAACTCGGAGCAGCAGTGGTCTCTCTGGATGGGGAAAGACCCTCGTAGTTGCTGGACCCGTGAGAATCCGTCTGATTGACCTGGGAACTTCGAGGGACACTCTGGCGCGATGGTGTCCGAGTTTGATGCCGGCCGGGATCGTCGGGGCGATTCTCCGGTGTTTGGAGCCGTGAGGTGGATCGCCGAGTGTGGGAACTATTCGACGAAAGCCCCAGTGGACAAGGAGTTGGAGAACGGTCTTCATATGCCCCACCATCGGCATTCTCCAGAAACTTTTGATAACGTTTTTCCTGCTTATCCCAAAACTCGTGTATTTTGACCATAGTTGCGCGCTTGCCGCCACAGAACCGGGTGAACTCTGATCGTGGAATCCAAGAGCAGCCGCGAACCACCTTCCCCTGGTCCCCATCGATCAGTCCTTTCCACTTGATCTTCACCCAAACACAGGGAGGGTTCTTGTACTCTTTGTACGGATTGCGCACTTCGGAGGTCACCCCATATATGTCCTCGACGTTATCGCGCGAATACCGCCAGTGTTTCTTGCCGGAGCTATCCTTGTCTCTCAGTGACGAAATGCGAGATTCTTCATCTGAGATATTGCGCATTTCCTCATTTTCGTAATTGGGGCGATATTCAAATCTATACATGGCCGATTGACGTGGTCCAGATCGGATAATCACAAACGTCGACCCGCGGAAAGTTCCCCATCCATCAATAAGATCGTCGTGGACTGGGGTGCTGTTGGATGGCTGACCAGATGAAGGGCCCGGCAGTGGATCCAAGCGGCCGAGACTTTCACCGTCTTCAGAGGCCGCATCATCGTGGTTCTGCAAAGTGTCGTCTCTTTGGCTATATGGGGTAGTCCCAACTCCATCACGAGACACCCCCCTCAAAGATGTCTCGGCAGTAGCTCCCGAGTGTGAGTCCACTTCGCTCATATCGGTATCACTGTCGTCTCCTGCTTTTATAGTGGCTGCGGCAGGGGCCTTGTGCGCTGTGGAGGATGACTGTTCACCAGCATGGGAACTGCTCTGACCTTCGTGCCCAACGTCGTCGTGTTGTTCATGTCGGCTGCTAGCATCAGACAAAACTGCTTGATCCACAGCCATTGCAGCCTTTGCGGGGTGTAATTTTCCTTCATTTACTGCTAGTTCGATCTGTTCAAGACCTGAATCTCTCGGCTTCCCTTTGCTTGGCTTTTTGATACCGCTTATAGAGCTGTGCGGTGGTGGCATGATGAGAACCTCGATGGTCAAATGAGTGATTGAATCAAATGTTCATTGGGTTTCTGTAGCATATTATATATTCGAAGAGTCGCTTCAAATATTTACAGAATACTGTAGTGCGAACACACTTTGTTGCTGCTAGCTCGGACTCTTGGTAATTTATCCAATTCGTTAATCAAATGTGAGGTGATCATACAGTCCATGTATCTCTCTTGTGTACAAACTCCAAGATCTTGATGTCCTATAAATATTATGCGCAGGGAGGGGCATTTTAAAGTTTCCTTGGAACAACAGGCTGTTTCACGCGTTTTCGGTGAACACGCATTGCAATGCAAGTAGCTGCGGCTTATATCTTATCCACAGATCGCTAGCAATTCAAATGGAACTGTTGTAAGCAGATGAACTCAAGAAAATTGACATCCCCATCATATAGCAAATCTTGAGGCATACCACCTCCTCCAGATGTTTTTAGAACATCTCTGTAACCTGACAGTGCAAATAATCTAAACATGGCTCCGTGTCCTCCATGACCCGTCAAGCTTCTGCCACCCCTACCAGAAATATTGAGGCATACTCTTCAGAAGTGACAGCTAATCTAGAAAAATAATGACTTACTCTTGCACCGCTACACAAGATCGCCGTTGCAAATGCTAAGCACTCGTATCAGTCGCTAGGATTTTGTACAGCCCGATTCGTACACGACGGAAAGTACATGCTCCTCTAGACGGTTTTATCACTGCGATCACTCGAAATTGTAACCCGATGAATAGATTCAAGATTCATAAAAGTTAAATGCTTAGCTTAAGTAGCATTGTACAGTTCAGTATAATTCATCATTTAAAATTTGCGCAGTTGGAGTTCTTATTGAGCGTGTGTTTTCAAGATTATTTACGTGACTTTATAAAGTAGACCGGGAACGATATCACGTTTAGAGCATCGAATACAGCACCACAGATACTGAAAGCTACAAGAATGTGCAATGCAATATGTTTGCTAGAGGTACTGCTGTCTTAAGTTCAAATTAAAATTTCTCTCTCGCTTCTTAATGGACATTGTAAACGGAAAAGACTCCACCACCAAGTTTCGTTCTTCGTCCGCTTGGCCTTAGAGAACACTCCGACGGTTCTGAATTTGAAAGTGCGTGAGTATCTCATGCTGCTTTTTAACCTCTTCTAACAAGTAAAACTTGTAAAATACAAAAAGGGTTGAGACAATCACCATCGTCGACCCTGTCACGACGACTGTTGCTATGGCCATGACTGACCAGTTCCGGCCCGTAGATGTGCACACGTTGATAAGCGTAGTAAGCAACCCAGCAGCAGCATTCAAGGACATTGGCCTGACCTGATTCAGCTCTAACTCAATATACCGATCGGTAGTAAACTTACATGAATAATTTGTTGATTAGCCATACGTAATTCATCCGAAGCTTAGGCTGACGCAATAGCCAAACCAAAGCCGCAACCCCGCTTGCAAATAGAATGCATGCAATGACTAACAGCGGAGGATTCTGTATAGTGTGAAGGATTGCACGACCGGTGCCATTGGTATTCAATACTTTTTCCATCTGGCTCGACCCTTGCAACGTGGTAAAAGTGCCAGGTACCACAAGATACCCAGCCAGAAGAGCCCAGTTTGCGACACTGATCGTAAGGTTGTATCGCACCTCCATATTTTCTTCCTCTTCAAGCATTTTCATATACCGAGATTCTGCAGTGCAGTGCTTATCAGTTCTTTGCACCGAGACATCGCGGACAGTAGGGGAGCGTGTCATGATCTCTGATGAAGACCTCATTACATACAAGTCATTCAGTCAGGATTCTGGGCACAAAGCTTGATATTTATCACAAGGAGGCCTACGGAATCCAGAATTTACATGTAAGCAAGTTTTTGATTATGTTTAGAATCTGCGATTCCTGCCATGGAAGGGTTTATGAGGACTTTACAAATATCAGAAAATGGGTGCAACGCAACAATCGCTCCGGAAGGCACTATTGAAGCCGTCTTGAAAAATTGACTCTTCAATTTTCGAGTTATAACCTGACTTGGAATCTCACAGCTGCTATAAAGCAGAGACGATATCCCGTTATAATCCATGTATGAAGCTCCATGGCGGCGTGGCTAGATCTTGTTAATGATGACGGACTTTGGTCTTTGGTTGACTTTTCTCGACTCGAAGAGCTTGTCCAGGGATTGCCGCACCCCAAATCTCAATGTCCACACCTCCTTTACTTTGTCGGAGGGCCAAGTCGGATTCGAGCTCTGCGTGCCCTCTTCCCTCTAAACAATGTGACTCGACAAGGTGGTACGGGTCTCGTGAATCTCCACATTAGTACCAATACGACCTGCTCCAAAAACCCCATTCTTTTCGCTGAAAGCAATCTGGGGCTTCACAAATACAAAGGTCAACGTGGCAAACCCTCTTCCCAATCTACCAAGACATCGTGCAAAAGGCACATAGTCCCACTAGGAGACTCATCGCGATCCTTGGAAGCTCTGCAACAAATCATCCAAGGGCAGCTTCTACTGCCCTGGACTCAGATTATATGTTTGTTCATCGACTCCGTGTTGGACAGGAGGGCCGCACAAGAGTTCCTGGCAGAACCTGGCCGGCGCCTGGCGTTTGGGAAACAGCCAGTAATGTCATCCATGCGCGTTGTCATTGTCCTGACGAGGCAAGAAAGTTCAAGTTCGGGAACTATGGAGTCAAACATAGTGGAGATTGGGTTGGAGACCAAAGAAGTTATCTTTCTCGATCTGAGACGAAGGAGTGATTTGTCAGATGTCGCCATGTTCGAGCCTCTTCGCCGGCTCCTCCAAGCTCGCCTGACACAAATTCGAGATGAGGAGGAAAGGGAAGGGCGTTTATTCTCTGCAGTTCATCTGAATGCGTTCTGGAAAGCGAACCTCACGGATGAAGCCCGATTCTCCAATCGGGGCTCTTTGGATCTGTTAGCAATCGCCCGCCAAGGCTTTCCTCCCGCCTGTGTCCAAGTCAACCACGTCCGTCGACACTTTGATCAATTTACAGCCCCTTCGTTGTCGCAGGAACAAAGGAATGAATTCATTGCTTCGGCGCTTCTCATGGATGCTTATCCACCGGGCATGCATAGTAAGTCTCTATCTCGTGATCACATTCGCCGTGTAAATGCTGACTATTCTAGGGTTCCCACCGGCCATTGTCTTTGCGACTTTGTACGAGGAAACATGCAAACCGCTGTTATGCCACCACTCTGCAGAGGGTTCTATGGGAATTACTCGTTGTTTTGAGAATCTGGTCACACAAATGACCCCTTTGAGGTCGTCTGCGATAATTCGGAGGGACTGCATGCAGCGATTCCATCAGCAATATGGGCAATCGGTCTCTTCAACCGTCTGCCTGGTGTGCTTGTTTCGCCCACCAGAGCACATGCTGCCATGTCAGCATAGTATCTGCGAGAATTGTTTGACCATTTTCGGTAAGCCAAGTCACCAAGCCGAGTGCCATATCGAGCTAAGTCGGTGCCCGATTTGCAATGACGAGTGTGGTATTGTGTTCCGCCAACTCCCACCGACCAAGCATCCCATCATCCTCAGCCTCGATGGCGGCGGAGTTCGAGGTATCATTCAACCTGGTCTTCTCATGGTTCTTGAGACTCGTCTAGGGGTTTCCATTGGGGAAATAGTCGATCTTTGTGTTGGAACTAGCGTCGGTAGGTCCAAGTTTCACTGTCTGCACGAGTAACGCTCACAAGACCTCTCAGGGGCCTTGACGGCCATAGAAATATTCCTCAACACGTCTTCTGTCACCGACTGTTTCCAAAAATTTCCGACACTAGCACGAAAGATCTTTCGCGGCCATGGCATGCCGTTCTTGCTCCGTTGGTTACACTGGATTAGCTCAGCATTCAACCTCTTCAAAGGCGGCCGATATGATGCTCAGGGGCTGATTGAAGTGCTTCAAGATGCCGTGGGACCAGACCGTCGGATCTTTGATGTCTCCAGAGCATCGCCGGTTGGATGTCGAGTCGCCGTTGTAGCTAGTCGTACTGCAGACGGAAAAGCCTGCGTCATAGCGAATTATCGCGGTCCTGGCCAGCGAGACCCTGATGCGGCCTACCAGTTTTGGACACCTGGGGGCGAGCTCGAAAACCCATTTCTGTGGCAGGCGTAAGTGGTTTCACTGAGACCCCATGCGAACCTGCTATAAAGGAAGCAGCTAACACACTCTCCAGAGCAGCATCTAGCGTAGCCGCACCATTGTAAGCCCCTCCCCCCCACAATGTTACGGATGTGTTGCTGACCAACCAAGTTACTTTTCCACCCAAACCCTACCTGGCCTAGGCAGTTTGCAGGATGGAGGGGTGCGAGCCAACAATCCCCTGGCGATCGCGCTTCGAGAATCCAGCGTCATCTGGCCTACGGCCAAGAAGCACGACTTGCTCCTGTCGGTGGGAACGGGGTTTTCATCACCCTCGGCCCGGCCCCTGAAAAGTCGCTTTCGAAAACTCCATGACGGTGCTCTGCCTCGACTGATTCAAGCCACTTTACACTCACCATGTATGGATGGGGCACAGGGATTTGCGGAAGCCTTGAATTATCTCCCACTGTCCGCCCGATCCGACGTACTCCGCTTGGATCAAGCCATCCCCGGCCCGCTCCCCGATTTGGACGACATCACGCAGCTGCCGATGTTGTCATCATTGGCATTTACCGTGTCGGACGAGCTGGTCAGAACGATGCTCGCATCAGCAACATTTTTCTTTGAAATGGATGAGTTTCCCAAAAATCAAGGGATGCTTCACTGTCGAGGTTCCGTGCTGTGTACCCACCCACGGTCGGCAGAAATCGTCCATTGCGTTCTGACGGAATTTCCGAGGGCGGCGAGATTTCAAACTGGGATGGGCGAGCATTTAGGCAACGTGGACCTCCAAGACTGCTGTACAGGCTGTGGGTATTTCCGCAAGGAAATTACGTTTTGGGTGCATAGCCTAGAAGAAGAAATCACGATTGAAATTGCTGATAAGGATTTCCATCATCGAATTGGGGGCATGCCAAAATCCGTGCATGACCTCTTGGCCAATCAGAAAGCCTACACTCCATTTGGCCGTCCCGATCATCAAATGCCCGTTTGGCCTCCGAACAGGCGCTGTTACTGCATGCGAGGCCAGAAACGCCGAATACAAATTGAGGAATTGTCATCAAAAAGAAGAAAAATGTAACCGTAATGTTTGTAGCGGGCCAATCACAGCACGCAGGTGGGGGGGAGGGTAGACGCTCTTTTTGTTTTGCTTCAACGCCGAAGGTCTTTCTGCGACAATGCATGTTCCCACTGCAAAACCCCGTCTTTGGTGGTTAACGTCTCGAGGGTTTATTGATATTCCATCTCGCAAAAGGTTGATTCGATTGTCATCAATGATGTTCCAGATCCTAATGAACCTTCCACCTTACTCAACAACTTGACTGTTTTTAGTTAGCAGTTTCATAGGCGCACTGAAACATCTATAAAGACTGTCCGCGCTGCTCAACACATCTAGTACATTTCATTTACGCTATTACCCACCATATCCAATTGATTACTTGCACGCTTTCTCACGGCAAAAAATGTCCACTCCAAAAATCACAGATCATAGATACAGTGCCCCCAGCATCTACAGCCGGAATACCAATTCAGTTAAGATACTACCCATGAACCCCCCGCCGCTCAACTTTCCTGGCGCCGGCGCAAGGCCTGAGATTACTGCATTGGATCATCACCTGGCCAAATGCCGTGGATCCACGATGGCCTTGGAGACTACTCACTCACGCTTACGGCGCTGGAAAAATGGCCCTCCGCAAACTCTGTCGCAGTTAAAAGATGAAAAGCTGCGCCAACACAACCAACAAGAACGTGAGAACGACTTCTATAGGAAGTCATTCCAGATTTTTCACCAACTTGCGGATACGGTAATGGACACCATCCAAACCCTGGCTTTGGAGTATCATTTCAATCCCGCTGCTGTCCCTGCCAAAGACCCGCGCTTGATCCGAGCCGTCATTCTCTTGCAGATCGCGCTTGACAAATCTCATACGAACGAGTCCGAGGCAATCAACCAATGGAAAGAACAATGCGGAATACAGACGAATAACGATTCACCAACTGAATGGCTATGAAAGCTGGTTTTTTCGATAAATCGCTGAGTCTGGAATCTGGGATTCAGGGATGGCATCAGATCTCGGCGAACATGAGCGACCGGTGGGCTTAGCTTTGCAGATTACGTTGTCATTCCATTGATTGCACCCCGGCTAGAAGACTAATCTAAGCCAACAAAACATCCGACTTTCAAGAAAGATTCATGTAAATACCTCTCAATTTTCAAAGTAGAATCTTCGTCGTAGCGTTGCAAAATCCTTCTCGCCGCTTCAGGAAGTAGCGCCAACTGACGAGAAGTTAATCGTGACGATGACCTATGATGCAGAGATGTCAAATTTTGGATCTTGCATTCCAGTTGCGTAGACTGGAAGTCTAGATGTGCTAGCTGGTCTTGTAGAAAATGACACAGTTTCAGAAGCGAATTGGAGCTCTTGAAACTGCCAAGAGACCTGGTGAAAAGCACTGCGGCTCGGCACATTTTCAACAACGCTGCGGAGTCTTGCCAGGTGCGGTGGACGGCAGCGTGTCTAATGCTCGGGATCACATGTCGCCATTTTCGAATCGTCGCAATGATTGTATGAATGGGTTGTGACTGTGACCGCAGGTTTTTCTTCAGTCTTACCAAGAACCAGAAAGCCTTATGTAGCTCAACAGCTTCTGGACAGGTCCATCCGTGGGCGAGAGATTCTTGTGGCAGGTATTGCTGGAGGAAGTGGAAGCAACAATTCTCCAAAAGACCTTGCATTTCTCGTAATATAAGATGCTGGGCTTTGAATGGGAGAGATACTCGAGGAGACCCTAGTCGGCTGTCAGCACTGCTCTAGTGTAACACGGTCGCATTCGCGCCATCTTTGTCATTACCATCTCTTACCATCGTTCATGTTGTGTCGTACGAGAGAGACCGTACTGATTCAATCTGCCAGAGTTGAGAGATGAGATCGGAAGCTTTGCAAAGGGTCATCGTCTCATGGAGAATCTGCTCTTTATAAGCGAAAGCTCCTCGTGAAGGGTTAAATATTCATAGGATAGCCCATCCTTACTAGACCTTTTATGACTCCGCCTCTTTAAAGATACTACACCCAGATATTGAAGGCATCTTTATGAGGCCGGTAATCCGAGATCTATTGCGCGGCTTTGTATAAATTCACTAGGTCTACCCCTACAAGCCTGTGCCATTTCCCAGAAACCCGCCAGGTAGTAGATCATGGCAATTGTCTTGAATTTGGTTGTGGGAATTATGCTTCTTGCTATCGTTGCGGTGAGTGAATCTGATCTCTCTCATATAGCAAGCTAACCGCCAATTAGCTTTCCTATCCAGTGAAACAGCCGGGCAAGCATCTGCATCATCGGGTATGAACATCTCGGACCTGGGTGAGCCATATGCTAATTTCAGGAGTCGCCGCGAGCACATTATTCCCATTCGAGATATGCAAGGGTCAGAGAGCCACATGGATTTTCTAGTAGGTCCACTGGTCATACTTTTATCACATCTGTTGACCGAGTTACATGACGCTCTTTGGGACACGATCCAGCTTCTCAATTGTCGCGAAGTGAACACATTCGTCCCCGACACCGCCACCACGAGTAGCTGATTTCGAGTGATGCATAATGGATCAGCTGAGACTATGGAGGACTCCTGTCATGAAACTAGTTGGATTTACCTGCTTTAAAGGGCAGTAATTAGATAGACATTGAATCTCCACTAAAATCTTGCACGAAAAAGATTCCCCAGGATGCACCAACAGTTTAGGCCTGGATTGTCGAACCTCAAGAGGGCCCTTTGGCCAGCCACCCAGCTAGCCTCTACTCAGAGACGTCTAGCCTCTGCTTATCTGGCTTAGAATAATTAGAGTGGGATGCTAGGAAAGAAAGCGTGTGTCTGGAGGAGAAAATATTTTCAATATTCTTAGTATCTAAAAGAGCTCAGAAAGATAAGTCGACTCCCAATTCAGCATAGAAAACAAAGCCAAGATCCATCAAACATTTGAAATGTTTAGTATCTCTGCCTCTGAAAACATGTCAAAGACATGCACCTTTACTCCAATGGAATCAGCCCCCTTTTGAAATACCATTCTGCTGTATGTACCAGGCCAGACGGTCCCAAATGCTATCCTGTCGGATCAGCGGCTCGATCGTGGAAGGCTTTTGTTCGATTGGCGGCGAATTCTGTCCCACAGCTTCATAATCGCGTGGTGTTTTCCGTCCTGTTGGTTTGGATTGCTGCTCCTATAATCTCTTCAGCGGTAAGGCCGAATCAACCCTAGAAAGTGGCCATCTTACGATTTTCGCACGACTAGGAGGTGCACTATCAGGATGGGAATGGTACGTGAATATCTGCCCGTCTGGCATTTCCATGATAAGCCAGCTTTTTATCGCATATAGAAGCCAAAATTCATTATGGCGGCGCAAGAGATTATTTCGACGTTTCCGCAACTGTTCTTTTTTAACGCGACTCAGAGAAGTAGCCATTGGGGTGTCGTTTTCTGTAGTTGACCATATGTCTTGACTCTGTCGTATTTATGTGTGGAGACTCCAGGTGCCAACAAATGTCTATTTGCGCTTGGGCCTTTTCTAAGTCCCCGTACCAGCATTAAAATGCCGGCCGATGAAACAACTTTCAACACACGTCAATCTTGTTGTTGTTGAAGCTTCAACGCCTCAACAGCTCTAAACTTCATGATGGCTTTCTTAACTGGAGGCACCTCAGATTAAACTTGCAGCTGGGCTTCTTGGGAGAATTTGCGGGCCGGAAGATTATCTTCTAGCACGTTGCCTGTTTCAAAGAATGTTGAGGAAGGCTAGATCCAACCGTCATTGAAGTCTAGTATAGATAGGCGATATTGATGGTTGTGCGGATGTGGCGGTAGACGGTTAGGTTCGTTCGCGTCCTTAAAAGGCTTGTCGCATCTCACTTCACACCGTGACGTTTTTCGCACATTTACAAGTTCACAAAATCTTGCACCACGTCGTCTATCCGCAACTCGACTTATTATAAACCTAACACTGTGGACTGGGCCCCGTATTTCTCAATGCAGGCTGGTTGTGATGAAATTACTTTCTTGAGATTCCTTGTATGCGTGATGTGGAGGATGGCGGAAGACCCACTCTGCACCACCCGACCGACAGCCCAAGCACCCTTTCGAGTTTCGATCCCCGATAAATTTGAGCTGACCACGAATCATACCAGCATGTGGAATGGGAATACGTCTCTTCAAAGACAGGTTCCTGGTGTTACTTGGCCATATCCTCACAAAAGTCGATCAATTAGCCGGTCACGTTTTCTCAGAACAGGGAGGCAAGTAGCTCTGAGGCGACTGGCTCAGACGGTCCACCAAAGCTCCCTGCGATTCTTATCGATGGTTCTCGACGCAGACTCGTCGTCGGATTCGCATTTGAAATTAGATGACCCGAACAACACAGACGCAGTCAGGTCACATTTTAGCGATTCCATAAAACACAAACCACGTTCGGGCTTGGGATATACGGCGGTGTTACTGTTGTTCCGATATATATCTTCTGCAGGGTTAAAAAATCCCCCAACCGGCACCCAAGTGCGCATGCAACGACTGGTGCTTCACATTCTGCATCATATGAACAGCGATTATTTATTGCAGCCTCCTCCAACATCTTCCGAGATGAGATGACTCAAACTCAGGAATGAAAAAGTATTAAGCGATAATTCATCGATATGTGTTCGTTCTCTTAATAGGCGGTTTCACAGAATGTTGCGAAGCCTTGACTGGATTGTGTACTCCGTACTTGCTTGCCATTGGCAACTGGGAGCTTCTTTGTGCATTCAGTGGGGCGATCCCGAATACTATCTGTCGAGACATGGAGTGGTAACTTACCGCCTGAACAGGAGTTATACTCAGTGACCCACTTTCTCGTATGTTTTGTATAGTAATTTGGTATCTTCGGCATTGCGGACGTCGTAACACCGCGTACCTTAGCCATACATGGGGTATTTCACCCCAGGACATTCGTTCTTTCTTCAATCAATCAACCTTTGCATCCAAGATTGGTTCCGCTTGCTCCTATCCTCGACCTCATTCGCCTATTAGGATTACTAGCCATTACTGTCGCAGCTTGCTCCGACACTATCCTATTAGGCCGTTTTTTTGGCGGATTGTCCAATCTTTTTGTTAGATTGGTAGGATAAAGCTTGACGATTTGCTTCAACTATACTGGAGAGTGACTTGCATAGCCACTTCTACACTTTCATATTTCCGTGGCCTACATTGGGGTGGTCACAGGCGGGTAGGAAGTGCCGTGGTGCACAGAGGCTTTCTTGCGATGCGCTTATGTTTAGGCCGTACTAAAGTATTTCAATTTTGAGTCCTACCGCTTTTGTGTTTTTTGAAGAAATGTGAAAGATTACCATACGACGGATTTCAAAAAACAGGCGCAACAGGCGTCCGATCGCCGATACCGGATTTCCACCGTGCTTGAATTTACCCATGCTTTTTGACTTCAAGTACATGCTGGTATAGTGAGGTTATCGATTCAAGAACATGTTAGGAATTGCTCTTGACTTTTGTGTCTAACATTTTTCACCTCACTCTCAAGTCCCACCTAACCCCCTTCACTACAGTACAGGCCGACGTATATTCAAAAAGATCCATTCATAACCTCTCTGCGCGTGTTCATGCTCACCATAAATGTTCTTACGTATATACACGATCTATTCGGCAGAATCCCTCCGCGTTCATATTCCGGTAGCTTAAGACAAGAAGCCTACTGAAAGTATATCGTCACCTAGGGTGTGATACATGGTATACGTTGGCATTGAGATCTATCAGCACAAGCTAAAAGTGTATGGACTAGTATGCATATTTAGCGAATGAGATCCAGCGGAACCAATTCAAGATTAAAATGATTGATTGATAAAATGAGTGGCACGCAGAGGACATGTTAAATACACAATTGCAGAGTTAGTCCATAGTTGATATGTGGATGGGACTAATTCCTCCGTCTCTTAGAGGATCCATGGGATACTTGAGAGTGACTTGAAAGTGTTGTCTCGAAATCCCGTAATTACATACAAAACACCAAGAAAGGCGGGGGACGAAGGAAACCAATAGGAGGCGGCTGTAAGTAACTGCTCCATGTTCTGACAAGATCATTCAGTTGCGACAGCCCGCCTGTCACCTTGGCGGCCATTTTGTCCTGTTGTGATTTTGAGGCTTGTGCAGATCCGGAACCAAGCCGCATCACCGGAATCAATTCTCGAGTACCTATATGTAGCGTTATTTGACACTGGGGAACCGCGTCTAGATAGGCTAGTTAGTTTTGAGCGATCTGGTTGGCGGAGGCCGAAGTGTATGATCGTACCTCCAGCACTTCTTCCTTCTCTCTCCTCTCCAACCTCACTGTCTTAGTATTCGCTGCGGGATGCGCTCTTATCCCGAAGAATCGGCTCATACCACACGTTAGGTTGATTTACAATCAGCTTCATCCTCTACCGGGGCCCTTGTGAGAAAAGCAATCAGGCTTCCTTTTATATTTTACAACATATGTACTAAATCAAGTTATGAGCGCAATCTTCGGCCGTTGGATCCCCCGGCGCACTGATTCAAGACAACGGATCGGCTCTCGGGAAGCGTCTGCGACATCGAGCATCGGTCGGCTGAGAATTGTCCGGGCAGCTACAATGCAAGATTTTCAATCAACTGAAATCCAGCAAGCCTTTGTTGTGTGACAACTTCAATAAGGAACGGTTGAATATCTCGCTTCATTCCATCCACTTTAGATCAATAATGGGATGCGGTCTTCGAGTCGGGCTGAGCAGATACAGCTCTTTTGATTACTACACAGTTGTAGACCAAGTCAAACGAGGCCATCTTCATAACATGAGACAATCCTGCTTTCTAAAGCAATCTATAAATGATCCATATTCTCAAATTGACGAGCTTCTGACAGTCAATTTTCACTCGTTATATCCTCGCATTCAGGAACTAGCTCTCGGTCTGTACTGTATGCTCACCAAACGCCGACCCCCTGTTACTGAGGAAGCTAATTGCTTCAAATTTACTGCGAGCTGAGCAAACGTAGCCAGCGCACATAAGACTATAAATATCTAAATATCATCTGTGTAACCACCCCTGCTTGAGAACTTATCTAAGTTAAGCCCGGAGACATCAGAACGACCAGCAAAGCCTAACGTGATAACCTGCCGCTACAGTAGTCTGGGAGATCTGTAAACGATGAAGCTCCCTGGTCAAAGACTTGACCAAGCGGTCTCATCCCTGGCACTGTCCCTGTCGACTGCTTCTCTGATATGCCTAATTGCCGTCTTTATCGCGTGCACATCTCCATCTGCCCCGGAATCCCTATACTTTTTGAAGGCAAGCAATCTTCCTCCTGCCAAAGATTACAATAGGCTGACTAGCCCAGGTGAATATGACCGGATTTCCACAATTGAAATACGCCACAAACTTCGTCCGACATGATGTTGATGTGAGATCAAAAGCCGAAATCCCAGACGAGGTTATCAGTCACAACAATCTCATGGGCGGCGCGGTTAACAACGCAGCTGCCGCCGCCGAAGGTGCATCCACAACCACGACTGCTGCCATACATGATGCAGATGACAAGATGAACGAAGAGGCTCAGAAGTTGTCCTCTCAGTTGTTCCAATACTACTCCGTGGGTCTTTGGGGCTATTGCATGAAGCGAGAAGGGTCCAAAATACAATGTTCACATCCAAGCACAGCTTTCACGTTCGACTTTTCAACTATTTTTGGTCCTCTTATGACGGATGTACGCAGACTCATGCCCACGGTCGACTGGGGACGGGTTTTAGGCTACCATCGACTATCACGAACGATCGTTTGGCTGTATATCACAGCACTTGTCACAAACGCACTCACAGCCCTCGTTGCTTGTCGCAAAGCTTATTCTTTGAAAGGAGGAAGACTTCTTGCCGTCATTAGCTTCGTAGGTGTTCCTCTAATGACTTGTTTGACCCCTACTAATTGACTCAGGTTTCTTCGTTATTTATCTTAGCAGCCACAGTGGGCTCGTCCATTCTTTACGCTCTTATCGTAGCGTGTGCTAAGATGACGGTGGCGGATATTGGTGTACAGATATCTATTGGAACACAGAATTATGTGGCCACATGGCTAGCAACTGCTTTCTCTCTTGGGGCACTTGTCATTTGGCTGATCCAGCTATACTGCTGTTGTATTTGAGCACCCAATGCCCCTGTCGAATACTATTTGTGGGATCTGATCTTTTCTACGTCACAGAACGGTTGTTTTTCTGCACTTTGTTCTCAAACAAGAAAAGTCGCCCTGCGATTCCAATGATCAGTACTACCGAGCGCGAGCATTACATGACTGGTTGCTCTTTTGAGGCAATGGTACAGGAGAAGAATGTACATAGAAGCGTAAATGATGTCCAACCGCGCTAGTTTGCACGTTTCTGTCGGCGGTCTCGGTCGTCTCCTGATCGCCCAGTTTGAGATTCAGACGGATCACACATTTTTGCCATTGATCCGAATGCATCACAGGCGGAAAGAGATGGACGCTTTCGGCAAAGATCTTCACATTCTCGTTGGGCTTGACAGGCATCTCGCACTAAAACACAAACTGTATTTCTCAAATCTGCCAGGCGCTCATGAACATTTGACGAAGAGTGATGATGGCCGTCGTAGAGTTCTTTCAAGTTGTTGACGGTCTGTTGCGTGGCATCTTGAAGATGTTTGAAGAGCGCGTAGCATTCACGGTAGTATATGTTTTCCGTCTGTTGCCGTCCCATTCTCCGCACGATTTCTTCAATATCTTCCATCGTGTCGGGTTGATCAACTGAGGAGAATCAGTCTTACGGATTCCTGACATATCAAATGTGCCATGGATGACCCTGAATACATAGTTGTCGCCCAGAAGGGGCGCCATACAACAATATCTCATGTAGTTGAGCAACAGTGTAGGTGATGAAACTGTTTAACTGGTTACGTATCTCAGAGAAATTGCTTATTTCACCAATCCAACGTTGATGTGGATTCAAAAGTTGCGGTCCGCAGTCTCATCTTTTCCTCTGTCAATGTACCAGAGGCCTACCAAATTCTTCTATAAATCTGGGCGATTTAACTTCTGATCTCGATCAAAGGCCACTCCTTCCTGTCATTACTCTTTCCACCATGAAAACTTTCGACGTACAGAACCTCTTTGATTCTGCTTTAGCTTGTATGCTGAGCATTTTCACTTTGGGCTATTTTTCCATATTCCTGTGTCAATTCATCATTTTTCGCTTTCCTACCGGTCAAGAATCCATCCCAATGGCGCTATCAATGATTGCATTTGGCAGTGGCGTCATGCTCTGGAGCTTGTGTGTTTTCTGTCACCGAGCGTTTAACCTATTTGACGTTCGCACAGCTCAAGAACAAAAGAACATCACATGGTGTGGCCTATTATTTCTCGTCTGGACAGCAGCTCTTCCCACCATTGTGATTTTATTGCCCGCACAGCCTCTTCTGCAGTTGGGATATATGATTATTTTCACCATAATGGCTCTCGGGAATTTGCCAGAGTACGCAGCCACGGAGGAGATGGCCACCGAAATCCCCCCAAATCGATTGCCGTTTCACATGGTCTGCGTCGTTCTATTTGCATTAGTTCCAACAATGCACGCGCTTGCAGAGCCGGTCACCGAGAGCTCGTCTTTGGCCACCGCTTTTGGGCGTTTCGTGCTCAGTAACACGTTGGGCGCTGCTGTCTACCTCTTGGAACCTTTCGAGAGAATTATTGCCACGCCAAACTCAAACCCAAGTCTTCATATCATGCATTTGATTCTCGTGTTCAGTCTCATTTCATATTCGAGGGTGGTGTTCGATGAAGTGGCGTCGCGGATGTCTTGAGCAATGATTTTATTAGCCACAGCAGGCTCAATGGTCCACATGCTGGTTAGAAATTGGTTTCCACTACAGGGCAATTAAAAAGAGGCTTTATTTGGAGGAGGCTCAAAATGGGTGAAAACAGAAGGTGATCCTGATTTATCTATATTTGTCACGTTCTATTAAAAGTTGTCTCTGAATGTCACCTGTTGAGAAGCATCTCATTTGGATAAGTAATCTTTCTTCTATCCAACTCGTCTAGTTCTAGCTAAAGTGTCTGAGGAACTGCATCTTTCGTACTGCCTTAAGCCATTTATGCCGCCAAAGAATGGCCGTCTATTTCAAGTAATGAAATGGTTCGGATGGAAATAAAAAGATTATGCCGAACTTCTGCGAACAATGACCCTCCCCCAGCCATACACCACCTTCAACTCGGATTAAGCAGATTCTCCATGACGATGACCCGACGACTTGCTTCTCCCAGCATGTTCTTCCTCCGACCAGCTATGATTCGGTCCCATGTCCAGATCAAAAATCCGTGCAGATCCCCGAAAGTGCACTTGAACTGCATTTCGAACAGCCACATTGGTATCTGGACCAGCGCAGACTATTCAATTGTTAACCAACCGAGTAAATCGCAAAGCGCATAGCGAGTTACACACCTATGACTGCCATCTTTCCACGCTGCTGGTCAACATACCGCCTCATTTCTATCTCAAAGTCCACTGCACCAGTATATATCCATAATCGTTTTCCTATTCGTCGACATTGACTAGACGGGCTCTCGGAGCAGGGCTTTTCGCAAAAAATTCGAAATTGCAGAATCTTCGTGAGCTTTTGTTAGTAGTGACCCCAAGGTCTGTCTTGGCCTACTTACATCAAAATGATCCCGGTCGGTATCAAACATCCGCTGCCTCCACTGCTTATACCATTCGGGGTTATCTATTCAAATCGTGAGTTCTCCCATAAATCTCTCGTCAACTTCGCCTGACTTACGAAAAGGCCTCTCACGTTTCCAAAGAACTTCAACCCGACGAACCATAGCTCTTCTTTGGCAACTTGCGCGAAGAAGCATCTCAATGTAGGGGAGTGCTCGGAAAAGACCAATGTCTTCCAAGGCGAAGATAATTGTTCCATAACAGGAAAGCTCGAGTGAGCGCCCGTACGGCCCAAAGACCGCGACAGGTTGCCTCCGAAAAGCCTTTTGTGTCTGCTGCAGCCGGTAAAGATGGTAAAGGGCTCGGTTGAGCCTGCGTTGGGGTCGAACGACCATGTGGATGTTCCACTTTTCTTTTGGACCTTCGAATTCGCAAACGGAGACATAACACAGGAAATGCTGGGTGAGCGTTCGCCATCCGGCTAGTGGAAACCATAAGTAAATGTATTGACCGGGACTGAATCGTCGATTCGATTTTATTGATAAATCCATCCAAAGAATGCCGTCAGCCGCAGAGAGGCGGACTGCCGTGCTTGGGGATTTCCAGGGTAGATATGCAACCAGTGCTCGTAGGCCGAGAAACACCGTGCAAACTAACCACCAACAAATGGCCCCAAGCAGTATCCAACGGTAAGGTGAATTTTTCTGTATGAGGTGATGACCCGTTCCAGCGACCATGAAGCATATCAAAAGGTAGTGACATTTCAAGGCAAACTGCGGATGATGCGCTCGGATAAACCTGGAGGTGACGATTCCGGCTAGGATGAAGCTTACGGTAGCCTACTTGAGGTTAGTAAGCGCTGCGAAAGGGGCCTCTCAATTACAGGACAATCACTCACAAGTATCGCCACAACTTGGCTCGGTCGTATCATTGTCATGATTTCGGGGGATTCGAATATGAAACATGCGTGGAGGATCGAGTGAACCATTGAAAGGAAGCCGATCCAACGATGAAAACAAGCAAATGTGTTTCTCTCCATACGGAGAATTTCCGCCGGTAGACCAAAATGCATTCCAAGGCATAATGGGACCAGGTGGAGTACAGCGAGCGGCCCAGCTCTCCTCATGATGGTGTGCCAAGAGTCAGCACCAAAGACCAAAACCAGAATGTTTGTAGCCAACAGCACAGCCACAAACAAGCCTTGGACCGTGTCATTGATGTCAATCCATCTGAGACACACACACCCAATGAAATACCCTGTCTGGCGCCATGCCTCGGGGACATGAGAGAGAAGACGGGGCCAGAGGATGTATTTCCCTTTCCTCCAGCACCACCCCACAAGAAGAGTCCCGTATGCACAAGAGAGCCATGTCAGACAGATCGCGACAGAAACAGCACCGTAAATCTGGGGAACCGATAATGATATAATCGCTTCTTTGATCTTTGAAAGAGCCAGCCTCATGGCTACAAATATTTTTGGGAGACGGGATCATCGGATCGAAATATATGGATGGGAATGTTCAGGGAGCAGCACGTTTTAAATAATCTCATCTCAATGATCTGCTCACTTTGCTCACTATCTGTCATTTTTGCGGCATAGTATTAAATTGATCTCCCGCGGCTTCTATCCTGGATAATGCGTCTGCCAGCTTCCTGAGGAATGCGCAAATAAGACTGTCATGAGATGCCCAGCAGTTTTTAAAATGCATCTATTTGATCATGGATGGGACTATCGTCCTCCTAGGAGAATGTCGAGCTCCTTTGGATAAATAACACAGCTTTGCAGCCATGCATCCAGTTTTCCTATACAGTCAGTTCCCATTGAAACCATTAGATCTGTGGTCACGGCGCCATGATATCCCTCTCCATTACCGCGTCGAGCCTAGTGACTTTCTTGACATTGATGCATTTGATCAGACTATACCTTCTATTCCATTTCAAAGCTAATTGGACACGTTTCAAGGCGGATGTGAGCTTAAACACTTTATCCTGCATTATGTCTGCGACTTTAGCAGGGCTCTTTTGGGCCGACAAAGCGCCGGTGGGGCGGGAAGTCCTGCTTCAGATGAGCGCTATACCCCCAGCCCTGCAAATGGTATGTCTGACCATTCTATCAACTTTTGAATCGCGGGCTAATCGAGTCATAGTTTCTTCGAATTGATTTCCAACAACGACGGCTCCCAACTCTGCCTGGATGTGTTCTCGTCATATGCCCAATACTCGCCACATTGTCTAGTGTTGTAAAGGGGGCTATGGCTATCACTGGAACATTTTACTGGGACCGCTTACACTGGGGTATTCTGTATATTCTGTGTTTAGACTACTTGGGGGTGGCATTTTGGTATTGGTGGTTGGTTGGCCAAGCGCTAGACGGTCGAGCCAGGGTACAACTGATCGCGCTGTATGTCTCTGTCATGGTTCTGCTTTTGCTCACTACTGCGGCTATTGGGACCGTCTGGAAGCTGTGGATTATTGCACTGGAGGTAAGTTCGCTTGAAATGGATGCTTGGTCTACGTGATTCTAATTTTGATTTTACCAGGTCCAACTTGTCTTAATCGCCATTTGGACAATTTTTCAGCACCCCCTCTTCGGATCCTCTTCGGATAATGCGCATGAGTGTGCTTCTACTGTGGGCACCAGTGGGGTTATTTCCAGGGTAGAACAACGTGGGGAAGTGGATAGATTGTTCTGTTGGACACCCTCTCACCACAATTAAAAAGTTTTTTGATTGCGGTCATCTCAATTACTGGAAAGCTTGTTTATATTCATCATGCGGGTGATTTGCCCACTTTGATATACATCGTGATCACTTTCATATTTTGTCATGAATTTCACCAAGTCGTCCAATGGATCTTTGCAAATGAAAAAGTGCAGAATCTGGCCGCTCAGCATGTGAAAAACTGTAGAGCAACACACATTTATTCAAGATGAAAGCAAGGTAGTCATAGCGCAAGCAATGATTCCAATTTAGCTAGCTTCAAGACATGACCTACACAAATAATAAGAGCTTTTCTAATATTCCAGACTAGCAATCCAATCATATTTATCAAATGGGTCGAATCGACCATTCCAAACTGTCGGGCATATCCTCCCATCAGAATAAGCAAAGACATGTTGTACGTAATCTTACTAGCTACGGCTCCCGCCGCATGGATTCAGGGGCATTGGATGAGGACTTGGAAGACACATCTATCCTATACGAATCAATCAACTTTTGCTTAGAAGCGTAACCTGTCTTAACTGGGTACGCATACCAACACAAACTATCTTCTGTAATATATCCAAAGTCAAAGAGAAGATAGACTGTGTGTTGAGGGAGACGTCGGTCGCTAGCTGACGCAGCGATGAGGCTTTGGGCGCAGCCGTCTCATCCAATCGTGTCGTTTTTCTTCGGGATTCGTATTTTCGACGTGACTGCGGATCTTTTGAAACCCACTTTTCTTCTTAGTCCCTTCCTTAGAGACGGTCAGAAAGGAGAGACGTGGCCCGTTCGGCCCTGGACGAAGGCGCATTCGAATTATCGTCTGAGTGTTTGAGTAGGAAGACTTGGAGTCACGTCCATTGTTCCGATACCGACTCTGAAGGTTTTCATCTTCGGTTGCTTCCAGTTCCTTCACGTTATTGGATGGCTCCAGTAGCGGGACTTTCTCCGGGTCGGACATATTATTTGGGCTCTTTCGAAGCGCCTGGCGAGTACTGGGAGACATCACGACTTGAATCAATAGCGAAGAGACGAAGGTGAAATTATCTTGCTATATATATTCGAGAGACATGAAACCACCCAACCTGGCTAAGCTTGAATTGTTTGCTTCCAATTCTACCAAATATCATTTCTGACTGTGACATATAGCGAGTGTTTCAGCAATAAAAATGACGTCTCAAACCAGAGAGCTACAGGCTTTTATGCGGTACACTACCCTCATTCATTCGAGGTATGCTACCTAGAGATAGGGGCCATCAGGTCGGAGGGCCATTCAGCCCGACAGTCAGGAAAGTACGGGTATTCAACGGTTAAACGTTGGTTGGGACAGGAAAAGCGATGGTAAGTGGTAAGATTATAGGCCCACTATTATATCTAGAGCCAATCTAATGGCTTCAAGCTTCTATAAAACTATGATGTGTTCCTGCAGCTGCTCTTGCCTGCTACCCATCGACAGCATCGGTTACATCGGAAAGCCAAAATGACTAGAGCCAGTAGTTCTAAGCGAGCACTCTTGAGAATCAGGTGTCGCGAGGCCATGTCCACCCACATCTGTAAGCTTCGATCTCATGATGATTCTCAAATTACTGCTAACCTCTTCGTGGATGAGCGACTGGGTCTCACCATAGCACCTGGCCAGGTCCGGTTGCAACCCCTCCCAAGTGACGGTTACTCTTGGTCAGCCACGGGCACGAGTGCCGCACTCTTGAAAAAAAGTCTCAGTAGCGGCAACATTTGGTTCTATCAATCCATCTGCGAGGAGTTGGGGCGCTCTCTGGAAGCGGTGCCTGTGCAGGTCTTGAAGGGCACGGCAAAGGACAAAGCGAATGAGGCATGCCCAGATTCTTCCAGAGTGGTTAGCGTGGTTTCTAACACTTTAAAATCTAGGGTCAGATCGCAGGACCATGTTCGAGTTCTTTTACAGAAACGATTTTGTGGCTTGAAATTGCAATTTCCAAGCTGAAAGAAGAGTTGAGCTGCGCTCATGAACATCTGAACCAGTCACAGGCCGAAAATAACCGACTAGAACAAGCCCTCTCTCACACTCGCAACGAGCTAGAAAATTCGACATTCGAAAACAGCAATTTGAGGAACGAGCTATTGAGTTCACAAGTCAGAATTGCTAAGGCAATTCAAGTTTTGGAAGTAACAGCAGGGAAGACAGCAACCGAAAGTCCAGAGGATCTGCAGATGGAAGACTGATCCAAGCCGCATCCCTGTAATTAGAGTCTCCCAAGAACCATTTTTGCCTTTTTAACCCACCTAGAAAATTGCAATCGACAATAACGTATAGGTGCAACGGCGAAAAGGAGAGATGTTGTCCGTACTTAGTGCTCTCCTGGGCAATAGTCAGTCTTGTACACACCGTTGAGGTTTACCGTCTCTAATCTGCTATCCCGTGAAATTCCAAATCAGCTTTTGGTTATGATCACTTTGGATTAAGGCCCTGTCGTACTTCTTGCACGTTGACGGCCCCAGACATTCAACGGCGATAAACCATTGTTATTCCTCAACGGCACTGATCGGGCGTTGAAAGATGCGGTGAACAACTTTTCACCGCACTTGTCCGACGGAATTCCCACGCCTACACAGCACTTCTGGAACTTAGATAAAGCCGACGCCTATAGGAACCCTGCTCTGGAATTTCACGACACATAAGGTGATCAAGTGATATTCAGCTCTCTTCTATCCGATTCAACTTTGACAGGCAGAATGGGCTCTGAAAACTGTTGCCCCCCGTGGACAAGACATACCGCAAATCTCCAATCACGCGTTGGATTGGACGAATTATTAATTCGGCCTATTCGTTATTCATGGTCTTCTTTTTTTGATATATGGTAAGACCCTGAGCAGCCGGATAACTGAATCTCATATTAATCTCCTTAGTTTGAGTGCTCCCCTTACCGATTCTCAACCACAAAATTGGATGTATCGTTCAATCCTCGGAAGGTTCCAAATGACGGTCTACTTGGAGCGATTGATCAGTGATAGAGCTCTAAGGGGTTACGATTTAGGAATGGTGTGCCGCTCTGAACACCCTTTTCTTTCTCTCGACCAGTTCACGCAAGAGCAGAAGATGATGATTTATTTCGACCGCCTCTCCATAAAAGCCGCTATTTCTAACCCAGTGAAAGGTCTTCTCTGCCGGATGAACAGGTACAAGCAAGGGTCTTTCCGAAATACTTTGAGAATCCTGCCCCGAAGAATTACTCAGTCCAACCAGGCCACGGAAAAACGCTTGCTATTCCAGGACCATTCTCGAGGTAAGCCGAGACAAAGTACCCACCCCCAGTGTCTGTGGTCGTGCATTTCAATCTTGTTGGCACCATTAATGACAGGCTGGAACATCCGTTCTCGATTTTAGTCCGCCGTATCAATATTCTTCGGTCTTTCGGAGCGCTACACCGAGATCAGCTATCATCAATGTGGCAACTTTTGATCAAAAGGTCCCCGAGTGCATCAGTCATGTTGCTCCTAACCTATCCGTTTCACCTATCTATCGCACAGCATTTCGGCCCAAAAAATGCGTTCTTTACGGTGAGATTGCAATCACGGCTTAGAGTAATCTAGTCAATCATTCAGCTCATGCTTCTCTGACAGGAACCGTCATTATGCTATATTTCTCTCAAGCGAGTTCCCAGACCCTCTCGTGGACTCCGTCAGATCTCAACCACATCGACACCCAGGAAGCCAAAGAAACAAAGCGACGAATCAATAGATCCCCATAACGTGTCCACGCGACAGATACGCTTGGTTTTACATACCATGGTTGTCCTTTCCGGTTTGTCACCTGATATGGAGATCCGTTTGGAGAGACGGAATGACTTGGTACCAATAAGCTACCACCCCGACGATAACATCCTTTACGTCGACCCGATTTGGCAAAACTCTGTTATTCTGCATTGCATCTTTCCTTGCACTGCGTCGAAATTGGCGCAGGAGGATTTGCCCCGATCCAGTGGCCTATGCGATCATCTTCTGGAAGAGCTCTGCCGGAAGGCACTTATTGTGATGCACACTCAACTCCCTCTCCCGAGATCCACTCAGAATTGGGTTATTCGGTGTATGAGAAACAGTCTCCGCTATATGCCCCGTTACGTGACGATTGACAAATCTGGAAAAGCTCAACTGTCAGTCATCTGGACGACCAAAGGGTCCGAATTCCCGGTTTTTGCGCATCGTTCTAAACCCGAGTATCATATCGTGCTTCATGGAGACACCTGCGATGCTATCGATTCATCGCTATTTCATGGACACTCAGGTAGGTACTCCAAGAGACACATGTTTCCACCTGACCAATGGTTGACTCCATGGCTGATCACTCTATCTTAGTTTGCTTTCCGGATCAGAAGGCACTCTGTGGCTGTCGACAACAATTGGTTTCAAATAGCCGGACATCTGTCACGTTTGCTAATCTCGACTGTTCTCAAAAATATTACGCTATGGTCTCCGTCAATCAGGATACGGCATTTTGGGGGGTGTCTACGCTCTCTGCCTATCCCGATGCAGGTGACAACTGCGATGAGGCGGAGGAATGCCACATGGCTTTCTTCGAGAAAGCTCTTCGAGAAAGCTTCACAATCAAGTCGCATTCACTGTCAGTCCCTGTCGCCACTCCACATGAAAGTTTTACAAAAGCAGCAACGACAGGGGATAGCTGAAATGATTCGGACGTACTCTCGCGTACCGGAAAAGAACCGCCGATTGTAAGACAAGCACAGCCTGTTATTCGACTTTTGAAATTTGACTTTGATTCATCTTTACTAGTTATAGCAGGCTGTACCCTGATGAATTCATATTGTTAGAAACTGTGAAGATGAGGGATGGGATCTAGGAGGAGCAATGGCAGATGCCAGCAATTGAATAATATTGAAGGTGTCATCAAACTAAGATAACCCCTGAGTGGAAGCGTGCTATTACACGCTTCCCAAATGTCCGCTTTACCATACAAACCTAGCGTGTCTCAGGGAAGACTGAGATTCGACAGAAGTTCTCAGTCACATGATATATATCAAGGAAGCCTCAGTGGTATCGAAGACTGCTGAAACCTCAACAGAAACAAATGTACTTTGTCTCCAAGGACTTCCCGGCTATTTTATGTATGCTCCGATCCCGATGAATCAACGGGGTACGACTCGGCAAACCCCGCTTCTATATATCTTCACAGAATCCAATACGCCAGGCGTTGTAGAAAACCCATTTCGAGAATGAGTCATGATCTAACGCCTCGTTCATGTTGATCAATGCCATAAGAATTAATATAATGTAGCGTCCAATACCTGGCATAAGGAGCATCCTTCAATCAAATTTCTAACATGAGACCCATTGGGTTATGAGTCTCCACCCGGAGAAAAGTTCTAACTGCGTTAAATCAAGACCTACACGTCAAATTTTGACGTAAAGTTTGAAAGATTCAACTCCAGAGTAGACAAGGACGTGGTTAACTGATCTGAGGAGCAGGCTGAGGGAGCCGTCAACTGATTTGAAGACGGGATCGCACCCCGGACTCTCGTATCGTCAGATTGAGCATCGCACTTGGCCTCATGATTGGCATGAATACTAGGTCGCTGCGAGACACGAGGTGGTACCTTGATCCCACACTCCGTATGCACTGATTCGGAGTTGGATTCTTGGCGTGAGTGGAGGCGTGATCGTCCCACCAGATTGACGTCGCTCTCTTGCCGGGCGTATTCGGGTATTTGATGAGCCAGAGGAGGAGGTGATGTAAATCCCAGCTTTCTCAGGCGATTCAAGACCGTGAATTCCAGCTTCAACTTGATACTATAAACCACGGTTTTGAGGCTGACTTCGATGTAATGAAGCTTGTACTCGGCCACGAGCAGCAGTATATTCATCAGCACAACAAGAATATTAATCCAAAGTAAATGACGAATGATTTTCCGGTCGTCTTGGCGATGTAGGTCTCGCTTGATGCTCCTTTGTTCCAGCGCTTGATGAATATAGACCCCGGAGAGAACGAATTCCTGCATACAGAATCCGGTCACCTGGATCCGATCATAGATAGCTGCCGGTCGAGCGAACACGCTTTGACCACTATTCAGACCGTAGAAGAGTACCGTCATCGGAATATGCAGTACGAAAAAATTTATAACAATCATCCACAGCACCCAGCGGAGCTTCATGGGGTCAGTCGCGAGCACATTCAGGCGGGAATAGAGTACCACGGCCTGTCCAGTCACCATGGCATACCACCCCAAAATGAATGGAATTGACATGGCTAGGTTGGATGACTGAGATAGAAATCGTATCATAGCTGGGATCGTATGGACCAGTATGCCCCATGATGCTACCTGCATGCTCCAGAAATACAGCCCGCGGTAGTGTTTGAACGAGTCGAACACGGCAATTCCCGTCTCCAGGGCGTTGTAGGCACCGATGGAAAACATGGATATAATTTGAATGATGGAGATATTCTCGATGAGGATGGCTCCCACGTTGGGCGGCAAGTTGGTAATGATTGTGTCCATGGTAGTGTAGGACGAGGATGAAAAGACGAGGGCTGTGAACTGAGACCAACAAGATCAAGTGAAATATCATGTCCAGGCCTATGTATTATTATACCTACTTGTGTGACATAATCAGACAAGAATGGAATTCAATTTGTAGAATATCCTATGGGAGTTCACCTTCAAAAGTCATGATGTACTCTGTTCGCGCGATTTCGCTTTACGACAAGATGAATGAGAATAAGTACGATTAATTTTACTCAGCATCCTATCGAATCTCCGCGAATCAGTACTTGTTAAAATTCCTTCGAGTCTAAGGGTTTTTTGGTTTAGAGAAAAAGGGCTGGGTGACGATGATGAGGAATTGTCCGAGTAAAGCCACAAAACTTATTTTACTAGAGATCCATGGGTGAGCAAACATTGGACTTATATTTGTCAGTGATCGTATTCGCAGGTTTGTGGGCGGAAATGCCCCTGTTCCAACAACCCAGAAGTCAACAATGGAATGGACAAGTAATGCATGTACGAATCCCTACAGCTGGTCCATGGAACACGCTGTTTTACATCACAATTCCCATGAATTAACGGCTTTGAATTTGGAATTGTACATCTTGGATGATGCCGGTGGGCCCTGAGAAGTCAAGCACGCACGACTCTTACTTATTCCGGCCTCTCAAAGTGGGTAACTCCTACCCTGGTCATGGCCGTCCCAGACTCTCCGAAACAAATCATTTTGTCTAAGGAAATCTCGTAACTGAAAAATATCACATGGCCTAGAGGGCAAGTCAATTTGGTTCCTATTAACAGTTTTAGGCTTTGAGGGGCCGCTATCTGGAAGAAACTTCTAGAACGAAGGCCATTTCATTTTGACCCACTCTGGTCCTTTACAGCCAGCAAGACCCAGGCAGCAGGCGACCTCTGCAAAATAACTGGCGGTAAAATGTATTTCTTACTGGCCAAAATGGAGTGAGCTAGCTTTTTACCCCGGGTCAGGGGCTTTCAGTTTGTGGTTACGTAGGCGCTGCTATGGTCATGCCCGTTAACGTGAACTCAGCACGTTAATTAAGGAAATCTTCTTTTACGGCATTTCAATAGTTTACGAACCGAATCTTAGCAATACGCTCTGTGATAAATCCAGTTGCTGTTACGGAATTTCCTAAATTTAAGAGAGGTTCCTCATTTCTATCGCCACGCCAGGTCCCTCGATCATCACATTGTGACCGGATGCACAGGCTTGGGCAGCCTCATACCTTTGATTATCTTACCTCCATACAAAAGTCAAAATCTAGCAGATGCTCTAGATGGCCTGTAGGCGTTAAGCTTTGAGGTGTTGTAGCATTGATCTGAAACAGTTCCTGTTGTACCTTACAAAGAATTTAGGCAAATTCAACGCCAGGGTCCACATCTCGGGTGCTTCAGAGACACATTGTAGTGGGATCATTTGCTGTGGCTTTGTCATTTTATTGAGTCATTTTACTAATATTGTAAGCTTATTTCGAGCATAATGAAAGTGAGGTGTAGCGATTTTCCCCATCAGGTTCAGAACGGTAGTGTCCATTTTGCATGCTTTTCCCCCAAGTTGTATGTTTCTGCAGGCGGGTCACATTTCTCTCTAGCCAGAGTCAATTTTAACTTCTGCACTAACGTCTTAGCCATCGGTAAGTTTGTCTCTGTGGCACCAAGGCGCAACATTTTGATGTTAATTCAGCATTTGTATGGCCTGAATTCTGGCTAGCGTCGTCTCATGTTTCATATTCTGTGTCATGATCACCTATATATAATCGATCAGTTCCCCATTAAGGGGAGCAACTGTCATCTTTATTCCTCCTCCTCACGAACTTTCAATTGTCCTTGGGCAATTCCACAATGCGACCCAACATTAAGTCTACGCAGAGTGAGAATGGTAGCTCAAGATCAAAGGCAGACTTCAACCTAAGCGAATTAGCAAGAGCTCATTCGCGACGATCGGCTGCCTCTGACACCGCTGAACACCGTGTACTGCGATCAGTCAAGCGCTCAGCTACGGATCAGGTAGGTTTCTTCGGCTTCTTGAATCCTTCAATTAAAAGCAGCCTTTTGCTCGCCCTTTTCGCAATAGTTGATCCCATGTTAACCTTGACTGCAAGTTGTCATCCCCACACAAAAGACCTCGAGAAGACGACAGCCAAGACAGTTGGTCAATTCACAGACGGTGCTTCAAGGCCGTGAGCAATGTTCAGAAGGAGCTTCACAAGGTCTACGAGGACCTGGACCGAGAGCGAACTGAAAGTACCCAGAAAATTCAGCAGCTCCAAATGGAAAAGGCAGAAGAGATGGCCAAATTGAAAAAGGTACTGGCGGAGAACGAGAAAGTCTCGGGCGAAGCAAAAAAATTTCAAATGGAGGCTGGTCAGTTGCAACAGCAGCTTGAGTCTTTCAATTCCACCATGCAGGGCCAAGTGCCATGGAATGATATCCAGCCGGCGTTGTACCAGGCACACGGTGACCTGGTATCCGCTGCCACGCAGTTCTGGAGGAGTGTGGAAGCTATTCAAAACCGAGAGCTGGCTACCTATTTGCCAGGTTCCGGAGTGGTGTATGGAGCGTGGCCTGCTCAAGTCAGCGCGCAAGAGCCTCTAGTTTCTACTTCACTGCCGGAAATTTCTGGGCTTGGCGAATATTCCATTCTGCCCCAGCCAGCGCCAACAACTACAAACTAAAACACCACCCTTGCTTTAGGATGGATGGGTAAAATTGTGATGCGATTGTATCTTTGCCGTTGAGTCAGTTTCCAAAGGTTGAATGTGATTTATCTAGAAGAAAGCCGACATGTTCTAATATCAGAAATCTACGTAGACCACAGTCCTTCTAGAACTATGCTTTGTAGAGGCAATGCATGACGCATAACATTCTGGTTGTGGGGACCGCCCCACGTTTGAAAAAGCCTGCCCTTCGGGCCGCACGGGGGGGAAATTGGTAAAGGGGTCCGCTAGGCCCGTACTTTTTTCGCCTTTGGTTAGATCTCTTCCGCCGCAATGACAAATTTCTTCCCCAGAGGATGTTCCGCGCCTCCGCCGACCAAGGTTCGCGGTCTGGCCCTCGTATTAAATGACTCCAAAAACTCAATTGAGTCTGACCCACCGAATTAAGGTTCACAGATTCTCCTCAGAGCGTTCGATGCACAATGTGGGTCGGCACTTAACAGAAATCATAGGCAAAGTCTAGCCTTCCCCGCTTGGCAGAGTGCCCGAAATACTTTCAAACTTTCGACAGTAATCATGATCGACCGGGATCTACGATCCCGTAAAAGTTTTATGGTACTGTATAGAGTTTCCTCACTCATCCTGTTCCAATTCTCGCCGTTCTCCGGATACCACATCTTTCCCCTTTTTACAAGGGTTCGCGTTCTAGATGCAGTGCATGAGTTCGCAATATTGTTATAGATCAGCTATTGGCGAATGCCATACTCAGAACGTCAATTCACTTAAACTGTTGATTTTTACCAGTCTTTTAACCAAAATTTATGATAGTCCTTTATAATCACAAAGTAGCGAGGTCACCATTATTGAGATCAATCCCTGGAGCAGCAAAAGGCTGATGACTGAAATAGGTCTCGTTTATCGTCTCGAAAACCGTCTTCGCTCGGTCTGACGATTTTCCGAAGCCTGCCTCTCGTTTGGGTCAGCCTTGCTGATTTTCTCCTCCATAATAGCCAATCGACTGAGGATGTTCGCCAAATCACCGCGGACCACTTCATTCAAGCTTTCTTGGTTATTCATGGAGGATTCCACATTCCTATGTCAATATTTAGCGCACAAATTCCCTCAGATAATGCACCCCAGATCGGCTCACTTCATTCGGACATCTAGCCTTTGCCAAATGCAATCTTAGCGCAAGTAATTCCAAGGTCACGGCTGTGATACTCACTCTGCAACACATTCCAAGGCAATCAGGTCGCGATCTTCAGGAAGATCTCTCTGACCTTCAATCTTTTCCACATCCCGAGCAGTCGAAAACAACGCAGGATCAATCTGGGCCTCGTGGTTACGACCAACACTGCCGCTTTGCACGCTAGATCCATCGTTCTCCGAGTGAATTGATAGCTGGTCCTCGGTAGTGTCACCAGCGGATGACTTTGACGCACTATGGGTATCCTCTGTTTCAAAAGAGGACAGGCTCAGGGCACGTTGTAGTTGTCTCCGAAAATCGGGCCGTCGTGCAGAATACGTAGACTTTCGAACTGCTCCCATGTTGGCGTCTAGTACCGGGGAAGAGGTCGCGTGGCTCTTGTTTCACGTTGTTCAGATGATGGCCATTATATAGATTTTTACATCGAGCTACAGTGTTTGACTTTTTTGATTTTAATTCACAACTCTTGCCCATTGAGTTTTAGCCAAAAATCCCATGGTTTTCCAAACTTTCCATTTCCAGCACCGCATGTTGTAATCAGTTTAAGACCGTCTGAAGTTTTCTCAGGTCAACGTTGATGGTCCCACAAACTCAACGTGCACTTCGTCCTATCGGACAGCAAAGGCACAGAGCCATGTATGCATGAAGTCGAATGGCACCAACTTGAAACTCTTCGTTTCACCGTTGAGATGTTCAATTATCAACTTGACAAATGATTTGTTCTCAGTCCCATGGTTCGACCTCAAAGTATATCTAACGTTACATTCTCCACCTCCATCGCAAAGGCGTTTGGAGTACGTCCCCCCGGTTCTTTTCAGCAACGATGAGAATTACTTGTGTTATCAACGTTGAAACAGGTTCTGTCAATCAATTTCGTTGACCTAAAACAAACAGCTGGAATATATTACCTAATTGTGCGGCGCTCCGTTGCTAAATAGAGCGGGCATTAGATGATGCGAAACGAGAGGATTAAAGCTCAACAAAGCCTACCTACCTGCCCTCTATTTGTTGTCATAACCAGCCTCCAACCATCGGGATCAAGATTATCACCATGTACTCGCGCAGTGCAACACCATGGTCTAAACGGGAGGAAGATAACCTTCTTCCCTGGTTAGAGGAGAACAGCGAACTGCCATGGATCGCTCGCTCTGATGCCTATTTGGACCAAGTTGGGGTGAAACGGTCGGTTGAATCCTTACGAGGGAAGAAATACCATATCCTACGAAAAAGTCGCCTTGGTCGTGTCAGACCGTCGCGGCAGGCGACAACCTCAAAGGGCCGGGGAAAATCCCGACGTCTGAGAGCCACCAGCAACACACGATGCAATCTTTCGAGCAGTGATTCTATCAGTTGCGGAAATGTTAGACGATGGCTCCATGACATTCCTGAGGTTGCGCCAGACGGCGTCAAGAGTCAAGAACCGCCGTCGGCCGAAGCATCGTCATCTGGTATGAGAAGATCTTCACTTTTTCTTTGGTTCAAGGCTTATTCTTTTTGCAGCTCATGAATCATATTCACCGAGTCGCGATGGACGAGAGAATCGATCATTTTCCAAGCTCTGGAACTATGTGCACTGGGTCTGTGAGCAAAGACGGCTTATTTAATACGATCAACAGCGTTAGTGATTGAATCTTCAGGCACGCTTTGGGTGATGGAAAAATCCAAGGCATTTCAAAGTCTTTGAATATTATTCAGCAGGGGATTTCATCATAAAGCCTACGTGGTAATGTATCTAGTCTTGCTCAACCAGAATACAGCCCAACGAGATAACATGCTCTTGGAGATAACACGAGGTACTCCCGTCTCATGCCGATAGTGAGGCGGTCTTTTGCAATAGCCCAAGGTCCAACCATCCAAGCATGGCATAATGCCACCAGCATTTGCTATGAACTACTTGGGGCTCCGGCATCCTTTTAGGTCGCACCAATTAGGTCAATTCACGTAATTTTACTATGCTCAATATGTTTTAATGACGAGTGCCTGAAGTTACTCTATATTAATTTGAACTATACAGAGTACACTACTTTACTTTTCCAATTGCTTACAGCCATTATCATCCCATTTACCGCTCTGATCCATCGGACTACGTGAACAGAATAATAAAGTAGCCAGCAGGAATGACTTTTTTCCTGTTTGTCAAGTGTCAAGTGAATTGGGCCAACAGCCTCCGTTTACAGTAGTAGGTGAGAAACCCGACTACTGCAGTCTAATTTATTTCACACGCAATTATGAATAGGGGGAAAGATTGGTCATGTGTTGATACTGGTACTGATGGCGTTGAAGTGCTGATGGTGTTGACGTGTTGATGGTGTTGATGGTGTTGATGGTGTTGATGGTGTTGATGGTGTTGATGGTGTTGATGGTGTTGATGGTGTTGATGGTGTTGACGTGTTGATGGTGTTGATGGTGTTGACGTGTTGATGGTGTTGATGGTGTTGACGTGTTGATGGTGTTGATGGTGTTGACGTGTTGATGGTGTTGATGGTGTTGACGTGTTGATGGTGTTGATGGTGTTGATGGTGTTGATGGTGTTGACGTGTTGATGGTGTTGATGGTGTTGACGTGTTGATGGTGTTGATGGTGTTGATGGTGTTGATGGTGTTGACGTGTTGATGGTGTTGATGGTGTTGACGTGTTGATGGTGTTGATGGTGTTGACGTGTTGATGGTGTTGACGTGTTGATGGTGTTGATGGTGTTGATGGTGTTGATGGTGTTGATGGTGTTGATGGTGTTGATGGTGTTGATGGTGTTGATGGTGTTGATGGTGTTGATGTGTTGATGTTGAGCGGTTCCACATGCTTTAGCCAACGTGGCCATCCCGGCGTTGGGATTTCCGACTATACCACATATTTTGATTGCCCTCAATTCCAACATTTTACCAGTGCTAGCTACACAACAAAGAAGCTTGGGTGAATTAAATTCCACAATACCTGCCAATACAGTACCAATTTAGAGCAAGCTATTCATGCTGGTAACCAGCTGTAACTTATTCGGTAGGAAATCCTCAAGAGTAATAAATATTCAGGTCGCCTTTCCATACCTAAGCTGCCCTTGAGCATAAGCTGGATTGTGTCTGTGGTATTGGAAAACTCATAACCACGACAGCAAGATTGCATAGAAGACCATATGAAAAGCCAGAGATATGGGAGCATTGTAGAAAGACGAATATTGACGAGCAGGAAAGTTGATCCTAACCGCGAAGTAATAGTTTGGAAAAAAACAGTTTCTCGCAAGAGTTGGTGGTCTAGAAATACTGTGGCTGTTCCAAGTAGCGGTTAAAAAATCAGTCTCAAATTACTTCAAGATGGACAAGTATTCGTTTCGGATTTTTCTGTCCTGGTAGTTTAAACAATTGAATACACGAAAATGAGTAGAATACCTCGGATGAACCGAAGACGAGGCGAACGTTAGATATTGCCCGAAGTGAAGGTCAAAGAGAATATCATTAAAATGGTCAGCAAAAAGTTTGAGGTCGCTGAAGGTTTGCTTAACAGGACAACATATCAAAACAGGTTATTCTTTTATCAAGAACGAAACCGTTCAACAGAACATCGCCACCCTTAAAGTCAATTAGTCTTTAACGAAAACAGAACACCGGTGATTTGGTGGCGTAATTGATTCAGTTATGGCTTTGAGATGCACCATGAGAGCCCCACAATACTGCAACATTTAGCTAGAAGATCGGATTATTTCATAACAACTTTTTCCCTTTAAAACCATGAGATGTTCACAAGCTAGACATGACTCCATTGATAGACTCCATTTTTTGAGAAGCCCAAGAGGGATTCTACTAGAAATATCCCCGATTGCTAGGTATCTGTTAAAAAGCGTATAAGAAAGTCAAAATTCTGATGATATAGCGGTAGACAACCTGAGGGTTTGAGATTCTGTCATGCTCAAACGCAGGAATCTGACCTAGCCTAGTGCCTTCTTCGCAATTCATGTTCCAACCTCAACTAGACATACGTAAAATTGTTTCAATGTGATGCTTCAATATTTGATGGTACTAGGCCAAACCAGGTTTTTGACCAGGCTCTTCGATTTCTGTCGCCTGCAACTTGAAAATTGACGACTGGAACTTTGTCAAAAACGTGCTTCGAATAGCCTCAGTATGCTCTCTTGAGGTACCTATTTAACAGTATAAAGCGCCAACAAGTGCTATTGTGTAGAGTTTGAGAAGTTTCATTCACGATCATCTGCGCTGTGAGTATAGTCTGGAGGATTAGCCGGCTAAGAGCCATGCCGATGTACCAGCAGTCTGAAGTCGATGAAATGGAGCTAGATGTCTTTGCTCATCGCCGACGACGCTTTCAACTATCCGCCAGAGTCCACCTCGCACATTTTTCTTTCGAACACAGCTTTCGTAGACAGATGGACAATGGTGAGAACACCAGGCGGCTCAAACGGGGCATGAAGATTCAAGGCTGTCGGCGATTAATGCAAAATAATCACGTTCCGGTCATCGTGCCCAAGGCTGACTGGCACAACCGCGTTCGTCCGCGTTCACGCGACGGTATCAATTTCTGGCTAGATGTTGATCCGGACTACCAACTCCGTGCACAGGACCATGAAAGTCTCATCCGAGCAATCTCAGCCTTCAGGACCAATGGTGGATTGCCGATGTGTATGTAGTGGATGAGGATGGTAAGCGGTTTTAATCCCTTTCGTCAATGTGTCCATGGAAGCCAGGACTATGGTTAATCATTGTAGCCAGACGACCATGACAGCAACCCAGATACTGTGAAGCGATTTTTTCGGTCACTGAACGAGCGTTTCTCTAACGATCGTCGACCCCCTGATGGGTTGATCTATGAGCGGATCCGTTACTATCAAGGCTGCCTAGAGGCACCGAGAGATGAGTGGGCTGCGAAAGAGTGGTGGGCCGTGCTAGAGACAGCGCCTGGCAGTAAAAAGGGAAAATACCTCCGGGCCTTCTTGAAACATCCGCAGTTTCTAGGGGTCGGCACGTGTTGAGATAAGTGATTGTCTGATTGATTCTTATTAATTGACTTAAGGAGTTGTTCTTTACAGGGGCGAGATGCCTCATATATATCACTCCCCAACCCCTGCAGTAAGGTTCAGCCACCGTGATACTCAACAATTTTGCACTACGAATGCGAATGCGAATAAATTTTTTATTCGCCGCAAATATTCGCAATTTTGGTTGGGGGCGTGGTGGCAGTTCGATAGATGAGCTGCCGGAAGCATCATTGCTTGAAGCCTGCAATTCAGCATCAGACATTCTGAGGTCCAGAACCGTCATCGAAAACGGGGGCTTGAAATAAGACTATACAATACAAGGAATCCCGATCTCGCACGTGAGTTCTCTCACGTGCTTCCTGCTCCTGTGGAGGCTGTGGTTCTGCTTCTGTGACAAAACCTTGGTTTGGTGTTGATTTGGGTCACTGCTAAAAACCCATACAAACTCGGCGCCAAGATGAAGCCGAATTGGCTATTGCTTCTTCGTTGGGTTCCTAATTGGCCCAACTTTGAACAGCGCTTCCGAGCAAATCCAACTGGTTCGGCTACCGGTTCCTGTTCCCCGCAACTTTAAGCAGGCAATTGTGTTACTCATGCTGTCATTGTTGCTCGCACCGTATGTCCTTACGTGCTTCGTGCGACTTGTGAGCGTTTTGTCCCTGCCTGTCTGGGGTGTGAGTGCCTCGGTCGGGAGAGGGCCTTGTGCGTGTACAGTATGTGTCGCTTGACCACTACCGCTTCCTAGGATAACCGCCGTTCTCCCCGCCATGCTTCTAACTGCTCCGTGGATCTCCCTGAGAATCATTTTGCATTGTACACTTTCGGCACCTGTCTCCTGTCTTCCTGCAGATGGATTCTTCCCTTCCGGGCGGCGACCGTGTGCTCTGCTCGGGGTGTGCGCGACCCTGGCTGTCCACGCGGTATAAGACGTGCGACAACTGTCGCGGGAGGGCCGCTCGCCGGAGACTGCAGAGCTCCCATCCGTCCGCTCCTTGCCATGACCGACCCTCAGATTCTTTACAGGCAATTTCTTTGCCTTCCGCTACCGCAGATATCCCTGTCCAGCGCGTACTCTGTCCCGGCTGTGCCCGACCTTGGCGTTCCCTGCGGTTTAGGACCTGCGATCTCTGCCGTGTAAAGAATCGTCGCAATCGTACGTATCACATGAGTCGTCTGCTCGCGGCTCGGTCAGGGCTTTGGTGGGAACGTCTAAGCCGTATCTCAGTCGTACCTTTCCGCCAAGACTGGGCTGGCCAATGCTCCTTCTGCGGCATTGTGCTCCTCTCGCAGGAGCCAGACGGCTGGTGCTGTAATCAGGGCCGCAGACGTCTGCCGCAGCTGCCACCGTGTGAGGAGCTTCTTCAGGCCCTTTTGGACAGGTACGGCGGCCGCCTCTCCACTCTGAGCCGTCGCCTGAATAACCTCTTTGCCTTTTCGGCCATCGGCACCACTGGCCGCTTTGTGCAGTTTCAAGGTCTCTCTAACGTTGTCTTAGAAGGACGCGTGTACCACCGGCTGCTGGATGTGGCGGAGAAGGGCCACAGCATGCATTGGTTCCTCTATGATGAGACCGAACGGGCCCAGCATGCGCGGCAGTTGGAGGTCCCAGACGATGTTCTCCAGATAGCCCGCGACTTTCTTATCCAGGTCAGTCCATACGTACGTATCCTGAGTCATGCCGTCAGCCAGGTAAGTGAGCAGGCTACCCCGCTTGCCATTGAGCTTTCCGTCCCGCCGGCTGGAGGGGAGCTTGCTGCGGTGATCAACACAGACAATCTTCGCCACATCAGCACTCGCAAGATCGTGTTCTTCCGCAAGGGAGGTCTGCAGCCACGCTTCGTCCCAATCCTGTCTTGCCAGTATGAGCCCCTGCAGTACCCACTCCTCTTCCCGCACGGCACGCTAGGCTGGGGCTTTCACGAACCGTCGCAGAAGAATCTCTCCTGCACGCAGATCCAATGGTACCGGCATTTATTCCTGACGGAGCCACGTATGCAGATCTTCGGCCGCCTAGCCTGTGAGTACGCTGTAGATATGTTCTCTCGGACGGAGGAAGAGCGCCTGCAATATCTGAAAATGGGTCGCCACCAACAGGCTGCCGGGATGGTTGAGGCGGCGCATCCGGATGCACCTGACCTCTTCCAGAACAAGATCCCCGCTAGCTTCATGGGGTCTCGCGCCTGGGCGTCGGACCAGGTCGCCGACTCCCTTGCCATGGCACGAGAGCTCGGGAGACCGTCGTTCTTCCTCACCATGACCACCAACCCCAACTGGCCAGAGATCCAGTCCCGGTTGCTCCCGAACCAGGATGTCACTGATATCCCAGCGGTGGTGTGTCGGGTCTTTTACCGGCGCCTTCATGCCCTGAGGGCCTTCTTACGCGAGAACTTCGGCCCTATACCGTATGAGATCAGCGTGACAGAGTTTCAGAAACGGGGCCTGCCACATGCCCATATTATTATCAAAGTTAGCCACGACCCACCGTTGTGTCAACTTGACACTATTATCTCCGCAGAGCTGCCGGATCCCGTGGAGAACCCTACGCTGTATGCAGCAGTGAAGCGTTTCCACACACACTCCAGGGACCATCTCACCCGCCCCACATCCCGCTGCAATCGCAATGGCCGATGCATATATGGTTATCCCCAGCCGATCACTCTGCACACCTATATTGACGATCTTGGCCGTATGCATTACCGCCGGCGCAAGGAGGAGGACCGCTGGGTGACTCCCCATATGCCTGCTCTGATAGAGCTTATGGACTGCCACATCTTTGTGGATGTCTGCTCCACGGCGCTCATCTTCCTCTACCTGTTCAAATATCTTTTTAAGGGACCAGATCGCACCCGTTTTAGCCTCCGCAGTCTCTCATCCACGCCGGATGGGAATGAGCGAGTGAATGAGTATGAGGACTACGTTAATGCACGATATCTCTCCTCCTCAGAGGCCGTCTACCGCATCTTCGCCTTTGAAACAGTCCGGAAGAGCCCTGCCGTCCGCTGCCTTCCAGTGCATCTGGAAGGAAAAAATCTGCCGAGGATGCGCCGTCCGACAGCACCCGGCTTCTCGGCCATGAGTGACCTGCTTTGGTATTTCCAGCGTCCAGATACATCACACTTCTGCGGGCTGAAGTACACTGATTTCTTTAGCCTCTACTACCTGGAGACCCGGCCTCTTCATGATCCCCTTGACCAAGGTCAGGTTCCCATCACCACCGTGGATACTGAGCGAGGTCTCCAGCAAAAGGTGTTACGCCGTCGCAGCCAAGGCGCAATCGTCACGCGACTTCAGACTGTCCCGGTGCGCTCGAAAGAGCTCTTCTACCTCCGGGCACTGCTACAGGTGCGGCCTGCTTGCAGTTTTCAGGACCTTCGCACGGTGCATGACCACTGCTACCCGACATACCAGGAAGCAGCCACCACCCTGGGGCTATTCCAGGATGTCCGTGAGGCCGTGTATGCGATGAATGACGCGATTAGTGCTTACAGCCGTCCATCTCAGCTGCGCTTTCTGTTCGCCTATCTTCTGCTGGACCTGCCTTTTCCAGCGGTGGACCTGTGGACACAGTTCCAGCGGGAGCTGTGTGCGGACTATCGACTGGATCACAATCCCACCCAGTCAACAAACCTGGCCCTGGAGGATATTGCACGCTACCTGTCTTCGCAGGGTTCCTCTCTGGCCCAGTGCGGCTTGCCAGAGCCACAACGCCATGACTCTGAGGTGGACCTGGAGCTGAACTTCTTCTGTGATCGGTTACCTACTCTGCGCAAAAGGAGCCAGGCAGCGTATGCGAGGATGAATGCGGATCAGCAAAGCATTTTTGACCGCATTCTCAGACACGGCGGCTGTGGTGGGTGTTTCTTTATTGATGGCCGTGCAGGCCGAGGTAAGACCTTCCTAATAGGTGCCGTCTGTGATCAATTACGCGCGGAGGGTGAAATTGTGTGCGTCACTGGCACGACCGCACTGAGTGTCATCCACTATGAGCGTGGTCGTACTGCTCACTCCGCTTTCGGAATCCCGGTCCAGGAGACCGATGTGGGCCTACAGTCCAAGATAAGCGTCCACTCAGACCGCGCCGAGCTGCTGCGGCTGGCCGCCATTATCATCTGGGAAGAACTGCCCATGGCAAAGAAAGCTGTTCTGGAGTGTGCTAACCAGCTGTTGCAGGATGTCATGGGGAATGATCTACCATTTGGAGACAAACTCTTCATTGGCTTGGGTGATTTCCGTCAGGTGGCTCCGGTCATCCGCGGCAGCTCTGGGCCAACTGCCACTCTCAACAGTTCCATCCGCGCTTCGGACCTCTGGTGCCATTTCCAGATCCTACGGCTGACTATTCCAATCAGGAATGCAGGAGATCCCGTATATGCAAGGTGGGTGGACCAGGTCGGAGATGGTAGGAGTCCTTACGAAGTCAGCGTGTCACTGAAGCACCTGCACCATCTGGCCTCCCTGGATGATGCGGCAAATTTCCTCTTCCTTGATGATGCTCTCCAAACATCCCCCGCTGCCGTCCAGCGTGCCTTTCTCAGCCCATTCAATGCCCGCGTGGATTTATTCAATGGACTAATGTTGGAGCATGTATCAGGACCTGCAAGTATTTCTCTCCCTCTCCAAGCTGTCCTATCATTCCCACTTTTGCCCTTCTCTCTGCACTAACATATCAGTTGAATCTAGCGACCTACTACAGCCAAGATACCATCAAGGAGCTAGACGATACTACCTTCCATCTCCCCACGGGCGCCGAAGCAGATCTGCTCTCGATGCTCAACGAATCGGGTGTGCCGCCGCATGCCCTCTCCCTAAAAAAAGCCTGCATTGCGAGCATCATGCGCAACCTCTGTGTTGAGAAGGGCCTAGTGAAGAACGTGAGAATACAGGTGGTGAACTTGCTCTCCAATGTGGTTGAGGTGCAACTACTCCAGCAGCTGCATCCTATATCGGAACCAGCAGACTCTACTTTCTATCTGCCCCGTATCACGTTTGAGTTTAAACCACAGCGCGCAAATTGGACTGTGCAGCGTCGGCAGTTCCCTTTGCGCTTAGCGTATGCCACGACGTTCAACAGCTGCCAGGGCCTCACCTTGGACCGTGTGGTACTGGACTTGAGCATGCCGGTCTTTGCCCATGGCCAGCTCTATACCAGCCTATCCCGCGTCCGGATGGCAGATGACATCTGCATCCTGCGGGACCCAGATGAGACTGGTCAGTCCACACTGAATGTAGTATACCATGATCTGCTCCTTCCTTACTGAAATGAGGTGGATGATCAGTGTAAGAGGGTGATTGAAGCCCATGAGCCGCCTGTTCGCGCTGTAGATTTGACGTTTCGCGCTAATGAATATATGTAAACTGCCTCCTGTCCAATAAAATCGATGTTATCCTACTCGACATGCCACCGCGCCAGCGGCCGAAGGCCGCTGGCAATGCAGCTCGTAAACAGGTAAGATTCGGACGCGACTTGGATAAACAAACGCACGTGATACGCCTTCTCTTATTGGATGGTAGTTTATATTGGGAGTGGGGCAATATTCGTACGAATATTGGGCCTGCGAATACGAATATTCGTGGAGGTCTGTGGACTACGAATGCGAATGCGAAAATTGTTGAGTATCACGGTGGCTGAACCTTACTGCAGGGGTTGGGGAGTGATATATATGAGGCATCTCGCCCCTGTAAAGAACAACTCCTTAAGTCAATTAATAAGAATCAATCAGACAATCACTTATCTCAACAAATATCTCGAAATGTTGCGAATATGTATTCGTGCTGTTGAGTATCACGGTGGCTGAACCTTACTGCAGGGGTTGGGGAGTGATATATATGAGGCATCTCGCCCCTGTAAAGAACAACTCCTTAAGTCAATTAATAAGAATCAATCAGACAATCACTTATCTCAACAGGTTATGAGCCCGAGTGGCGCAACCTTTAGGCGCGCGGCTTGGGAACAGAAATTCAAACAGACAACCTTTTGACTGCCATCTACAGCTAAGTTTCCCCATTCAGTGAAAACTTCACCAACTCAAGGATCTGACCACAGTGATCCAGTAACCTGGTGAAAAACTGTCAAAATCAAGAGTTCAAACGCTCTGGGTGAAATGAAGCGGATGGATCTTCCTCCGCAAAAGAATCACGGGCATCACACCATCACCATCGCTGTCACACTATCACACTATCACTATCACGGATATCACACCGTCACAGGATATCACATTCAACACCCCCAACGCAATCTCACTGCAACAATATCAACCATAAGAGCAGACGAAACTAATGTTGCCCTCTGCAGCGAGCTCAAGAACTGCGTTCTCACGGTCACCGTCTCAACTTCCGAGGAGAGATGCTAAACGGCGAAACAGACACACTTGGACCGACGAGGAGCTGAACCTTCTTTCGCACCTTCGATACCTCCATCGCTGGAGCTTCAAACAAATCCAGAAGTCATATTTCCCCTCACTTTCACCAAGTGCACTGTTAGGAGCCTACTGGCGCCTATCCACTGAAGACCGCGTACGCCGAGCATCAAAGGTCGCTGGTCCAATTACCACCCCTCACAATACTACAAGAGACGTCCGTAGCGCCCCCAACACTCAGCCTACGCATCCTAGCCTTGAACAGGGGCCAAGTCATCATCCTCCTTTGTCTCGCCCATTCCCCCGGTCGGGAAACAACGCTGAGACTTCGACCTTGTCCTCACCAAGTTCTGCAACTGGAGGCCAACCGGTAATATCCAATAGCGGCATTACAAATCGCTACAACCTTCGGCCAAACAGACCTACAACCTTCGCACAAAGGAAACCGCGATATCTAGTTGACCGGCGCCGTTTCCCTCATTTCTCCAAGTCGTACAGCCACCACCTAAACCTGCACGGGCTGCCAGACAGAGACTACGCTCCTCCGTCTCGCACACCTACGCCAGATTCATCGGACCGTAGTCCTTCCGTCATCTCGAGCCTACCAAGTATCGCATCAAGCCTCGAACTCTTTGGCTTAGAAGCACAATCTATCCACTCATCAGATCGTAATTCGTCGGTTACTTCTAGCCTTCCCAGTGACATATCCAGTCCAGAATTCTTCAGCTCAGAGGAGCGTCCGTCTACACCATGACTGATACCACGAAATTTGAGCAGTTTGGACTAAATGCATTCTACAACGGCATTCCAATACTGGATAATGCCAGTGACTGGTTTAAGTGGAATCAGAAGGTCAATGAGTTCATTCAGATATCCGCCGTTGCCGACGATGGAACGACTCCACCGATAGAAGACGAAGAAGCACGGCAATGGACCCATCGCCAAAAATTCTACTCTGCGATGATCACGGCAAAGTTGACACACAATGCGGCACAAAGGATCAACGCCTTTGAGATCTCTCGAGTCCAGGCACTCTTAAAGGCAGTTAAAGACAACTTCAAACCAGAAGGCACTGGCACATACGTTAACCTCCAGCGACGGTACATGGCCCTCACAAGAGAGAAATGTGGAAGCGCCCAAGCCCTCGGAGCCGAGATCAGGAAGATCCATGCCGAGAAACTTCTCCTTGACCCTGACTGCGTGACCTCCGAGATTGAGCGAACATTCTTTTTCGTGCACGCATTAGGTCCCGAGTATGAAAGCTTCCGTGATCATATATTTCGGCAAATGGATCTTGTTAATGAAAGAGATGCCTATGGTAACATCACGAAAGCGGCGCCCACGTTCGATTACATCGAGAACAAGGCAATTGAGGAAGAACATAGGAAGGGGCAATTGAGCAAACAACCAACCGAGGCGCAAGCACTTCCTGCTCTTGCTGTAATCCGAGGGCCAGGTGACAAGAAAGTCATACCGTCACCTGACGGAACGACATGCCGAATCGAGATCGATAACGTCCCATACTGCTCCTTCTGCCGGAAACCTTATCACGTGGACTCTGAGTGCTTCAGCAAGAACCCCAGACCAAGGGATCAGAAGAAAGATGGAAAGAGCCAGAAGTCAAAGCCAGGCAATTCACATACAGGCGCACGCAAGCCGTTGAAGCGGCGGCCCTCCACGGATGACGACGATGACGACGATGTCGGTGGCCCAAAGGATCCAAAGAGGCCCACCTTCATGGCGACAAAAGTCTCCGGAGAAGATGTTAAGAGAGCATTCGGAAAGGATGTTGAAGGCAACTTCGCTCTGCTCGACCACATCCCCACAATGATGGTTACAAAAACCCTGTCGATCGACGCATGGATCGTCGACAGTGGTTGCGCTCAACACGTCTGCAATAACGCCTCGAGATTCGTACAAATGGACAAGTACCATGGACCACCGCTGCGGAGCGTCGATACTTCCACGACTCCCTCGGGGGTGGGAACAGTCAATGTTCTGTGCAATGTACGAGGCAGAAGGAAATGGCTTGTGCTTGATAATGTCCTCTACGTCCCATCTGCACACGCAAACCTCATATCGGTGCTCCAGCTTCTCAACCGAGCAGCAAAAGTCGAATTCTCAAGTCAAGGTGCTAGTATTCGCAACAAGTCAAATGGAAAGAACCTATACACTGCTAGCCAGTATCATGGAGTCTACGCACTCGATTTATGGACGAATCTCACCTTTCCCTCCTACCATGTCAGTCCACAAATGACTCTTTGGCATAGCCGGCTAGCTCACTTGAGCGATGGGAACCTACAGCGTCTTAAGAAGCAGGCCCACGGCATCCGGGATATAGAACCACGTCAGCCATGCAACCCATGCCTCCAGGGACGAATGATTGAAAGGCCCCACAACCGGTCAGCGCGGAGCAGAAGAGGGGAATATGCCATGGAATTACTCCATATCGACGTCGCAGGACCATTTGACGAGGGTCTTGATGGCAGCCGCTATTGGCTCACCATCGTCGACGACTTCACGGGGTGGATTGAGGTTATCCCTATACCACGACGACAAGAATTTGTTGTGGAATCACTTCGGTTCTTTCTTGATCATAACGAACGCCCTGAACGAAAATGCAGACGAATACGCCTCGACCGGATCCCTGAGCAAGTGGGAGAAGAAATGAGGTTCACAATGTTCGCACGGGCAATCCATGCCGAGGTCACAGGCGTCGATCAGCATCAGCAGAATGGGGTTGCCGAAAGAGCCCACAAGACAATTTATGATCGGGTTGGACCCACGCTAGCACATGCGAGACTACCACCTAAATTCTGGCCAGAAATTGCTCGAACCGCAGCTTTCCTCTCCAACCGGTCGCCGTCATCAAAGCTCAACATGACCCCGCATCAAGCTTGGTACGGCGACAAGCCGGACCTATCACGACTCAGGGTGATCGGATCCAAAGGGGAATACTTGATCCCACCCAAGCAGAGGAAGAAGCTCACAGAACCAAGAACCAGGCCATGCATTCTACTAGGCTATGAAGGAAATACCAACTACCGTATACTGCTGGAAGACGGAAGAATCATTGGGACCCCAAATGCTGAATTTCATGAAGTCCTTACAGCTCCTTCCACACAGACTATAGAAGATGTGGGAGCCAGACGAGACGGCTCATCTGAGGCAACGGCTGCTGCCGCAGGGGGGAGTGAGACGGTGGGACTATTAAATCAACCGTCGGTAGGCATACGGCAAGCATCCGTGCCCGCCTCTGGGCGCCAGTTGTCGATGGCACCACCAGAGCGAGCCCTACCTAAGTCGAGGAACGATATCTCGCACATACTGCCTCGATCGAGTAACGATAACTCACGAGTGCTAACCCAGTCGAGTGACGAGGACTCGCAGACACCAGTGTCGTCTCAATCGAGTGACGATGACTCGCAGCCACCTGTTGCTGTACAGGGAGACAGGACCTTGTCGCCCACACGGAGTGATGATACTTTTGGACCATTTGCAGATGATTTACAAGACATCACCCAAAGGAATGACTCACCACCCAGTGGCGACCAGCAACAAGACGACGCTCAACAAGGTCTAGTTTCAGGAGAATGGCAACGATATCCAGAACTCCAACTTGACCCCCCAGTTCATGAAGTGCGACAAGAAGCACTAGAACACCACCCTGAACTCAAAATTCGCGCTCCGCAGGTCACACTAGACACGTCTAGTGACAGCGAAGAAGAGCTTGCGCTAATGAGTATACCTGAAGAGAAGGTCATCCCAACATTCTTAACATTGGCTGCAGAGGAGACCGAACCCTTTGAGCCAAAGACTCTTCAACAAGCAAAGAACGACGCAAGCTGGCTCGAATGGGAAAGAGCAATGCTTGACGAAGTGAACTCACTCAACCAAAACAAAACGTGGGAGCTTGTTGATCCTCCCAAAGATCGCCGGATTCTCAGCGGAAAATGGGTCTTCAAACTCAAACGAGGACCGCATGGCGAAGTCATCCGTCACAAAAGCCGATGGGTAGTGAGAGGCTTTACACAAGAAGAGGGTGTCGACTATGACGAAACTTTTGCCTCAGTTGTCAAGCCAATGAGCTACAAGGCTCTATTCGCAATCGCGGCAGCCCTGGATTTTAGAGATCGAACAAATGGATGTCAAAACGGCGTTTCTGTACGGTTACATAGACCACGAGATCTACGTCGAACAGCCTCACCACATGACCGACGGCACACCAAGGGTCTGCAAGCTTCGAAAGGCACTCTATGGCCTAAAACAAGCTCCTCGGATCTGGTATCAGACCCTCACAAATTTCCTACGGAATCTTGGCTTCGAGCCAATCAGCGCTGATCTTGGGATCTTCGTCCGGAGCAATATGTACATCGCAGTGTACGTCGATGACCTCTTGATCGTGGGACCAAGCATTGCGGAAATAAAGAAGATCAAACGGAGCCTCAGAAACCGTTTTCAAATGACCGATCTCGGACCGTGCAGCTACTATCTCGGGATGTCCGCCCAGCGAGACCGTCAAAACGGGATACTGTACCTGAGTCAAGAAGCGTATATTGACAAGGTCGCCCGTGAGTTCGGAATCAACAACAGCACTCCCGTCAGCACACCGATAGAAACCTCGCCACTTCCTGAGAATAGCCCAGAATACAGATGTCCTCCAGATCAAAGGACCACCTACCAACGCCTTGTCGGATCTTTGATGTATATTATGCTTGGAACCAGGGGGGACATCGCGTATGCGGTCTCTGTGGCGAGCAGGCATCTCGCAAATCCTGGACCACAACACATGAAACTCGCTCGACGCATCCTGCGATATCTCAACGGCACAAAAACCCTCAGGCTCACGTACAAGGGTCATCACCAGATGCTGAGAGGCTTCACAGACGCAGACTGGGGTGGATGCCGCCACACCAGACGGTCAACAGCTGGATATCTCTTCAATCTCGGGAGTGGAGCAATCAGTTGGCAATCGAAGCGTCAAAGCGTCGTTGCCCTTTCGACCTGTGAAGCTGAATTTCTAGGCCAGACGCAAGCAACCAAAGAAGCAATCTGGTTGAGAAGACTTCTCAATGAGTTGAACATGAGCCAAGGAAAAGCCGCAACGATTATTTACGGTGACAACCAAGGAGCCATCGCCCTGTCCTCGAACCCGCAATACCATTCCCGCACGAAGCATATGGAAATCCAACGCAGGTGGCAAGGAGAGGTCAAAGACCTTGGAGCAGTGGAGCTGAAATACATTCCAACTGCTGAGCAAATTGCCGATGGGTTCACGAAGCCTCTTGCGCGAGAACGTTTTGAATGGTTTCGCAGAGGGCTTGGCATTGAGTGACACCACCCGCCTGACAGATCTCGGTCAGAAACTAAGTCGCGCGGGTACCCTTTCCTTCTTTTCCTTTAAAGGGGTTTTTGAAGGTTTTAACGGGGCCCTTCACAACCGTGATGGATGGTCGCTGGCACTCTTGACGGTGGTTGCCATCGAGTGGGAGTGTTGAGTATCACGGTGGCTGAACCTTACTGCAGGGGTTGGGGAGTGATATATATGAGGCATCTCGCCCCTGTAAAGAACAACTCCTTAAGTCAATTAATAAGAATCAATCAGACAATCACTTATCTCAACAAAAATGTCTGCGAATGCGAATGCGAATTGCGAATATTCGTAACGAATACGAATATATTCGTTATTCGTGCCGACCCCTAGCAGTTTCCCCAGAGATTGGATTCCCTGCTGGTCATTCCTGGTTTATGGGGAGGAATGCGTATTGGTCTTTTACATAAGCTGCTAGCCATGCATCTCTGCGGATATTAAGTAATTCCCTTCTCCGGGTATCCACTAATCCTACTGCTCCGTCATATTATCCTTCCCCGCCCCAAGTCTTACCGCTGACTCGATTTCCAAAACTCAACCTCAACAACACATCAAATTCAAACAAATTGGAGTAAAAGCAAAGGCTCACTTCAATAATGGAATGCGATGATTGCGGCGGCCCACCGGCTCCAGCCGCTGAGCCTCTCGACACTACGGCCCCGGCTCACGGAAAGCTCAACCAGGGGAAAACGGACGATTGCTGCTCTCCGGGTAGACTCTCGGGCAACAAAGCCGAGAATGATACCGACGCGCCTGACTGCTGCCGTGGCAAAGTCCGCTCATGCTGCGACGCCTTTTGCCTTGACCTCCTGGCTTTGCGTGAATGCGAGATGAGTACCGCGGCTGCTCCCACCTCAAACGTCCAGCCAAACAGTGAGTAGCCGCTCTTGGGAATGGCATTCAAATATTGCTAATTCTCCTTAGCTTGCGGTGGAGCTACCGACAGCAAGGCATGCAGCCACCATAGTCTCTCCGCCCTCGACCGTTACGGCGCTACTTTACAAGCCCTGGGGTGTATCTGCCGCGCTCTCATTGCTCTTGGCCAGGAAACCTGCTGTGAAATTCGTGAGCGCCAGACTTTGGACAGGAAGCAGTGCTCCATGAAGTCATCTGCTCGCTCCCTTCTTCGTACTTCTCTGGATTCCTACAGTAGTAGCGGCTCCCTAGCTAAGGACCAGGCCACGCAGAACCATCTTCGCCTGCGAAGGGGCTCTCGTGAAAGCGCCAGGTCTGTCAAGAAGCCGTTCGCGGATCCCTGCGTTGTCTCATTTTGTTCAACGGACAAGCCCTCCAAAGAGCCTCCGTGCCCGAAGTCGTGCTGCTCTGGGGGCCAACCTGTCAAGGAACCTTACCCGAGGAGCAACTTTGACGACTCTTGCTGCACGGAAGCCAATATCAAAGAAGCCCCAACGAAAAACAAATGCTCCTATTCTCGCTTCTTGGAGGCTCCCCGTGTCGAAGAATCCCCTCCCAAGGTCAGCTGCCCCGGGTCATGCTGCCCCGGAGACCAGCCTGTCAAAGACAATGACAGCAAGAGCATATATGCGGACTCCTCCTGGTCGAAGGTCAAGCCTATTGTTGAATCTCCAACTAGCGGATGTGCAGGATCTTGTTGTGGTAAAGGTAAGGACACGATTACTCAAGAGCCCTCCAATGCCGCCTCCTCTGGCTCTTGCTGTAAGCCACCGAAGCAGGATATCTTGAAGACTTCGAAGACTAGTTGCACAGAAAAGCAGCCGGTCAGCCCTCGAGGCTCTTGCACCGATGCTTGCAACTCCTCTACTGCGGCCAATCCTGGTTTAGAGATTGAGAAAGCCCCGAATCAGGCTATCACCGACCTAGAGAGTCAGGGCATCGGTGAGGAACATGTTGTTCTCAGCATTTCTGGCTTGACTTGTACTGGTTGCGAGACAAAGCTCAACCGAACCCTCGCTACCGTCCGTGCCGTCAAAGACTTGAAAACCAGTCTGGTTCTCTCACGCGCCGAGTTCAACATTGATCTTCGCCTTGGTTCGGTAGAGGACGTCATCAAACATCTAGAGCGAACAACTGAATTTAAGTGCGAAAGAGTCCAGAACCAGGGATCTAGCTTAGATCTTATAGTCCCCGATGAGCCCTCTAAATTCATTAGTCAGACGTGGCCGGACGGAGTTCTTGATATGGCGCCCGTGGATAAGCAGACCGTGCGAGTTGCGTTTGATCCGAGGATCGTGGGAGCTCGAGACCTCACCGAGAAGCTTTGGGGCCGGCCAATTGAACTTGCTCCTCCACGCGGTGACCCTTCGCTGGAGGCTGGCAGCAAGCATGTTCGTCATGTTGGATACATGACGCTTCTTTCCGCTGCTTTGACAATTCCGGTCCTGGTCATGGCATGGGCTCCGCTTCCTGAGAGGGCGGTGGCATATGCCTCGGCTTCACTCACCTTGGCCACGATTGTTCAAGTTGTCATAGCGGGGCCTTTCTATCCTAAAGCCCTGAAGGCTCTCGTTTTCTCGAGGGTTATCGAGATGGACCTCTTGATCGTCTTGAGTACTAGTGCGGCCTACATCTTCTCGGTGGTCTCCTTTGGGTACCTCGTTGCAGAGCAGCCCCTTTCGACTGGTCAATTTTTTGAAACGAGCACTCTCTTGGTCACCTTGATCATGGTTGGTCGATGGGTTGCCGCTCTCGCTCGTCAGAGAGCTATTGCATCCATTTCTATCCGGTCGCTTCAGGCGTCGACAGCCATCCTTGTCGACAAAGAGACTGGAACGGAACGTGAGATTGACGCCCGACTTTTTCAATACGGTGACACATTCAAAGTTCTCCCTGACACCAAAATCCCGACCGACGGCACTGTCATCAATGGGTCGTCTGAAGTTGATGAGTCTATGCTCACTGGTGAATCCAGACCAGTGGAGAAATACGCTGAGTCTGTGGTGATTGCTGGGTCTATCAATGGACCTGGAGTTATGACTGTTCGACTGAACCGTTTGCCTAGCGATAACACTATCAATGCTATTGCTGCGATGGTCGATGAAGCCAAACTGTCGAAACCCAAGCTGCAGGATCTTGCGGACCGGGTAGCATCCTATTTCGTCCCGGTTGTGGTGGCATTAACGATCATCACGTTCGTCATCTGGGTTGCAGTGGGGATGACTCTTCGTGGACATGATGGATCCGAAGCTACAATTCAGGCCATCACCTACGCCATTACTGTCCTCATCGTCTCTTGCCCCTGTGCCATTGGACTGGCTGTTCCTATGGTTATTGTGATAGTTAGCGGAGTTGTGGCGGAAAGAGGTATCATCTTCAAGTCAGCAGATGCTATTGAAGTGGCTCATAAGACGTCGCACGTCGTGTTTGATAAGACTGGGACCTTGACTCAGGGAAAGCTTTCAGTCGTCGCTAAGAACTGCGTCAAAGTGGATAACCTCCCGCTTCTTCTAGGCCTCATCGAAACCAGTCGCCACCCGGTCTCGGTTTCTGTGGCTACTTACCTCAAGGAAACTGGTGTTACGGCTTCGACTGTTTCTGAGTCTAAGAGCCTTACTGGTAAAGGTATTGAAACCACATTCGGCGGCCGGAAACTTCAAGCAGGCAATTCTCGCTGGCTGAATTTATCGGAAAATGAACATGTGCAACAAATGCTTGCTCAAGGGTACACTGTCTTCTGCTTTACTATCGACAATGCGTTACAGGCGGTCTACGGTCTTGAAGATGAGCTTCGACCTGACGCTGCGGCGACGATTGAGACCTTGCAGAAGCGTGACGTCTCGGTACATGTCGTTTCTGGCGACGATGACGGAGCTGTCCATTCTTTGGCATCCAAGCTTGGCATTCCTGGCGGCAATGTGCGTTCTCGAAGCTCGCCCGCTGACAAGAAGGACTACATTCAGACGCTCCTCGGTACTGGCGCAGATGGCAATAAACCTGTTGTTGTTTTCTGTGGTGATGGCACCAACGATGCTGCCGCTCTCGCGCAGGCTACGATCGGTGTTCACATAAACGAAGGCACCGATGTCGCGCAGTCCGCCGCTGATGTGGTTCTCATGCGGCCTTCTTTGGCTGGCATCTGCACCATGATGAACGCCAGTCAGAAATCTGTCAACCGCATCAAGCTCAACTTTATATGGAGCTTCGTGTACAACACCTTTGCAGTCCTTCTCGCTGCGGGTGCTTTTGTAAATGCCAGAATCCCTCCAGAGTTTGCAGGACTGGGAGAGTTAGTGAGTGTATTGCCTGTCATTGCTGCCGCGGTACTTCTGCGTTGGTCGAAGATCTAGGCACAGGGCACTACTATTGCACGGGTAACAGCAGCTCAAGTTCCACAAACTCTCCTTGATGTCCGACTAGAATCGTCGTTTGGAAGACGGGATGCGACAGCTCCTGCCATATTCGAGTTCGAATCGCAATCGTGGATATTGCAATTCTGTCATTACCGAAGGTCAGTCTGCTTGAGTACCAGAGAAGACTCCTATGAGAAATCTTAACTCAATTCGTTTAGTTCTCCCCATATGCCCTATTCAAAAGGGCGTACTTTTAGCAGTTATGACTTTTCGGTGGAATTAGTTACAGAGGGGACTATGTGAAGGGGTTCGCAGATCCTCATCTTAGCTTCATTCTCACTGTTGAGTAATTATATAACTATTTTGAATTTTCGCCAGAACGCTCAGAACGCTATCGCTACTTTGGCCGCTTTGGATGTTATTAGTCTCTTCTCATAGCACTGCGCATAGTAGGATATTAACGATAGCGGAAAGCTACCAGGAATTTCATTTTAAGCCATATTGAGGTTCCCTCTTCCCACAACGGTAGAATTTGCAAGTACACGGCTTTTGGAAAGAAAATCATAAGGTCAGGTATGATGTAGATTTGCGTCTGTCGCTCTCGGGGCGTATCTCCCCATCACCAATGTTCCAAGAAATACGCCACCAAGGATAGACAAGATGTAGCCAATATTCTCTGTCATGATAAATATCATCCTGCAAGGCCGTTAAAAATAAACACGGTCGCATAGTCGGCGAAGGTACGTACTGTATGTATAAAATTGTCAGGGTCAAGGTAGTCATGGTGGCTTTCAGTATAATAGTTGCCCACGGTCTCTGCGCCCTTGCATGTTGTTCGATAGTGATAATATCCATTTCCAGCCCATTTGGAGTCAGTACTGATTCCAACTCATTCCTGCCTCCGGAACTATCCTTGTTGAGAAAGAGGACATGTCGTCTGTTGAGTTCGCGTCTGGACGATCGCTCCTCCAGCATAGATCTAGAGGAAACTAGGAACAAAAGAATAACTCCTAAGACAACTAGAAATATGCAAGTCCCAGCGTAGGAGCTAGTTGATGCTGTTGCCCACATTTTGGTTTGGATGCAGCATCTGCTAAGAATTGTTTTTCGTAGTTACAGATAACGTGAAAGCACCTTCTTGCACTGTTGTCAAGGATGAAACCGAATCAGACCAGAAAATCAATTAATAGTCGCGAGGAAGCGGTGTGAACTCTGTAGAAGCTTGGGATAAAAAGTGGCTCAAATCTGCTCACGAATCCCGAACCACAGGACAGACGATCGATTTGATTAGTTCACTGACCATCGACCCAAGAACCATGGATGAAAAAGCTTCGTCTCTGTCGGATTCAATTGGCTAATGGATAGAGCGGGGCGGAGCTGACTAGGACCGTGCGCCAGAATGAAACAGCCACGAAGGCCCAAAGCAACAGGCTACTTAAACCTGCGAAATTCAGAGCGCGACAGAAACGAAGAAACTTTACTCACTTCTTTGTTTACACTGAAGATTCGACACGGAGCGGTTACCATCTGAAGTCGCACCGTCGAAAGGCTGGGTCCGGTCCCAGTATGGTTGGATCCGAACCTGGGCCAGATGGCCATTCCCACAGTCGTACGACGACGTTCCTATTGTCAAACCTTCATTGTGCCTCTTGCGTGTCAAATATTGAAGAGGCTCTTTTCCGGCTTGTTCCAAGGCCTACTTCTGTGGATCCCTCTATTGTCTCTCAGACAGTCACGGTTCGCCACCAATCTTCTCTACCTGAGTCAACACTATCAAGAGCGCTTGGTGATGCTGGGTTTGAGATCTACGATATGGTCCGAGACGCAGAAACTGAATTTATTGCCAGCGATGGCTCCCCCAATGAGAACGCTTTGGTGGAACAAGACGGATGGATTGATCGGGCGGTGGAGATATGGTCGAAGCGCTACAACTTGGTCAACAAGTCCGAAAAGAAAAGAATAGCCAGACACATTGAGCGGTGCGATATTTGTCGCCTAGAGAAAGGGGCAAAATCCGAAAAGAAAATGCGTTCTGCTTCTACCGTGGGGCAAGGTAAGAGCTTCGCAATACAATACATTGGTGGCGATAAACAGGTATAAACTAAAATATCCAAGCAGATGCAACGAACGAATCTTTCGTCGTTGTCGATTCCACTGAATCTCCGAAGGCTGTGAAAGTGATCATATCTATCATGGGTATGACTTGCGGCACCTGCGTCGGCAAGATCTCCGAGGCACTCGAGATGCAATCATGGGTACGGTCCGTGAATGTTACTCTTCTTACAAATAGTGCTGTGGTTACGATTCAGGACAAAAGCCATGTGAAGGAAATCATTCAGAGCATAGAAGACGTGGGATATGAGGCGACAGTGGAACAGATCGATGAGCATCCTACTATACGAGATACCGACCGCGAGCCCCAAACTGTCACTTTACGAGCGTCATATTCTGTGGGTGGAATGACCTGCAGTAGCTGCATTGGCGCTATTAGCGGGGCACTCAAGAACTTCGGCTGGATAAAAAAGGTTGACATAAATCTCCTCTCAAACAGCGCCACGGTCGTATTCGAAGGGAAAGATCATCTGCCTGAGATTGCACGGACTATCGAGGATATTGGTTACGAGGCCACTCTGAATGACGTGAACGAACTTGGCCGCACGCTGTATCGAAATCAGCGGAGAGAGATCTCAATCAACGTCAGTGGAATGTACTGTGATCATTGCCCTCCTCGAATCATTGGGTATCTGAAGCGGTGCGCTGGGGAGGTAGTCGTCGATAAAATGTTGAGTGTGACCGATCCAATACTAAAGATCAGCTATACTCCGAACGCCCCTAGTTTCACTATTCGGCACATACTGGCTTTGATCTCAACGGCAGACCCTAATTTAAAGGCCTCACTTCATCACCCACCAACGTTGGAAGAGCGTTCGCAAAAGATCAATGCTCGCGAACAACGACGCCTTCTACTGCGGACCGGTCTTTCTATCGCTGTTGCTATTCCAACGTTTCTAATTACGATCGTCTTTATGAGCTTGGTACCGTTAGAGAATCATCTTCGGCAATTTTTTATGCAGCCGATGTGGTCTGGTGAAGTTCGGCGTGGGGATTGGGCTTCCTTCCTTATGGCTTGTCCTGTGTACTTCTTTGCTGCTGACATCTTCCATCGTCGTGCATTGAAGGAGATATTTGCGCTATGGAAGCCTGGGAGCACGACCCCCGTACTGCAAAGGTTCTACCGTTTCGGAAGCATGAATATGCTTATGTCCTTGGGAACCTCGATTGCGTTCTTCTCATCGATCTCGGAATTAGCCATTGCAGCTACGCATTCGTCAAGTTTCGGCACAGAATCCAACCACACAAGTTATTTTGACTCGGTCGTCTTTCTGACTATGTTCCTCCTCATTGGAAAGCTCATCGAAGCATACAGCAGAGCAAAGACAGGAGATGCGGTGACGATGTTGACAAAGCTTCGACCAACGGAGGCGACACTTGTTGATGAAGGTTCCGGACAGCGAACACGACAAATCAGTGCAGACCTTCTGGAAATTGGTGACGTCGTCAGAGTCCCACAAGGCGGCTCTCCCCCTTGTGACGGACACGTTATCGAGGGCGAGGCATGTTTTGATGAATCCAGTCTTACGGGCGAATCGAGACCAGTGAAGAAGTCGGTTGGTGACGAGGTCTTTTCGGGGACCATGAACAATGGTGGTCCTATCTCTATCCGAGCCAGCGGTATTTCTGGGGCGTCCATGCTGGATCAAATTGTGGATGTGGTTCGGGAAGGCCAAACTCGACGCGCTCCAGTTGAACGTATTGCGGACCTTCTGACTAGCTATTTTGTGCCATTCGTCACGCTTATCGCTCTCTCTACATGGATCGTGTGGCTGGGTCTTGGCCTTTCTGGCGCACTTCCACATGATTACCTAGATGTCAACAGCGGAGGATGGCCACTTTGGTCCTTACAATTTGCTATCTCTGTCTTCGTTATAGCTTGCCCTTGCGGTATCGCTCTCGCCGCACCAACCGCCCTTTTTTTTGGTGGTGGCCTGGCCGCTCGAAACGGGATCCTTGTGAAAGGTGGCGGAGAAGCATTCCAGGAAGCCAGTGGACTGGATTGCGTTGTCTTTGACAAAACTGGGACCTTGACACAGGGTGGTGAGCCAGTGATCACAGACTATGAGATCATGCCTGGCGTCGATGAATGTTTGGTTCGAACAATGATCAAAAACCTAGAGGAGAACAGCAGCCATCCAATCGCGAAGGCTGTTGTTTCATTTTGCGAGTTGAAAGAGACGACGTCTGTCCAAGTGGAAAAAATGGAAGAGATCGCTGGAAAGGGCATGAAAGGCACATTCTCAGCTGCGAAGCAGACTGTGACGATTATTATCGGAAACGAGGCTCTCATGGCTGATTACAATGTCCACATCCCAAACAACGCTGCGGAAAAACTTGGCTTCTGGAAAGCTCAAGGCAAATCGATCTCGTTGGTTGCCATGAAAGTTGCCGCAGGTGACAAAACTTGGCCACCACTTACGGTCTCTGCATCGTGGGACTTGGTGATTACCCTTGCAGTCTCCGATCCTCTCCGCCACGAAGCTCTTGCTACTATTAAGGCACTGAAAAGGAGAGGAATAGATGTCTGGATGATATCCGGAGATAACCTGACAACAGCAACTGCCGTTGGTACAATGGTTGGGATCCCTGAGGAAAACATAATTGCAAATGTGCTTCCCGGACAGAAAGCCGAGAAAATTCAGTACCTCCAGAGGACGTTAAAGAAAGTCAGCTCTCGGAACGATTCTGGAAGGACGCTTGAATACACAGACAGGAGGGCGACGATCGCCATGGTAGGCGATGGGATAAATGACTCACCGGCATTAACAATGGCAGATGTAGGAGTTGCGATTGGTTCTGGTTCCGACATAGCCATCTCCTCCGCTGATTTCATTCTTGTTTCGTCTCGGTTAGGTTCATTGCTGACACTGATTGATCTCAGTCGCATTGTCTTTAAGAGGATCAAGTTCAACTTTGCGTGGGCGTTGGTTTATAATCTCATCGCCTTACCTGTGGCTGCTGGCGTTTTGTATCCAGTGAAAGCCAGCGGAGGTCATATCAGACTTGACCCAGTCTGGGCAAGCCTAGCCATGGCGTTGAGCAGCGTGAGCGTTGTCTGCAGCAGTCTTCTTCTGAGGAGCAGGTTACCAGGGATTGGATTTAGACTGTCGGAAGATCACCAATGCGATTAGAGGCTTAAATTGCAATTTGAAAACTCTTTACACGCTTCAAACCTTACCAATCTTCTACTAATGAGAGGAAAGACATTCTACTATAGTGGTTGGTTAGTTGGTTGGTTGATATCATTTACATCTAGAAGAAGCTATGCAGGTCTCACATTCATACATCGGTTGAAAAAGACGCTGAAGAATACGAAGACAGATTATGCTAATCACCGCCGGTAAACGGTAAACTCCAGGCCCAGGAACACGAGGTAGGCAACCAAGAGCACAACACCTGCACTCCTCCCTAGTCCGAAAAAGATGACAGCACAAAATAAAAGGGAGGACACCCACACTGCCACCAGCTCAAAAAGCACAAAATTATCCGCCTCTTGTACCTGGTACCCAGCCACTGCAACGACACCAACACAGAGCGTCAGCAGGAAAATGTTGCTTCCTGCCGTCGCCGCAGCCATAATGCCGCCGTGGCCGCGGGAACTACTGAGGATTGCAACCAGTTTCTCTGGGAGAGTAGTGGCAAAGGAGATAACGGTCAGACCGAAGACTGTTCCAGAGAGATGCAGGGAGTCGGCGATAGTGACGGCGCTGTGGGAGAGGATGTATCCTGACAGAGAAAGCGAGATGAATCCGAGAATGAGGTGGAATATGTGGTAGGCAAGGCTTCTACTTCTTCTGCTCCCTTTGTCTGTTGATGACGGCGCATGCTCATTCTCGATGAGAGGAGAGGTCTCGGAGACCGGGGCATGATTGACGAATTCGCCGTCATCGCTATCACTGGATTCCCCATCGCTATCACTGTCCGATAGCTCTGGGGGCGAGGCTACACCCTTGTAGATAGCGTAGATGATAGAGACGATGTAGAGAGCGAATATGGCAATTAAGACCCCACCGACGATCTGGTTCAATTGGTTGAAAAACGCCAGTACCACGAAGAGCGTCGTAACCAGGAACAGCAGGGCTGAGTATATCTTTGCGCTACGGTCAAACTCCAGACCGTGGGGGTAAAAGAGTAGCCCTAAAGAAAAGGCGCCGAGAATGTTGGAGATAGTCGAGCCCATGACGTTCCCGAGGGCCAGGGGGCTGCGATGCTGCAGGATGGCGGCAACCACCACAGCGAGCTAATGAGGGGATTAGCCAGGATATACATCGGATCGGATTGCACTGAATTGCAGACCTCTTCCCATTCCGCGCCTGCTGTCAAGAGGGCAATGATAGTTTGCGAGATGCCCAGGCGCCGCCCGACAATAACAGTGTGGTGGATGAACTTGTCTGCGCCATAGTCAAGGACAAACACGCCCGCAATCAAAGTGGCAACATTGAAACACAAAGCATCCCAATCCATTGTTGTCTCTGAGCCTATGTCATGTATGTCGGGGGCAAAGGAAAAATAGAAAGGGCTGGGATAAGATGAAAACGTTAATAGGTCTTGAAAATCAAGCTTTGGCCTGTCCTCGACCGCCTTCCATAAAACCGGTTAGTTCTCAGGAACGTGCCCAGTCGTCGTTAAGCCATATAGAATCCGCACACTCTCAGTGCATACAAGTTGAAGACGAAGAAAGGACCAAAAATTTAACTTTGTTTGCCGCGGGGGAGATTACTGTGGCGGAAGTCTCGCGACCCCTTTTGGTTCCGTTCTGATCCTATTTGATCTGTCTGCTTGGCCTTAGTCATCGATCAGGATAGTGGACCGTGCACGACACTAACCCAAAGCCGTTTTTACAGTGACATGCTAGAAACAAATGTTGACGAATAGAAGTTTTCGATACCATTTTGAGCTTTTGGGTGTCATTTACGGTGACATTCCGAATCATTCGGTGTGAGGGGTACGGAACTTTGCAGAGACCACTTCTCAATTATTTATACCCTCTGTCTGCACACCTAAAGGCCGTGTGGCTGCCTTCCTTTAAATTTTTTTTCCATATAATCGGATCAACACTACCTGTCAGAATGGAACCGAATGAGATTTACGACCTTGTCCAGGCTCGCTATGGCGAGCTAGCTGGGAGATCTTACTCTAGAGAACATACTGCAGCCGAGAGGAGCGTTGCTGAATCATTTGGATACGAGGCGTCGGAGCTAAGCTCCATTCCGGAAGCTGCAAATCTGGGAGTGAGCTGTGGGAATCCACTAGCCCTCGCCAACCTACGTGAGGTGAGTTTAAACAGGACAATGAGACACTCTACTGGTACTCTACTGGTTGTTTTGGATAGAATTAATACCCACTACTTTTGCAGGGAGAGACAGTTGTCGACTTGGGCAGTGGCGGAGGCATTGATGTCCTTTTAGCAGCCCGAAAGGTCGGCCCGAAAGGAAAGGCGATTGGTGTGGACATGACGAAGGTGAGGCACTTCGATCTGCAGATCTCCCATAGTAACATAATCTGGTATCTAATCTGAAGCTTCTTGAATAGAGTATGCTTGACTTGGCACAGAAGAATGCAGAGAAAGCAGGCGCTTCCAATGCATCATTCATTGAAGCCTCCATCACTTCTATCCCTCTACCAAGTTCCACAGTTAACTGCATCATCAGCAACTGCGTGGTGAACCTGGTCCCTAGTGCTGACAAACAGCAAGCCTTCCACGAGATGTTTCGCTTGTTAGTACCCGGTGGTCGTGTCGCTATAAGTGATATTCTCGTTCGGAAAAAGCTCCCTGAGGAAATAGCAAAAGACCTGTCTTTGTATGTTGGATGCATTGCCGGTGCTAGCCAGGTTCAAGAGTATGAGGAATACCTGCGTAAAGCTGGATTTGAAGGTATGTACCATCTTTATTCATCTTGAGTTTGTTCTTGATATGTTGACTACGATAGATACAATGATCGTCGACACTCAGAAGGACCTGAATGTCTATAAAGACATGATTCAGGATCAGAAGAAGGAATCTCAAGAATCACGCTGTCAGTTCAAGACTACGACATGTTGCGAGGTATCGAAGCCAGTGGGCCTGACCACGGGAAGCCTGCTAGAGCGTGACTTCAATGAATGGGCCGGTGAGTTACGTGCTGTTCGGCATTACCCGTATGAAACTGATATTTGTCATGACAAGGTTCGTTTCAGGTTTATGCAATCAGACCCTAGAAGACCTATTCCGCATGTTACATACGTCGTTCAATTATCTCCAAGGATCATGGAAGGTACGCAAGGCTTGGGACTAAAACCATCATTGTCTGTAGCAAATTCTTCCTTAGTTGAGAAAAAAATACTATCTGTCACGGAAAAGTACGATCTTGATCAGAAAATGCAACTTTAGGATAACTCTGTTAAAACAGCCAGAAGGATTTGATTATTGATTCTGCATCCCTCCATGGGGTCTCTCCCAAGCTGGAATCCATGCTGCATCCAACCTGAGATAACCTGTAGGTCCACGTTTCTGCTATTGCATTGAATCACCCATCGATATGCCAGCGAACAAAGCGTCGTATCTTCATCTGTATGACCTAGTACTTCTTCAACCTGACCTCCCCGTTGAGAGCCACTGGCTACGTGGTTGGATCCTTCTGAAGCAGTATCTGCAGAGTTAAAACCAACCTCGATCAGAGGCTGCGATGCATTCAATGCAGGGATTCCCAATTCCATAGTAGTCAAGGAAGAATGCAGCTCATTCGGCGAGCCCAGATTCATGAAGGACCTAGGTAGTGATGCCTCCGTTGGAACGACGAGAGATTCGCTCAAAGACGGCCAGGCAGCCTTTACTTGATTAGTATTGAAATTCTAGGCCAAGGCTGGTGAACCTACAGGGAGTGAAGGAGTGCTTAGGCGATTAAGGCTATGGTCACTAAGTTGGCGCCATAGTGTCAAATGGCTGAGGCCCAAGGAATCAAGTAAACGTTTCATGGAGTCGTTCTCGGCCCGCAAATGCTGGAGCGTTGATTGATCAGGCAAATTCTGCGAGGAGAGCATTTGCTCGTTTTCTTGGACTCGTTTCTCCAGATCACGAACGTATTCTTGCCGCCGTGCTCTTGACCGTCGCTGGTTATTGCGAATGCGTGCGAGATCTTCGCTCTGGAAGAGATATACTGTGTTATAACGAGCACTCTGCATCTGAAAGGTGATTACGGTAGTTCACTCTACCTAATGTAGTCTATTTACTAACCTTAGTTTTGGTTTTAACCCGTGGCATGATACCTGCCGTCACAGCGGGACAAACCAGCGGGAAGTTGCCAGATGATGGAAGGGCAGTCGGCACGAATCGACTTAAACCAGAAATCCGCAAGCCCTGGAGGAATCAAACGGGCGTATAATAGGTATTAATAATGCAAAGAAGCTAGTTTGGTTTATTCGTCTGCGAGAGTCGGATGAGCTGGGATGTCATAGCGTTGGTCATAAGTCGGGGGCAAACAGGTAGTTAACTGAAACCATGTGACATCGCTGACTAATAAATCCACGTAACTTATTAACGTAATTCCCAGCCGTCCCGGACACCCGGCCGTCCCGGATACCCTCTCCAAAATCGCGCCTTTCTACCAACCTAGTGAATTCAACCAACTACCATGCCACCAATTCGTACTGAATCTTCGCAGAAAGCTACCAATCAAGAGGGCAAGATCCTATTAGCCCTTTCCGACCTAAAAAATGGCCGCATCAAATCTATCCGCGCAGCAGCTATCCTATACGAAATCCCGAAGTCAACACTGTACGATCGCGCTAAAGGGGTGATAAGTCGCGTCGATTCTCGCCCTACAGGCCATAAATTAACCCAATTAGAAGAGGATTCGCTTACTGAATGGATACTCTCGATGGATTCGCGTGGTGCATCTCCTAGACCTGCTACTGTAGGAGAAATGGCTAATATCCTATTGGCTGCGCGTGGTAACCAGCCACTATCTACCGTTGGAAAGAATTGGCCATCAACCTTTATTAACCGCCGTCCCGAGCTTCGTACACGCTTCTCGCGAAGATACGATTACCAAAGAGCACTAAACGAAGATCCGAAATCGATTCGGCAGTGGTTCGCGACCGTACAAAGCGTGATTGACGAGAACGGTATCCAACCAGAGGATATCTACAACTTTGATGAGACAGGCTTTGCAATGGGCCTTATATCTTCGCAGAAAGTTGTTACAAGAGCTGAATACTACGGTCGGAGATCTCTTCTACAACCAGGAAATCGCGAATGGGTTACTACGATCGAAGCAATCTGCGCAGATGGCTATTCACTACCGCCATGTATAGTCTTCAAAGGCAAAGTAGCTATTGCGGGATGGTTAAACGAAAACCTACCTAAAGATTGGCGAATCGAGGTCTCAAATAATGGCTGGACTACCAATGAGATTGGCCTACGCTGGTTACAAAAGCACTTTGTCCCACATACGAATTCGCGTGTGCGTGGGCGATTTCGACTATTGATTCTTGATGGCCATGGTAGCCATCTTACACCTCAATTCGACCGAATCTGTGCAGAAAACGATATTATACCTCTTTGTATGCCTGCGCATTCATCGCATCTACTACAACCGCTAGATGTTGGGTGTTTTGCAGTAGTTAAGCGCGCGTACGGTCGCTTCGTTGCCGATCTTGCGCGTCGAGGTTATAACCATATCGACAAGCACGAGTTCTTAGTGGATTATCAGCACGCACGGCTAGAAGCGTTCCAATCAACCAATCCTACTATCAAAACCAGCTTCGCAGCTAGTGGTCTAGTACCGTTAGATGCCGAGAGAGTGCTTAACAAGCTTAATATCTCTTTACGAACTCCGACACCACCAAGCAGCCGGCCAAGCAGCAGATCTAGCCAATTCACACCAAAAACGCCTAGGACTATCACTCAGCTATTTAAGCAAGCTTCTCTATTGAAGAATCTACTAGACCGGCGGTCACATAGCCCTCCGAGTCCAACCAAAACCGTGGTAGATCAGATTATCAAGGGTAGCTATCTATCCTTACATGGCGCTGCATTACTCGCTGAGGACAATGCGAATTTACGTATGGCGAATGAGAAGATGATCAAAAAGCGCAATCGGTCAACTAAGAAGATACCCTGCGCAGAGGGTTTAACCATTGAAGAGGCTATACAGCTAGTTGAACAGCTCAATCAGGAGGAAGAAGCTGATGGGGTTGATTCGCATGCAGAGGTTGAATTGCCTAGTCAGCCAATTCGGCCAGCAACCAGGGCTCCGCCTAGGTGTAGTGGGTGTAGGGAGATTGGTCACAGGATTAATGTATGTAAAAATCGCTATATTTAGTTAAATTAATTGGCGTTGGTTGAGATAATCGATTTTGAAATATTATAATGGGGGAGGGTGTCCGGGACGGCCGGGTGTCCGGGACGGCTGGGAATTACGTTACTGCCCTATCATTGAGTGGGTGACCGTGACTTAGGCCAAAGGAATTGCATTTCGCGAATACTACCATCGTGGCAATAAGCCCGCCACACGACTTGGATGCACAACTGAACTCACAAAGTAATATGGACTTTTTCGAGGATTCATGGCATTGTCTATCGTCTTTGTGTTATGATATACCACTGATCAGCCAAATATATCTATACAATCGTGTTGAATATTTTAGTTAGTCCTAAGAGTTACAAGCACACTTTCGAGATTCTTTTTATTCGAGATAGCCGCTTGCAAATAGGCAGTTGGATCGATCTAATGAACAAAAATCCAAAGTGCCAGAAATGAGACCATCGGCAATCAAGCGTGAAAAAAAGCCAAGTGAATATAGCAAATCTGCGAGACAGATTCTTTTTGGAGCGCGCGACTGTCGTCGTCAAGGTTCAGACAGAGGGTTGGAGCTCGGCGATAAGAGCCTCGACGCGACGACGGATCTCGTCGCGAATAGGACGTACAGCATCAAGGCCTTGCCCGGCAGGGTCGTTAAGTTGCCAGTCGAGATAGCGCTTGCCAGCAAAGAAGGGGCAGGCGTCCCCACAGCCCATTGTGATAACAATATCACTAGCCTGAACCGCATCGGGGGTCAGAATCTTGGGTTTTTGATTGGTGAGGTCGATACCCTCTTCGAGCATGGCTTCGACGACGACCGAATTGATAGAGTCGACAGGGGCTGATCCGGCAGAGCGCACTTCGATACTGTCACCTGCGATATGACTAAGGTAGCCGGCCGCCATTTGAGAGCGGCCGGCGTTGTGGACGCAGACAAACAAGACGCTGGGCATATTAACGATGAGATGTCTTTCGGGTGATTGGTTGAGCGGTCGTTGTGGAGTAGTTTGTTTGAATGTGAGGGACGACAGCGGGATATAAAATGCCTTCAAAGATATATCTCTGGAAAGTGAAAAGTGAGACAAAAAGTGACGTGTCGATGTCTTAATTCTTGTGCCAATAAAGAAAAGACATGGGAGGTATTTCTTGAGTTTTATAAACAATACGTTAGCTTGCAAAGCAGCCTGATTAATAACCCGTCGATCTAGAACATTCTGTCATATAGGGTGACGTGTAATAGTGTTGTCCCATAAATCAGTAGCCTTTGACGAGAGGATTTCCGTTAGCCGTAGTGCAAAAGTCGGATCTACAACAGAGCCTATCACCGGAGTGTAACTACTGTCTAGTCACATGGTATGATAATATTGGTTTCTGAAACTAAATAATTCTAAACCGGTAGCTCCCGACCTTACTCCTTCACGAGGTCGATAGGACGCTGTGGTTGAAGGCAGTTATGACGGACAGATCATTCTTGATATCAATCTGCGTGTCACTTCCGAACTGTGATTGGTTGAAATTTCAGGTGGAAAACGATTTCGTCAGTTACAAATCATAAGCCTAGAGAATTGCCAGTATGTCATGGCCTGCCTACGATTGGTCAAGAGCAACAGACTGTGATTTGTCTGCCGTGATTAGTCGTCAGGATGTGCCACTCCTAACTAGATTAGGACTAGCTTATAAGTCCCGTTTGGAAGGCAAAGCTCTAGTTCCTCTTGTATATTTAAAAGACCACTGCTGGTTATCCCAATTCCTAAGAGTCCCTCACTTGAATTTTCCTTCAATATCTCACACAATAAATCTGTTGATTCCAGAGATGGCTACAACAATCTCTCAGACAGGTCTACCCGCGGAGACTAATCCGCCAATTACGACACTACATGATCAGTCAGCCAGTCCCACGACCCTGGATGTCGAAAAGCAAAGGACGGATGAACCTAAGGAGGCGACGGCGAAGCAATCAGCTTTCAAAAGCCTTGGCTGGTTAGATCGTTTTCTGGCCGTTTGGATCTTCCTTGCCATGGCTATTGGAATCATACTGGGGAATTTTGTGGAAAATACGGGACCCGCCCTTCAAAAGGGGAAATTCGTTGGGGTTTCTATTCCGATCGGTATGTATTTACGAACTCCTAAAAATATAGCCCTCGTCTAACCGTTACAAGCGATCGGTCTCCTGGTTATGATGTATCCTATCCTTTGCAAAGTGCGATACGAAGCTTTACACCACGTCTTCCGAGAGCGAGAGATATGGATTCAGATTGCGTTTAGTATCTTTGTTAACTGGATTATTGCTCCCTTCTTGATGGTAAGACGCAGAAGGCTTCGACTTATCGTGACGCTTGCTGATATTGTTTATTACAGCTGGGACTGGCATGGGCTTTCCTACCGGACGAACCAGAACTTCGGGAGGGCTTGATTCTCGTTGGATTAGCTAGGTGTATCGCTATGGTAAACCACTTTGCTCCATATTGTGCCCGAATTGAACTAATATATCATATATCCTTGCCAATAGGTTCTTATCTGGACCGGTCTCGCTGGCGGTGACAGTGAATACTGTGCTATCCTTGTTGCAGTTAATTCAATGCTGCAGATGGTGCTCTTCGCTCCCTTAGCGATTTTCTTCATCAAGGTTATTGGTCACTCGGCCAGCCAAGTTACACTGTCTTATTCTACGGCTGCCCAAAGCGTGGCAGTTTTCCTTGGTATCCCTCTGGGTGCCGCAATCATTACCCGCATGACCCTTCGGAAGATCGCTGGCCCACGTTGGTACGACCAAGTTTTCCTGAAATGGGCCGGGCCGTGGTCACTCCTTGGGCTTCTCTTCACAATCCTTGTGTTGTTCGCATCTCAGGGTCGCCAGGTGGTACATCAGATTGTATCAGTCATCCGAGTTGCCGCTCCGCTTATCGTTTATTTTATTATTGTCTTCTTCGTCACTCTTCTCGTGACTTACAAGCTCGGGTTTGGTTACAAGTTGGCTGCCACTCAAAGTTTCACCGCTGCTAGCAACAATTTCGAGCTTGCTATTGCTGTCGCTGTTGCGACGTTCGGTGCTAACAGCAATCAAGCGCTTGCCTCCACCGTGGGTCCGTTGATTGAGGTTCCGGTACTACTTGGCCTTGTCTATGTTGTCAAGTTCATAGCTGGGCGAGTTGGTTGGAAGGACTAAAACCCGGGTATTCGTTAAAATCTTGCGAGTTTTTTGCACAATTGTTTCTCTACTGCAGAAGGCTATGTGGAAAGAGGTATGAATATCGGAGGCATAGAGACAGGGATAACTAGGCAATATACTTAATAATCAATACTATGTTAGTTAGTGTTGGTATCACCGTGTACACAGTTAAGTGAACGGTGTTTATGCTCCTTGGCAAAGTTGATTTTTGTGTGTGTACCTAGATATTAGGTCAGGTTCCAAGATACCCCTAATCCCATGCGCCGAAACTTGGCGGTAACAACAAGCAGCTTCGCGCAAGAATGTTACACCAAGCAAGGGATGTTATCTGTTACGCCCAGGTACGAAGAGACAGATGGTCAACCAACCTAGTGGCATTGGACGAAGCAACTAAGCATGAGAAAAGAAGAGGACGCAGGGGAACGCGAGGTCTACTCCGTAAATACAAGCTGGATGCCTGCGATGCTAGGCATCAAATCAGGCATCTACACACACGAATAGACACATTAGCGACTACAGGTGATCTGTTTTCGAGATTGCCTATCATTTGTGGAATATCTCAAGACGACCAGGGTGCTAGAGTTAGAAACTCTGGTCGACAATTTTGAAGCCCTCATACCGATCGACAAGATGTTGGTAGTAGTCAACCAGCACCTGTGGGTCCGGAACAATTTGCCAATTCACCTTGAACAGGAATTCAAGCTCTAGCATTGCTAATTCTGTCGTACTGATTCCGCCGATTCGAGCATATGTCTTGTTGGTCCAAAATTGATCGCTTAAGCCTTTGCTGGCTACTGTTGCACTAACTATCAGAAATCGGTGGATCGACAGGTTGGAAACCGTGAAAGCAGGATATAATGCGCAAAGCCGGTCAAGATAGTAGACCATGGTGAGAAGAATGGCCGGCGGGAGTTTAGCATGCGTAGTCAACCGCTGAAGGTAGTCATGCACAGAAATTTGTGGCGGCGAACGAGAGTGAAACCTAGTTTGCTGACCCTGGGGCAGTGACGTCCTGTCGTTGATCTGAACCAGTTCCATAAGCATGCTCGATATAAGCCGCACCAAATCTGATGGCTCGGTCGAATTGTACTGCTCAGGCAGCAACTTGACCTCAGACTTGGAATACCGCGAACGCTCTCCTTGTAAACACCTCATTTTTAAGTACGAAAGATCCGCAAGAGGTCCAGTTGGTGAGTGGATGTCGCCTTGCCATGTGCACTTGTAATTTTCCGAGACCAGGACGGATGTAAATGTGGAGCATGTAGCCAATAAATGGTTCGCAGCAGAGGGCGTTGTCGTAGTAACAGTATTACTCGCTGCACGATAAGAGTATACAGCATCAGGCGGTGATAATGGTAACGATATGCCGGGGCTTATGCTGAAGAAGTTCTTCATACTCTTGTTAAGAGCTGAATGACTCTCGCGAAAGTCTCGAGTTCGAGTCCACTGTGGATTGCTGTTATCACCTGCCAAGGTGCGTGGTATATCCGTGGGTCAGGCCATGTGGGCAATGGACGATGAGTTTTCAAGCATTTCTGTGACCTCGTTACATAAATAAGAGCTTGCGCAGGTTTGGACCTGAAAGGAAAGCCACCCATAGGTCAAATTGACAGGCGGAGGCTTTAGGCAAATATGACTTCCCTAACCCCAGGAGGCCGGAGTCCAGACCACTTAGAAAGATCTTTTCTTAACTAGGGGCCAATTCGGACATACTTGAGATAACGCTGTTGTGACGCCACATTGTCTGGATTGTACTGGCTGCAAAGGCCATCCATTTGCTTAATAAGAACTGGCTTTAACACAGTGGCTAGGCCGCCACCAGTCCTGCCGGCTGGGCTACGAAGGTCCTAGGTAAGTTCTAATGTGTCACAGCTGCATAATGATTGGTTCTCTCAAAAGGGCAACAGATATCATCTGACACGGGGTATCTCGTCAGCTCCGGCCCAGCTCCTTCACCATTGACGTTCCCGTATGCGGGAGTGTGCTCTGGCTGCGCCTGGAACTGTTCTATAGTAAGATCCATCCGCTTTAGAGTGGCGCTAGAGTTGCAAGGTGGTAAAATTTTGGCCCCAGTCCCATTAAACATTATCAATCTGTCTGACTAGGGTCGGTCGTCGGTCTGTTCTCCTACCTCCACGACATAAGTAGAGAACCTCCTGGAAATTCACTCACTCTTGTACTTATAAGCCTTTTGCTGCTATGACCCGATGGTAGCTGCAAACTTACCTCTATTTACCTTCCGAATAAACGTGGCTTATAGACGCCTTCGTTCACGCTTTAATAAGCTTCTTGATGTGACCATCCGGACGATCAACGAAAAAGAGCTATGGCGAATAATCGGAGCGTCCTCTTCGTGTGCACCTATAATGATGGCCGCTTTCAAATGGCTGCTGGATATCTCAATCATCTTGCGGGTGGCCTCATCGAAGTCCGATCCGCCGAACCACCACCTGCCGACTCAATCGACCCTGTCGTTGTGGAAGCTATGCTAGAAGAGGGTATCGACCTAATATTCCGAAAATCGGAAATCGTCACGGCCGATGCCCTCAAAGTTAGCAATGTCGTGATCACAATGGCCTGTGGTGACGCTTATCCCCTTTTCCGTGGCAAGCGCTACCTCGATTGGAAGCTTGACGACCCTGCTGGGCAAGATCTTGATGCCGTGCGTCCGATTCGCAACGAAATTCGTTGGCGCGTCGAGAATCTCATCATCGCCGAACTTCAACCCTCTGGTTGAGCCTCGTTGGGACAGCCGCATAGGGAAACATAGGGCCTATCTCCCAGATTTGTGTGCGCGAATAAACATCGGCCCGGCAAACTTTGCTTTTGGCAAATGGATATAGGGTAAATACAGAATATTGAGCTTATAAACTTGTCGGCCTTAATATCGCGGTCACCTCATGGTCCCAAAATATGTGACTATCACAAGTCCTAGACGTCCGATTGATATTTATCTGGTAAACTGTCATAGAAATTTTTCTACAGAAAACTCTGTTCGAACGCTGAAAAGCCCTTTCAATCATGAGATGGTTATCTTGCCTCGCGCGACTTACAAAGGTAATTCTTTGTCTACGGCTCCGGTATTGACTTGTGCACACTCCGTCGAGAACACAATAGTAACTTTGAACCATAGTCTGAATGGTACGTAGCAGACTATTATGGACCCTGTAACGAACGCGACGTTGTGGCGAAGACGAAGGACGTGGAGGATACGGGAATAACCCAGGCGTTGCCATTCACAGGTTGTCTGCCTCAGGTGTCTGTTTGGTTGCCTTGGGAAGTTAAGAAGGTTTTGTCATTTGCTGTGTACTCAATCTCTCTCGTTCTGGCTTGCCTTCCTCTCCTTCTTCCCTCTCTCTTCAGTCTTGATACCTTTGTTAGAACGGTACAGTTTGATGCATGAGCCTTTTTCTTGACCTGTAACACGCCATGAGAGATCGTTCTTCGCGTCGCATACCTCCTATAACGGTTTTTGTGGGCCTAACTCGGCTTTAGACAGGTATGAGGGCCTACAAATAATGTTGCTCGGGAGGCACAATCGCTGCAGAGGTGGATTTAGTGGTTTAGTCCCCGTTTCTAGAGAGGAGGAATTCCATCGGCCCATTGTGTTTATTGCCTGGTGAAATGGGTCACTGTCAAAATACAACTACCGTAGTGGCTTCCTATCTGGTAGTGCTTGGTGGCAAGACGTCCTGCGGACACTAAGGTCAAGCAAGGAGGTCCGGGGGATTTATGACCGGTGTCAGCTGTTCGCCATCTACAGTATTGCCTTTAACGACCTCCCAAAGTGAGGGAGCGGTAAGTCCGGGGACCTGAGGCCTCTGTAGATTTAGGAAAAACGTCTCTGATGACTATAGCTCGCAGTCACAGGCCTGTGCGGACTTTGGATTCTTCTTGAAGTTGAAAGGTTGGGTAGGGTGACTCTCATTCGGTGCTGTTATAATGGCTACTCTGTCCAATCAGTTTGTCCGCGTGTTAATTTTGTGGTGGACACAGGGCGATTTTATCCAACACATTGCTTAGCGGGTCCTGTATGAACTGCCAATGCCAAAGAGCGGGGTATATAATTTCTAGCCAAGATCTCGGAATGGCGTACTGTAAATATTGTTAGTCTATCAGCGTTTTGACACCAGCGGCATTCCCTATCACAATCGGCTCCTGCTGCCATCACGAAGCCGCGCTCCGGAATATGCGAGATTGTGCAGGTGACACGTGTGACATCCTAGAAGCCACGTGACAGTGGTGAGACGGCGATGACTAACTGAGGGATGGTGATTGGGCTCAACAAGGTGCGGATGACGATTGAGGGGCAGTCCCTACTTATCTTGACAGCATCTGCTCTAGACGCTTTTCATCCCCCATAACCATCCCCCTTTCTACCCTAGTCGCCTTTTCAGCTCTCTCAAAGAAATATTTGAGGCAATGGGAGCAGGAAATTCTCGGAAAGTCAGCGAGGCTTGCACATCATATGGCCCGCTCTGCGAAAACGAGCGACGCCCTCGGCCTCGGCGCGTGTCGTACATTCAGCGCCTGGAGCAACAGTTGCTGTCATTGGAAAGACACAATACCCACAAAATGCAGGTCTTCCAAGAAGGGAGGAGTAAAATGACGAGGGAGAATTCTCTCTTGCGGTCACTGTTGATCCTCCGTGGGCTCACGGAGACAGAAATCGAAGGGTACTTGAGATCGCAAAGACAACCAACAAACTCTTCATCGCAAGGTCAATTGAAAGTCACGCCAGTAGCCGCAAAATCGCGCCGCCGTCCCAACGTCACGCTCTTGTCGATGGCCATTATTTGCCGATGCGCTCTTCCAAGATGGAACCCGGCAGTCCTGAAATGATATCTTCCGTATCAAACGCAGTTTCTGACAGAACTGCTGTCTCTCCAAAGCCTCAGGACAGAATGCAGAGCAATCGGAGGAACCAGGGTTGCACCCATGGCCATTCCTGAAACGCATTAAGTAGGTAACAAGCAGGAGTGGGCCTGCAACCGATGTTATTATGCGAGTTTTCATACAGAGTATGTACTTAACTAGCGACTCGAACCGGATATGGCCTTGGATTCGCTTTGCACAGTAGACGAGAGTTCGAGATGGGCATGTACTCGGTCCTCGCGTCTTTGTACGGTCGTCAGTCGAAACCAAATATTAATCAATTGTCCTTGGATATCCTAGATACTAGTCTCTACACCACTCCCTCAATCCGGCACTATCCTCTACATATTGGATGGGTCAATAGCGGGCTCTAATTCGGCACACTGGAAGGGGGCCGTAAACCACCTGATCCGAAAGGGACATCAGGCGTCCTCCGTATAAATAGAAACTCGTCTTCCTGGTGCGCGTTCATCATACTTTCTCCTTCCTATAATTTAATTATCAGAGCCACATACTTGGTGAGGCAGCCAACTCTACTATCTCGGTCTTTCCTTACGGTTCTCGCTCTTTTCGCGAATGGGTTCTTTTCCTATTTATAGACGTAAGGCGCGGTATGTTCTGCCTGGGGATCAGTGAAGTGAAGCCATGCTGGATACTTCTAACGTAGAAGTCTGTCGGTGTCACTGGCGGGCGTTGGTTGGCCCAATTATTAGTCACCAACGAGATTGGGTGGAAGGTACTCCGTATTTACTAACTGCGTAGTCATGAGCCACTCCTTCCGGACAATCCAGAAGCCATTCCGTATCTGTAACAACCAATCATGTCATAAGAGTGACACAGGTTCGATGCCTTATAGGACCAACGCAAATAGTCCTGCCATACTCATAACTTCCTCTCAACCGGAAGAATGCGTGTACAGGCCTTTTTGTGCAATTTCACCCCTCTCGGTCATTTTGGATGACCCTCATAAATTATGTCTCATTAAGTGTGCTTGGCACGCAACTTACCCCGGGGGAATTCAGCGATTTCTCGACGTCTGATTATGATAGTCTCTATGTACATGTCTCGATACTGGCTGCACGAAGGTGCGCCTTTTCTTCTTTCAGTCTTTTCTCTTCCCTTTCACTGAAACGGTCGGCAAATAGCCCTATATGAGGCCGCATCAGAATAGTGTATTTTACAAATTCCTCCATGCAGTCTACTAGCCGATCTCGATTGCCGCTAGAGATAAGTCTTTGATCCCCAGGCTGACCTTCGTCGGGAAAATGAGTGTATGCCTTGGGAATTGATGATTGGTTCGGAATTGTAAACATGCGCATCCATCGACCGAGAATCCGCAATGAGTTGACCGCATTAAAGGATTGTGATCCACCGCAAACTTGGGCAATAGCAAGTGTCCGGCCTTGAGTCGGACGAACGCTCCCGGTACTTAGGGGAATCCAATCAATTTGGTTCTTGAATACCGCCGTCTAGCGTCGGCAGAAATTGACAAAAGGTGAGTATATATGTTAACCGCTAACCTGTTGGTGAAACTAACCAGATTGCCATGTTGCTCAGGTGAAACCCAGATATGCCCATCACTCCACCGACTGAGTTCTCGAAGCTCCTGTACTTTCGGATGGCCATGGTCGCTATCGTTCTTTACGGGGAGGCCTTCAGGGTCGAAAACGCGCACATCGCAACCAAGCCGGAAAAGGATTCGAGAGGCTTCATAGGCCACAAGCCGGGAATATGATCTTCTTCGAAGGCTGCCATAGAGTACCAGAACCTTTAACCTGTCGTTCGTTTTTCGGAGATTCTCCTCGGCCATTTCAATCGTAGTAATTAATTCTAGTTCGATGATCCAGTCCTCAGCTGTATCGTCGCTGAGAACGAACGGTCGATACTTTTTGCGAATCTCAGGGTCGTCTTCATGGGACAATAAGGCCAAAGACCGGTAGGTAGGTTTTCCCGAATCGCGAAGCATAGCTGTGGTTTCGAGTGCGCTTGGCGGTATTTGTTGAGGGATAGTGCAGAACAGATTCGAGCATTGGAGGCGCCTTTGATATAGTCCAGACCTGATTGCCAGTCTCAAGGTTGGGGCAAATACATGTGCAAGGTACAATGGCATTAATAAATAGACAGAGAAGCTGTGTTAGTACAAAAAGGAGAACACCATGAGCAAAGGAACAGACCACATATTTTTGGATAAGAAAAATCTGAGTATGTCATTCGTGGATCATGATTGGATGATATAAACCAGCTCAGCAAAGCTTGGGCGCATTGATTAGTAACGACGCTACTGCATCATCGTGTCTCAGGCGCCCAGCTTCCTACCAAACTGAATCGTGTATCGAGTTGATGAAACTTCCGAATTCCGCAAGTAACCAGGCAGATTCTATTGTTCGGTGTACCAGTGCATAATTACTCGCAAAATATAAAATCCGGAGGGTCCCGAAATATGAATAAGGGTGATGCCACTTCTTCTGCTCGAATTCGGGAAAACCAACGGCGCTCTCGCGCGAGGCGAAAAGAATACGTTCAGCATCTCGAGCAAAAGTTACGATCGTACGAAACGCTTGGAGTAACGGCAACAAAAGAAGTCCAAGAAGCGGGAAGAAAGGTCGCCGCTGAGAATATGCTGCTCCGATCACTGCTGATGCTCCACGGTGTCACGGGGGAAGAGATCGAGGAGTACTTGGAGTCAAGAAGACAAACAACATGTGCAATACCACCCCGATCCTCGCGAACCATCTCTGCAAAATCAACAAGCGTACAACGGACGACAATTCCACCTGATCCTCCATTGGATTGCCATCTTTCATCCGCAAAGCCCTCAGTTCCGTTGCCGAACCAAGAGCGACATGAGAAAGAGAGTTTTAGGCGCGCTTTTAATTTGCCAAGTCCGCACCCAGAACTTCCCACGGAGGATATTGCACGGAAAGCAAGCCAAGCACCAGCACCCAGGCCTGTCACACATGATCGCGTCTCGGAAAAGCAGCTGTTTGATGGCCAGTCCACATCATGCGAGACTGCGGCCAGAATAATCACAGGCTTGCGAGAGTACTCGGACGTTAGGGAGATACGATCTGAGCTTGGGTGTACTTCGGAACAGAATTGCATGATCAAAGATATGTCAATTTTCGAGCAGCTGGACAGGGAATAGATTTCAACCTTCACCTACTACTTACTACCGTCAAGTTGAAATGAAAATTCCAAAGGGAACTGCGGAATGGCCAAGTCTATCCATGTATGGCTTGTGGAGGAATCCGTTTTCGAATATGACAGCGGACCGGGTGGGTTGTGCGGCAGCCATTGTGAGTAGTTACCAGCCCAGAAGGTATGTGTGTGGACAGCGAGCATGAGAAACTTCTTATTACGCATAGGTCCGTTGACGGGCCGAGTGAGTGTAGATGCTCCAAATACCCAAAGAAGGGATGTCAATAGTGGAACACGAAAGGACCATGATTATCGTCAAAGATTTGCGGCAAAACCAGCCATATTACGTGTTGCGCCCGTAACTTGTCTTTCAGATGATCCCGGCGAGAGAGCATCCAAGGTAGCCATCGAAAATACAAAATATGCCGGCAAGTAATTCCCTGCAGCATGTTTCAAGTCCTGCGAGTCGCAGCAAAATGAGGTTGACACTACGTTTAGTCATCTCCCTGGAAGCCAATCATCGACCCGATGTAGAGAGCCTCGCATATAGGAAGGCCACAGAGCCTACTTTCTTTGTACCTCCAAGCAGCTCTCCCCGTGCTCTCAGTACTCACAATGTCAAAGTCATTGATCAGGGAAAACACACCCATGTAACACCAGTACATCTTGGCGACATGACGGGTTTGACAATTGAATGAGGAAAGAGGCTTGATAAGCTCTTATGTTTGTGCTCATTCCAAGAAGGATGGAAGTTGTTCTTTGATCACGGCGGTCTTATTTCTGCTCCCTCAGCTAGGAAAAGGAAACAGAGAGCTTCAAAGAGGAGCCTAGAGCCATTGTCACTACGGCCAATTCGTTTCATACGGACCTTACTTGGCCCAATCGCCTCTCTATCATTCCCTAATGTTTACTCTTGACCGCCATTGGATTCCTAGTTGCCGTATAGATTTTTAAGTAGACAAACGATATTCAAGTGGTATTTCATTGCTTAGCTAGGGAGATATTGAAAGACGACCATACAGTCAATTGAGACATTCAGGATTGCAACCGAATATAAGAAAAAAATGACAAGAACCCAATTCCACAAATCACCGAGCTCGTAATCGCATTGACCGACGGGGAGTAAGTTGAATGTTGGATGCTTTCGATTCATCTGGTCGTCTTTTTCCTCTTCGCTTCCTTATAGGCTGCTCTTCAGAGCACCCGCGTTTTCGGGACGGGGGCTTAGCTAGAGAGGTTAAAATTTAAAAACTAAAATATATTCATAAGAATTTAGAATTCTACATAAGACGCTACACGACCGGGAGGAAAATGTTGTTGTGCAAAAGGAAGCTTGATTATTCTTCTTGAGGGAATACATGAGGCTATATATACAACATGAAGACCAAGTTGATTTCCAATCAACTTGGTTCTTCCTATACATGGAGCAGGAATTATTTCCGATGTTGCGGCTTCATTCCTGAGCAGCAACAGCCTCACATCACAACAGGGATACATGACCATTTTTACCGTAATGGCCCTCGGCAATTTGCCAGAGTACGCAGCTGCAGATGAGACGGCCACTGAAACTCCCTCCCATCGATTGCCTATCCACATGATCTGTGTCATTCTATTTGCACTGGTTCCAACCATGAATGCACTTGCAGAATCACTCAGCGCGAGTTCACCTTTGGCGACTGCTTTTGGACGTTTCGTGATCAGCAACACATTGGGTGCTGCTGTCTACCTGTTGCAACCTTTCGAGAGAATCATCGCCTTGCCTAATTGGAACCCAAGTCTTCATAGCATGCACTTGGTCCTCGTATTCAGTCTCATTTCATATTCTCGTGTTGTATTCGATGAAGTGGTGTCTCGAATGTCCTGAGCAATGATTGTTCAGGCCGACAGGCTGAATGTCCTACAGATCGCTTTGGGAAAATGGGATTGGAATACAGGGGATAAATAGATGCCTTATTTAGCTGGAGGGTCTAACCTGGGGAGGAGAAAAGCCAGTTTGGTCTAAATTTATCTTGTGAGGTAGCTATTCGCATATGTGATGTAAGTTGCATATTCCGTCGATGTCCAGTGCATCGTCCACCAGGCCAATCAGCCACCATGCCCGTTCTCTCTTTTGTTTCCCTGTCCCTTTCCCATACTTAGTTATTTCCGTTCAATCAATACAGTGCAGTACTATTTCGTTATTCATCTTCCTCCAGTACCTGAGCGTCCAGCGAAGCTCTCTCCAAATGTCGCCTGTTGGAATCTTTGGACAACATTCTTCTCCTATGCAGCTCGACCTAGCCCAGGTAAGCGCACTTTCATGGACAAGTATTTCATGAATTTTTGTGACGAGCGACCGGTATTTTAGCCAATGGACTGCGTATTATGTAAATCACGATAGGAGACGTAGACGTGGGCAATTTTACATCGGTGACCCGGTCAGTAAACATGGAAGGAATGGCACAAGCGAATTCAAGCGATGAATCAAGTCGAATGAAACAGGAAAGGCCACCTCTAGCTTTATTACACAATGGCTTGCCCCACGCCATCGCTAGGTCTGATTATGCCGACTGTTTATAATGGCGACTTGACGACCTATCCCTCCCCGCATGTTCATCCTCCGACCAGTCATAGTTCGACTCGGTGTCTAGATTAAAGACCCGGACTGATATCTGAAAGTGCACTTGGGCTGCATTTCGAACGGCCACAGTAGTATCTGGACCTGCGCAGACTATTCAATTTTCAGTTAACTGGGCAAATCGCAAATCATAAAAGAGGCTACACACCTATGACTGCCACCTTTCCACACTGTTGGTCGGCATACCGCCTCATTTCAATCTCAAAGTCCACGGCACTATTATGTATCCAAAGTCGTTTTCCTAATCGGCGAGGGTGACGAGGCGGTCTCCCGGAGCTGGGCAATCCGCAAAAAATTTGAAATTGAAGAATCTTCATGATCTTCCATTAGTAGTGACCTTCATGTCTGTGCGTGACCCAACTTATGTCAAAATGATCCCGGTCGGTGTCAAACATCCGTTGCCTCCACCGCTTGAACCATTCAGGATTTTCTATTGAAGCCTCTTTAGTTCTCTCATAGGATTTTCATCATCTTTGTCTCACTTACCAAATGGTCTCTCACGTTTCCAGAGCACTTCAATACGACGCGCCATGGCTTTTCTTTGGCAACTGGCGTGAAGAAGCATCTCGATGTAGGGGAGCGCCCGAAAGACACCAATGTCTTCCAGGGCGAAGATAATTGTTCCATAGCATGAGAGCTCAAGTGCTCGCCCGAAGGGACCAAAGACCACGACAGGTTGCCTCCAAACGGCCTTCTCGGTCAGCTGCAAGCGGTAAAACCGGTCAAGTGCGCTGTCAAGCTTGCGTTGGGGCCGAACGACCATGTGAATATGCCACTTTTCTTTTGAAGCATCATATTCGCAAACGGAGAGATAACGTATGACATGCTGGCTGAACGCTCGCCATCCGGCCCAAGGAAACCACAAATAGATGTATTGACCGGGACTGAATTGCCGACTAGACATCATTGATAAATCGATCCATAGGATACCGTCGGCCGCAGAGAGGTGGACTGTCGTTCTCGGGGATCTCCAGGGTAAATATGCGACCAGGGGTCGTAGACCGAGAAACGCCGTGCAAACCAACCACCAACATACGGCCCCAAGCAGTACCCAACGGTAAGGTGACTTTGTCTGTATAAGATGATGACCCGTTCCAACGATTATAAAGCATAGCAAGAGATAGTGGCATCCAGTGGAAATAGCATCAATTCATTTTTAATAGGTTTCATCATCCTTGAGCCGCTTGGAAGGTTTACATATCCTCCCTGATGAGCGCTTTCGGCCAATTCCTTCTGGCAATGGAAGAACCAGACCATCATCACTTTCCTCATCAACATCGCCTTCCTTACTAGCTACGCTGATTTCATCGCCATCGCCAGCCTGATTACCCAGTGAGGGTGCTTGCTGGTTATGAACCTCGACAGTTAACTGATCTAAACTCGGATTAGACACAGGATCTTGTTCCTCAGTATCACTAATCCCATCTACATAATCATCTCCACCATCAGCGTCTACCTCTTCATCCTCGGCCTCCTTCTCATTCCTGAATCTATCCTGCTTCACAGTCTCTAAATAACGACCAGTAAGTTCAAACTTAGCCGAGCACATGTACATCATTAGATCCTGAATACTAGTTGGCTTCAGTGATCCTCGACGATAGTGACATATATCCCGTGCAGAGTTAAAGAGACGCTCTACACCTGCACCTGTCGCTGGGATAGAGAAAACATCGCGTGCTGCGCTTGCAAGGGCTGGTAGCGACGACTCTTGCTTTCTCCAGAACTCGAGCGGGTCTTCTTTGACTGTACCCAAGGTGTTCTAGAATTAGCCTGCTTCTACTTATTAGAGTATAATTAACTCACCACTATCAAGATATCTTTGAATCTCGTCTCCCTGGCTCTCCTTGCTCTCTCGGTCTAGCATTGCCGAAAGCCTTGAGCCTGTTGCAGGCATCGTAGAGTAAGTTGGTGAACCAGGACGCTTCGACAATCGTACTTGGTAGGGCTGGATATAGTTAAAGAAACTATCTCGGTATGTCGTACGCCATTCATACTCATTCTCGGACCATTCATCACCAGAGAAGTAGTTAAGCTTATGCGATGGGGCAAGGATTGTGCCAATTGTCCTTCAGAAATGAGTCAGTACCGTGCTTTCCTAAAATCCCGGGGGCACCTGAGTTGGTCGCGATTAGCAGAGGAATATGAGGGGATATTTCATAAGAGAAGAAGCCCCTCATCTCTTGCTGGTCAGGCTCGTAGTCTGGGCCTTTCTGTTGGACGCCAGCCAAGGAGAAAACCAGGAAGGCCAAGACGGCGTGTTCCCCTGGTGCTGAAAGTCCGGTTTCCATCTCATTCGACCGAACAGACTTGGTCTTCTGCATCCGTCGAGCACTCAACAGGGGTTGGTCTTGATGAAGATATTTCTCAAGCGGGCTGTCAGCAAGAGGATAAATTGCAAGGAATGACAACTTCTGTTATAAAGGGTCATCTGGCCAGTCCTTCTGCTAGCCCAAATCTTCATTTCGGCATGCAGCCCAGCACAAATGAGGATTATGCAACAGTTCGACAAGCAAATCATGACTTGGCAGGGTCTTTTGATTTATTATTGAATTAAAGATTATGAGGACACATTCATGACTGCAGACAGTTACACTACATCAATTATGAGAAAGCGGAAGTAAACTGTAAGAATAGAAGAAGCGCTTAATATCAAATACAGACTTGAACCAGGAAATCACATAACTAAGAATTATTGACTAGCATCACGTATCCCGCCCGGCAGATCAACTAAGCGAGCCAGGCGACTTAGCGTGCCTCTTGGGGTGTAGGACCACCTGGATACTGCCTGTCTTCTTTCTTGTGCCCGATTCCTGCATTTTCTCTAGGGCTGCCTATACACATTTGCGATTCCGGCAATAGACTTGTAGACTGTAATGGTGGAAGGAACCGGGCGTGCTGCCCTTCGTGCCCGCTAACTGAAGTGCCGAGTTTCTGGCCAATGTGAACAGGACTGTCCACATTCTTTGGGGTCTGTTGCAAAAGGAGCAGCTGAAATGATAGCAAAAAATTAAAAGAGTGTTTAAAGCTCATTCAAAGCTCATTCCAAGCCAGATTATATTGACCATCACGAGTTTTGGTCCACCTCATCCGACATCCCAGCAACGCCACCCCTTCTGGCCACGGAATATGATGATCGTCCGCTAGATTCATTTTTCGAAGGCCAATCCTCTAATTCCGGTGGCTTACTACCGCCTCCAATGGAGTGTCTCCTTTTTCCTGATCCCGAGAATCCTCAAGCCGTGTTCATTTGGCCTGGCCCAGATCTCCTTTCCGCGACAACTCGGTTTGGAGACGTAATGATCTACATGTCTGCATTCATCCCTGCCAGACTACTACATTGGGCGGATATAGGCCTCATTGAACTCGATCAGATCACGGATCAAACAGTTAAGGAGTATCGCTTCCATCTGTCTTTGACCACGGATAGCAGGGATGATCTCTACAGGTTGCGCAGACAAATTCTGGATATCATCTCTTTGCCGACATTCAAACGGCAAACGCTCTTCCGATTGTCTCCACGACCGCGCATGAAGCTGCCCGCCCATTTCCTAGACCCAGTACACCATGTGCACACAAGACCTCCTTCGGCAACATGCCTGAATCCGGATGTATTCGTACAGAACTTGACAGACAACAAATGGCCTCTATGGTAGACCAATGGAAAGATCCATTGTCACTGAGAGTTGTATATTTGGTTGCTTTATTCTCGTTGAAGGTACTTTTTCGGAAGGATTGTCGATTGTTGCACGCGGGGACTTGCTTTGCAGCATTATTGTGGCGTACCCTTCAGCTAACGAAAACTGAATTCACTCGGCGGGGAATGGGTGGTAGTGATAGGATTCCATCTTTGATTCCCGTTTCTGAGCCAGGTTTGGAGAAGGCCGAGATTATTTGCGAATCCTATTTGCGATCGAGCTATCCAGATGTATCACAGAACTGAGGAAAGGACCAGATTTTCCTAGGATAAATGAGACCCCTAGAAGGATGTGTGATGAGTCCATGCCTCCATTCTGCGTTCCTGCAGTCAATCGGTCCACTATTTGCCACGATATACTGTAGTCTTCGAGAAAGGGTCGGGTTCCGGAGCCATTGCCGATAATGCAGTTCTACAACACCCCTAATTTTTCCATGGCCTTTCGTATACAGTGTGTAGGTCATTCTGTGTGGAATCAACAAGCTCCTTCCTTGTAAAGTGCAAAGGTACAGACTGGGCGATTTTTGAACGCCTGTTGACTCGATATTGTGCTGACACCAGAAAAGCAGTGGACAAACGCCTAGTGCATCACCTGCAAACAAGAGCCACGCCGTCAACGGTGAGTGGCAACTCCAAACCATTAAGTGGCGAAACGTTCTTTTGGCAACGACATGCAAAACTCAAGGAAGTGAGGTTCTTGCTCCGCATGATAAGACGGTTCGCAATGATAGAGCAATTATCGTTGCTCAACATTTGTAACAGGCTTCGTGATCAATGTGAAAGCCAATTATAAATAGGGTTACCCTTCTACAATCATTTCTTTTCCTAAACCCAACTCTCATCTCGTTTCGCCTACTGCATATTCAAAGTATGACAACCGATCATGACACCGACACGCGCGAAGATGATGGTCTGATGGCTCAGGCAAACGAGCAGCTTCAACGCGAGCTGCTCCAGAGTCAGAAAGCCACTCTTCTTACATACCGAACCCCCCGGCGTGTGGTACATCTCGGCCTCTCCCCCGGCTACGTCAAAGACTGGACGCCAGCGGATGCTTTTCGCGAATTGTATCAGAATTGGTACGTGCCAGTCTCTTCCGCGGGACAAACGCTAATGAACACAGGAAGGATGCCATCATCGAAAGATTCAATATCGACCGCCAGAGCTTCCTACCATTCTTGGAAGACCACGGCGATCTTCTCTCAATTGTTGTGCCCGAGCCACACCTTGCCGACCGGTCAGGGGAGCGTGAGAATCGACGCGCGTTGGGTTTCATTCGGTACGACAAAAAGACCGGCTGCATCACGATCGTAAATGCATGCATGCAACTGCCTATCGATGCTTTGACCATGGGATTCTCAACGAAAGATGCGCATGCTGCCCACGAGCATCTGGTTGGACGTCACGGCGACGGTCTCAAGCTGGCGGCCCTCATCCTCTCGAGAGATCGCTATACCGTAAGTATCGCCGCGAGTGGTTGCAATTGGAGATTTGGCATGCACACAGACACCGCTTCGGTATCTTGTACGGTCGCACCCTCTCAGAAAACCAAGTCCACCGAGTGGACCGACCCCGCCCGGGACATGGCAAGCCTACGTTACCAGGCGGGGAGAGATGTAGCAGTGGTGATCGGCGCGACGCGGGCCAAGTCCAGCCGACCGGCGGCGCCAGACGCATTTTTGGAATGGCTCCGCTTGGCGACGATCGACATTCGCGGGCTCACCTATCCTTCCAGTCTCATCACCACCGCACATGGCGACTTGATTCTTGATCCCCACCTGCGAGGTCAGCTCTGTCACAATGGGATCACCTTGACCAATTTCCGTGTGGGCGGCGCATTCCTCTTCGCATACAATTTTGCCTCTTTGGCCACCTGCTGCGATCGTCACCGACCGAAATCCTGGCGGGCTGCGGCTCGTCAAGTGCAACAGATATGGGAAGAAGCTCTAGGCAAGCAGAAAGACACCGTCCTGCCTCTACTTGTCGATCTGTTGTGGAAGCATGCACATTCCGCGGAGGCCGAAATGATAGGCGCTCGTTTAGAGCCATCGGTGCTGCGCCAGATCTGGCAATACCTGCTGCGCGAGTCAGCGGATAAAGAATTCTTTTACAGCGAGAGAAGTAATGACCAGGTATGTACTTGCGGCGCAGACTATGTCACATTTTGATAGCTGATGCAGACAGACCACGAACACCATCCGTGATAGCCTTGGCAAGCGCCCAGCGCGCCTGCCCGACTCGCTGTGGCAGATGCTGCGTACCCACTGCCCCATCCGGACCGTCGAGGAGGAGCAGCAGCATCGGTTCAAGGAGGCAAAGCCCTGCAGCGTTCCGGACACCACATTTGCGAGAGCCGTGGATCGATCGCTGCGAGCCTGCTTCGCTCTGCTGAGGTTCACCGACCATATTCAGGTAGTCTACGTCCGAGGCTCGCCCGGCAAAGTCGACGTATACTTTGAGAAAGGACAGGATACGCTCAAGATACATTGCCGATGGTTGGACTTTGCTTGTATGCACCACCGGTCATTTTGCCGGCCCTGGTCTCCAACCAACCTTGCCGATACCAACGCCCCGTTTTTTTGTTGCCATGTGGTGGAAGAGCTCTTAATTCGATCGATCGCATCCATGTTCAAGGCACACCCGATGGCTCGACCCGCAGAAATGAAATTCATGCGGCAGATTGGGCGGCGACTGCGATACCTGCCGCACAGCATCAAGTTGAAGCCATACCCGGGGGGTATTCTGGTCAGTTGGGAAGATAATGAGACGGAATCCTTTCGCACACTCGGTCCCAGCGGCCCGGACTACCATGTGGTACTGCATGATGGGGATTGTGCAAGTGCTTAGATGGCGCTTCTCCACAATAGAACAGGCAAGTTGCCACCAACCAGCTAACGAACCACCGCTGACCCTGGATTGTAGCGCGTCCCAACGAGCTGGTGCCCTGTGGCTGCCGCCAGCAGTTCGCTCGTCAGACACACCGAATGTGCCTCTTCACGGGTCTGTCTCCCACATTGACATATTATGCCATGATTGCGTTGAACGAAGATCGAGCTTTCTATGGAGTGCCGTCTGATCGAGTATCGCCTGGATCGTTTGAGAAGGTGGGAAACCTCTCTTGATAGACGACGTGGAAAGCGCATTCACTCTGCGCCGTTTAACAGTTGAGGATCTGACAGGAAGGTATGGCATGAACCCAGTTAGCAAAAGTTGATAATATATGTAAGCCCGAGCACATTCCATGCTAACATTGCATATGTAGGATCCGGTATTATCGCTGGTGGGTTCTTCTCATGTCCAGTCTCCCTCTGATACTGTCTGACAGCGGCCCATATCTCGATAGTCTTGTGTTCACACTCGGCAAAGAAGAACCAGCTCGTGGAAAAAAGTCAATGCTACTAGCCAGACGAGCTGACCGACATTGCGCCCCGTACTTGGTCCCCGTATATGGTGCGATGACACTGACTGCGCGAGTTGACAATTTAATATTTTATTCCGAGAGCTATCCGTGGTGCCTGTACCTCCATTACTGGGGCCGTCTCCGCGTCTTCACATGCTGAGTGGTGATATGCTCTTATTCCCATTGAGCGGAGTAGGACTTCCGAGGTATTCTCACTTCGACTACATCGATTGAAGTCTAATAGAGAAGATGTCTGATATGATGCTTCAGCCATCTGCCCCACGACTCAGGTGAACCAATCCCGAGGACTGTTTACGTCACAGAATCGCTCGTTCCCATCATTCCCAATGTTTCCTCAAAATCGAACAGGGGACTTTCATTGTCTCATCGCTGGGAGACTACACTACTTTTGCATCCCCTTCTCTATATTGAATGCCGACTGGTATTTGGTCGAGCTGGAAAGCTACACCATGGAGCGCTATCGGTTCGTAATCTCAATGGTGTGACCTATCAGACGAGTCTATTTGACGGCCCGAGAGGAAGCGCTACGAACTGGAAGTGTTGATCTGCATTTCTTCTAGGGTACCTCCACCAAACGATCAGGATAGTAACATATTGATTGATAGCTCTGGCTCGCGTGAACATCGTGGTGCCACGACATCGACCTCGGGTTATACTTGTTTTGGCGTCGACTCCGAAAATCAGCCTCAAGCCACTAAATGGTCTAGCTGGACTGCTTGTCATGGTCAATGCTATCTGGAGCAGAAAGTTCCTTACAACATCACATGAAGTTGGTCGTAGTCAGGCGATCAATCGACAGGCCGTATGGCAGTGTTGCCAATGACTTCCCGATTTTGATGTCTAAGAAGTTGCTGGGGTTTTCGCACTATGTACTCGCTTTGCACGATCCATAGCAAATCCTCGCCTTGTCAGAAATGCAAACACCATTGCATTTAAAAAGGATCGTTGTGAAGACGTCGAACGTCAGGATTTACCCGACTGAGCACGCCTTAATCCAGGCAGAAGTTATGATATACAAGGAAGGATGGTGGTAACGCAGACCTCAAACTGTGATAGTTCTGCCACCACCGCTCCCAATTGGAGGGTCTCTCCTCACTTCCACCTGAGCGATCACTACATCAGAGCGTGGGTGATAATTTTGGAACGAAAATCGGGTGGTTTCCGGTCAACTCGGCTACGTTTCTACATAACCCATCCCTTGTGCAGATGACCTCTAATAGTCGCTATTCATCTTGTGTGTTGAAGTACCGTATCAACGTTGAAATGTTTAAACAGACGTTGAAATAGTGTTGAAGAAAATCATCGGACCGGATCACACCTGGACTGCACCCGTGGTTCGTCGTCTTCGCCAAGATGCACCCCCCCCTTGATGAAACTTTCTATTTTTCTGCGGTGAGTGTTTTCAGCCATCCTTCATAAAAGACTACGTAGCACGAAAATACATTTCCATGGGTCTTCAACTGATCCGCAGAACAACCGCACAAAATCCGTGGCCCCTGATTCAAGCGTTTTACTTTGACAAGGATTCCTTGCCAGCTTAACGCCTGAGAAAGTTTGCAGACAACCACTCTTACCTGTACCTATCTCATTTACTCAGTTTCATTCAGAATGGTACTGTACCGACTGCACTAATCTACAGTACAACACATGCGAACAACTGATTAGTCAATGAGACAAACATTCTGTACCCTGTCTCCATCGAAGTTGTCATGTTAAAAGGAGAACCGAAGGCCGACTGGACCGAAAAAATCACCGACAATACAGTGTACCCCTGAACAATTGTCCAATTCTTCACTTCTTCACTGGCTCTAGCACTGTACTATTAGCAACAATTAACAACATACCGAATGGCATTTAATGACGATGAATGCATCTGGACCACTGAGGACTCCTGGGTCAAAATGAGAATGCACACGTGTCCCAAATAGGATGATGCGGGCGGCGCGAACACCCTGGGAGATACTGAATAAAAAATAAATGAATAGCAGAGATTTGGGCTTGCAAGGCAAATTTTTACTCACTCTACTTAATTGACAAACTGGGGGCTGCCGTCCTATAGGGAAACGCGCGTGACTTAGCTTTGAGCACCGTGACAGCAATCCTATGTGGATTGATATTTGTAGGTCGGCTGGTGTACCATGGATCATATACCCAGAGAACTGATATGAACAACAGTGGGTCTCACCGTTGAACGGTGATGGTCAACTATTGCAGTGCACGAAGGGCTTATATTCAAATTCCTGCCCAGTATCTAGTTGTGTGAAAGACAGAAGACTTCGTATCGACCCATGGCATTAGCGAAGAGGGGAAATGTCCAATCCCAATGCGCCCGCAAGTCCCCGATGTGGCCGCTCAAGTAGAACCTGACGGGGTTCTATCTTTCTACAGTACGTATGCTCAAGCGCAATCCTTATTGTTCAACGGTCTGTTGAGGATGATTGAGCACGGGCTCCGATAATTATGGACTTCAGTGGTTTCGGCAACATCGGTAACTAATAGGGGCGGCGGGCAAACCAACCTTGAGGACTTATCTCCACTTGACCCACCCCCTGATGATTTGCCACATTTGTCAAAGAGCGGCTCTCAGCAAGGTGTCAGCTAAATGCATAAAGCCTACTGTAGTATTCCGAAGGCCGAAACTTCTCCCTCAATTCTTCCTTCAAACACCCATTATTTGTGAATTCCAGGTTGTACACGAAATTTTCCTATCAGTCTCTCATCCAGGTTGCTATCGCTCTACTCAAAAATGGCGCTACAAGGTCGACCATCTGCGATGGATCGCGTCCACGCTATAATGGCGGATTTGCAAAAAGAAGCTGGGACGTCAGATAGTAACTTTGACTCTCCAGACCCCACGGTCTCATCTGGAAAGATACGTGGCTCGATACTGTCGAACCATTGCCGTGCATCATCACGCAGAAACAGACCTGAGGAGAGACCGCTACGAAGGGTTCGATTCGGGCCTCTTCCCGTTGATACCACGCCGGAGATCATGCAATCTAGTCCGCACGGGCATGCAAAATCCAGAGTCCGTCGGTATGTGGCCTTGTCTTCCCAGCCCCATCACCAGCGTCTACGGGCACCCAGTTGCTAATTCGCATTGCAGACTGAGCAGACGGAAGAGGTACGTTGCATACCCTTCCTCGTCATTTTTGGAAGCAAATCTGATACATGCAAGAAGCAGGTCTTTGAGAAGAAACCCAAAGTCTCACGAACGACGAGGTGTCCCCCGCAACAGAAAATGCCTCCCCTGACGTATGAAAAACCGAAGGTGGTCCGAAAGGTCTAAAAATGGAAATAAACAACCTTCAGAAGGGACCGACATTAATACAATCGCGGACTATGAATGATGGTAACATACGAGACAAACAGACAGGCCCTGACCGGACAGAATACATACAGTGATGGTCAATTTGAGACCGTAGTTTCCAACCAATCCGTAGTCATGGGGTCGATTCGGTAAGATAGCGGAAATTTGCGGTCTCGGGTAGAGATGTTTGGTTGGAATTGGTGTCCTAGCCAGGCCTCGACATTCCCCTGATGTAACTCCCGCCGGACATATCTCGTTTTTGAAATCGCGACATTATCTTCTGTATTATGCTGTCCTAGTGTCCCATATAGAGAATGGACCTAGTCTAGTGGACAATTTAAACACTTAGTCTTGGGACTAATTAGCCTGCCAAAATGTGCTAGAAAAAATGTAGTTCAAACTGGCAACACCGGGAAGAGAGGAGATGCTCAACCACCCCCCCCCCCCCCCCCCCCGATTTGATGGCTCCCTGAAAATTTGACCCTCACTCCGATTTTTTAGATGCAATTAATTTTTTTCAAGGCCCACTTAGACGGTGAACGGTTTCTTCAACACGTTGAGGATATTTCACCATCAAATATGAGAGGCAATTGCCAAGAAATGAATCTCAGGGTCGCCCCAATTCAGATCTACTCATGCCATGGTTCAAAGTGGATCGATTGGCGCGATGGTGGCAAACTCTAAATAGTATGCATCAACGGCTGTTGAATCACCTCAACTGGCCTCAGAAATAGGATATTTTTAACAAAATTACTGCGTAGTCAATCATCTGTCCCATGCAATCTGCGTTGCTGGCATCTATGAGCAAACGAAGGCGAAAGCACATAAAAGGACTCTCCTTGACCGGTCTAGAACTTTAGGATTAGGATCCTCTTCCTCCGAGACGGCACTGTCTTTAGTCTGCCTACGGACTTGAAGGCGTTTTTGCCTTGGAATTTACTGCCTGAAGTCCACTCAAGTGACATATATGTCCTTCGGAAGACACGGCCTGCGTTACCAAGAGCCTCCGCAGGGACAACTGCGAAACCAAGAGCCTCCGCAGGAGACAGCTGCGACATCAAGAGCCTCCGCAGGGACAACTGCGAAACCAAGAGCCTCCGCAGGGGACAGCTGCGACATCAAGGGACTCCGCAGGGACAACTGCGACATCAAGAGCCTCCGCAGGGACAACTGCGAAACCAAGAGCCTCCGCAGGGGACAGCTGCGACATCAAGGGACTCCGCAGGGACAACTGCGACATCAAGAGCCTCCGCAGGGACAACTGCGAAACCAAGAGCCTCCGCAGGGGACAGCTGCGACATCAAGGGACTCCGCAGGGACAACTGCGAAACCAAGAGCCTCCGCAGGAGACCGCTGCGACACCAAGTTCTCCCTCACAGCCTTGAGCCCTGTGATTGTATAATCTTGAGCTTCCATGCAGCCTTGAGCCCTGCGTTATCAAATTTGTGCTCGTTTAGGCGACCCGTGGCGCCGCGGCCCTTGTCCTGATCCTCTGACGATATGCAGGCACCTCTTCGCGGTGTCAGAGACTAGTATTCGAGGGCGTTACTCGAAGAAGCCAAGACCTGCTCCAATGAATCCATACAAGTTTGAAATCGGCTCAAGAGCTTTGTGTGTCATGTGGTTTTGTTTATTCGTAGATTCCCTGTTCGTATTTATTGTTTGCGTAAAGGATTTTGCAGCCTTCAATCACCCCCTGAGCTTCGAGGATACGCATTCTCTTCCATGGATGGAATGTAGATGGTATATTGTATTTTGGGTGATTGGTATCCAGTGCATGATAGTGTCAGCCAATCTGAATGATGCCTGCAATTCAAGCAGTTTCCATTGATGTGGAGGCTTGTCCACTGGCGATCGTCGGTGGGGGTAGGAGATGCTCGTCAGTGGTGGGGTGCGAGTATTGCGGGCATCGAGGATGGATGACGCATGTTGAGGGTCAGAATTGAAGGTGAGGCTCGGAGGCTCGATGGAAAATGGTGGTACAGTTTGCTGGTGGTGAGGCTAGAGGTGAGTGAGAATTGAGGGTGAACACTGGTGATAACCAGGTCGGACCAGTGGGTCCCTTTGTTGATGTGGTGTGGCGAAACTGCCGAGCGGTGAAGTGGCTACCAACGGTGATCACCCGACGCCATCCTAGTCGTTCTCTCACAGGTTCAACAAGACAAACAGTGCGAAATGATGAGAGCTACGAGTTGCGTGACGCATTCAGTGTCGATTTCCAATTCAAACCGTACGTAAAGTTGCGCATTCTCGGCGGTACCTTCTGTTTTTTCTGCCATCACTTTTCTATGTGGTTCAACTCGTCGCGTGCTCTAAGTCGACCCCTTTCTTATTGTTCAGGGACTTGCACGTTTCGGCGTTGTATTTAAAGACGTCGCTCAACTCCATTGTTGGTATATCCATGTCAACGTTGAAGTCTTGGCATAAGTCTTCTCAGTACCCGAATGTTTAGTACACGCTTTTCAACACAGGCAGATTGAGACAGACTGATCTTGACAGCCTGTGAGGTCATTCCTATTTTCCTTGAATCAACGGTGGCCGTAAGTTCAACCATGAGCTATGGTTGTAAACAATTCTGCCAACCGTTCTTCAACCGGACTTCTGTTCTCACCGCGGCGTTGACTCAACGACCGCACCCACAACATCATTGTTACATTTATGTGATATCACTGATATGCAATATTCAATACACATTATGCCCGTATCATGCTTGTCTCCGCTACCACACCAGATAATCGACCACTCGCAGGGAACGGACTTCCTGTACGTATCGCGAGTCACGAATCTGCCCATGCGGGCGCGTAGGTATCGAAATGCGGTCGCACTTCCTCCCACCATTGAGGCACGATGGAAACTTTACCAAAACCGAAGTATCTATTTTTTTTCTCCTGGTAGCTTGATAAACCTTGGCTTTTCTTGGTAATTGCCTCATTTGCATGTCACTGGTGGTGTGCTCCAAGTCGTTTTTCCTAACCAGATGACGGGACTTTGTTCAGCGCTGGACGGGCAAAATATATCTTGACCAATCTCTGGTTTAAAATGAGCACCAGGACGTGGAGCGATCGCAAGTGAAATAATATTTAGCAAAGCTATCTTGTGCATTGATTTTTGCTTTTTTGGAGCAACTTTCTATCCCGGATTGAGAGCCGAAAAGTGCCAACACACATCTGAAGCTGGGAACACTCAGGGAGTCATGTTCCAATTATGAACAACCTTGTATTTCCAAGGAATAAAGATTGATTATTGTGGTTTGCTTTTTGGCCTAGTGGTAATTCGGTAGCCGCGTCCTCGAGGTCAGGCGTTCGATCCCTCCAGGCACCGTTCTCTCCAAACGCTGTCCAAAACTCAGTCTATCAGCTTTCGCCCCTGCCATTACAGTAAAAGATCCAGCATGTCGGCATAAAGTTCGCCCAGGAGAGGTACGCGTCGCGGACGGAGCGTGTCGTCTCCACAGCTTCTCCGCCTTTACTCTCACTCTATTTTGTGATCACCGCGCCCTTCAGGCCAGTTCTGGTTTACGTATCGGACGAGCCTGCATTTCCCTCCGTGACCGGCCACCCATCGGACGTCAGTCGTCCTCGAAAACAAGGATCGTAGGCTGAGCTATTCCGATCCAGAGTAGCCACGTAGCGATTGCGGCCTCCTGGTCTACCATGCGTTGCATAATGGGCTTTGGGGTTGTCGCCACGGGTGAAGGGGCGCTGGCACTCTGGAACCCAGCAGACATACGGCCTTTCATCCAGGTGGCTGGCCAGATGACGCTGTAGGCCTTTGAGATATCGAAAGCGACTACTGCACCTTGTAACGGTGCATTTGAATTGCCGACGAGGGAACGGCCGTGGTATGCAGCTGCGGGAGTGGCTGGAGTGTTCACGGTCGCCGCAGACGAGGCGTGTGAACTCCTCAAAGTCTGGCCAGGATGTCTTCCTCCAACCGCCATTAGGTGTTTCGGCAGGCGTTTTTCACCTATTACCGACTTGGTCACACTGAATGGTTCGACAGTGGGATTTCTCGCGATGACCCCGACCTCAGTCTCGGGGTCAGACCCATATTGAAACCAGTCCAAACTATGAACTTGTCCTTGCTGGACAGGCGCATGAGAAGAAGATTCCATGTCGGACCAGGAAGTGTTTTGAACATGACTCCAGTCTACTGGAAATTGCCTATAACCGGCTTGGAAGCCAGGCCATTGACAACAGGAGCCTTCCGGACTGCAGGAAAGATTCCAGTCTGCGTAGGTTATTTAGTGATTTGCTTGAACCAACCGCTCGTCACAGACTAGACCGTAATTACTTACCATTATCGTTGTTTCCACCACTATCCATCGACGAGGACTTGTGCATTTAGCAGATGGGAAGATTGGAAGCCTCCGCAGAAACGAACGTAGGGGCCTCGAGCAGACTGGGAAATATACATGAAGGCAAGCCAGTCAGATAAGGGACCGAATGTAGCTAGGAAGGCATCAGATTAGAGAACGCCATACTGTGTAGATATTTCAAGCCGGTCCGCTCTCCAAGAGCTTTGAACCGAGAACAACGTTGATTCAACCAGCCGTATAGTAGCTGCATCGTCTAAGAGAGAGAATGGTTTCTCTGGGGCTCTGGTCCGGTGATTGAACGTTGGCAAACCGCAATCACCGTTTTTAAGTTGTTCATATTGATTTATCGGAACGTACATCGAAAAGTTATAAATCCTGCAACATCATGAAGCTTCCCAAGCACCATTCTCGACCAGAAACCACACACACGACTCAGCATGGACACCTCTAATATCAATGCAGCCGAAGAGCTACCCGAGATTCAGCCCGCAGATAGCCGTCCTCCAGCCGGCGAACCTCTCATTCACATGGAACAGCGCCCGCAGATTGAAGCCGATCTACCATCCGGCCCAGTAAACGTGAGTAGGACCAGAACAAGCATATATATGATTAGCTGACTCGTGACCAACAGCCCGATGATACAGAGAGACCTTCCTTGACGGACCAGCCATTTGCACCTGCGATGGAGGCCCTCGCGCGGCTCGAACGTGAGGACCCGAAGCTTGCGTTCCAAGCCGCAAGACTCGTCGGACTGTATCGGCGCCTGTGGGAGTCATGCATGGCAAAGCACATGGAGGGGAAGAAAGTGGCCAAAGCAAATGATGGCCTGAGGGAGACCCAACAAAAGCTGATGAACGAGAAGAACAAAATGCAGTCAAGCCATGATGATCAGCTCGCTCGGTTGCATTTCTTTGACCAGGCGCTGGAGTCATCTCGACTCCGGTTGACTGAAATACTCAAGGAATGGAGTCGCTATTCTGACGGTCTCGGGTCAAAGCTCAATGAATAAAGAAGAGCTCGTGGATAGATGGCGGTAGTACAATAGACATTCGATGGTCGAAGGTATTTGGGGAAACTGCATGAGATGGCCAGGATTCAATGACTCATTAACTATATTCCCGCTTCTCCTCCATGCAAGGCAGCACTTTGTGCTTGGTTGACAGGCGCAGAAAAAAGTAGCCATCATTATTTTTGCCAAGAAGACGAAAAAGCGACTGGGACTCGTCTGTATAGTGTCGCGAGGATGAAGCCAAGTGTGGTCAGCCATCCTGTACCGCAGGGGGGAAAGAATCACAATTATACAATGATTCCAATTCCTAAGTCGAATGAATATCACTCTAACGGCCGTTCCTGTTCTCTTTCCGTTGGACTTTGAGTGCAATCAAAGGCTGGAGGGTGAGAGCTGAGCCGCATTTGTTCTGACGCTATCGCCTTGTTAGGTGAGAACTGGCGCACATAACCAGGCGCGGTGATGTTGACAATGACAAAATGATCAGTCCTACGAAACAAAGGTAGTAAAGCAGATGCATACACAGTGGATCAGGAATTTAGCATTCAACTCGGCTGGGATCCCATGACTAGTTCATCTCGATCATCCTATAAGCGCGTTTCTCGCTTGCCTTCAAAACCTCGACAATCCTATCATTGAGGGCAGCCGCGGCTTGACGGCGGCCAAATAGTTCCAGAGCCTGATCATTGCAGCACTGGAGTAATATATCGTATTCAGCGGTCAGCCATGCAATTGACCGCTGAAGCTGACCCTGCTCTTCTTCGAGCCGTATCTTCAATGCAGAATCGACGATAAAAAAGTCCATAAGCGGAGGTACCAGTCGAGAAGGCTGACGATGGGAGCCGCGAGGGAGATGTGATGACGTAGAATATATTCAAACTCCGTCGAGAGGCTTGCTGAAGTCGTGGGACCCTGTATCACTCTGATCAGCATTGCTATTTCCATGTTTGCGTGGCTCTTAGACCTGGTTTTCGCTAACCGAAGTGCCTTTTCTAGGTGCCCGATTGCTTGGTTGCTCCTGCATCTCATCATCCGCATTTGCGTAACGTGCTGTCTTTTGGACTGCGACGTGGGAGAGGACAAAGATCGTTTGGGAGAACTCATGGTGGTCGTTTGGTTGCTAGATCGTAACCTGACTGTCATAAGTCTATTAAATCCATTGTGAAATCTGCATTATATAGCGTGTGGCGTGTCTATCAGCGTAATATTTGTAACTTTCAACGTTGGCGTTCACGGTTTATTGACCTCCCAATACCCTCACAATCAAGATGATTCAACGTTCAAAACTGGCCTCGTCGTACCATGCCCTTTAACCAATGACCTCGGCCGACTTTCGCTCTCAGATTGTTGCATATAATCCATAGCCTCCGCAGACATCCGCTCTGAGTTTTGCAAGTGGCCACGGGAAGCAGTCCTTGATCGCGTTCGTCGCGAATTGTAATGTGCCTCTCGGGCTGGATCACCTTTCTGTCTCCACAGCGTCTGTATTTCATGGCGTATGTCAAGGCACTTTCTTTCTCCCAATTTTGCATGCGAAGATCAATCTTCTTATGACTGAGCAAGAGTTCAAGAACATCTGACGCCCCATATTGAATAGCTCTCATTAAAGCAGTCTTCCCATGCAAGAATGTGTTGGCATCGGCGCCATGAAGAAGCATGAGCTCCGCCCGAGCATAGTCGTTGTCTCTGGCTGCCAGGTGCAGGAGACTACTGTTCTGACGTTGAATGTTCCACTTGAGGATGTGGGGCTGCAGGCTGCAGTAGAGATCTCGACATGATATGCCCAGCGAGCCCAGGTCATGAAAGTCTAGCTGAGAGACAACAAGTGAGATAATCTGGTCTGGAAGGACTTGGAGTATATCCTATAGGGAATCAACGGATGTCCTCAGGAAAGAGTGGAGGGTTTGCAGAAGTGACATTAAACTGACCATGGCGGAGGATGAGCGTTTATAGACAGTGAGAATCATGCAAACGGCAGTAAGTTTGTGAATGAGACAAGCTTGTACTGTAGCTGTTTCGAAGATTGTCCTGATATCTTTATATTCGACAAAACTGATCGTAGACAGCTCCTGGAGCCAACTGAATGATATTGAAGGCCATGTGTTCTTTCGAGGACCACACTTGCGAGATCCAGGGAGCCTTGTAGGTTCCAGGAACATAGTACCAATCCCGTAGAACCAAATGGATGATTTTCTGGTGGGCAAGACCTGTTGGAATATTTCGGAGCTATGTGGACAAAGGTTCGCATTCATTCATGGCGGGAGGCGGCAACACCACTCTCTTGAGATGAGGCTGAGAGATCGTTTCGAATCTTCAAGACAGAGCCAAGGTGAAAACCGGCACCTGGCGCTGGTTGGCATATCTGCGCTCTCACCTATCCTGTTTTTCCAAGTGGGTCGTTCGTAATTTTCACCTTGCAAGGTTGCCTCTTTCACCAACATTGAGATGATCTAACATCGTAAGACAATTTCTCCGTGTCAGATGGCACCTGGCGCATCAATCATGAGCGGGGGCAGTTATTTCATAATACAGGTTTCTCCAAGCAGTCAAAATGACAAGCAGGAGATGAGAGTGGTATCTATTAGAGATTAGTGTATTTGACGGTCTATGTGGCGGTGGAGACCGACTTATGCCCTTATCATTATTTGCTTCCAGAATCGAGAGGGACGTTCCGGGGAAGGTTTCTCTTGAATATGGGAGTCAAAGACTCCTGGGAGCGTCTAGATTGCCTCTGCAAATCCATAGAATAGCGTGCTAGCCTAAACCAGAAAGTCCGGCTAATTTGTCTGGAGCCAAACAAGCAATATAAAAGCGACCGTTCCCTCCACCAAGACGTTTTGCGGTTCATATGACCTTCATTTGGAATCTTGACTTTTGAACTTGATACGAGTTCTGATTTCCGCATAAATGACACAAACTCCCAGATGTGACACTTCGAATAGGCTATTTCAGCTTCCTCCAGAGATTCTTCTCTACCTTTCGGAATTCCTCACCTCATCGCGTGATCTATTTGCGATGGCTTGTGTGAACAGGGTTTCAAAAGATCTCTTCCTTCCGTGTCTCTACACCTTCAATGTTCGCCGTCAAGAAAGCTCCACGTTGATCTGGGCCGCTCAAAACAACAAAATCGCTCTGGCAAATCGTTTGCTGAAGGAATATGGAGCAAATGCTAACACGACAGATAACAGACTTCGCACGCCTGTTTTCCACGCCATTCAATCTGGAAGCGAGGAAATGATCCGAACTCTTTTGGGAAGTGCGACAGACATCAATTGGCAAGATGATCAAAAGCAGACTCCACTGCTATATGCTCTGCAACGCGGACATCTATCCATGGCGCGTGTTTTGTTGCGGCATTTCAATCCATCAGTGAATTGTATGGATTCCAAGAATCGAAACGCTATCTGGTATGCTGTCGCCAGTTGCGATGAGGAATTGGTACAACTTCTGCTCGACCTGCAAAGCAACATATGGATGACAGACTACCGGCGGACCACCCCTCTCAGCCTGGCGATTTCCAAACGAAGTTTGCCTATCATCCAGTTGCTGCTTGATCATTCACAAGCTCATCCTTCACAGCCTCGACTGGTGGACGTTCATGCTGGAGACCACCCGCTTTGCTTGGCCGTCCAGGCTGGTCTGAAAGAAATTGCCCATACTCTGATTAAATATGGTGCAGAACTCCATGTCAGAGACAGGTACAGCCAGCCCTTGTTGCACCAAGCCGCCAGCAACGGGCATTATGACGTCACCCAGCTGTTGCTAGGCCATGGAGTAGATGTCAATAGCGCTGACCTAGGGGGCCGCACAGCATTGCACTTTGCTGCATTTTTTGGCCATGGGTCAACTACTAAGCTATTGTTGAGTACCCCCGGAATTGATATTGCGGCTTGTGACAACGAAGGGGCTACACCTCTCTGCGCGGCCGCGCGTGGAAATCACCGATCTGTGGCATTACAGATCTTGGCTAAGGAACCAACCAACATTAATGCACGCGGCCTTGGCGAAAAGACTGCTCTTCACTTTGCGGTCGGTAATAGAGACACCCACCTCGCGTCTCTGCTTGTCAAGCTGGATTCACTGGACCCAAACACCTGTGATGACCAGGGCTGGACGGCCCTCAGCTACGCAGCGGGCCAAGGCGATCTGCGGATTATGGAGCTCCTTCTTACTAGGAGTGATCTAGAATTGAATGTATCGCGCGCACCCCCCATTTATCTTGCTGCTGAGAGGGGGCATCTGGAAGTTGTTCGCCGACTCGTCTCTCTTCAACACGTCGATATCAATCAGACCTACTGGCAGAAGTCTCCTCTATTCATCGCGATCGAAAACGGCTATCGTCGTATTGCAAAACTGCTGCTTAAACAAGGGTCTCGACTGAACGTTAACGCCAAGACTTCTCTTGGGGATACCGCACTCCATATTGCTGTCTCTTATGGAAATTCGGAAATTGTGGAGCTATTGCTCAGAGACGATCGACTCGATGTTACGGGGACCAATAGATATGGGGAGTCAGCCCTGGAGCTGGCAGCCCGGAACGGGAAGGAGCACGTTGTCAGGCTTCTTTGCCACGACCGCCGAGCAAGAAATGCAAGGCACTTCCGGAGTGCCATGGAAGCAACATCAAATCTTCGGATTCTGTATTTGCTTCAGGGGCAGTTGATGAGACATGGCGTGGAACACGGCGTTCGTCGGTCAGCTCGACTTGCCGGAGGAAGTTACCAGATCATAGAATCTCGCACCAGGCCGTCACTTCGAAGGTCGGCGCGCTTGTCACAGTCAAGAGTCAGGAGAGCGTAGATGACGGATTCAGGTCAGTGTGAACTCTAAATAGTAGTTTTCAGACCTATTTATGCTTTCTTAAGATTAGTAGAAGTTGTTATCGCCGACTTAAAATTCAGTAATTGGCAATATGAAGCATGTTCAGGGTATTGGAATATGGACAAACAACCCGACAGCGCTGTTATATATCGTTTTCCACCGTCCGAAATTTGTTTCAACCGTCGCTTGTATCGCTCCGCGGGTATCTGTTGATGGTACTGTCTGAAGCCATGACTGTGAGCTGGGGTGGTTAAGAAGCCACTTACACGCCTCCACAAGCGCTGCTTCCGGGTTGAATTTATGGTAGTTGACATTCTCGAACCTGAGGATTCAGTAAAAACCGCCGATATCCATAGGATAAGAATGATCTATTTCCCGAGTGTGGGCAACGGCGAGAGCATATTATCATTAGAGATAAGGAAGTTCAGCGTACCAGGAAGAGCTATTCGATTGTAGGGGCTGCGGGCCCCGAGCCCCACTGCAGTTTCTGAATTGATTGTCTAGACGTGAACGTGTCGACGATTGACTGCAGAAAAGCTCAGCAGAAAGGGGAGTTACTACCGTACCATGATTGTCATCTAATTGGTGACACTCTCTACTTCTGATGCCTCATTATTAGTGAAGGCATTGCTATTTTCGGAGGCAACTGATCGGGCTTCCAGGAGCGAGATCCACATATTTGAGGGTTTTTCCATGGTTACACAGAGTTTGACATTGTTTCAGCATCCGAAATGGACATCAAGGGAATATATAGTGGGTTGGTCCTGAATACAAGACGTAGAGCGAGGGATCATTGCAGTGGGCCTTTGTCACGTCGAGGGTGACCGGTAAAATGGTAGCACCCCCAGCAACCCCCCTAGATACTGAACGGTCGAACAGAGATATAAGGTGCAGGACTGTACAGTGGTATACATCATTTGCAGCATATTAGTCTCGCGGATACCATGTCACCATCCGCCCTGTAGGCTTCAGGAATGATGCTGACGGCGGCATGACGTATCATGTAGAAGTAAGGACCAGAAGCATACACATGGAACTACCTGTCCTAGTGATATCCTACTTGAACCCTAGAAAGCAGATTTTGCCGAGAAGAATGGCTCCAGGATCTGGCACGAGAGTCCCAAGAGCAAAAAGGCTCCTGGAGCGAGTGGTTGCATTCCCAGATCTGGCTCAGTCATTCGTAGGATCGCCGATAGGGATCCCAGAATGGACCATTTGTCTCTTAATCAGCTCGGAGGAGAAGCCTGCACGTAAAACCAAAGTTCCCGGTCCAGGGGCTTCTCACACAGATCCCCGAAACCAAAGGTCTGGCCCTGGGATCGGAAGTGAGCGTTCTGGGAGCGCTCCAACTGCTGACACGCTTTAATATGACCCTTAAACCGACCGTGCCGTAATAGGTTAAACTAGATTGTGAGTATGAGCAAATCAGGGACGCAGCTTTCAATTCTCAAAATTGCACAGCCGATGCACTGTAGTATGGTTGCACTCAATAAAGGTGTATGCAGGGATGGTAACTAGGTTCTGTTCGAGCGTACTCAACAGATTAGGGCGCGTTGACGTAGACTTACTCAGAACACAACACGTCCACCAGCCTCAGTTTCAAGGCTTAGCCAATGCTGAAAGTAAAATGATGGTGATAATATAGCAGGCCGCAGTGAACTGGGGATCCACCGCACAACATTTTTAAGTGTTGATCGTTGATACAAGGGTGAAGCCTGAACAAACAAAGGTGAATGTTGGGAAAAGCCATCGCTACCTCACCAAATGAAGCATAAAGAACTGATGCCATGACATGGCTCTCAGAAAAGTCTTTCACTTAATCAACTTCATTGTTGGCCGCCCCGCCGCCGCAGTAGAGAAAGGTTCAACAGGCATCACTTTGTATATCATGAGGCTGTTTAGATTGGCTACATACAGACAAGTCCACGGCATTGCAATATGAAGCACGCGGCAACAAGATACGCCAAAAATCTATAAATATGGCCTTCTCCCCGGGGTTCCTGTCGAAATAAATCTCTGCTTTGTCGCATTGGATAGACTCCTCGCACCAAAAAGCTGTTAGATGCTCTACAGCAGCCAACCCACGATATGTTTTTCACCTTTGATTCCCTCCGAGTATGTCACTTACTTACACAAATATTACATGCCCAGGCCATGAAGCCACCCAGCTCTCCCTAGTCCCTCGACGGTTCACTCAAATCGACTTGTGTTCGTGCCGACTAGCCAGACCCTCAGTCCAGACTAGGCTCAAAGCGTCTGTACATTCGCACATATTCATCAGTCTCGTTGAGTCGAGATAACAATGTCAATTTTCACTGGCCCTTTGACGATGGGAAGACAGGTGAGGCTTCCTGTGCAGGTTATAATTTTGTCAGCACAATACAACCGGACACTGTGCTGAAACACCAATATTACGACCAGCCCTCGATTCAGATTCAACCGCTCAAGGTTAGCGTCACAAATATGCCACACCCACCAGCCAGCCATAGACGAAAGCCAAACCACCGATCAGTCCAGGACGTGTGAGCCAGCTCTTATGTGAGTCATGAGTCTCTTGTCTGATCCGCTTGCTAATTCATGTCCGACAGAAAGTGACTCCGGCGAGACCTTCAGGAATGATCAGCATCTGATAATGATGCACGCGTCGACTTCGACGGCAATATCTCGAAAGGAATTTACGAGGTTCACGCACACGTCGCCGTTGTCTCGGGTAGTTCGAAAGCTGGGGGAGTGTTCCGGAGCATGGCTACATCTGCAGTCCGCCACGGCTGGAGCTGCAACTGGCTCGTATTGAAGTTTGTTGGACTCTGAGTACGTCCCCTCGTCGTAATATCCCCATGATCTTGGTCGAAGCCTGCGAAGGGCGATAAAGGACATCAGACAGGATGGGAAGACGAGGAGGGACTCTCATATTACGAAATTCATGCTGAATATCTTCTGCCATCAACTCTGCAAGAAATCTGCGGGATGCGACGCAAATTCTTGAGCGTGCATTATACGCATGCAAGCCATTGCCCCGTTCACTACAAAGCGAGGAATCTCTTGCCTTGCGTGTCTTTCGGATGTGTCAAAGTCAACAGGACTCCTGGTTGCCGAGATCCAACCCGTTCTCGTTAGAAGCAGTCATCGCTAGGAAACTTCCAATCCTAGTCGATGAACACTAGCTCCCAAAAACCAAAAACATTTGCAGTTCGTCTGAGGCAGTCATGAATCACAATATGGCGAGATGTCAAAGGCGCCTATGACGGTGGGATTGAACCGTTTCTCTGCGGAAAAAAACGAGAACGAAGAATCTCGCAGGTCCACATCCGATGATGTAAGAGTCCTCTTCCTTGCAACAGGCGTCCAAACCTCTGAAAATCTACCAGTCTGATTGGATGGCTATTGAGCATGCAGGACTGCCTGCAAAGCTTGCTGCCATCTCCGATTCCTGAATAAAATCTGAATTCTCTGTGGCCGTTGAAAAGGGAGACATCGCTGTCGTCGACAACTACACAACATGGACAGTGGAATCCATTGCTAAGACGAGTACGAATGTCTTGCAACTGGTCAGTCCACGAGCTTTCGATGGGCGTCGCAGTCTGGTATGACTCTTGAGTCACTAAACATCGGTTCACCCACCTCACGCGAAACCAACGACATCGACAGCGCCAGCTTTCTGTGGTCCAACTCCAAGTGGATGAAGCGACTGTCGCCGCGGGTCCTGAAGCGGAGGTTTTCGTCAAAACCAACCTGAATGGCTTCTCAATTCACGGATCGGTAAAGCTGGCGGACAAGATACAAGCAGTGCTGGCCCTTACGACTACGCAGGGAATCTCCTTCGTTGGCTTGGCAGGTCTTCACCATCACAGTCGCATCGAAAATTGACTATGCGGCGTTTAGATGTTGTCTATAAGACTAGATACATCCCTTGCAGCAGAAGTCGAATATCAATTCGAAACCGTCCCTCGTGTCGCATCGCATGCGATAGCTGGGGGATCCCCAAATGCAGCCCTCGTCATCAACGAGGGACAGACGAGGACTGTAGCGACTGTCGTGCGCCATTGAGCCCGCATCTTGAACATCGGATCATTTGCCATACTTTGCCAAAGGGTCACCGCTTTGGTTTAACAGTCTTATGATTCTCATGGTGAGTTTCTCACCTTTGATACTGTCCGAGCCCTTCGCTTACTGATATGAACAGCACACACCCCGAACCTTTGAAGCCACCAGCTCCGTTACGCAACACATCTCGAGCATCTGCTACGTGCTATCGCCTATCAATCGTCACACATGACCTTGGCTGAAGGGCAGCCCAATACGACGAGGCGTTGGGTTGAAAGTAGGAGGAAGTCGGGCTGATCCGTGCCAAAGTCAGCTGTGCGTTGTCCAAACGGTCCACCGAGCATCTTTGGAGCAAATCAAAGCGTGGGCAATATTGGAGATGAAGACTTGTGAGTGGGCTCTTCTTTGACGGAATGCATACTGTACTGACGGAAAGGGGTATTGTTCAAGCGCGGCGACCAGACCAACCCTGCGGGATTGGCAGAGCACGGCACAAACTTGCACTCGTCTTGCACGCGTCTTGCACGACCTCACCGCCTAACCGTTCGCGGTGGATCTTTACCGAGGCCACCCAGGTGCCAAGCACTGCTTAGCGACGCGTTCCCTCCCACCCAATGCGTCCTCGGAGACACCGCGCTGTCTTTCCACCCAAATGGTCGGCTTGGCAATCACCCACACCCTGTGCCATTCTTGCTCACGACAGGCCGCTCAACACTGGCCAACCTTCTAATTCTTTCCGAGTACGATATCTACCTGCCGGCTGATCGATACCTACCGATTTCGATCGGCCCGTGCCCTGGAGAATTCAGCGAATGTGCATTTCAGCGTGTCATCCGCTCGGCCTTTGTGATGCATGGATATAAATGCTAGCGAATCGCTGTACTTCCACAACATTTGCGAACGAATCGAGACGAATCCGGGGTTTCAGGAAGATTCCGATGAAAAACAAGCACACTTTCCCCAACGAAAAAGCCGATCTCACCGAACTCAATGGGCCATACCGACTTGTCCGGCAAGCGGCCCATACGCGATTGCAACCGCTGGCACTTCAAGGTGTACCGGTTGAGCGATTCAACTCAACTGTGGTTGACACGAGGGCCACAATCTGTGGGACAACAGGCAGTGCAAGCTACGTACAAGTAAAACGTGAACCGACTGTCTTGCAGAGCCATTTCCAAAGCAGCCATCGGCGGGCCAAAATCGGCCTCTCCAGTTCCGAGGAGGCTTCGTCTCAGGTAATTGGCCTGCATCACTGCTCAATCATTCCCCGAGCTCTGGAGTCTCGGGGTCGAGTGCTCTGAAAGTTGCCACTCCCTTGCTATCCTTCCCCAATAGAGCGCCGTCTCTAGCGCTGTCGAGCATATCAGGGCCCTAAATAGTGCCTTCAAAATACGGAAAGATGCATCTTTCCACGTGATTACTGATTTTGAAGCACCAGTGCAGCTTATTTCCTCGTTGGGGACCACCTCGTTTCTCCTCTATCACGTGACTATAGAGCACCAGCCTCGAACCTGCTGAAGACAAGTTGATTTTGAGCTTCAAAAAATGGATGCCTATTTTCTTGCTGAGTAGAAAAGCGCAGAAAATTTTGTGTTGAATGATGTCGATTCCATCCGAGAAATGCTTCTGGGTAGGTGTGGGACGCTATGAAGAGGAAGCAATGATGGCGGAGAAGCCTGTTGTGAGAGAAGCGAACACGGGACAGGCTTGAGAGGCATCTAATGCTTATAGCCACATCACGCTAGATGCGTCAGAGACTATTTTACAGATCCATCACGTTCATCCTCTTTGTTCGATGGGCCGTCCAAGAATGAGTGGTCGTTCGCGCTAAGGAAGCATGGCGTGGACGTGCAAAATTCGCTGTTATTGCGGAGGTTGTGTCTCCTTCAACCAGTTCCTGCGACACCTTCGTGTCATTCCGTGTGTCTATGGGTGTATGATTTCCACGGTTCTTAATTCCATGGCATCCCCAGGTCGTTCATTTTTGACCACTTCTACCGACCTCAGCAGGCTTTTCTGGCCTTGATCTTGAGAACATCATCGTTCTGATCGTGGATGATGCGACATGACGTGACGTTCTTCCGTCTACCTTGGAAGCTATGAAGAGGAAGCCATGATGCTGGACAGAGCTCTGGAGGCTGGCGGCAGGGGCTTATTGTGCCTCCATCCTGCGGTCAATTCCTTCAACTATCTACGTAGTCATTTTTACAGGCTGGTCTTCGGTAAACTTAGGCCTATGTAGACTGCTGACTGTGCTACTGATGAGACAGCCGCCGGTGTATCACGGTCTTGAAAGTCGGGAATAGAGGGTGGCCTTCCGAGTCCGTCGGCCATGCCCAGGTGGAAGCTCACAATGAGGACCTCGACCACGCACTTATTCGGTGCCAAGTTGTGCTCGTTTCAGGCTGATCCCGCATCGTTGGTTTTCCACATGCAAATCACCTCTGTGATCGATGTAGTTGCTGAATACTTCATCCTCTCAGTCTATCTTATTGTGTATTGAATGTCCTGGCACTTCAAATTATTTAAATCAGTACCCGTTACGTACAGGAAAGGCAATAAAAAAGATTGTCCTCAGACACACGTACCTACTTTCCCAGTGCCCCACTTAAACTTGACACTACAGCAATCTGATGATGATCTGGGTCTAGTCCGGCAGTAGGTGTGTCTGGGGAACTGTATTACTCCCAACTATATGATGTACCTCGGTCATATTTCCTAGAAGGAAACTGGTGTAGATTCCTCACTGGTCATAACACTGTGTGACCACTGGAGAGATTTAGGACCATAGATACGAGTTTGCTGTCCAATAATACTGGTATTCAAAGGGAGACATGAGGCTGAATATACGACGAGAAGACCAAGTTGATTGATAACAGTGCGGGTGGGTGGGCCTTTCCCTCAAGTCGGACAAAAATCTGCTCAACGAGTGTGACCCCGCTGCGCCCGTTGAACGACTAACCTTCTGTCCGCCAACGCAGGGTCAAAATCAACATCAACATCACCATTCAACTTCACTATCAACTTCACTATCAACTTCACTATCAACTTCACTATCAACATCAACATCAACATCAACATCAACATCAACATCAACATCAACATCACCATTCAACTTCACTATCAACTTCACTATCAACTTCACTATCAACTTCACTATCAACATCAACATCAACATCAACATCAACATCAACATCAACATCAACATCAACATCAACATCAACATCAACATCAACATCAACATCAACATCAACATCAACATCAACATCAACATCAACATCAACATCAACATCAACATCAACATCAACATCAACATCAACATCAACATCAACATCAACATCAACATCAACATCAACATCAACATCAACATCAACGTTCCTACAAGACCGTAGTTGCTCGTTGAGTAAACTTGGTCACGACATTTAGGATTGTCATCTCTTCATAGGTAACTTACTAGTTGAACTATTCCCGTCAGGGTCCAGATGATTTCCTTGTGCCAGCTAGTTGAATCTTCGGTTTTCATGAATACACAGAGTAGAGCCGACCTTGAACACAACTGTTTGATTCGATTACATTGGCATCGGATCGGAAGCCCGCTTGTTATCTCCAATATATGGTCATCTTCATACTGTGCCTGAATGGCACCACAGAGGTCTTTCAATATACCTGCCAATATCGTACCAGGCTCTCTAATATCCAAAGATAATATGAAAATAGTTCTATTTGAAGAGTGAAGCAAATTTCGGTCGTTGCCAATGGGTGGACCGCATCATCTAAGCCGTCTTTTCTCGCAAGCCCAGTGTACATAGTTCCAAAGCTTGGACCGTGAGCAACCGCCTGGATGTTTATAGTCCGTGTAGTATAGTTCGTGAGCTATGGGAGTAGGTAAGCGGTTGACTGAACCAAAGTGAAGGATTTCTCGTACCGCATGTTGATAGGTCACACGATGGCACCTCTTGAGTCTTAGCGCAGTTTCGTGCAACCTCTGGAATGCCCTGGAGCCATTGTCCAATCGTTCTGCAACTGGCGGAATCCTGACTTGAAAGACTAGAATGCGCGCCTTTGTTGGTGACTTTCAGACGTCGGGGGTTTCCGCGAGTCTTTGAGGTCTTCGTCCTCAGTGTCCGCCTCGCACGACCTAGCCGACGTTTTCGTAGGATGTGATATTTCTTCCCTCGCAGGGACTCAACAGATCGGCTCACTCCGAATTGTTCCGAATAAGCTTGGGCGCGATCGGTCCACGGCATACTGCTGTTCTCTTCTAGCCAGGGGAGAAGATTATCCTCCTCCCAGTCCGGCCATCCTGTTGCACTGCGCGAGTACATGATTTGAAGTTCACTCAAAGTGGTTAGAAGAAGACTGGCTGTGCACGGCGAAAAAAGAGGGCAGGTAGGTCGACTTTGTTGATCTTTAATGCTTCTGGCTTTGCGTGATCCACGGTTGATATCGTTTCCCAAAAAACCACCGGGCAATTAAGCACTTGCTCTGAATAATTGATTCATCTCATTCAAATGACCAAAAAGACGTGCGGCAACGCCTATTCCGTCAACACCACGACGGTTGTCAACGTTGGCTGAAACGGAACCAGTCCAGGCACACCACCAGTCTTTGCCACGGTGATCAAGGATGTAACATTGAAAATGCTTTTGAGATAAAACCATGGAACTGAAAGTGCTTTATTTGTCATGTTGATATTTCCACATCTCAACAGTGAAACACAGGGTTTTTGAACACCCACAGCTTTTCCTGGTTCACGCATGGTTCCGGCCTCGTGTTACCAGTTATCTACTGTCCAGTAAGATGGAGTGCCATCTGAGTTGATGGGGCTTTCAACGTTGACTTGAGGGAAAAATCAGATCGTCAGAAATTGATGGCAACATTCGGCGCCGGAAAAAGAAAGTGGGAAATGCATATCTGAGCACGTGGGCTCCGATTCAAATGGTGGAGGGTGTGGATGGAAACAAAGAATATAAGTGGCCGTCGTCTACTCGGAATCATATATCACCATTGCTCTGTGACCCAAAATACCACAAAATTCGCCCTTTGTTGCACGACACTAGCCACTAGTATGGGTGCTATTCGAAAGTCTTCCATATATTCCTCTCGACGGCCCGACTTTCGGAAACAACTACAACGTGCGCTGAGTCTATCTTAATTTGAGAGCGACGAAACTCAGAGCGCCTCTGAGATGTCCATCGGTGACACCACGGAGGATCAGCATTCGATGCTGTCGAAGAGTGCTGAATCTAGCGTGCACAGCGACAGTGCGAGTCATACATACGATAACCAAATTGGTCCTGAATTGCCCTCGGTTGACCAAATGGCGGAAAATATTGAACCAGGGACCGACTTTCCGAAAGGTAGTGACATGATAGCCTTAAAATGTGTTGCAGAGTGCGTTCCATCTCCACTGTCTCTAAACCTTGAAGCTAAAGCCCCATTTTTTGCCAAGGCTAGATGTGAGAATGAAGTAAGCTGGGCTCAGGTGCACCGTCTGATCTAAACGGTCTCATAGGCTAATGAACAATATATGAATGTGGAAGATTCGATGCACAGTCAAGAAAATGTCAATGAGGTGGTCCGCAACGATTTGGCCGATATACTCGGTCGACTGGAAATCATAGAAGAGAAAATTGACATGGCCTCGCAGGCTGGATCGTGGGTCCCGCGGGAGAGTCGACAAACCGAGCGAAGACGGGCTTTGAGGCGGTGAGGGATATCCTCAAATCGTTCTATTCTTTTTCCGTAGCTGAAATTGACCTCGAAAATTGATCATCGTTGTTTATAATTATGGACAAATATGGTCCCACGAGCGTATATATTATTGAAAGGAGAACGGCTGATGGATTGACCGAATTCACACAGTCAAAGCCTTGTCTAATGAAGCACGTTAAGTGCGTTCTTCCCGGAATGTAATCCCCCGCTATAGCAGGGACCGGACGGAGTATGAGAAAAGGACAAAGTGTGGAGGAAGCCCTGCGTACCATTAAACTTTCGTGGGACCGTAGATCACGGCCGATCATGGTCGATTAAGTTTTTGACTCGGTTGAGAAAAGGCTAGACCGCGATCGACAGCGGTGCTGACTGGTGACAGTTTCGGAGACCGGGGAGTTGTCCTTACATAATATTTTTGAAACCAAGGGTGAAAGACAATCTGTAGTGGGCCCCTGTTCCTCTTTTCTCCCCGGATGGGCCGCAGATCAATAGGACTTTGCCAAAGTGTGAGATTGTCCCCACAACGGAATGTTATGCGTCATGCATCGGCATTATGGGGCACCACTTGAGTGTTCCGTGGTATACATGGATTCCTGATACCACAATACGTGAGATCATAAAAGGGGGATGGTATTCATTTTTACGAAACTTAATGCATATGTTGTGATTTGAGGCTGTTGCTGCTCAGGAATGAAGCCGCAACATCGGAAATAATTCCTGCACTATCTATAGGAAGTTCCAAGTTGATTTCCAATCAACTTGGACTTCATGCTGTATATATGGCCTCTGTGTATCCCTCCGAAATGATAAGAATTAAGCTTCCTTTTGTATTTACAACAGGTTATGAGCCCGAGTGCAACCACTCGGGTGCCGTCTCTACTCACACCGAGACACATTCAATTCTTTGACTTGTGATTATATATTACCCCGCCTCCTCAACATCATGTCGGCTCTCGTCCAGGACTCCCCCGACCGGGCCGTCACAGCCATTGAGCCTCTGACAGGAAGCGATAACTACGCTACCTGGAAGCGCCTCATGACTTCCTACTTGAAAGCCAGGCAGGTCTGGGATGTGGTGTCGGGCGACCTCCAGCGTCCAGATTGCCAGTTCAAATATGCCAAGCCAATCACGGCGGATATCACTCCGCTTGTGGAGCCCCACCTTAATGGGGCGGTGCGGCAGAGGGCCATCGAAGCACGCCTCGAAGTGGAGGTCCAAGCTTTCGAGCGTCATAAGGAATGGTCGCGGCGCGAAGCCGAGGCCTACCATATCATCTTCCGGTATCTATCGCCCAATATCAGTGTGCACGTCGCGGGACTGGAGACATCCCGGGAGCTCTGGAATGAGCTGGAAGAACGATATCGGCGTATGGAGCTGGCCACGTTTTGCGAGCTGTTCGCCCAGCTTCGCGAAACCACGGCCGCCCGATGCGCCAGCACATGGGAATTTGTCGATCGTGTGCGGTTGCTGGTACACCGGCTGAATGCCATTGCTCCGGGATCCATCGGTGACCGAACACACATCGCGATTCTGTTGACCCAAATCGGACCGGAATACGTCCTCGTCGTGGATGCCATCCAGAATGACAAGGACCCGGTCAATCCAACGACGATTGGAAACCGTCTCGCCAACGCCGAGCAGACGGTGCAGCGAAAGGACGCTGCTACGGTCCCGCACGGAGTGTCAGGACCCTCAAACAACGCCTCTATCAATACGGTGCAGAAGACCGCAAAGAAATGCACCTACTGTAAGAAGCGCGGCCATGTGGCCGTGGACTGCTGGAAGAAACAGCGCGAACAGCAACCACCAAGGGACCATGCCCTAAAGACGGAAAGGAGTGTTTCTGGCTCACCAAGACACAATTGCAAACCATACCAGTAAGCCAGAGGGAAGAACGGCAGGGCCCGCCGACTTCCAAGAGACCGCGGATCAATATCGTGAGGGCGAGGGTGACGACCCTTTATACCCACGCGCCGGCTCCGTCCTCTCGGTGGATCCTGGATTCGGCCGCCACCAGCCACATCTGTTGGGATCGGAGCTGCTTTGTTAGCTTGCGGCCCTACCGTGAGATGTTGGACACGGCGGGCGATCCAGTGGAAGCCGAAGGGATTGGTACGGTGAAGCTCACGCTCCGGGGGAAGTCCAACCACCCCCTGGTGTTGAAGAACGTGTATTTCGCGCCACGCATCGGAATGAACCTGATCAGCGTGCCGAAACTGCTACGTGACCGCTACTCGGTGGTGGCACATCCACAAAACGTCTTTGTGCAACGCCGAGGACGAACGGTGGGGACTGCCTACCACGCTGAGGAGGATCTGTTGATCCTGCGGTGCCATGTGAGCCCAAGATCCCGAGAGCGAGTCCAACTGGCGAGGGCGCCGACAAACCGTGGGCATGCAGATTCCCTGGAACCGCAGGCGGTGGCCATGGATGTCGACGACCCTCGGGAGTCAAGTGGCGTAGGATGCGCATCGCCAACCTCTGAACTCGGTGGTGAAGCTCGGATACTCGAAGAAGATGCGTGCACAGGAGTGAACCAGGCCTCCGAAGCATTATGGCACGCTCGGATGGGACATCTGAACCGGGGTGACTTGAGGGTGGTCCTCCGGCAGACCGGCACTCCGTACCGACCGCTGACGCACAGCGAACTGCTGGCAACGCCGCAGTGTCCAGCGTGCATGTCGGGCAAGCAGCATCAGAAGAGGAACTCCCGTGCAAGACGGCCACGTCTGCACTCGTCAAGAATCTTTGAAATGATCCATTCGGACATTATGGAAATGCCAGTTGCTAAAGATGGCTCTAGGTACGTGATCACCTTTACTGACGATTATTCGCGCGGCTCCTGGGCCTATGCCATGAGATGGAAATATGAAGCGCTGCAGAAGTTTCGACAATTCGAGGCCTGGGTGCACCGACAGTTCGGCGCCCAGATCAAAAGGTTCCTCGCCGATAATGGGAGAGAATACTTGCCGATCGGAACACACCTGGAGTCCCAGGGAGTTGAGTTTGACGCGTCGCCGCCATACTGCAAAGGGCAGAACGGGCTGGCGGAACGCACGAATCGCACTATCCGGGAGCGGATCAATACGCTCCTGTCCGATGCGAAACTTCCTCCTTCCTGGTGGACCGAGCTCTTAGACACGGTAGTCTATCTTAAGCTGCGCGCGCCAGCATCAATCCTACAGAAGAAGACACCGTATGAAGTCATCTACGGGAAGCCACCCAAGCTGTTGCATCTACGACGGATCGGCTCCCGCGCATGGGTATTGATTCCCAAAGAGCATCGGGCGAAGATCGGACCACGGTCGTCTGAGTGCCGACTGCTCGGGTACTGCGAACCCAATCAGTACAAACTTTACGAAGTACACTCTGGAAGGACCATCTTCTCCCGTGATGTCGAGTTCGATGAAAGGACCCCTGTGGCGCCGCTCATCGAAGGGGGAACAGGCCACGACCTCTCGGACAACGCTCCTCCATCACCTGTCTTTCCTGAACCAATGCTGCCTCCATCTGGTGGGCCACCTACGCCGCCGCCATCTCCTGACAAACTAGAGAACGCTGCTCCTTGTGAGCGAGTTGATAACGTGTCGGCTGATTCTGAACCGGTTGATGTTCCCTCACCAGTCAATCCAATCCGGCACGAAACAGAGGCCACACAGGACCTTGGTTATTCTTTGTATGGCCGAAGACGAAGACCTTCCAGGCGTCTCTTGGAGTCTCTAGGCAAGGTGTATGCGACAGGGACATTGAATGCAACTGTCGCAAAAGACGTGGATCCTCTGACCTTCCACGAAGCTGTGTCAGGACCCAATCAGCTGGAATGGTGGGCTGCGATCCAGAAAGAATACGCTTCTCTTCTCGAGCATGGTACATGGGAGAAAGTTCCACGAAATGAAGTTCCCCCCGGGGATCGGATTATTGGCTGCAAGTGGGTATTAAAGACGAAGACTAATGGAATTCGGAAAGCGCGATTGGTGATCAAAGGCTACCGACAGAAACATGGTATCGACTATTACGAAACCTTCGCGGCTGTATCCCGAATGGATTCGGTCCGCAGCATCGTTGCGAGTGCCGTGCTGCGTGGGTGGAAACTCCACCAATTCGATGCCGTCACTGCGTTCCTCCACGGTGATGTCGATTCGTCGATCTACATGAAGCTTCCAGAGGGCTTTGAGGAAGACGGATGCGTTTGCCGTCTTCGACGCTCCTTATACGGACTGAAGCAGGCACCACGGATTTGGTACCAGTGCGTCCACCGTGTCCTGGTAGCTCACGGCTTTACTATGGCCCAGTCCGACAATTGCGTCTTCTATAAGCCTAACTGTGTCGTCTGCGTCTATGTTGATGACTTTCTGGTTGCAGCCGCGGATGACGCCGAGATCCAGCAACTTCGAAGAGCCCTGGAATCGGAGTTCAAGCTGAACGATCTGGGAACCCCGCGCTCCTTCCTAGGAATTCAGTTTGACTTCCACGCGGACGGATCGATTTCGATTCACCAACATCAATACATCCAAAAGGTCCTTTCCGATTTTTGCATGGAAACCTGCCAACCCAAGTCTACGCCAATGGCGCCGAAGGTTCTCCTAAATCACCTTCCAGATGAAAGTGTCCTAGATGAAGATGCAAAGGCTCGGTTCGGGACTGCAATTGGGTCGTTGATGTACCTTATGGTTGGAACACGTCCTGATATCGCATTTGCGCTTGGGACATTGAGTCGCTTCACATCCCGACCGCAATCACACCATCAACTGCACTGCAGAGACTGCTGCGCTATGTCAAGGCCACGCAATTGTATCGCATCACGTACCGCAGCGGGCAGTTGATCGGATACACGGATGCCGACTTCGGTGGCTCCGTCGTCACCGATGGTGCATACTCCACGTCCGGCTATGTGTTCAAGCTGGCGGGAGCGCCAGTTTCCTGGTCGTCCAAAAGACAGGGGGAAGTGGCGACGTCCACCACTCACGCCGAGTACATTGGCCAATACAATGCTATCCTTCACCTGCAATGGCTCCGCACATTTCTGGTGGAAACCCGTCTGTTTCAATCACCGGTGACCAACATCATGGCTGACAATCAATCCGCTATTGCCCTCTCCCGCAATCCTGAGTTTCACAAACGGACAAAGCATTTCAACGTGAAATTCCACTACCAGCGAGCTGTTCTGAAGAAAGGAGAAATCAGTCTCGAATACGTCCCAACCGAGGCACAGGCAGCTGATGGACTCACGAAGCCTCTAGGACCCTCTCCATTCATCAAGTTTTGCAAGCTCTTAGGAATTGGTACTGAAGAACACATAAAGGAAGATGTGTAACCGCGATGGTGCTCTTTCCACTATTTCTCCTCTTCGAGGGTTTGAGTGGTTTTACCGAGGCCTGACCGATGTGCATGTATCCAGTATCGCCTCGCCGGCAAGGCGATCCTGAGGGGGAATGTTGTGATGTGAGGCTGTTGCTGCTCAGGAATGAAGCCGCAACATCGGAAATAATTCCTGCACTATCTATAGGAAGTTCCAAGTTGATTTCAAATCAACTTGGACTTCATGCTGTATATATGGCCTCTGTGTATCCTTCCGAAATGACAAGAATTAAGCTTCCTTTTGTATTTACAACAGAAATGGCCAGGTTGAGAGGGGTGGTCCGTCGGCAGTCCATCATCCATATGTCGCTTTGCAGTTCCAGGAGAAGTCGCACCAAATCCTCATCGCAATTGGCGACAGCATACCAGATGGCATTTCGGTCCTTCAAATCCGTACAATCCACTGATGGATGGAAATGTCGCAATAAAATGCGCGTCATGGACAGGCGTCCCCGCTGCAGAGCGTACAGTAGGGGGGTCTGCTGCTGGTCATCTTGCCAGTTGATGTCTGCCGCTCTTTCCAAAAGAGTTCGAATCATTTCCTCGCTTCCGACTTCCTCGCTTCCGACTTCCTCGCTTCCGACTTGAATGGCGTGAAAAATAGGTGTGCGCAATCTATAATCGGTCGTGTTGGCATTTCCTCGATATTCGTTTAGCACACGATTTGTCAGAATGATTTTGTTGTTTCGAGCGGCCCAGATCAAGGCGGAGCTTTCCTGAAGGCGAACGTTGAAGGCGTAGAGACACGGGAGGAATATGTCTCTTGAAAGTCTGTTCACACGAGCCATCACAAGCAGATCTCGCGATGAATGCAAGAAGCCTGCAAGGTAGAGAAGGATTTCTGGAGGGAGCTGCAGCAGCATCTTCGAACTCTTGCATTCGAGAATTTGCGTCACTTGTTTGAATATTAAAATCGTACCATGTACAAACGTCAAGATTCCAAATGGTACTCAAATAGACCGCAAAACGTATCGGTTGAAGGAATAGTCGCTTTATATCTCTTGCTCAGTCTGAGGCATCAGCCTAGCTTTCTGATTCAGGCTAGCATGTAATTCTTAGATCTCTAGAGGCAAATGGGAGGCTCCCAGGAGCTTATAATTCCCAGGTTCAAAAGAACCACTCACAGGAACGCCCGTCGTGATTCTAGGAAACAAGTGTTAGGGGATAGGTTGAGGTCCAAAAGCCGCGTCGGAGCTCCTGGGGCCACATAGGCCATAAAATCGGTTCAAATTAGCGTATCTCATATAAGTAGCACTGTCGCATCCTGCTTGTCCTTTGCAGGTATTTCAATCTGTGAACAGATGCTTACTCCAAGAAGTCACTCTAAGCAACTAGTATCACTAATTAAATCGCCATCGTGGTTATACTAGATTCTCATTCAAAAAATCTCGGGCTCATTTGAATATGCAACAGCAGCATTGTGACTAGTAGACGGCTGGCGAGACTAGCCCATCGTATATTCGACAGATTCTATCGCAAGAATGGAGTCTCAATCGCTAGCGGTGACCCTCATAGCTATATTCCCTTCCCAGGCGCAACTGTTTTGTTTTAAGTTTTCCATTACAGTACAATAGTGCACTCATCATGTCCACCCATTTTGCAGAGATTCTGGGAGGAAATACCGGTGGAGATACAAAAATGCATGATATTCGAGATGCCGCTGGATTGACTGAAGAATCATATGCTGTGCGGGAAGCGGAACCCCCTCTGGTTCCGAGGAGAGAGCAAAATGCGTAAAGTACTTCTGGTCAACCAGTCAGTCAAAAGACGTTGGCATCATCCGAATTTGTGTTCTCACCGGACACTGGTTTTCCTTCGATCCTGACCCTCAACATGCGTCATCCATCCTCGATGCCCGCAATTCGCAACCCACCACAGACAAACAACTCCTGCCGCCACCGCTAGTCGGTCTCTGGACAAGCCTCCACACCAATGGAGACTACAGTGGATTTCGAAAACAGTTTACCACCCAGAGACACACGTATACTCTCCTAGAGACCCACTTTGGCGCCTAGCCCGGATCGCCCGGGTTCCAGATTCTCCCACAGCCAATGATACGGCGTCAAATCTCAGGGAAGGGGCTCCATCTAGCCAGAATTAGCTTAGCGCAATCTTAGTGGGGCGCTGGGAAAGAAAGCCTGTGTGTCTGGGGGTAATCTGTTTTCGAAATCCTCTGTACTCGAGTTGCCGTCACCTACCACCTTGCACCACAAATGGTGGACGTGCTTCAACTGCCGAAGATAGGATGTTGAACACTTGAAGAAGCGCCTTCAAGCCAGCCCACTAACCAAATCACTAACCCACAAGGATCTCTATGATATTCACAGCTGAGAGGACATATACGGAAAGGATCCATGTATGGGCTTGACGGAGATACGGCATATGTATATTAGGACCTGTATTGATAGATCAGTTTCAGTTGCCCTTTCGGCTTAGCCGCCGGACGTTAATGAATTGTGTGTGTGTGTGTGTACTCGAGTTGCAGACATCACCCAGATTGGCCCACGCTATCATGCACCGGATAATCATTGCCCTAATAATCCAATATACTTTCTACATGGCATCCTATGGAAGAGAATGCCCATCCTCGAAGCTCAGCGGGTGATTGAAGGCTACAAAATCCTTTACGCAAACAAGGAATACGAATAGGGAACTCTAAGAACAAGCAGAACCATATAACACACAAAGCTCTTGAGAAGATTCTAAATCTGTATGGATTCTTTGGAGCAGGTCTTGGCTTCTTCGAGTAACTCCCTCGAATACTAGTCTCTGACACCGCGAAGAGGTGCCTGCATGTGGTCAGAGGATCAGGACGAGCACCGCGGCGCCGCGGGTCACCTAAACGAGCACAAAATTGATAACGCAGGGCTCAAGGCTGCATGGAAGCTCAAAATTATACAATCACAGGGCTCAAGGCTGTGAGGGAGAACTTGTTGACGCAGCGGTCTCCTGCGGAGTTCAATTCGTGACGCAGCGCCCCCCTGCGGAGTCTCTTGGTAACGCAGTTGTCACTGCGGAGTCTCTTGGTATCGCAGTTGTCACTGCGGAGTCTCTTGGTATCGCAGTTGTCACTGCGGAGTCTCTTGGTATCGCAGTTGTCACTGCGGAGTCTCTTGGTATCGCAGTTGTCACTGCGGAGTCTCTTGGTAACGCAGTTGTCACTGCGGAGTCTCTTGGTTTCGCAGTTGTCACTGCGGAGTCTCTTGGTATCGCAGTTGTCACTGCGGAGTCTCTTGGTAACGCAGTTGTCACTGCGGAGTCTCTTGATTTCGCAGATGTCACTGCGGAGTTCACTTGATAATGCAGAGCCCGTCCTGCGAGAGAGCGCATTTCTTACTTCAATGGGCTCATGCCAGCGAAAGCCAAGACTAATTATAAGTCAAGTCTGCGGTCAGACAAGATGACCGTGACTGTCTCGGAGGATGAGGATGGAAGTCCTGAATTTCCCAGACCGGTTGTGGAGCGTCCTTTTATGCATTTTCGCCTACGGATGCTCGTAGCTGCCAGGTATGCAAAATCTATGGGAGAAGTGGTGGACTGCACTTTAAATCTGTAGGAAACACTCGTTTTTGCCGCCCGTTGAGGTGATTCAACAGCCGTTGAAGCATGCTTTTTAGAGTTTGCGGCCAATCTCGCCAAGCCCCCAATACGAACCGTGGCGTGCATGAATCTAGACTGGGCCATCCTTGGAACCATCTCTTGGCGGTTGCATCTCATATTCAAGATGTTTACGGTGATTCACCTTCAACGGTCGTTGAAACGAACGTTGAAAAGTGCAAATAAAATTTGAGAAAGTTTTGGCAATCAGAGTTTTTCCAGACCACCTGGATGGCTACACACGTACTCGTGGATGATGTGTGGATTGGACGTTTCCCCCTTGGAATTATTGTCAGTTTATACCACTCTCTTCCGCACGTCTTGGCTGACTGTCCGGCTAGTCAAAAGATCAAACCTGTGAACAGTCTAATAAACCAGGTCTTTTGTCTATCCACCCGTGACGCCTGAGCCACAGTCGCAACAGCAAACATACCATGGCACTTTCGGCGGCGACAATTCAAATGCAGTGTTGCGGCGCGTAGAAGTTGCCTTCGATATATCATAGGCCTTCAGCGTCATCTATCCAGCCATTTGCTGAAAAGCCGCATGCCTGCTGGTTCCGGACTGCCGGCGCGGCTTCTCGCGTCGCGATAACCTGAAAGCCCATCACAAGGAGGCGGCAATCGCTACGTGGTTGCCCTTGATCGGATCTCTTGTGAATGCAGATCAGGAATCAGGCCGCATTGACCAGAAGACTCCAGCATATGCTTGCTATTTGAATTCTTTTGAATATTTACTAGGGACGTCGTGTCGGGCGACCTCCATCGTCCTGACTGCCAATTCAAAACATAATTCGAATTCAATAGAGATTTCAGTACAGATATCACGATCAAAGAATGTAACAATGACTATGCGAAGCGTATAACAACACTCGGGAGCCGATGCCCGCCGGCCATGCAACTTGGCGCTGGTAGGACGGCCGCTGATCGCACCTTAGCCCAAGACGAGACGAAGAATCTCCACAATGGCTAGTCCTAGCGTGGTTGGTGATTGACGAACTGGGAGCGCCGATTGAAATATCGTCATAGAGAGCCATTTCAAAACTAGCCTTTTCATAATGTGTCTCAGTATGCCCTTTTTCAGATGTGATCTATTGACGCCGGTTCCTTCTAACACCCCTTTTCTCTTTTATGGGGCTTTCAACATCACCCAGAACTTATTTGATATGGCGAGGGTGGAACTGTTTATCACCGGTTTGCCGACGACGCTCGCGCCTTCTCGACACCGATCTATCTTGCGTCAGTCACATGATCATCCTAGCTTGTTGCCCCCAAAATAATGGAAAAGACTTCAATACTCACTTCATTCGTCTAGTCGGGCAGCTCCTTTCCTTCTGCTCCCGCCTGATTGGTCTGCCATTTCTGTTAGGAATTGGACTCGCCGAGAACGTGGTGTTGCAACGTATAGCGCAAAAGGCACTCACTGACTGCTGGCAGACTGAGTCTGATCATTCCGACTGAATTGAGTCGGTTCCGGCGACCGGCTTCTTTCAATGGGCTCAAACCGAACCCTCCGATTGCGTCTGCTCTCAGGCTTTGCAGCTGGAGACGATGCGCGATCATGTTCTGTGGGGGTGGATCCCAGCTTCGTACGAGATGAGCGCGTAGGTTTCGAGGAACCCGCAGAGTCTGAGGAGCCCGCAGAGTCTGAGGAGTAGTTCTCTCCCTTCAAACTGTCATACCATTTTTTGTAATCCCTGACAATTTTGCGGCAGCGATGTTCAGCGGCTTTCCTGTCATACTGCGCCATTGTCAACGAAGGAACTCTGACGTGGTCGAGGATGAGGGGCTGTCAAAAAAGAAGATTTTCTGAAATAGATTGAAGGGAAGGTCCCATCTCCCACTTGAAAACGTGCCGGCAGGAAATTTATCAGTGGCCACTCACTGGAGTAGTGCTACATTTATTCATTCCTTGCGAATGGCTGGAGGTGGAGATTTGAGTTGAAAGTGGGGCTCTGCCAGCTGGGGAGGCTTGCAAATATCAACGTTGAGCCATCCCCGGTGAATGTCCAATCTTCACAGCCGATGAATTGTACTGTACCTACGAAAAATTTTCATGCCTTCTCGCCTTCGGCCGCTCGTAGCTGCCAGGTATGCAGATTTATGGGAGAGATGATGGACTATGCTGTAATTCCGCAGAAAATATTTCATTTTTGCGGCCAGTTGAGGTGATTCAACATCCGTTGAAGTATGCGATCTAGAATTTGCGGCCAATCTCGCCAAGCGCCCCACTTCGAACCGTGGCGTGCATGAATCTAGACGGGGCCACCCATGGAACCATATCTTGGCGGTTGCATCTCATATTCAAGATGTTTACGGTGAACCACCTTCAACGGTCGTTGAAAAGCGCGTTCAACCGATCGTTGAGCAACATCGGTTGCGTTTGAACTGGCAAGAGGAAGATTCTCCCGGTTACGTGGCCAGCTTAGACGACTATACAGCTACTTGCGCTCCAATTGTGAATTTGGGGTCCTCTCCTCTTCATGACTGTTAATAGTATATGCTACTTTTCTTAGCGCATCTTGCCTGACTGTCTGGCTTGCTAAAAGATCAAATTTTCAAACAGTCCACCAGAGCAGGTCATCTGTCCCTTCCACTACGGGCGCTGGGACAGAACGATGCCGAAGATAACGAGGCGACATCGAAGACGAGAATTGCCAGGCGGCAAATGCGTCAAGAGGATGTCGCAGCCTGACCAGGGCATGACTTTTGTATCAGACATCTCCGCTCGCCCGCGTGCGTTCAAGACCGGAAACCACAAGGTGAGTACGGACACAGCTCCTACTTCAACCTAGACGCTCTCTAAGTTGTATAGAATGCTTCGATGTCTCGCCCGGTCCCTGCAAGAAACCCGTATCCGGTGAGAACAAACTCGGATGATGCCAAATCCTGTCGACTGACTGGTTGACCAAGAGTTCTCTACGCACTATTCTATTGTCGGGATGCCAAAGGGCTGGGTTCCATTTTAGGCACAGCAAATCATTCCTCAACCAATACAGCGATTTCTCGAATATCATGCGTTCTGGTATGGCGAGCGGTATTTCCCCAGAGCCATTGCAGCTGCACGAGCTGTATCATCCTGATAATCGACTCTGAAGCAGACAGCACGCGGGGTGTTCAAGTCCAGCTGCCAGTAATATTTAGGGCTGGCGACATTTCATACGGGCTGTCCGCCGCATGGTACTGTAGGTCACCGTCTCGTATGAGACCAATAATCGCTTTGGAGATGATCCACACAGCCATTTATTTTGTTCAATGTATGTGTCGTCCCTCTTGCACCAGAGTCTCCGGCGTCTTAGAAAAACTTCCGGGTCGTGCTTCCAGAGCCAACGCGAAAGTCTGTCATTTTTCGTCAACAAGGGAATTGTTTGGCCCTGTCGAACGGAAAACGTGCCTAATTATTTGTTACTCCCCCCTCCAATACGTTGTCAGCATCTGTCAAAAATATTCTTTAGATTCTTTCGCTTGCAGAGTGACTTTCCCTGTGATGTACGACAATTTCTAGAAAAAATACTTAGCCATTTGGCTGAGGCGTGTCTCGAGGCTTGCAGTCACCTGGGACACATCTTGCAGTCAATTCATACTTACGGTATTATTTGAAACGGGCTGTCTGTTGTCGCCACCCTACCATCTCACACGGGTAATTGAAGGTTCCCACAAAGGTCCCACCCGATTCTTAGACGGGCGAGGATTGCGTAGGCATGTTGCTGGGTGTCATAGGAGGGCGTCTTGTTAACATATGACACGAATGGCTGTCTCCATCACTATTGTATTGATAGCTGAACCTTGAGGTTAAACGTTTACGGTTATACTCAGGTGGTGAACGTCGAAGAACGTTAGTAATTCAGCGCGGACGACCTAACGTTGACATTCCCACTATCCATAACCATGCTGGTCCACTTATAACTCAAATCTCCACTTCGGTCAATCCAAGGAAATGTAACAGTGGTAATAATACCTTTCGGAGAGAAATCCAGAACTTCTCCCCACATATTTTCATTCAGCGATTGAACTCTTGCCCCTGGAATTCCTCCTCGACGATTCATCACCCTCAACCTCATCGAATTCCGCTGTCTCCCTTTCCCAAATTCTCCAATGGCGCAGCAAGACAAGAAAACCCCCGAATACCGTCCCAGCAAAGCCTTCACAGAATACAAAAAATGGTATGAGAGTTTGGAGGGAGGCTCCGGTTCCTCAGAACATACAAGCTCCTCGGAAAATGCGAAGTCATCTCGTACAAAGCCGGTGGCTTTACCATCGGAACGCGCTCGCGCATTGCTTGAGAGCAGACGCTCTCGTAAGGTTCGATTCGAACTTATGCCAGGAGACAAACCAGCGGATCCCACGCAACAGCATCATGAGGAGCGATTACAGCTAGAATATAGGGACCTGTGAAAACGACGCCGAAAATGACAGCCTTTGGCGCCAGAAACGGCCGCCTTTCCACCCGTAACTTTGCATAGCGAGCCGCCGCTTGACCACCCGCTGCCTAGTACGGCCCCCTATTCTGCACCCAACCACGACTGTTAGTCATCCACCTCTGTCCTGCTGTTGACGCTTGACTTCAACGATTGTTCCCCCCGTTTCCACTGGCGACCAAAACGACGCCGAAAATGGCTCCCCTCTGCATCCCAACCCAGGGCCCCCTCCTTCTCGCCCAGTCTGGTCGAGCGGCTATAAGATGCTTCGTCTGCCGTCTCCCTCGGGGGTCTTTCAACAACCTTCTCATCCCACCTCCGCTGCCTCGATCGACCTCGACACACTTGACTCCCAAGTCTCCTATCACAGAATCCAAACCTTGGCCTTTGTCTCCGAATTCTCCTCATGGCGCCTGTGTCCGTACCTCCAGCTCAAGTCGATGAGCACCAGTTCTGGACCGATCCCATCCTTTGCGAGGAAACTCGAGCCAGACTGAATCATTTCCGCAGTCTTGGATGGCTCCCTCCAAACTTCAAGCCCAGAACGCTGATAGGAATCGCCGTGGTCGAACGGTACTGGCGGAAGTGGGTTTTCCCCTGATGATGAAAAGGTTTGCATATGGGGACTAACGCGGAAATAGATATTGCATTCAATCGAACCAGGACTACGTGGACTATCTTTTGCTGGAAGATCAAGCGATTTACATGAATTTTTTCGACTGGATGTTTAAGACGTCACGAAAGAAAGCACTTCAATCGTATGACGAATACTGGCGCCGCCTATGTCAATACTTCGAGCTATTCGCCCGCCGCAGTGTCAATGACGATATTCATAAGCAGATGCGACGCGTATGGCTGCTCTTCTGTTCTGTGCGGGATTAGGCTAACACTGGAGCACAGTTTCTCAATGGCGTATTTCCTGCTGAGCGCAAAATCTCCAGACGAACAAAGGACAAGCATACTCTAGATGTGGATGTCTTTTGTGTGATCTATCGGCATCACTGGGTCCATTCGCGGTTTTTCCGTCATGGAAGTATGATCGTCCAATTTGCTACCATCCAACTCTGGTCCGCAATTACCGGGACCCGGCCCGGCGTCTTGCTTCCACAGAACACCTCTCTACCTGACAACTCTTCTCTGAGCAAGCGCAAATTAAATTCCACTTTTCAGAGTGATCTTCCAAAGCACATCCCTATAACAGACCTTCCGGACTCGGTCTGCTATCGCGACATCGAACTCTTCTACCTTCGCGACCCTCAGAGCAAACGTGACGTTCTCTGTGCGGTCATAGAGTTTCGTAACCTGAAGGGTCGGCCGGAAGGTGCTGATGGGTAAGTGTGGTTGTAGTCTCAAGTGCTGGAGCACCGGATTCAATACTGACAGTCACTGCCAGAACCAAATTTTTCATGCACGGCGATTATCAACTGGCATATTGTCCGATCACTCAGATCATCTCTTTCGCTTTTCGAGATGGAGCCTTTGTTAATACCGACCTCACACCTGAGCTCATTTGGCGGCTCCGAGTTCCAAAACGCAGTTCCTCCCTCCCGCTCCGCTGGAAGCCCGAGGTTCTTAACACGCCTCTCCTTCGCCGTTTTGATCGCACGACGTGTGGCTATGAGCTTCACCCGTCGTTCCCGATGACTTATGATTCAAGTCGACGGGCACTGAATGAGTTAGGTCGAGATGCTCGATTCGAAAACGATATTGGACATTACAATTTTCGCCGTTGGGCCGCAAATGAAGTCAATCGTGAGTCACTCCAGTGTCAAATCTTCGGAAACTTTACCACCATTCTACGGAGTTCGTATTAGGTCTGACTAGGGGCGGACAGGGAATTTCACTAGCCAGGAGCGGCAGAGAGTGCTTGGCCAGTCGGGTGATGCTGTATTCGAAAGACACTATCAGTCACAGTTCATTGGACGTGATCTCCAACATGTTGTTCTCCTTCGACCACCTCAGGAGGGTTTATTGCGCGTCGCTGGCAGTATGCTCAGGAAGAGGGATCCATTAGCGCCGTCGGAGCTTACCGACACACATAAACGTGCTATTTGCCGACATCCGGAAATGCTAGCGTTGAAACGAGAGAAGAGAGAGCTTATGGCGGAGATGCGATCTCTAGCTGGCACTGTGAAGAACGCCCAGAAGCCCTTTCCACACCTTTATCAACGTCACAAAGCTGTTGACAAAGAAATGACCAAGCTTCGCAAGGCTTTGGCGACCGACACTCGAGAGACGGCCAGAAAGGATTATTTCCGCAACGCACCGGTACTCGAAGTCGACCGACAGATCAAACAGCTCCTTGGCGAGCCTGATGTTGAGTCATGCGATGCGGGCAGTTCTGACGATGAGGACTGGGAGTTGCCTACCCCGAAGTACGTTTTTCTTGAACGAGCTCGCCTCGTGGAGAATTTTTACGGATCTGAAGCGGAGAATTATGACGAGGACAAGCTGCTCGCGCGTCGCATCCAGGTTACCAAGGACATGGTTGCGCTCCTTAGGCTCTGCGAGCCGAGCAGGCGGGGCAATCGTGTCGATTGGAAATTCGACAGCGAGAGTGATGAACCATCAGAACAGCCACAGGAATCCTCGCCTCCTGAAGAAGACAGTCAGAGATGCCCAACAGATGTCTGCATCATTTGCTATGGTATATCCCGTCGCTCGGCGTCAAACCCTCCTCCGCATAAATTTCCTGCCAACCGTCCAGACTCTCTTCGTCGTCATCTCATCGACTCTCATCTGTGTTATGCACACGACGGAATCAGTTGCAACTGGGAGGCTTGCCGCAATCTTCCCAGATTTGCCAGTATCACCGGGTTTCTGGCCCACGCCAACAATGAACACAAGTACGATATCAAGATTAAATTGTGTCATCTCCCCAGAATGCCACAGTTTAGCCCTAGCGATGGTCCGTCCAGAGACGCGTCTATGGAGTCAGAGACTCGGCAAGGCACCGAAACACCCGCCTCCTCTCTCGATTTTGACATGGCAAATATTGACCCTCGATTGATGGAGCCAGGTCCTATCACAGTCATGGAGCCATCAACCTGCCCGCCAAGCACTGAAATTTCCGCCTCCTCTGCTGGATATCCAGTGGCTAGCACCGATTCAAACTCGACGGAGATTTCTACAGGGCGAGTGACGAGGGGAGCAGCAAAGGCGGCAAATCTAGAACCTGGTCCTCAGCTGGGATCTCCATCACAGCATGCGACGCGCTCGTCTCGAAAACGCGGGCACCCAGAAGAGCAGCCTGGTGGGGAGCAGAAGGGGAAAGGGCGACCAGGCAGAATAAAAGCGTCCACTATCAAACTTACCCCTCGTCGGTCAAAGCGATTACGAGCTCGATGATTTGTGGTCTTGAAATTTTTTTTCCTTTCTTTTCTTTTTTTTAGTATTCGGTTGCAAGCCAGAATGTCTCAATAGTCAAGAGATTATAGATCCTACCTCTAATTCAATGACTCGAATTTGAAGCACGGAGGCCGTTTTTCTGCGTTGCTTTCTCCACTCACCTGCTTTTGGTTGGCTCGACAGCTGAAGGCTATTATCACGTAGAGGAGCCACAACAGCTATGCGCCATCTTTGCGCCCACCGAGAGCTCAACGCATAAAAGACCACGGTTTTCCTTATGAGAATAATCATGGTCTTTTGTCTGTTCAAAAATTGAAATGTCCCCTTTGCACATTTTAGCTTTTTCCTGTTACAACGGACCTATGTCTTATAAGAGCTCGCCTTTCTTTGCTTTCCCCTTCCAGTACAGGTGAATTCACATCACATTCATAGCGCCTCCAAAGAGCAAGGCGACCACCCGCAATAGCTACTAAATCCAACCCCATCTAATTACTCCTCCTCGAAGAGAAAATTGATACGCCAAAAACAATGCCGTCGCAAAACAAGTTTGATGAGAAAGGCATATGACTATTAGTAAGATGTGCGATGCAGATGTATACGTGGGCATTCGCATCTGGGAGACGAGTTAGGTACATCTTTTGTCCGCAGATGCTTCTGGATTTTGGGCTTTTCTTGATTCACAATTAGTATGTTGCAGAGTCTTCCGCTAGTGAAAGAAAACTAACTTGTTGTCTTCCTCGGCTCCGAAGTTATGCGAACCTCGTCTTACAAGGCCACAATCACCGTCGCCATGGCCTTAGAAGCGAAGTGTGAAAGCACGTTTCCACTTGTTTCTCATCGCTTGGCGAATGGTAGATTTGGCGGTTGCTATGAGTGTTCGCAGAGAGTCCGGTTCTAGCAGCGGTTAGGGGTTCGCTCTTGCATTCGGATCAGACCCGGCGGCCTCTTTCGCGGCTTGATCGGCAGTCTCGTTACCAAGCACTCCGAAGTGTGCTGGAATCCAACGAAACTGCCCCTCCCATCCTTGGCTTCGGCCTCGTCAAGCGCTCGTATCGCCTCTACAAAAATGTATTGTCCAGACGGGTGCTTGGGGTTCCGGATGGAAAGGATGGCAGCTTGGTTGTCGGTGAATATAACGGTGTGCTTGTTGGGGGGACCGTATGCTGGCGGTGTGTCGAGCATTATCTGCAGTGCCAGGACTAATCCTTTGAGCTCTGCCGCGTACACCGCCGAGGTGCAGCATGTGCCCATGTACTGAGTCCGCTTCGTATAGAGTCCATTGACCCGTGGTGCAGGAGTTACAGCAGCTGCTCCGACGTGGCCGTTGATGCCAATTGCGTCGGTGAGGATGCGTAATGTTCATGGCTCCGTGGTGTCGTGTACTTTGGCTGCTTCCTCTGCGGATTCGTTGATGTGGGTAAGTGGTGGTGTCCACCATGGTGGCACTACATGCGGTATGCGTTTCTCCAGTCGCGCGAGCCGCACGCCGTGCTTACTCCATCCACCCTTGAGAGATGGTCGAGGGGGCTCTGTTCGCTGCGCCTTTGGGGGGCCTTCCAGGCTCATCTCTGCCGGCCTCAGTTGTGGCCATGTCTTCAATCCTGCCGAAGTCCCTTGTGGAATCCTCCAAATCAATAAGTATTGGAGAGTTTTGTATAACAACATTCTCAAGCTCTCGGTGCTCTACTGTACAGGTACTCTACAGACACTAGGTGATCATAGAAAACTATATCCGGACATACTTCATCGTGACTTTTGAATATAGAAGTCCCTGAACGGTTAAGCAGAAGTGATCTGCCACTCGACACCCCCGGCGCAAGGAAGACTAGAGGGTAAAAGCAATCATTGCCGTCCTGTCTGCCTGGTGGGGATTCTCAAAAAGGGACATATCCGTGCCTTTCTGCCCACCCAAACCGCTGCCCGCTTTGGGTGCGCCACTAATCCTCGTCACCCACAATTCCTCGTCACTTTTCTAAGGATAGCCAATATCTAGCTATTTCAATCACACACTATGCCTAAAAACGCCGATTTTGACGAATCCCGCTTGCAGGAGGCCTGCAAAGCGGTTATAGCCCAGAAAAAGCCGAATATCGCAAAGATTGCGCGTGAATTCGGCGTGTCTCGCACTTCCCTGACTAGTCGCGTTAAAATCGCACGATCGCCCTTTACACCTACCAAATCGCTGAAAAACGCCCTACAGCCATACCAGGAGAAAGCCTTAACTGATTGGATAGTTAAAATGCATAGCTGGCATCTACCACCTACTGCAGGGGTTATACAGGCGTGGGCAAATCGCGCCATCGCGCGTGCGGGCGAGCCGGATAGGCAAGTTAGCAAGATGTGGGCTTATCGCTTTGAAGCACGTCTACCAAAGCACCTAAACCTAGCCCCAGTGAAGCAGAAGACTAAGGAATCGAAGCGAATCCAAGCCGAAGATGCAGGGTTTCTTCAACACTGGTACGACCAGCTAGAACGTCTTCTTCATGACGTTCCTGCACGGCTAGTATACAACTTCGATGAATGCGGCTTCCAACCTGGTCAAGGGCGATCAAGAAAGGTGCTTGGTTCTAAATCATCCTGCCCTGATCTAGCCGAATCCGAGCGAGGCGAAACTATTACTGCGGTTGAATGTATTAGTGCAGATGGCTGGCTTATGGACCCGCTCTTTATATTCAAAAGTAGCGGGAAAAACTTCATGGAGGCCTGGTTCTACGGTAGCGAAAATCTACCATACGAAACTACTACTGCACTATCACCAAACGGCTGGATCTCTGATGAATTAGCCCTTGTGTGGCTAGATGAATTTATTATTCAAACGAGTTTTCGCGCGAAGCGAAACGAAAAGCGCTATCTTATATTCGATGGCCATGGTGCACACCTTACCCTCGAATTCCTTACGAAATGCGAAGAGTATAATATTATCCCGTTCGGTTTCCTACCTCATTCAACACACCTTTGCCAGCCACTTGACGGCAAGCCTTTCTTGAATTATAAGCAGCAATTTTGGCTTATGAATAATGAGCTATCATTCTGGGGTGGCCGACCGTACGGGAAATCGGAATTCTTGCAGATCATCGAACCAATTCGCAAGAAGGCTTTTACCCAACGAATTATTCGCGAATCCTTCAAGGACCGTGGTATTTGGCCAGTTGATGGTAGTAAGATTATTGAAAATCTTGCTAATCAACTAGTAATTCCTGATCTTTACGCACCAGAACTCCGGTCGCGTACACATACTCCATCTTCACCACCACCGAATATCTCTTCTTCTAGTGTGGAAAATAGCCCTCCAAACACTCTTAAGGCACTTGAGAAGAATCAGGCAAAGATAATTAAGCATCTCGATTCCCTCTCGCAGAAGGCGCAGCGAGATCTTACCAAAATTTTCAAACACCAGCGCGAGAAGCTTGAAGAGCTCGCTATGACCCAGGATACAATCCAGCGAATCAGAGCCGCTCAAGCACCTCAACGTCGTCAATATACTAAGCGGCAGGTTAAGCCGCTTAGTCAAACTGGTGTACTGAAGCCTCGCGATGCGAATCGGTCAATTAGTATAAGAAAGGAGAAAGATGCAGCTACGGCGGAGAGGAAGCTAGCTAAGCAGTTTGAACAGGTGTATGGCTATAAACCTACACAGAGGTCGAAAGAGAGTATTGAACAGGCAATGGCTAATGAGATAGAAGCTAGAGAGAGGGGAGAGCCTTTTTTTGTTGATAAATAGCTATTTGGGTAGTTAATTCGAAGATTTCTTAGAAAAGTGACGAGGAATTGTGGGTGACGAGGATTAGTGGCGCACCCAAAGCGGGCAGCGGTTTGGGTGGGCAGAAAGGCACGGATACGGCTCATCTCACCCTTGATTGCTTGCTAACCTAGCGTCCAAATGTCTAGCCCCGGATAAGCTTCATGGTTGGCTGCTCTAGGCATCTCACAACGTTATTTGAAGCCAGCCTAGTACGGTCAATAGTATATCAGAACTTGAAAATCTTATAGACACTCGTGCTTTGTTTCTCAACCTTAGCATCTAATGAGTCATTATCAAAGTGTCGTTTGCTTCCAAGAAATGATCTAGCCAGTCGAAGGAGATCCCACCCTGACTAATCTTAAGGCGTGGACAGAACACGGATAAAGGAAATTCCTACCGGCTTGGCAGGATCATCAATTTTCGTTACATGGTCAACTGCAACCTCCAAAATACAAGGCAGCAGGCGATCACTTTCCAGCTTGGATTCGCCCGGCTTTAGCTATTTTAGTCGTTTTATCGGACAGTCGACACGGATACTCCCTATGGTAAGCGATATCGAACTTGAGGGGCTGCGGAGGTCCCTTGTCAGCCCGCCAAACACATCAGTGATGAGTAAATTTACTCACCGAAGAACTCGCCGGGCACATACCTATCACAGGACACAAAATTTGCACATCAGTCGTCTTATCCGGGTGGCAGAGGACCCAACTTCAACGCGGCTATTGGACGATCGAGCGGATACGTCGGCTTTTCATATCAGAGCCGCCATTTACCTTTCCATCTATGGCACCATCGTCGTCGCAGGGCTGCAGATATATGCAGCTGCGACGACACGTTCATTATCACTCTTTGTTACTATGGCAGAGAGTTGCTGCGAGGCTGTGAGTAACATCGGCCTCGATTACCTTCATAGGAAATCCAGGAAGCTCAGCGATTCGACCCGGTGGCCGGTTGGCGCAGGGAGACTCTGCAATGCCGGCAACATCTGCTTTGCCTTTGCTTTAATGGCTGTTTCAATGGTTCTGGTTGTCGAATCGATCCGCGCGCTAGCTAGCAGCGCACATGAGCTTGGAAAATTTGAGGTGGCTGCTATTGTTGCTGCTGCGTGCGGATTCGGCATCAAACTTTTCTTGGCCATCTACTGCTTCATCTTTCGGAGATATAGTAGTCAATTGCAGATGCTTTGGGAGGACAACCGCAATGACTGCTTTGAGTATGGATTCGCCATCTTCACATCTGCGGCTGGCGCTAAGCTGAAATGGTGGGTTGATCCCGCTGGTGCCATGCTTATTGCCTCTGTCATTATCGTCACTTGGATCGGCACTATACGTTCGGAGTTTCTGGAGCTCTGCGGACTAGGAGCCTCTCCCAGCTTAGTGCAGGAAATCGTGTTCCTTACTCTTCGACATTCTGATTTAATATTGAAGGTCGATACTGTCCGCGCATATCACTGGGGTGAGGATTTGTTTGTGGAGGTGGACATTGTCATGGCACCTGAGTGCAGCCTTCGCGAGGCCCATGATGTCTCGCAAGAGCTACAAGACAAGCTCGAGACGGTCGAAGGTTTCGGTCGAGCTTTTGTACACGTTGACTACGGTAAACCTTTTGTATGATCGTTGTGTGGCTTGTGTTCAAATCAGCTAACAATTCCTATGAATTTCAGAAACTTCGCATATCCCCGAGCACCGAAAAACCCGCTGATAGACTTAGAGTGGCGATATCAACAGCTAAAGGTCCTTGAAAAATGCGTCAACGATCCTAGCAAGGTGGATACAGAAACGGCGAAGTAGGACTTGGAGGAGTCCTTCAGGGCCGATAATGATAGACATTTCAGGGAAGAACGATTGGGACTTGGACGGGGCCAAAAGGGGTTTCAAGCATCAAATTCTTCTATATTCAGGCCCGCATGTCGAAAATGGCCTCTGGCACTCTCGCTTTCGCACCGACAACATTAATACACCATTCAAGAAAAATATCAAATCCTCGCTCTGGGTCTTTCTCGCAATAGTCCCAGTTAACCATAATGAATCCCATGAGCTCAGCAAAAAAACTCTTCAATTGGGTTCAGGCCCGGCGAATAGGGTGGCAAATAGAGGCCCTACGTCCGCGCACATTTGTTCAAGCCTTTCTGATCGGTGAAATGATGCGTTGTTCATGACTAGGACAGATTTAGGTTCTGGCCTTCGTCCGCAATGCTGTAGCAGCTGAGCTATAAAGCCTTCAAATACGGTGGCATCCGTAGAACCACGGAAGACACGCGACAGAACGATCCCATCCTGTGCATACGCGGGTAATATCTGCTATCTCTAATCACGATGGAATTGCGTTACCTGCAAAGGGGAGGTGCCACGTGGTGCCCAGCCTGTCCCTCTGAACCCAATACGTTTATCACATCCAGATTCATCAACATAGACTAGGTGGTACGATTTAAAATCCGAAAGATTATGCAGGTAATAGTCACGCAGATCGGCATTTTTTTTCTCTAGCACGTCTCCGTGCAGTCTTTTTAGACCAATTTGTCGCGACAAGGGCTCTTCTGATGCTGGAGGTTGCAACCATGGCCTGAAACTCATTCCATAGGATTACAACCATCTCCTCCAGGTAGAGGCCAAATTTTTCATATAGGTGATCACAGAGGGCTTCGATCATCAAGGGCATCACAGTTTGTTTTCGTCCTACTGGTTTGTGGTACGTATAAGCTTCCAAATTGACGCAAGTTATTGCGGATACTGATGATGGTCTTCTTGCTGCTTTTAGCCTGTTCAGCCATGTCGGAGGTGGTGAAAGATTCGCTCTCTATCATATCGCGGATGAGAACTTTGAAGGCGAGAGTCTTGGAGCCATATCGCCTGGACTAATATCGTTAAGCAGGAAGACGTTGTGCAGGAAATATGCTGATTGTTACGAAAGGAAATCCTTGGTACGGAGATACTGAACTTGAGGATTGTAGATTCGGGTTCTCCGGTCTAGTCCGATCGCTCGGGATGGAGCGGAGGTAGTAGTGCTTGTAAAGAAGGTTGGAATATGTCAGAGCAGGCTGAAACAGTATAGACTAGTATGCGGCAGAGCAAATAGGATCGGAGATGTGTGTATTGGTGGTGAGAGGAATCTAGCCGAATCTGGCTAGTGGCGAACTGGTACCATATATCCCAACAGAATAATTTCTGGTCAAGATCTGGGGGCTCCCAAGGTAATAGGAAATGCACGGACCTACGCTTGATATAGAGAAGGTCTCTTGGTTAGCCAATCTTTTCACTCCTACCTTGTACCATTTTTGAACAGCAAAGTACGTTGAAAGTACGTTCGTTGGATGTTCGATGAAATTTCACCGTTTCCTTATGTTGACCAAAATCTGTTAAACATCTTCATAAACGGTGATCAGATTTCATCTCTGTACTATTTTAATCGGTTTCATCACGGTCATATCAGTCTATTTTCGCTGGGCTTAGAAACGACAGTACGTACACTTAACCAAAAGTCCTAATATCTTTGCACCTCCCTTTCAAACGCCCACGTTCGTTAATGTTCGGTCACAGTTTCACCAGCCCCCATAATTTTTTCCTCGCCTTGAGCGTACTGTAAGTTGAATCTCTGCGTTGATGGTGAACTGAACTTATCTCTACGATAGTAAACCGTTTTCATCCATTTTATTTCTGGCACATCGGTTTATTTTTCGGTTGCGATCGGGCATGGCATTGCACTTGACCAAAATTCGGCTTTTGTTCAGACATTCATCTTTCTACTATGTTCACATTTCAAAATGGCCCTAAGGCTGGCCTAGGTCCTGGCACGTTCATGACCAACTAGCCACTCAGCGGCCACATATGTACTCTTCATTCAGCATCGTAATGTTACACGATCATCCTCAAACAGCTACGTTTGATATGTCGATGTCTGTCGATAAAATAATGCTAAACGTAAACACTCACAAAGAGCAGGGTGAAGTTATCAACGCTGGCTACCCAGTTGTACAAAAGATCGGGCACTGCGTTCTGCTCTGTTTGCCTAAAGAATCCAGGTGTGTGTAAAACCGGGGGAGAGATGCCAAAAATATTAAAAACTGCGATTCAACGCTATGTTAAAGTAGATAGGGATGGTATTGAGATTGACACACCAGAGATAAATGCGTGCGGGGAAGAGGCAATTTACTTTCCAACAAACCAGGCCGTGCAAGAATGTGCAGGTCGAATTTAGAACTTTGGATTAAATGCCCGTTGAGTAGAAAAACCGACCTCCTGTAGGGTAATTTATAATTAACTCCTCCGGCGGTCGAATACCTCCCCACCCTAAGGTTTATCAGTGATTTTTTTCACTCCTCCAAATATAGATAGGATCTTCAACTTAATTGAATACAGACTAGGGGGTCTCGGCAAAGGGCTGGGAAAACAATCTGTGAGTGTATGCGAAGGAATCTGTTTTCTGTTTTCGAATTTGGCAGGATCTGAAGAATGTTTCCAATTCCACTATGTTGATTTGACGGCTGTCCGTGTTACTGTATATTCCATGGTGGTTACACACACAGTGCTCCGTACCCTTTGCAATCTTAGTGGCCGCCGTGATAGGCTTCATCGTACTGGCCGTGGCCACTTCCGTAGCCACCATGTCCGCTGTTGTTGTGCGAGACGCCACGCTCGCCATGGCCTGCAGCGTAATTGACTGGACCGTTATGTCCGCCTCGGTACTCTCCATGACCCTCATAGCTACTTGGGGCGTTGTGTCCACCCTCGGGATACTCCCGTCGATGCTCGCCGAGGTCATGGCCACCTGATGCACCACGTCCACCGTAACCAGCCTGATGGGAAGAATACTCTCTTTCATGGGGAGCAGGGATCCCGTATCCTCCGTGGCTACCATGGCCGTTGGTGGATTCGCCGGGGTAGAATCCCCGCCCATCGCTGTGACCTCCAAAGCCACCACTCGGGGTGCCATAATTCCCGTGTCCCTCCTGATAGCGAGGCTCATGGTATCTCTGACTTTCGGCCGGGATAAACTGGCCCGGCTGGTATCCTGATAGGGCAGATGGTTCTGGTCAGTACTAGTCATCTTGTACGAGCATACATGCTGCAGGATCCGAAAAACAAACCCACCTTCCGAGTAAGGTCTCGTGGCTTGATAGTTCTGGGAGTCTTGCGGATGCTTTTGGCCGGTCAGAGTATCCGTCATTTTGTGCATGAGCCCCGAGGATCCGTTCGAGGATTGGGATGACTTTTGCCCGGATAGCTGACCCGCCACTTTGCCCAGAAGACCCGACATCTCTGACATTTCTCGTCAGTGGTAGCAAGTCGTATCGGTAAAATGATGGAAAAGAACCTGGTTGGAATTGGAAGTAGAAGGCAAGTTTAGAAACTTGAAAGCGATAGATGCGGTAATGCCAGAATGTGGCAAAAAGCAGGACTTATAAGCCTCTCTCTTCCCTCCCTCCAGCCCCCTTGGACCCCGCAGTTATCCGGCTAGCTGGTCCCCACTGTTGCTGATGGCCAATAAATCTATGCGAAATTATCAGGATTACGTGTCAACGTGCTATCTGAGGGGTTGACAGGGAAATGGTCATTTCTTGGGCTGAGGCACAGTCTTTTGAGGTCCGACAACTGGTTTGATCAATTCTGATTAGGCCCTTTGCCGGGCTATATTTTGATAAGTATAGCTATTCCCTGTGGAATGTAGTCAATCTCTGCATCAGCATGAGCAGCTATGTTTTGGGAAAAGATCAAATCACTAGGTCCCTTTTTCGTTTTATCGGCGTGTTATCCCCCAGATTCCTATTTCAGCAGCAAGGGAGGTGTAAAAAAGCAAGATACCCATTCACTCATCTCCCTCTTCGACACATATCCTTAGCCATTGTCTCCTGACGTGTGACTGCTTCCTTAATTACTATCCTAAATATCCCACCTTCAAACTACTAGGTTATCCGTAAGATTCCATTCATAGGACATCTTCTCCACTAAGCACTATTGTAGCCTAATAGGCATACTCAAACCTCAGCCTAGCCACAGCAGGTCAAGATCTCACACGAGGAGGTTCCACACTTGACTTGGCATAGCGGCGACGAGTTATCCTGGTAGATAGTACCCATCTCTTCTGCCGAAATGAGAGGGGAGCCAAGCTCAGGTTGGACGGTAGCCGAATGGATACCATAACTGTGGAAGCAATCATTCATGATCTTTGCGATCTTCACGAATTCGGAGACAGTCTCGTTCACAATGGCGACGTGGACTGATCCTAATGCCTTCTCCTGGTTCAGGCGCCAAACATGTAGCTCATGGATGGATCGAACACCCGGGATCTTGATTTCGTCAATTCTAATTCGAGGACTAGGATCCCAGGACTGCAGCTCACCAATTCAAGATCATGTCTTATGTCGTCAAGGTTGATACCAGTCGGGGCGCTTTCAAGAAGGATTCTGCCCGAGTTCCTCACTAGAAAAGCAATCCTTAGTCACCGAACTGTCCCTCATTAAGGAGATACGAACCTAGTGGAAGTGATGTTGTGAGGATTATTATGGCAATAGCCATGCTGACAGCAGGATCTGCATAGTAGCGAGCTCGAGACGAAGTAAGCCAGATCACCAAGGCCGAGATGATGACACCAACGTTGTTGGCTGCATCACCCACGACGTGGATCAGAACTCCTAACATGCCCAAATCATATCCCTTTTTGGATAGTCGAAGATCGTTGTGACGATGGTTGTCGTGCAAGGCAGGTGCCTGGATAAGCCTGAGCATAAATCGACCAAACGCTTTGAAAATATATACTGACCTCCTCTGTTCCACTTTCCACGCTCCCTGTACCCTCTAGAGTCCCACCGTGTGAATGATCGTGTTCTAGGGAGAAGGTACAGGTTAGAAACTGTGCGATGTTAGAGTGATAGCACATACCGTGAAGGAAGGAGGCGCTGATAATATTAAGACCAAGGCCAATGCACCCGACGATAAGCACAAGCTTAGGTTGTTCCACAACTGCGTTTACATTAGCAGGAGCAATGTTGATAGAGAGGATGCCACGTACCCTGCACAGAAACAAATCGCTCTATAGATTGTAAGAATATACTAACACCTAACGCGAGAAGGAAGACACCGTTGAAGAATGCACCGAGAAGTCGGGACCTTTGCCAGCCAAAGGACAGGTCTTGAGGTGAGTCCTTCTTGGCGGAAATCTGATTTCTGTTAGAGGCAAGGACCAAGGGGTGAAAATTGGACTTCGAACCTTCAAAGCGGCAAATGCAACAACAAATCCAATGAGATCATTTAACTAAGACTTGTCAGCCTCCACCAGTTCGAAGGAGAAAATGGGAAGGGGCTTATGGTACATAGTGGAAGGCGTCGGCGACAAGGGCAAGAGAACTCGTGTAGAACCCAACTATTCAGTAAAAGTCAGCACACAATTGTCAATAAAGGGTACTTGGCACCGGTACTGGATATTTCCGTTATAAAGAAGGATAGAGAAATGAATATCACAATCTGCAGTCGCTTAGACTGAGTCAAGTGAAGCGCCATGGTTGAGAACAGGATGTGGACAGGGTAGCAGTGTGGTGAGAGATATGACAATGAAGAGAGAAGCAGGGGGCTGAGTCGATTTTTTCAGCTTTTCCTCAAGCGTGGCTCGGCGCTCGGATTCGAAAGTCCCGACCACTCGTGAAAGCCGAGCATTTATTGGTGGGCGTAACAAAGCCGGGACAGCAATCTCCACTGAGGTATTTGTTCAAGTTTTTGTAGGCGTTACAGTCTCAATGTTATCTTGCCTGGATCTTATAGCGCAATAATTCATTTGAGTTGGGCTTTTTGCCTGCCCAAGTTACTCTCTATGACCATCGGAGTGCTTCCTGTCCTGCTTACGGGTCTTTCAGCGTGACTGGGGGTGAACATGCTCAAAAACATTACCTTGATCTTGTTATTCCCTTTGAGCTTTCCTAGCTCTCTATACTTCAATACCAGAACAATCTTTTGAAGATGTTAGAGTATTTCATTCTTGGGGTAAATATTTGACCTCGATTTATGGAATTTTGCCGCTTTGTTTCCAGCCATTAATTTCAAAGGGCCGTAAGTGCCCATCGCAGGCTACCCCGAAAGCGGTGTGTGTTGCTACGGATAGCAGTAGTAAGTTAGTACTTAGATAATAGAAGATTCGGTTTACCTAATTTCGTAGGGTATCTTTTTGGTGTGGTAGTAGGAATCATGATATAGTGAATTAATGCAATTGATACCACACATTCTTTGAAGTCGATTAGCACCGGCTTATCGGAGAACAGAATTCCAGTGCTTACTTAACAAAGAGCCTGTGAGTTATGCATTAGCTCCAGCGATTAACCGATAAGTGATGCCAAAACACTTTGGCCAATCTTTTTTGGAATCACTCTCCAGAACGCCGTGATAAAACGGTCGCTTGCAATCTCCTTGCTGTGTCAGGATGGAGAGCAACAGCAGAAACCAGTCTGAAAGGGTTTGGCTTCAGTATCAGTTCAGGATGATAGTGTCGCTATTTAGGCGCCGTGCTATGGGTCAATGCCATCAAATTGGTGGATAGAGGTTGAAATAGAGTTAAACAAGCATGGTTCATCAACGATATAGCACCCTGAGCCCCATAAGGCACTGGGGGTCAAGTAACTCCCAGCCATTGGCCGAATGTGAAGAAATTTGCCCGCAAGGTCCTCACCCGCAAGGTACTCGCCCGCAAGGTTCTCACGAATATCACTTTCACCCATGAAAGAACAACTATCGCTTGTTCATTAGGCCTTGACCAGTTGTGTCCATGTCGTCCCACCATCAAAAATCAACTCCATCTAATAATGGAGGTTATTACTCGAAAAATTCGATGTTTTCTAGGCTCTCTCGCTCCGGTATTCGCTATATGTCCAACCACTTAATTGCTTACTCATCCGCATATCCTTTCCTTGACACGTGATATGTTAACGCAATGCTGAAATGTACGCACAGAGTGTTTTGGTTTAAGACCACCCACGGTTTTCGGATGGTTAATAGTTCGTTTTCCTGCCAGTTTAGGAACATGAAGGGGAAACGGCAATAATTCCCCGTTACTCCTAAGCATGATATTATCGTGCGGTTTTGCATAATCATTACTCATCATAACCTCATAAACCTACCTAGCGGCTTTGTTAGAACAAGTACAAGATTGTCTAGATTCTTGATCGCTTCATCTTTATCATCTGAATCGGATAAGGGTTTTAGGGTAATACACGGCCCCAAGCGCTAGTAGACTGCCCCCTTCTCTTCCATGACCTCGCGTGCTGGGCTCTGTGTATAACAATGTTAAGAGCCTGATGTTACGGACCTCAAAGAGGCGCGGGGGCCGCAGCTATTTGAGGGCAACCAGGAACCAATCATTCCACGGACGCTAAAGCACTAGCGTCCTCACGTGCGTTTCGGTATACTCAGGCACGCCCCGAATGTCGGAACAGAAGCAGCAGTGGACCCCGGAGAACGGAGAATATAGTAAACCCGCATGTATTAGTCATTATTATGCCCGCATAAATTGCCAGATAGGGGCTTTATAGCAATTCAGACTTGTTGACATCCAATTGGTGCACCATGTATTTGACTAAGCAGTAATTCCGACTCCGAAGGCCCTGAGGAAAGCATTTCGGAAAAGGAGCCAGAAACGGCCTGCGACTAACCGTCACAACCAATACCATATACTCCATTCTCGATTATACGGCATGACGGTTAGCGCGACGCAGGAAATGGCTACCCTCTTACCCGCACCGAACATGTGACCGTGACCATCTACCCATGCCAAGAAGGGGTAGATGGTCACCGCGACTCCAAGGATATACATACCCCTAGGGAGTATACCGCAGGAGTAGGAAGGATTAGATATATAAGGACCCTCATTTCGCACCATGTATTTAGTTCTTCGCGATCAATCTCACATTGTTACTTGGTTACTACCCGTTTACAATAAGGCAACTATTGCCCTATCAGCACTCGCTCGCAGTGACCAGCAGGCACCGCGTAACACGCAGCAGCAATGACTGGCAATACACTCACCAACTCTCCCAGCCCCGCAAACTCTGGAGGAATTCTCGCATTGACAAAAGCACCCGCAGCGAGAAGGACTGCAAAGGTGTTGTACACGAAGCTCCATATAAAGTTGAACTTGATGCTGTTGACAGACTTCCGACTGGCATCCATCATGGTGAGGATACCAGCCAGAGAAGGCCGCATGAGAACAACTTCCGCGGCGGATTGCGCGACATCCGTGCCTTCGTTCATGTGGACGCCGATCGTAGCCTGTGCGAGAGCAACGGCATCGTTCGTGCCTTGGTTCTCGCTTTGAGCCCTATAACACACAAAAAAAACCCCCTGTTTTTCGCTTCAAGTATGGCTAATGCCATTGGGAGTGTGTCGCCATCAGGCAGGAATGAACTCCCGCCGGAGTGTATGACCGTAGGGCCACTATTCTTCAGGGTAAAGGATCCTGAGGGGCAAACACCCTCGAGGACGTTAAACCACAGGAAGGAAGTTCCCCAGGTACAACCTACCTTGGGGTAGCTTGATACTTAAGGACAAATTCCCCCCGGGGATTTCTACCACGAGGGTGGACTCCCACATGGAAGCACAACCCACGTGTCCCCGAGGAATAGCTATCCCATGGACATATGCTCCACAAGTACGGATTCGGGTCCCGCATCCTTGGGCAAAGAATCTCAATCATAACAGCTATGTGGCCTGGGGGGCGGCTGGCTATGTAGCCAGGGCCATATAGGCTGGCGTGCTATGTAGAAAGGCCTATGTAGGCTGACAGGCTATGTAGCCAGAGTAGGGCAGCCAGCACAATGACGAGGAAATTTGCTTTTGCATCCAGGCGATAAAATTGGCCACGGCGTCCTTTGAATTTTCACGCCATGTAATGTTTATGTTGGTTAAAATTAGCTGCCCAGGAAAATTCCTGTCGTTCGGTTTTAATCTGGAGATAGGGCAGGCTTGGCGTCGACATAGCGCCCACCAAGACGTCGGCGTGACTGCGTGCACTATGGGCGTTTCGCCGATGTATAAAACGCAAAAGCAGCTCCTGAAATAGACAAAATGGCTCCGTTACCGCGAAGGATCTATTAACACTTTATTCTTATGTTACAAATCACTGTTTCGGTTTTACCACTACTTCCCTGTTGTGAAAGAAAGGACAGAACGTGACCTCGATCAGTTGGGCAGACCTTGCTGCCCTGGCGGGACCTCCATGAAGCGGGGTCGGATCGGGTTCAGGGCCATTACGTCTTGGCGCGGGGTAATCAGGCAAAGGATAAAAGCTGCAGTAGTCTGGATCCTCAAGATTCAGACTTGTGCTTTCATGAGACAATCGGACTCGGTGACATTCCCTCCTATCTTAGTTCCTTTTGTTCACCGTATCTCTACCTGATCAGCCACTTCTCCTCTTGCTGAGTCACCGTACTCTGACACTTGTCCTCTCAAGGCGGGAATTGATAGGGACACAACAGCTTTTTACTACTGACACAACAATTATGTAATACCCGCATCACATAATCAACTTTGCCAAGAATTATTACCATACATTACCGCAGCAACTGCATTACTACCACTATAGCAACTACATTCTATCAACTACTACTATAAGAGCCTCTCTCCCTTCTATTCGATCTATCTTTCATTTCTTTCTTCATCTGATTCTTCATTTAATCATGGAGCCACCGAATGAAGAGGTCTTTGAGACTAGAGAGCAGCTAATTGCTTCTATACAGCAGCATGCCCTATCTCATGGCTACGCGATCACTACTATATCATCAAATCCAAGCAGGAATATCACCTTTGGTTGTGATAGAGGCGGTGCTTACATTGATAGAATCAATGCTCCAGACGGTGCAAAGCGCCGGAAAACAAGCACTAAGCGAATTGGATGCCCTTTTCGTCTCTATGCGAAGAAGCTTATGGATAGTCAATGGGAGATTCAGGTTAGAAACTCTATTCATAACCATGAAGCTGATGATAATATGATTGGTCATTCTATAGCACGACGTCGACAGTTAACTCAAGATCAAAATCAGACTATCCAGTCTCTTTCTGATGTTGGATCAAAGCCACAGTATATCCTTGGTCTAATACGAAAAGATCCTACTATCTTAATTACACCAAGAGATATCTATAGTATCCGAACAGACTTAAGACGCAAGAAGCTTGGAAATTATACACCGCTTGAGTTTCTAAGGGAAACGCTCCAAGAGAATAATTGGAGATACGCATTTAAGCAGGATAGTGAAGGCCATATTCTTTTCTTTGTATTCGCTCACCCTGAATCAATTAGACTTGCTAACCAGTATAATAGGGTCTTTTTATTAGACTGCACTTATAAGACGAATCGGTATAAGATGCCTCTTTTGCATATTATCGGCCTTTCACCATCGAATTTATCTTTTAGTATTGCTTTTTGCTTTATGCAAAATGAGCAGGAAGAAAGCTATAAGTGGACTTTACAGACCTTTTTTTCATGGCTTAATCCTTTACCCTTTCCCCCAGTCCTTTGCACTGACAGAGACCTTGCTCTATTAGGTGCAATTAAAGCGATTTATCCGAAAAGTCCACACTTACTTTGTATTTGGCATATTAATAAGAATGTGCTTGCAAAGACGAAGCAGTATTTCTCTTCGAATGAGGAATTTGAAGCTTTTATACAATTATGGAAAAGCCTTATCAATTCGTCTACTTCTATTGAATATCAAGACCAACTAGCTAAGTTTGAGACTAGATTTAGTCTTACTCCTGCTGCTCTTCGATACGTGAAACAAACCTGGCTAACCTATAAAGAGATGTTTATTAGGGCGTGGGTAGGGCAATATCTTCATCTTGGTAATTGGGCAACCTCACGAGTAGAAGGCTCTCATGCTATTTTAAAAAAGCATATAGGGGGATCAACAGGTGATATACTCTTTGTTTTTGAACGAATTAACAATGCATTAGAAGCTCAACATTATAACCTTTCGTCTGATCTTGCAGAAGATCGGATTAAAACGCTAAATCTTTGCCTACACTTTCTCTATTCGAATATTAGAAAGAGAACCTCACGATATTCGCTACGTCTAATCTCTGAGCAAGCTTCTATAGCTAAGAGAGCTAGCCTTGAAGCACCCCTATCTAACTGTACTAATATATTCACTAGGACAATGGGCCTTCCATGTGCTCACCGAATCGCTGGCTTATTATCAACACATCAGCCAATTCCACTAAGCGACATTCATCAATTCTGGCGAATCGATTATGATAATGAGGTATCAGAGTATCTGCCAATACTTGAGCCTATATTATCGCTGCCACAAATGATACCAAACCAAGATAACACATATCAAAGCAACCAAACATCAGACCAAAGGATTATCAAGAAGAAAGCGCCATCAAAGTGTTCCAATTGTGGAGAAATCGGCCATACAATTCGATCATGCAGAGCATAATAGGATATGTAAATAATATGAAATGGAATTAGTGAAAGAGAGGCTCTTATAGTAGTAGTTGATAGAATGCAGTTGCTATAGTGGTAGTAATGCAGTTGCTGCGGTAATGTATGGTAATAATTCTTGGCAAAGTTGATTATGTGATGCGGGTATTACATAATTGTTGTGTCAGTAGTAAAAAGCTGTTGTGTCCCTATCAATTCCCCCAATCTAGGTTTAGTGGTACTCTGGACATTGCTAAGAGTGCAGTAACATCGCACAGGCTCGACTCGGATAGACGGGTTGGATTAATTATGTTATCATGGTGCTTGCAATATCGTGTAGTTATGCTAGTCTTTAATTCGCAGTCTGTCATCTCTCCATCCCATACCGTATCAGCCTTGCCCTTTGGCATGCACAAGGTTACAATTGAACCTTGGTGGATGACGCTAGGACGCTCCCAGGACCTAAATACAGTGTGAGAACTGTCGAGGAAAGGAAGCAAATGCTCATATTTGATAGTACGTTCAACTGTATCTCTTTCCTTAGTACAGTATACTGTACGGAGATACTGAACATAGGTGAACATGAGGGTGAGCATGAAGGTTGTAGATTCGGGTTCTCCGGTCCAGTCCGATCGCTCGGGATGCAGCGGAGGTAGTGCTCGTAAAGTACGGAGTAGGTTGAAATAATTTCTGGTCGAGATCTGGGGGCTCACAAGGTAATAGGAAATGCACGGACCTACCCTTGATGTGGAGAAGGTCTCTTGGCTAGCCAATCTTTTCACTCCTACCCTTTACCCTCTTTGAACAGCAGACTGCGTTGGAAGTTCGATGACAATTTCAACAATTCCTTATGTTGACCAAAATCTGTTAAACATCTTCATAAACGGTGATCAGATTTCATCTCTGTACTATTTTTATCGGTTTCATTACGGTCATATCAGTCTATTTTCGCTGGGCTTAGAAACGACAGTACGGATGGTCAACTGAACTTATCTCTTCAGTAAACCGTCTTCATCAATTTTATTTCTGGCCACATCGTTTTATTTTTCGGATGCGACCAGGCATGGCAATGCACTCAACCAAAATTCATCTTTTGTACAGACTTTCAATTTTCTACTATGCGCATTCTCTTATTGACATTTTATAGTACCTACCCGGAAGGTCGGCCCTTAGTTCACAAGGCAAAATGGCTCTGAGGCTGGCCTGGGTCCTGGCACGTTCAAGACCAACTAGCCAGTCATCAGCCACATTTGTGTTATTCATTCACCATCTCATAGTTAACTAACTAACCAACTAGTTAAATCAGTTAATTAGTTAATGTGACAATTGACCACCCTCAAATGGCCACGTTCGATGAAATAATGATAAACGTAAACACTCATAAAGAGCATAGTGACGTTATAAACACCGCCTACCTAGTTGTACAAAAGAACGGGCACCACATTGTGATCTTTTTGCCTAAGATAATGACCGTTTTCGCTATGTAGTCTCGAAGACACTCTTTAGTGTCCCACTGCCACCATTTGGGAACGGCAATCCACTTCCCGAAATAGCCAATCCGGGCTGTTTGCTACTGACACTCTTTGGGGTCTCGCTGGCTTCACCGTTCGGGCGCAACAGTCTACTGCAGCCTCATTTGAATGCTTCTTTGTTCTAAGCTCAAGTTGAGGGGGTCAAATTCTGGATTACTGTCTCTCGGAATTAACTGATCGTAGTACTTCCTTGCAACTCATTTTGTGCCGCAAAGAGGGCGATTTGAACATACCATTTTCCTGCTTGTAGACTATTACGTTATACACCAATTTACCGTGGGCAAAAATGAAAACCCCTTGGAATATTGATTCAACCCTTTCACCGATTTGTTTACAAAGATTTTATTGCCCACCCCATTTATGAAAATGAGCCGGAGACCCATATGGTGACCGCAGTTTAACGAGGGCGGTTAGCGTGCCATTGTTGTCTTCATAACGTGAAAACAACACAAGACCACAGTTTCTTTTTGTGAGAAATATCATGTCTTTTGCCCGCGTAATTGTGGCCGAGTTCATGGTACGGACAAATCTCTTGGAACAGTTCCAAGCAGTCGACCCAATGGCTCTCGGGGTGGAAGAAGGCGACGAAAAAGAATGACCCCCTAGGACAGTGTGACGGAAGGAGAAGGATGGAGCCCGTTAGGAGTGCAGTGCCAGGTCCACTGTACTCCCTTGACGCAAGCGAGCACAAGAGCGGCAGCCGACAGCCAATATGGCTGTGCAAATAGACGAGTGGGGGGGAAGGATCTGTGGAGTGAAGAGGGGACGAGGGTGACGTTCGTTTGAGTTTCCTTACGTAACCTACTATTTTCGAACGACCATTCAGGGGTCGTTCAGTGCCACTGGCTGGCAACCACCTTGAAGCTGTCGGCAGGCCCGACAGCACTCCCGCATAGCAGCATATATTGAGCGAGCTACATCGGGCAAATGAATTCATCATCATCATCATCATCACAGTACCGTCGCAAGACAAACATGATGAATATAGCAAGATGTGTGATGCAGATGTGTGCGTAGGTATTCGCATGCGGGAGACTGGTCAGATACATATTTTGTTAGCGGATACTTCGGGCTTTTGGGACTTTCTTACTTCGCAATTGGTATGTAAACTACATGACATCATCCAGCAGGCAGCACGTTGACGACTAGTCAGAGCTCCCATTACCCGGCTCCGACCGTGATGACAGATCGTGATTTGCAGAAAACCAGAGCAGAGACTGTTTCCAGAGACTCACGATACAGTAGGCATTCCACAGCACGAATGCTATATGCTGAAGTATGCAGGCACTCCAACTTATGGTTGCTCAATTGGATTGATGTAGAAAGGGTCATTGCGATTCAATATCATCTTTTGGATGCTACAGAATATGAAATATTTCACACAAGTTCACGATTTCACCTGAAGCTGCGTACGAGGAAGCTAGTAGCTTGACTTGACAAGAATACAACGTGCTAGAGATATACGGTCCACCGTGCAATAAGCTCTTTAGGGAGAGTGCATATTCTTTAGAGGAGATTTCTGGTGCTGTAATCGGCTGTGACCAGACAAGCTACTATGATATAGCTGACGTGATATGCCAAATGTTGTAGTAAATGCGAATACATCGGGTCGATTCTTGGCTACCAAAGGAGGTGACTAAATATGCTGTCATCAACTGGACGGAAGAGGGCTCCGTATGGAAGAGGGCTTCGTATAGAAGGGGGCTTCGTATGGAAAAGGACTCGATACTTTCTTCTGAGAGTCGTAATAGGGTGTAAGTTGATATGTTAAGAAGCTCTTATAGGAATGGGAGCCCTCAGCCGCCTCTTTCTCAGCAGGCAATAGCCTGGATGATACTGTACATATTACTGCCGAGTCCAACCTTCTCTTAGCAGTGTCCAGAGTATCACTAAGCCCAGATTGGAAGTATATTATATAATCAACTTGCTTGAGAGGACTATCCGCTTCAACCTTGGCTTTAACTTCGAGTGTATAGAATATACTTGGTATTGTCAGAGGGAGCACAAATTAGGTCTAAAGGTACAGTATACTATAATCTGGGCTTTGGCCCACACATCCAGTGCTTTCAAAGCCAACATTACTTGTTTACATGCCAGGGCGGAAGTGATCTGGTGGCTACTTGGGTGTTACGGGAAAACGTGCTAATGGAAGAAGACACGCTGAGAGCCAATCAACTTGGAACAGTCAGCAAGGGCTGATTGGGTAAACGTCACAGGTAGATCTTGTCATGTTATGAAGCGCACGCTGTAACGTCATGAAGAGTATGACCCGATCAGAGCCAGGATCGAAAGGATTAGAGATATAAGGACACGCATTCGAGCATCATGTATTAGTTCTTCGCGATCAATTTCGCATTTTTACTTGGTTTCTACCTTTAGTACTTTACACTTCACAGTTCATCTTTAAGACAACCCAATCTACAAGTAGGGGAGCTCACTTAGTATCACTACTTCTGACTCACTTGGCGCGCACTTCTGGCACGTCCTGCACGATAATCAATAGGATTCGAGTCCGTGTAAGGCTTAGCATAGGAACGGTACGGTTACGAGGTACTCTTGTCATCTGCAGTGGAACTAGGCAAGTACAGTATAATCCCAGACAACTCTACTCGCAGTGACCAGTTAACGACGTGTAACGTGGCCAACCAGGGACTACCTAGCCACTGTGAGGACTTCCTAGCCACTGTGAGTAATTCATTGTTGATAAAGGGTCGACTCTGCGGCTCGAGCTACACAATGCGTTTTGCAGAGAATCAGGGGGTGTTTGAAACTCTAGTCAAGATCAGGACTTTGATTCAGTGTAATGCCTTTTCTAAACCCAGTGAAAATAGACTGATACTGTATTGACCGTAATGAAATCGATAAAATTAGTACAGAGACAAAATTCGATCACCGTTGATGAAGAGGTTTAACAGATTTTTGGTCAACAAAAGGAATGTGAAATTGTCATCCAACTTCAACGCACTTGGTGTTCCAAGGGTAGGAGTAAACAGGCATAGTGCTAAGTCACGTATGTTCAGACTTGCGCGACACAATGATACCAAAGGGAAGTCACTTTAAATTAATCCCGTTCCTCATTATAATGCAATCATACTAAGAACAGCTATTGTCGACTCCAGATACAAGACCTAGCACAAGAAAGTGAAAAGAGATGCCGCCACTGTGAGCCACCTTTACTTGATAAAAACGCGAGGCCGATGATCTTTGTTGTCATCAGTTTGTCATGAGCACCGTCCAAGCTGTGATCAAAAGGATGAAGTATTGGAGATTAGCCGGATTGTACCGTGATATACCGGTGTTCCTCGTCGTGCTACTAGATAAAGCTGGTGTGTTCGTCGAGTTCGTCGCCTTAACTACTCCCTGTATTTCGTTGGCACCTTCAACAAAGACCAACGCGAAGCCGCTCTGTGTACAAGTCAGCTTTACTATAACGCTATCAATGAGAGTTAGGATCTTGGAGCACAACCATTAGATGCCATTGCATGTGGCAATGCATAAGCCAAACTCCGGGATTATCGGTGACGAATCTGATCGCAAGCCATCCGGATGCAGGAATATCTGCCGTATCACGATACACTGGGTTATGAAGATTGAGCACACCCTGGGGTACGTCGAGCACCGATGCATAAGAGAAATCTCCAGTGCCAGAGCCCAAGATCCAAAACTTGTGGCCATGCAAATGTATCGGATGGCCCATCTGTTCACATGATAATCAGTGTCATGAGCACATAATGTAACATCGGACATAGTCTCACCATGTCCATGGAATCGTGGGCTATCTTCAAGATGATATCGATTGTCGAATTGATGGGCAACTGTATCGTAGTGTTGGCTAGCCATCCATCGGAGGTGTTGCCGTAGAGAATCGGCACTGTTGGTTCCGTATATGGATACCCGTCCATCACCCATGTGACAATACCCGTCTCATTGATGGTAAAATGTTTGGTCACATCCGCCGCTCCTATAGGTGGTGCGTTGCTTATAAAGGGTTCAAGTGAAGTCGCATCGAGCGCCGTTGCGTTGGCCATTGCTGAACCGTTAAGCAACATCCATGTCGACATCGGATCTTCCTTAATCGGCGGTGCCATGGTCATAGCCGTAGTCGTCATATTTTGTCCCTAAATACTCCACCAAGTTAGATCAGATGGTTTATGGCAGCCTGACGGGATGTCAAAGCTCACGCTGTACGACACGATGGCTTGGCCTTCGATGACTTGTTGCATATCACCGGTCGGATACGAAGCAAATCGGAGATAGTAGTCTCCCGGCTTTTGATCAAGCCTAATCATTACTGAGTAGCGTTGACCGAGTGATATGTGGAGGACCTGAGCCATCCTTTCGTCAGCAGTGTCACGTGGAATATGGCATCGACAGCATAAGTCACCTGAACTTCCTGGGGTGTAACATAAAGTCCATCTGCAGCAAAGACCCAAAGAGAATGCGCATCCAACGATACACTGAGATCACTGATGGACCCTGAATTGACAAGATTGAGAGCCAGCCAACCTTGGGTGGTATTGGTAGGGATTGTCAACAGTGGGCTAGTTGTGTTAGTGCAAATGTCTAATGGGAGGCTGCTGGCATTGAATCCAGGACGGAAATTCATCACTGGAGTACAGCCGCGAGGAGTAAGAGGCACATCTGACATGAAAGACATTGCACTTGAGGGAGGCATTGAGACCATCGTGGTCTCCGAGGTCATTGGGGACGACGTAGAGGTCGGCATTGACATGTCTCGTGCCATCATACTTCCCATATCCATGGAGCTGGAGGTCGGCATGTCGGTCGAGCTCGTCGTACTCATGGAGCTGTTTCCATCAGAGCCTAGCCCCAACCCAGTTCCAGCTTGAAGCATGTATTTTGGAAGACAAGTCACTCTCCCTTGGCCGTTCGCAATGAGGCTGTCAACACAGAACGGGAATGCGCCAGTCTCAATGTACCGACGGTATATAGTGTCGGACGTCTCATGGGTCCAGTCATTCAGGAGGATGTTCGTTGCGCTATTTTCAGCTTGTAGAATATTTGCCAAATCTGCGCTGTTATCCCCGGCCAATTTCTCAAACGGCCGAGAACGATTGGTGGCCGGGTGGATAAGGAGCGGTCCGCGGATAGCGTCATCGTAGTATGCCCGAAAGTGTGAATGGTACCAGTAGAAGCCGTATTGGTCTCCCACGGAAAATCGGTATGTGAAATTGCCGCCCGGAGGAATTGGATACTGGAACATGTCAACGTCCCCCATTCAACGTCCCCCATTCAACGTCCCCCATTCAACGTCCCCCATTCGGAGGGAATGTGAAGACCAACCTGCGTGACCCCGGGGACACCGTCCATCTCGGGTGTCCCGTGTTGGAGAAGACCTGGTAAAAGAGGGATGTCAGCAATATTGCCTCACTACTCCCCACATCCGTGGCAAACTCACCATGCCAATGGATGGTATTTTCCACCGGCAAGTTGTTCGTCACAAACACTTCAAGCTCATCGCCCTCCTCAACCTCGATGAGAGGACCAGGCTGCTGCCCGTTGATGAGATAAACCGGCCGAGAAACTCCATCTAGGGACCACAGGCATTAGATAGAATCGACTCTGTCGAATCTAGGTACGAAGCAAGGGATTACCAGGAGCGTTTCTCCCACTATGAATAGTGAAATTGTACTGGCGAAGAACCGCATTGCATAATTGAGGCCCTCCCACCAGGAGGAGGGTCGTCAATCGAACAACGGTTGGGATCGATAGCATGGCGCAAGCTTAGGATAGAAGGATATTTGATGTTTGTACTTTGTATCTGGACGAATATTAAAATATAATACACGGGGGCATGCATTCAGGTAGTTGACCCGCCACAGCGCCAAGAAAAACCATGCCTCATTTAGCGCGTTCTGCGGGAGTGCTGTTATTCGTCAATAATGATTTATTTTGGTGGGGCGTCTACGCACAATTCGCGCATCCGCTTCATTAGCCTGTCCCTGACCCCGAATAACTATCTATAGAATTGTCCACTTACATCTGAATCTCCACTGTCCCCTTGTGTCGCGCATGCGGCTGTTCTTACGTGGCACTGAGCGATTTGTGCCATTTAGAGAGCAAAATATCCTGCGGATAAAACACCCTCAAAAAAGAGTCGTCTCGTCGACTCCAGCTCTTGTCTCTTTGAACGCCCATTTGCTTGAAACGAACGATGTGAGAGAAAGGAACAAAATCGCCGATCGCCTCCACCAAAGTCTCAGCGCACTGCCCTGAAACGAGGAATGGGCGCAGGGGATCCTACTTTGCGCGTACCGTGCACGAGCTGGCCGTGAAACTATGCTGCGTTCACTCGCTCGTTCTGGTTTTGTATGATGGTTTAATTGCAAAGGACAAATCCTTGAACTTGAAATGACAATAACACGGGGAACTTAATACAGAAAAGAACATAATGTTAAAATAGCTAGATAAAACAATCAATAAGATAAAAGAATCCAACGAATACATTCATCCGTCCCTGAAGTAACATGTCGATTGAACGACATTGTAGTTACATAACATTGAAATGTCCACTTTGTATGTTGAATCAAACGGCGGCCACAAAAACTGTACCACCCCGTGACTGAGGGGATTTACTGTGCAGTTACTGCAGCGTCGTTGGAGAGCTCTTGATCTTCACAGAACTCACTTGCATGCTGCGTGAAAGACAGGAGTCGCTGACGCCGGTAGTAGATGTTGGTCAAGTCGATCCGGGCGCTTGCCTCCGCATCATTCTGGCCGGAGATGAGAATGAGCATGAAGAATGTCTCGATAATGCTGGGAGGTACATTTGAAATTAACTGTCCGGTGAGACTCCACTTCATTGCGCTTGAGGCGACCAGGCAGCCAATCGTGAGGAGGAAGCCGGCGATAACCATGAAGAGATGGGAGCTGACAGCATCCATCCGTCGGGACACGCGTTGGCTTAGAGACGGGCGCTTGGCTCTGCTAGCTGAAGGGATGGCCATAGACAGTCCAGTGAAGAGGCCCACGTCTCCCTTCTCCACGAACCGAGTCTGACTGCTGATGTACTGGTGCACCTTGCCTTGGATGTTGCGGAGGACAAAACTGTCGAACAGACCAACCAGCCCTGCATATGTGCCGATGAGCAGCCACCAGTTATTATTAAAATGAAAGACAGGTCCGACGGCTACCCAGGTGATGATCACCAGCACCAGGAAGACGATGCCGACCAGAGTACCGATGATGTCGGCATAATAAAAGAGTGCTACCTGCAAGAAGTTCTCCTTCGGAGGCGAGATAACCTCCGTCTGGTTGGTCAGGTCATCCTGGCTAAGGCGACGAAGCTTTTTCTCAAGAGTGGCATCGAGTCTGAAGATAGCGTCTAGGCAGGTGTTGGTATAATCCGCATAGCATTCCCGCAAGCAGGCCAAGAACGCAAAGACCAGCACCATTAGCGCCGACGTCGCGTCATTCATGTATAATTGCCACCGGCTCGACCAGCTACAGTGTGAACCGAAGCCTAACCAGATGAAGATACAGACCCAGTAGAGACAGGCGCTAATAATGTGCCCGAAAGTCTTGGCCGAGGAGATGATGCACCGCGCAAAGAGACTCTGAGTGCGAAGTCCATGGTCCAGCGGTTCGAGCGGCGTATCGCTGCACTTCTCAGCTACACGACAAATCCCCGCCGGTCCCAGCTTCTCCTTGACAATTGCGATCATGCGTTGATGACTGTTGCACCGGGACTGGATTTCGAGCATGGCTTCGCGCTGCTCGGAGTATTCGCGGAGTAGCTGACGCATCAGGAGCGAATCGAACACATAACTTAGAATAGCCTGGACGTCGGAGATGGCAGCAACCCAGATATCCGAGTTACTGAAATAAATGCCCATTAAGGCCCACGTCAACAGACCCAAGATGATAAACAGAAAGACCGGAGCAGAGCCGGCCCACTGGACCGTCACGTCGAGCCAGCGGTCCACCAGTCTCGGGCTTGCCTTGACCCTATAGCCAAAGGTATCTTCAGTTGTTGTCACGGTAATTGCGCCAACCTCCGCGTCTTTTTCACGGGCCACTCGCTGCGTCTCCGCAGCGCCCTTAATCTCGCACCGAAAGATAGGCCTAAAGAACTTCATCGTGGCCGACCAAGTAATTGCCGTTGGATGTTGGATCCGATGCCGTGTAATTGCTCAGGCGGGTTCAGGCTCATTGACCCACAGGGTAATTAAGGTGGACGAGTTGTGTTTGCAGACTCGCGGGAGGATTGTAGTCCAGCCAACGCGCCTGGGATTGAGGAGACAATAGAGAGGAGGGAGTTCATAGAGCGAAGTTCAGCCATTCACAGTAAGAGACCAGACACTTTGTGTCGTGGAATTTAGAGGGTGAGTAAAAGAGAAAAAGGAGAGAAAGGTGGGAGAGTAAGTAAAGGTCAAGGCCGAGTGTGCGAAAATTATACTGTATTCGAGAAGGTGCGCTTAAATGCCGCAACTAGGTCCAAAACCACACTAGAAGAGAAAAAACTCTGGTAGAGCACTGCCACCGCATTACGGCCCACGCCATTTCCCCCACCATCACCATCGTGTTTCGGATGTGACAAACTAAAGCGAGGAAAAATCGCTGTCGCTATTAGCGACGCACAATCGCTTAAGTCTGCATGAGTCGACAGAAGTAACCCAAGATAAAGGGGCTAGGCAGGAATCACTTGCTTAAACCTTGCTGAGCCACACTCTGCTGATTACGCTTCACCGCCCTAAACAAGTGTTATCCGTGCCCTCCATGATATTACGACGCACCCATCCGCTCCCGCGTATGGGTGCGCCACACATTCTTCGTGACCACATAATCTTCGTGAATTTTTGAATACACCGCACAATCGGCTATCCCAACCACCCAATATGCCTAAATCTTCCAATTTTGACGAGAATCGCATGGCCGAAGCCTTTGCAGCGGCTATGCGCGAAAAAAAACCGAATCTCTCGAAAATTGCGCGTGAATTCGACGTGTCAGTCAATACCCTTACTACACGCGTCAAAAAGGCTAAATCGCCTACTACACCGAAGGATTCGCATCGGAATACCCTTCGCGTATACCAGGAGCAAGCCTTGATCAAATGGATAGGCAAGATGCAGGATTGGAACCTTCCCCCTACTCCAGCGGTTATACAGGCGTGGGCGAATCGTGCGCTCGCCCGATCGGGCCGACCGGATCAACAGGTCAGCAAGATGTGGGCGTATCGCTTTATCGCACGTCTTCCAGAGCATATGAAGCTAGCTCCAGTAAAGCAGAGGACTAAGGAATCGAAGCGAATCCAAGCTGAAGATGCAGGCTTCCTTGCGCATTGGTACGACCAGCTTAAGCTGCTACTTCATCGCGTACCCTCACGGCTTGTATACAACTTCGATGAATGCGGCTTCCAACCTGGTCAAGGGCGATCAAGAAATGTGATCGGTTCTAAATCATCTTGCCCTGATCTTGCTGAAGCTGAGCGAGGCGAGACTATCACTGCGGTCGAATGTATCGGTGCTGATGGCTGGCTAATGGACCCGCTATTTATCTTTAAAAGTAGCGGGTCTAATTTTATGGAGTCCTGGTATGATGGTAGTGAAGCTCTCCCACCTAATACAGGCACTGCATTATCACCAAACGGCTGGATTTCTGATGAATTAGCTCTAGCCTGGCTAGACTATTTTATTACTGCTACTGGAACCGACGATCGATTGAAACTAGGCGAAAAACGATACCTTATATTCGACGGGCACGGTGCGCATCTTACCCTTGAATTTATACAGAAATGCGAGGATAATGCGATCGTACCGTTCGCGTTTCTACCGCATTCGACTCACCTCTGTCAACCGCTCGATGGGAAGCCCTTTTTGAATTATAAACAGCAGTTTCGGCTTATGAATAATAAGCTATCATTCTGGGGTGGCTAACCGTACGGGAAGTCGGATTTCCTACGGGTTATCGCACCAATTCGCGCAAGGACCTTTAATCCGCGAATTATTCGTCAATCCTTTAAAGATCGTGGTATCTGGCCGGTTAATGGTAGTAAGATTGTGGCCGATCTTACGAATCAGCTAGAGATTCCTGATCTTTATGCACCAGATCTTCGCTCATTCGGCTCATCTACACCATCTCCACCACCACCGAATCTCTCGTCTTCTAGCGTTGAAAATAGCCCTCCAGCTACTATTGAAGCGCTTAATAAGAATCAAGCGAAGATTATTAAGGATATCAATACTCTTTCAGATAAGACGCAGCGAAATCTGACTAAGGTTTTCGAGCACTAGCGGCAGAAGCTTGAGGAGCTTGCTATGACCCAGGATGCGATACAGCGAATCAGGGCCGCACAAGCCCCCCAACGTCGTCTATATACTAAGCGGCAGGTTAAACCGCTTAGCCAGGATGGTATACTAAAGCCTCGTGATGCGAATCGGTCAATTCGAGAGAGGAGAGAGAAGGAGAAGGCTGCTGAGAAGAGGAAGCTTGACAAGGATATAGAGAAGGTGTATGGTATTAAACCTACACAGCGGACTAAGGAGAGTCTCCAACGGGCAATTGACAATGAGAAGGAAGCGAGGGAGAATGGAGAGCTCTTTTTCGAGGATTATTAGTGTGTTTTTAGCTAGTTTTGGTTGATTAATCGCATGATGTATTCAAAAATTCACGAAGATTATGTGGTCACGAAGAATGTGTGGCGCACCCATACGCGGGAGCGGATGGGTGCGTCGTAATATCATGGAGGGCACGGATACTTGGGTGGGTGGCTTGTACTCCGTACAGTGGCACCGCAAAAGTCTGGGACCCCACAAAGTACCTTTCTTTACCGCCTCCTTATAAGGGACATACCGCCCGCTAATAATAGTTTGTGAGTGTACGGACGCTAACTACCGGCAGAATATTAGCGCAATACTTTGGGAGTCACAGACTTTGGCGGTGCCACTGTAACTTATAAAACTGACCCATCTCAGTACAGTACGAAATCTTTTCTTTTTCCCACTTCATCTTCATCATCATCGTCAATACAGTTATCAATTAAATGAGTATCATAGTATCCATGACAGAAACCATCACATTGATAAGCAGGTTTCGACCGTATGAGATTATTCTAGAGTCCGGTTTGTACTGTAGGTGGTGCTACGGTAGGAGAAAGAAAAGCAAGCAAGATGCACGACCTTTTATGGATCAGATCGTGTATCGGGCCATGATTGGCTTCCAGGGCGATGACTAAAGATGCTGGTGCACCTGCAAGACGAGTCTGACGGAGAGGCTTGCATTACCCTTGTCGGCATCCAGATGGTGAGTAACGAAACGGACTCCAGACCAACGGCAACGATAGTCTCAGCAGTATCGACCGATTACTGTAGCGAAATGCTACATTGCTAGCTGGTATTGCCTTCTATATCGGAGAAATAAGATACTCTTTCGAACCCTAATCACATACCTAATTAGATATTCCCGCTCTGGTGACCCCTGTCATTGCAGATCTGTTTCGGGGCCGAATGATACGGAAACGAAAATCCTGAGTAAGCCGTGCTCACATGTACTGCTACTTATCCAAAAAATAAACCCCGCTCTCACGATCTCGTCCACGAGCACGCTGGCATCGCTATCGATACCCTTTCTAGCACCATCCGAGAACCTCGATTTGTCATTGCGCCTGAGAAGGTTTATTTACAGGTGGCCGATGAGGCACATGGCCAAAGAAAAATAGTTGAAGGAGGCTGACATCATCAATCTCGAAAACTTGGTAGCCGTTGTGAATGTGATTGGCCAGGGGAGTCGAACCATTCAGGATGTCGTGTCACCATGGGAAACCAACAAGCTGAAACGATTTCCAAAAACTCAGCTTCAACAACACCGCAAATTAACACAAATTGAACTGAAAGCAAAGGCTCACTTCAACAATGGGATGCGAGTATTGCTGCCCACCGGCTCCAACCCCTCAGCCTGAGCTTACGCCACTCGCGCCTCTAAGTGAGAAGACGAGCATTTGCCAGGATTCTTGCTGCGAGAGCGACAATGCCGAGCCTCTCAACACCAGGGCTCGGGTCAGAAAGAGCCAACCCTCGAGAAACCGGATGATTGCTGCTCTCCTGGCACATATGCGGACAACAGAACCGAGAATCAAACCGATGTGCCTGACTGCTGCCGTGGCAATTCTGTGTAGCTTGGACAGGCGGTTCAAGGTTTATCTCACGCTGATTGGCCAGCGAGAAAGAGTGCGATTAATCTGAGTCGGTGCCGGATTAAGGTCGCGCCGGTTATTCGCCAGGTGTTAATCTCATGTCCCAAATTCCCCTACATCCGCCAAAAGCTCCTCGGTGAATGGCTGACACCTCTTCGTAGTCAAAGACCGGGCAAGTGTGACGAAAGTCAAGCGAATGGCTAGTGTTACGCGTTCACTGCGAAATTGAGTAGGGTCGTAGCAAGCTCACCTGTCAATTTGATTTGAGTGCTGAAGTGGGATTGCTTTTCGGCGATATTCATTTGCGGCTTTAGACACAAACAAGCTTTTAATTCCTTGCATTCCCTATACGACTTCGAAGATCTTCTAAGGCAGTGCATAGTTCTGTTTTGAAGATTTAAGGGCCAAGTAAGGTGGAGGACCTTGTGGGTGAGGACCTTGCGAGCCATACTCTCCTCTGCGGCCTGCACCAATCAAAAGGCAAATCTATGAAGCCTTTTTAAGCTTATCTCCACTTGGACTGTCGCTGCAGATCTAATCAATCAACTTTATTTTGACCACTGTGTGAATGAATGGTTGCTGTACTGAGACCAAGAGATTGGTGACCTCGAACCCCGATGAATGAAGCCAACCTCTCAGTCGCAAACAAAGGCAGAACAAATCAAGGAGATCTGACATCGCGGAAGAAATATTCCTGTACCGACTAAAATGCGCTGGAGAGGCTCAGTGATAAGAGTCAGATACTGAGGTAATTAGAAATTATCAAAGCCACTCAAAGACTTCTTATTGCTCGGCAACATAAAACAGCTGTTCTTTTCCCAGATTTCTCTTCTTTCTCGTGATCGTCAGGACTGGTCTTAAGAAACATAACAATTTTTTCTTCAAATGCATTGGGGTCGTGGCATTTGCGGCACTCAAAGTCAGTCAGAACTCCACACAAAACAGCTTGTTACTAACTGATTTAAGATATCCGCGAAAAAAGACTCTCCACAAGATTTATCCTTCGGCTGGCAACGATCTCGTCTCCTCGGGGCCTTTTTCAATGGTGTTTTTCTTTTGGCACTGGGTGTCAGTATTTTTTTGCAATCCATTGAGCGGTTCATATCGCTAGAAAGTATACAGGCTCTCTTCCTGCTCTAGAAAAGCATTTACTAATCCAAGAAAGTTGTCGAGCAACCGAAGCTCGTGGTTATAGTCGGCTGTGTCGGTCTCGCTCTCGATATTGTCAGCGCTTCATTTCTTCATGGTCTGGGATGTCAAAATTCACTTGTTCGCTTGGCTCGCTGACCTAATTTATTGCAGAGCATGACCATTCACCAACGGATATTACTGCACTTGGGTCAAATATTCAAGAAGTGGGGGTGGATAGTGATGAGGTGAGTTATTCTCCTCCTCTAAGGTGTGGGAGCAGATAGATGAACCTTTTACACAGGTTTATTCCTTACACACGAATCATCGACATAACAATTTCCAGCCTTCAAAAAAAGGCTATGACCTCGGAATGCTAGGAGTTCTCATTCATGTGCTTGGTGACGCTGCCAACAACGTCGGTGTTATAATTTCGGGACTGGTCATCTGGCTAACAAAGTATGGCGGCCGTTTCTACGCCGATCCTGCTGTCAGCATGGCAATTTCTCTAGTTATTCTCGTGACGTCTATACCGCTAGGTTTGTGTTCTCACCTGATAATCTGCTACTTGGGTCTAACAATTGTGGGATTTTTGTCAAGTGAAACGATCAGGCAAAATATTACTAGAAAGTGCCCCCCAAAGGTGTCAATTTGAACGACGTCAAGCACGACCTCGAAATGGTGTGTACATGCACAGATACCGACGAAAGTCGGCCTTGCAAAAGTGAACCAGTTCTGATGAGATCTTAGATCCCAGGGGTTTCCTCTGTTCGCGAATTGCATATTTGGAGATTGAACCAAGAAAAATCATTGGCATCTGTTCACGTTAGCCTCGCGGATCAGTCAATCTCGGACTTTGCTCAAGTTGTGAAAATCATGAACGACTGTTTTCACAGTTACGGCATTCATTCAGCAACCATACAGCCCGAATTGATGCCAGTGCCTTCTCTGTCGGTGAACGAAGAGGGCCAGCTGCAACCGGCGTGGTTGGAATCTTGCCAGATCAAGTGCGGCTCATCTTGCGAAGTTTTGACTTGTTGTGGCTAAGGTAAACTCCGGTAAATTTACCTGATGTCATTGAAAGATTATGAGGAGAGGTCTCTGTGCAGAAGATCCTCGGATTTTCTATCGAGAGACTACTTTTTTCTCTCAAAGTTGCGTGTATCTATGCTCGATTGATTTTTTTTTTCTCGCAATTTCCAAAAAATTCACAAGACTGTTGACTAAACTAAATTGCAAATTTTGGTTTAGTTAGATCCAATTCAAACCTTTCGTCATAGTTAGATAAAAGAAATTCTCAAATTATGGAAATGAATGAGTTCCCTTCGATCAACCTATATATTTCATTGAATGGGAGACCGATGGTTCTAGATATAAATTCGATTTCGAAATTGAGTCTGCCAACAATCTCAGCTACTAAGAGATCTGAAAGTGACGCGCGGCTGGAAGCTGCGGGTCGCTGAACTGGGTTTAGTTTGATGGCTCAGCCACAATCCTGCCGTTTCCTGTTTCAATGCATGAGTCACGTCAGCCATAAAACCGCTCAAGTGTCCTCTTCCCTACGCATACCTATTCCTACTCATACAAACTGCATCAGAATTTTTAATTCTTTTCACCAATGTCGAACCTTTTAGGCAAGCTCACGGATCAATTATCCGGACAAAAGACAACCTCAGGCTCACAACAGTCACCATCTTCTGGCATCCTACATAAGGTCACTGATGCCGTGACCGGTCAGAAGCATCCGCAGGACTATCAGAGCCAACCACCACCGCCATCCGATGCCGGTTAGTTTCGTGAAGTCATTTTCAATGAGTGCAGAGCTAACACTCATCCGCAGGTGGCCATAGTGGTTATGAAGGAGGCCACGGTGGCTACCAAGGAGGACAGGAGAGCTACAGAGGCGGTCACGGTGGTTATGAGGGAGGTGGCCACGGCGGGTACCAAGGAGGACAGGAGAGCTACAGAGGCGGTCACGGTGGCTACGAGGGAGGCCACGGCGGGTACCAAGGACAGGGAAACTACAGAGGCGGTCACGGTGGTTATGAGGGAGGTGGCCACGGCGGGTACCAAGGACAGGGAAACTACAGAGGCGGTCACGGTGGTTATGAGGGAGGTGGCCACGGCGGGTACCAAGGACAGGGAAACTACAGAGGCGGTCACGGTGGCTACGAGGGAGGCCACGGCGGGTACCAAGGCAGAGGCGGTCACGGTGGTTATGAGGGAGGTGGCCACGGCGGGTACCAAGGAGGACAGGAGAGCTACAGAGGCGGTCATGGTGGCTACGAGGGAGGCCACGATAGATATTAGGGGTTGTAAACAATTATCCGATTGTTAGGAATGGGATCATCTGTGCGGTCAGAAACGTTATATTTTCACAATGGCTACCTTAACAAACATTCGGGTTCTACGGCCCGAACGGCCGGTACATATGATCAAAACCGGACGATGGTCTGATGTAAGGTCACGTGAGTCAGCCTGCCCACATGTCTAAGTGCTAAAAATACAATTCTCACGAATCCCGAACCACAGGACAGACGATCGATTTGATTAGTTCACTGACCATCGACCCAAGAACCATGGATGAAAAAGCTTCGTCTCTGTCGGATTCAATTGGCTAATGGATAGAGCGGGGCGGAGCTGACTAGGACCGTGCGCCAGAATGAAACAACCACGAAGGCCCAAAGCAACAGGTTACTTAAACCTGCGAAATTCAGAGCGCGACAGAAAAGAAGAAACTTTACTCACTTCTTTGTTCACACTGAAGATTCGACAGGGAGCGGTTACCATCTAAAGTCGCACCGTCGAAAAGCTGGGTCCGGTCCCAGTATGGTTGGATCCGAACCTGGGCCAGATGGCCATTCCCAGAGTCGTACGACGACGTTCCTATTGTCAAACCTTCATTGTGCCTCTTGCGTGTCAAATATTGAAGAGGATCTTTTCCGGCTTGTTCCAAGGCCTACTTCTGTGGATCCCTCTATTGTCTCTCAGACAGTCACGGTTCGCCACCATTCTTCTCTACCTGGGTCAACACTATCAAGAGCACTTGGTGATGCAGGGTTTGAGATCTACGATATGGTCCGAGACGCAGAAACTGAATTTATTGCCAGCGATGGCCCCCCCAATGAGAACGCTTTGGTGGAACAAGACGGATGGATTGATCGGGCGGTGGAGATATGGTCGAAGCGCTACAACTTGGTCAACAAGTCCGAAAAGAAAAGAATAGCCAGACACATTGACCGGTGCGATATTTGTCGCCTAGAGAAAGGGGCAAAATCCGAAAAGAAAATGCGTTCTGCTTCTACCGTGGGGCAAGGTAAGAGCTTCGCAATACAATACATTGGTGGCGATAAACAAGTATAAACTAAAATATCCAAGCAGATGCAACGAACGAATCTTTCGTCGTTGTCGATTCCACTGATTCTCCGAAGGCTGTGAAAGTGATCATATCTATTATGGGTATGACTTGCGGCACCTGCGTCGGCAAGATCTCCGAGGCACTCGAGATGCAATCATGGGTACGGTCCGTGAATGTTACTCTTCTTACAAATAGTGCTGTGGTTACGATTCAGGACAAAAGCCATGTGAAGGAAATCATTCAGAGCATAGAAGCCGTGGGATATGAGGCGACAGTGGAACAGATCGATGAGCATCCTACTATACGAGATACCGACCGCGAGCCCCAAACTGTCACTTTACGAGCGTCATATTCTGTGGGTGGAATGACCTGCAGTAGCTGCATTGGCGCTATTAGCGGGGCACTCAAGAACTTCGGCTGGATAAAAAAGGTGGACATAAATCTCCTCTCAAACAGCGCCACGGTCGTATTCGAAGGGAAAGATCATCTGCCTGAGATTGCACGGACTATCGAGGATATTGGTTACGAGGCCACTCTGAATGACGTGAACGAACTTGGCCGCACGCTGTATCGAAATCAGCGGAGAGAGATCCCAATCAACGTCAGTGGAATGTACTGTGATCATTGCCCTCCTCGAATCATTGGGTATCTGAAGCGGTGCGCTGGGGAGGTAGTCGTCGATAAAATGTTGAGTGTGACCGATCCAATACTAAAGATCAGCTATACTCCGAACGCCCCTAGTTTCACTATTCGGCACATACTGGCTTTGATCTCAATGGCAGACCCTAATTTAAAGGCCTCACTTCATCACCCACCAACGTTGGAAGAGCGTTCGCAAAAGATCAATGCTCGCGAACAACGACGCCTTCTACTGCGGACCGGTCTTTCTATCGCTGTTGCTATTCCAACGTTTCTAATTACGATCGTCTTTATGAGCTTGGTACCGTTAGAGAATCATCTTCGGCAATTTTTTATGCAGCCGATGTGGTCTGGTGAAGTTCGGCGTGGGGACTGGGCTTCCTTCCTTATGGCTTGTCCTGTGTACTTCTTTGCTGCTGACATCTTCCATCGTCGTGCATTGAAGGAGATATTTGCGCTATGGAAGCCTGGGACCACGACCCCCGTACTGCAAAGGTTCTACCGTTTCGGAAGCATGAATATGCTTATGTCCTTGGGAACCTCGATTGCGTTCTTCTCATCGATCTCGGAATTAGCCATTGCAGCTACGCATTCGTCAAATTTCGGCACAGAATCCAACCACACAAGTTATTTTGACTCGGTCGTCTTTCTGACTATGTTCCTCCTCATTGGAAAGCTTATCGAAGCATACAGCAGAGCAAAGACAGGAGATGCGGTGACGATGTTGACAAAGCTTCGACCAACGGAGGCGACACTTGTTGATGAAGGTTCCGGACAGCGAACACGACAAATCAGTGCAGACCTTCTGGAAATTGGTGACGTCGTCAGAGTCCCACAAGGCGGCTCTCCCCCTTGTGACGGACACGTTATCGAGGGCGAGGCATGTTTTGATGAATCCAGTCTTACGGGCGAATCGAGACCAGTGAAGAAGTCGGTTGGTGACGAGGTCTTTTCGGGGACCATGAACAATGGTGGTCCTATCTCTATCCGAGCCAGCGGTATTTCTGGGGCGTCCATGCTGGATCAAATTGTGGATGTGGTGCGGGAAGGCCAAACTCGACGCGCTCCAGTTGAACGTATTGCGGACCTTCTGACTAGCTATTTTGTGCCATTCGTCACGCTTATCGCTCTCTCTACATGGATCGTGTGGCTGGGTCTTGGCCTTTCTGGCGCACTTCCACATGATTACCTAGATGTCAACAGCGGAGGATGGCCACTTTGGTCCTTACAATTTGCTATCTCTGTCTTCGTTATAGCTTGCCCTTGCGGTATCGCTCTCGCCGCACCAACCGCCCTTTTTGTTGGTGGTGGCCTGGCCGCTCGAAACGGGATCCTTGTGAAAGGTGGCGGAGAAGCATTCCAGGAAGCCAGTGGACTGGATTGCGTCGTCTTTGACAAAACTGGGACCTTGACACAGGGTGGTGAGCCAGTGATCACAGACTATGAGATCATGCCTGGCGTCGATGAATGTTTGGTTCGAACAATGATCAAAAGCCTAGAGGAGAACAGCAGCCATCCAATCGCGAAGGCTGTTGTTTCATTTTGCGAGTTGAAAGAGACAACGTCTGTCCAAGCGGAAAACATGGAAGAGATCGCCGGCAAGGGCATGAAAGGCACATTCTCAGCTATGAAACAGACTCTGACGATTATTATCGGAAACGAGGCTCTCATGGCTGATTACAACGTCCACATCCCAAACAACGCAGCGGAAAAACTTGGCTTCTGGAAAGCTCAAGGCAAATCGATCTCGTTGGTTGCCATGAAAGTTGCCGCAGGTGACAAAACTTGGCCACCCCTTACGGTCTCTGCATCGTGGGACTTGGTGATGACCCTTGCAGTCTCCGATCCTCTCCGTCAAGAAGCTCTTGCCACTATCAAGGCACTGAAAAGGAGAGGAATAGATGTCTGGATGATATCCGGAGATAACCTGACAACCGCAACTGCTGTTGGTACAATGGTTGGGATCCCTGAGGAAAACATAATTGCAAATGTGCTTCCCGGACAGAAAGCCGAGAAAATTCAGTACCTCCAAAAGACGTTAAAGAAAGTCAGCTCTCGGAACGCTTCTGGAAGGACGCTTGAATACACAGACAGGAGGGCGACGATCGCCATGGTAGGCGATGGGATAAATGACTCGCCGGCCTTAACAATGGCAGATGTAGGAGTCGCGATTGGTTCTGGTTCTGACATTGCCATCTCCTCCGCTGATTTCATTCTTGTTTCGTCTCGGTTAGATTCATTGCTGACACTGATTGATCTCAGTCGCATTGTCTTTAAGAGGATCAAGTTCAACTTTGCATGGGCGTTGGTTTACAATCTCATCGCCTTGCCTGTGGCTGCTGGCGTTTTGTATCCTGTGAAAGCCAGCGGAGGTCACATCAGACTTGACCCAGTCTGGGCTAGTTTAGCCATGGCGTTAAGCAGCGTGAGCGTTGTCTGCAGCAGTCTACTTCTGAGGAGCACGTTACCGGGGCTTGGATTTCGGCTGTCGGAAGATCACCAATGCGATTAGAGAGCTTTATAATTGAAACCCTTTTTAAACTCTTCAAGCTTTTATCAGCCTCCCAGTTATATGAGGAAAGACATTCCACCAGCCTCCTGCAATGGTATGAACCTCCACACTCGCCCATGGCGTTTCGCCCCCGTTTCTCATGACTTCAACGCACCACTTTCCAGTATCTCGATTTAACTCACACCCACCTGTTATGTACGGCCAGATCAATGTCGTGTACCAGTTTTGAACAATCCTCGTCAGCCAGTGCGCAGAAGCGACATGTTCGAATAAAAGGAGTTGTCCACCAGCAGGTTTCAGTAGAGAATACAAGTCGGAAATGATGTCGTGAGGATTCGGAATGGTGCAAAGCGATAAGATGCAGACCACCGTGTCGACAGTTTCATCAAGAATTCCGACATGATGCAGAGTCTCAGCGTCCTCGATACCACATCGTAACGTTTGACAGGTACCGTCCAAGCCAAGTTGAAGGATTTTGCAGTTCAAAGCACGCATATTTTCTTCGCTCGGCTCAACTGCCCAAACCTTGGAAAATTTTTCAGGGTCGTAATACTTCAACGAATGCCCTCTCCCAGCGCCAACTTCCAGAACGACGCCATTTGCATGATTCAGAAGGTCCCGTTTGACGCCACTAAGCAGCATGTCGCTCAAAGCAAATAGGCTGGGTTGAGCCGCCTCTAAAAAGGATGTCCGCCATTGCCGTACAGACAGTATGTGTTTCGGATTGCGTGCCATGTGCCATGAGGAGACGAGGAGACCAACGGCGGCCATATATACTAATATAAAACACGGGAATATATAGTTGAAGACCAAAGTAATAGACAAAAATCGGCTCAATAGCTCCGCTAACTGTCGAGTGCTAGCCATAATGACGCATGGACTCCGTACGTCAGTCGGAATAACGTAATTCCAAAGCGAGCCGAATACCTGACGTAAAGGGGGGAAGATGGTATTTCGACTAGTGGATACGTGTCGACTAAATACACTGACGGACCGGAACAGCTTTGCTCCGACAATACCAAATGCAACCGTCACCCACGCCAAGTCTTCAGAAGCGCCAGCGTAAATGAGTCAGGTATGCCCTCTGGAGATTTTTACTGTTAGTAAAATAGAAATACAGCTTAGATGTAAAAGCCCATTGAAACTTATTTTTTCGAGAGCCTACCAGTGTGATACCAGCTTCTTCAGTGGGTTTATGCCAAGTACTAATGGCGAATCGGTGAGTCCTTGAATATTAATGAAGATTATATAACCTTCTGACGTTCTAGTCCACCGTCTTCACCTTAACCATCAATGATACCAATCCGATATGGTTCTACTGTGGCCAGATTGGTCATTGTCAGGCTGGCATGGTTGGGGTAATTAACCCAGCGTAAGTATGCCTGTGGTCAGACATTCAAAGTAATACCTGAACCTCTTCCTAGTACAGTACCAGTGGCTCAAATACTCTTGATGCATTCAAGAAGGCAGCTTCGAATACAAACGGCGAAAGTGTGCCAGCCGCAGCCCAAGGTGGTATTCTCAGTCAATTTAGCCCTCGTGAGTCTACTACCTCTACAATTAGTTCGGCCTCTACCAGCAGTTCGGCCTCTTCTAGCAATTTGGCCTCTTCTAGCAGTTTCCCCTCTTCTAGCAGTTCGGCCTCTACCACAAGTAGCCACATCCCTAGCGCCACGAGTAAAGGAGGGAAATTACCTATTTTGACTGATATCTTTTTCATGACAATTTTCACGTTAATTGCGGCCATACTCCTAATGTAGGCCCAATTTTATGGCGACTAGTGTTGTGCTGCTGGGATTGATCACTTATCAATTATCAAAACAAAGTCCTATATAGGGACTCACCCGCATTTGTATTATAGAAAATGGAAAATGTGATATGGCTGTTGTCGCAATGATCTATCGCCTGTTGATTATGGTTGGTCGCGACACACTCTTCTATGTGGGCAGATGGTCTTTTGTCTATTCAAAAATTGAAAAGTTCCCGTTGCACACTGTAGCTATTCCTTGTTAACAGAACTATGCCTTATAAGAGCTCGCGTCTCTGGTGCGTTTCCCAGACAATACAGGTGTATTCACATTCATCGCGCCCCTAAGAGCGAGGCGACCACTCGCAATGGCTGCTATAAATCCAACTCGATCTAATTGCTCCTCCTCAAAGACAAGATTGATACGTCAAAAACAATGCCGTCGCAAAACAAATTTGATAAGAAAGTCATGCAAATATAGTAAGATGTGCGACGCAGATGTATGTGTGGGCATTCGCATCCGGGAGACAGGCCCGGTACGTCTTTTGTCCGCAGATGCTTCCGGATTTTGAGCTTTTCTTACTTCACAATTAGTATGTGGCAGAGTCTACCGCTAGGGAAAGAAAGCTGAGTTGTTAGGGCTCCCACTGCCCAACGCCAAGGTTGATTACAGACCGAGACTTCGAGAAGACAAGGGAAGGCATAACTGTCACAACCGTGACATGAGGATTCTATGTACATGTCACTAGTCTTCATTTTCCCAATTGTATTTCATAAAATGTCTTAAAGACGGTTGCTGCTTGATTTTGATCCCATCTATGCAATGTTAGTACTTAACTTGACACAGCCGTGTCCCGGTCACATTTTGTACTCCATAACGTCGCTAGAAGCTACTTTAGTAAAGTAAGAGAAAAACCGTGGCGTGCTGAGAGAAAAGATTTAAGGACCCTTCGTGGGATGGGATAGATTGTATCCGGAGCAGCAAGGCTGCCTGTGATTGGCCATGGTTTCCCCTCTTTCCAAGCTCTCACAGGCAGCTCTGCTTCTCTCGAGAGAGCCCTTCGTAGGGCGGACCACGGTTTTCGTTGTAAGTCTACAACAAATCATTACGTTGAACATCGGTGTAAAGTTCTTGCTCTTTTGGTCAATCGCTCAGAACGTCTGGGTTTAGAAGAGATGCCTTCGTCATGCGACAGTTTGCGTTTGGTTGATCCCGCATCACAGGAGCCACTTCCTACTTAACAGCGTCACTCAATGATGCGAACATCATCATCCAAAGGCTCAAAACATTTCGCAATTAGCAGATTTGAGCCACTTTTTATCCCAAGCTTCTACAGAGTCAACACCGCTTCCTCGCGACTATTAATTGATTTTCCGGTCTGATTCGGTTTCATCGTTGACAACAGTGCAAGAAGGTGCTTTCACGTTATCTGTAACTACGAAAAACAATTCTTAGCAGATGCTGCATCCAAACCAAAATGTGGGCAACAGCATCAACTAGCTCCTACGCTGGGACTTGCATATTTCTAGTTGTCTTGGGAGTTATTCTTTTGTTCCTAGTTTCCTCTAGATCTATGCAGGAGGAGCGATCGTCCAGACGCGAACTCAACAGACGACATGTCCTCTTTCTCAACAAGGATAGTTCCGGAGGCAGGAATGAGTTGGAATCAGTACTGACTCCAAATGGGCTGGAAAAAGATATTATCACTATCGAACAACATGCAAGGGCGCAGAGACCATGGGCAACTATTATACTGAAAGCCACCATGACTACCTTGACCCTGACAATTTTATACATACAGTACGTACCTTCGCCGACTATGCGACCGTGTTTATTTTTAACGGCCTTGCAGGATGATATTTATCATGACAGAGGATATTGGCTACATCTTGTCTATCCTTGGTGGCGTATTTCTTGGAACATTGGTGATGGGGAGATACGCCCCGAGAGCGACAGACGCAAATCTACATCATACCTGACCTTATGATTTTCTTTCCAAAAGCCGTGTACTTGCAAATTCTACCGTTGTGGGAAGAGGGAACCTCAATATGGCTTAAAATGAAATTCCTGGTAGCTTTCTGCTATCGTTAATATTCTACTATGCGCAGTGCTATGAGAAGAGACTAATAACATCCAAAGCGGCCAAAGTAGCGATAGCGTTCTGAGCGTTCTGGCGAAAATTCAAATTAGTTATATAATTACTCAACAGTGAGAATGAAGCTAAGATGAGGATCTGCGAACCCCTTCACATAGTCCCCTCTGTAACTAATTCCACCGAAAAGTCATAACTGCTAAAAAGTACGCCCTTTTGAATAGGGCATATGGGGAGAACTAAACGAATTGAGTTAAGATTTCTCATAGGAGTCTTCTCTGGTACTCAAGCAGACTGACCTTCGGTAATGACAGAATTGCAATATCCACGATTGCGATTCGAACTCGAATATGGCAGGAGCTGTCGCATCCCGTCTTCCAAACGACGATTCTAGTCGGACATCAAGGAGAGTTTGTGGAACTTGAGCTGCTGTTACCCGTGCAATAGTAGTGCCCTGTGCCTAGATCTTCGACCAACGCAGAAGTACCGCGGCAGCAATGACAGGCAATACACTCACTAACTCTCCCAGTCCTGCAAACTCTGGAGGGATTCTGGCATTTACAAAAGCACCCGCAGCGAGAAGGACTGCAAAGGTGTTGTACACGAAGCTCCATATAAAGTTGAGCTTGATGCGGTTGACAGATTTCTGACTGGCGTTCATCATGGTGCAGATGCCAGCCAAAGAAGGCCGCATGAGAACCACATCAGCGGCGGACTGCGCGACATCGGTGCCTTCGTTTATGTGAACACCGATCGTAGCCTGCGCGAGAGCGGCAGCATCGTTGGTGCCATCACCGCAGAAAACAACAACAGGCTTCTTGCCATTTGCGCCAGTACCGAGGAGCGTCTGAATGTAGTCCTTCTTGTCAGCGGGCGAGCTTCGAGAACGCACATTGCCGCCAGGAATGCCAAGCTTGGATGCCAAAGAATGGACAGCTCCGTCATCGTCGCCAGAAACGATATGTACCGAGACGTCACGCTTCTGCAAGGTCTCAATCGTCGCCGCAGCGTCAGGTCGAAGCTCATCTTCAAGACCATAGACCGCCTGTAACGCATTGTCGATAGTAAAGCAAAAGACAGTGTACCCTTGAGCAAGCATTTGTTGCACATGTTCATTTTCCGATAAATTCAGCCAGCGAGAATTGCCTGCTCGAAGTTTCCGGCCGCCGAATGTGGTTTCAATACCTTTACCAGTAAGGCTCTTAGACTCAGAAACAGTCGAAGCCGTAACACCAGTATCCTTGAGGTAAGCAGCCACAGAAACCGAGACTGGGTGGCGACTGGTTTCGATGAGGCCTAGAAGAAGCGGAAGGTTGTCCACTTTGACGCAGTTCTTGGCGACGACAGAAAGCTTTCCCCAAGTCAAGGTCCCAGTCTTATCAAACACGACGTGCGACGCCTTATGAGCCACTTCAATAGCATCAGCTGACTTGAAGATGATACCTCTTTCCGCCACAACTCCGCTAACTACCACAATAACCATAGGAACAGCCAGTCCAATGGCACAGGGGCAAGAGACGATGAGAACAGTAATAGCGTAGGTGATGGCCTGAATTGTAGCTTCGGATCCATTATGTCCACGAAGAGTCATGCCCACTGCAACCCAGATGACGAACGTGATGATCGTTAATGCCACCACAACCGGGACGAAATAGGATGCTACCCGGTCCGCAAGACCCTGCAGCTTGGGTTTCGACAGTTTGGCTTCATCGACCATCGCAGCAATAACATTGATAGTGTTATCGCTAGGCAAACGGTTCAGTCGAGCAGTCATAACTCCAGGTCCATTGATAGACCCAGCAATCACCACAGACTTAGGATATTTCTCCACCGGTCTAGATTCACCAGTGAGCATAGACTCGTCAACCTCAGACGACCCATTAATGACAGTACCATCAGTCGGGATTCTGGTATCAGGGAGGACTTTGAAGATATCGCCGTATTGAAAAAGTCGGGCGTCAATCTCACGTTCCGTTCCAGTCTCTTTGTCGACAAGGATGGCTGTCGATGCCTGAAGCGACCGGATAGAAATGGATGCAACAGCTCTCTGACGAGCGAGAGCGGCAACCCATCGACCAACCATGATCAAGGTGACCAAGAGAGTGCTCGTTTCAAAAAATTGGCCAGTCGAAAGGGGCTGTTCTGCAACGAGGTACCCAAAGGAGACCACCGAGAAGATGTAGGCCGCACTAGTACTCAAGACGATCAAGAGGTCCATCTCGATAACCCTCGAGAAAACGAGAGCCTTCAGGGCTTTCGGATAGAAAGGCCCCGCTATGGCAACTTGAACAATCGTGGCCAAGGTGAGTGAAGCCGAGGCATATGCCACCGCCCTCTCAGGAAGCGGAGCCCATGCCATGACCAGGACCGGAATTGTCAAAGCAGCGGAAAGAAGCGTCATGTATCCAACATGACGAACATGCTTGCTGCCAGCCTCCAGCGAAGGGTCACCGCGTGGAGGAGCAAGTTCAATTGGCCGGCCCCATATCTTCTCGGTGAGGTCTCGAGCTCCCACGATCTTCGGATCAAACGCAACTCGCACGGTCTGCTTGTCCACGGGCGCCATATCAAGAACTCCATCTGGCCACGTCTGACTAATGAATCTAGAGGGCTCATCGGGGACTATAAGATCTAAGCTAGATCCCTGGTTCTGGACTCTTTCGCACTTATATTCAGTTGTTCGCTCTAGATGTTTGATGACGTCCTCTACCGAACCAAGGCGAAGATCAATGTTGAACTCGGCGCGTGAGAGAACCAGACTGGTTTTCAGGTCTTTGACGGCACGGACGGTAGCAAGGGTTCGGTTGAGCTTTGTCTCGCAACCAGTACAAGTCAAGCCAGAAATGCTGAGAACAACATGTTCGTCGCCGATGCCCTGACTCTCTAGGTCGGTGATAGCCCGATTCGGGGCTTTCTCAATCTCCAAACCAGAATTGTTCGCAGTAGAGGAGTTGCAAGCATCGGTGCAAGAGCCTCGAGGGCTGACCGGCTGCTTTTCTGTGCAGCAAGAGTCCGTGCAACTAGTCTTCGAAGTCTTCAAGATATCCTGCTTCGGTGGCTTACAGCAAGAGCCAAAGGAGGCGGCATTGGAGGGCTCTTGAGTAATCGTGTCCTCACCTTTACCGCAACAAGATCCTGCACATCCGCTAGTTGGAGATTCAACAATAGGCTTGATCTTCGACGAGGAGGAGTCCGCATATGTGCTCTTGCTATCATTGTCTTTGACAGGCTGGTCTCCGGGGCAGCATGATCCGGGGCAGCTGACCTTGGAAGGGGAATCTTCGACACGTGGAGCCTCCAAGAAGCGAGAATAGGAGCATTTGGTTTTCGTTGGGGTTTCTTTGATATTGTCTTCCGTGCAGCAAGAGTCGTCAAAGTTGCTCTTCGGGTAAGGTTCCTTGACAGGTTGGCCCCCAGAGTAGCACGACTTCGGGCACTTACTTTCGAACGGAGGCTCTTTGGAGGCCTTGTCCGTTGAACAAAATGAGTCAACGCAAGGATCCGCGCACGGCTTCTTGACGGACTTGGCGCTTTCACGAGAGCCCCTTCGCAGGCGAAGATGGTTCTGTGCGGCCTGGTCCTTAGTCAGGGAGCCGTTACTACTGTAGGAATCCAGAGAAGTACGAAGAAGGGAGCGAGCAGATGACTTCCTGGAGCACTGCTTCCTGCCCAAAGTCTGGCGCTCACGAATTTCACAGCAGGTTTCCTGGCCAAGAGCAATGAGAGCGCGGCAGATACACCCCAGGGCTTGTAAAGTAGCGCCGTAACGGTCGAGGGCGGAGAGACTATGGTGGCTGCATGCCTTGCTGTCGGTGGCTCCACCGCAAGCTAAGGAGAATTAGCAATATTTAAATGCTATTCCCAAGAGCGGCTACTCACTGTTTGGCTGGACGTTTGAGGTGGGAGCAGCCGCGGTACTCATCTCGCATTCCCGCAAAGCTAGGAGGTCAAGGCAAAAGGCGTCGCAGCATGGGCGGACTTTGCCACGGCAGCAGTCAGGCGCGTCGGTATCATTCTCGGCTTTGTTGCCCGAGAGTCTACCCGGAGAGCAGCAATCGTCCGTTTTCCCCTGGTGGAGCTTTCCGTGAGCCGGGGCCGTAGTGTCGAGAGGCTCAGCGGCTAGAGCCGGTGGGCCGCCGCAATCATCGCATTCCATTATTGAAGTGAGCCTTTGCGTTTAGTCCAATTTTTTGACTTTGATGTGTTGTGAGGTTGAGTTTTTGGAAATCGTGTCAGCGGTAAGAATTGGGGCGGGGAAGGATAATAGGAATGGCACGTGACTTGAGTCCTACCTACACGCCGTCTCGCCCAACCCGAGGAAAATCATGGTCTTTTCTATGTTCAAAAATTGAAAAGTGCTGTGCCCTTTGCACGCTTTGGCTCTTTCCTGTTAACAGACTATCCCTATAAGAGCTTGCGTTTCTGATGCTTTTCACATTCATCGTTCCCCCAAAGAACAAGGTAACCACTCGCAATGGCTGCTATAGGGACCTGTGAAAACGACGCCGAAAATGACAGCCTCTGGCACCAGAAGCGGCCGCCTTTCCACCTGTAACTTTGGACGGCGAGCCGCTGCTTGACCGCCCGCTGCCCTGTACCGCCCCCTATTCTGCACCCGACTAGCACTGTTAGTCATCCACCTCATGTCCTGTTGTTGACGCTCGACTTCAACGACTGTTCCCCCAGTTTCCACTGGCGACCAAAACGACGCCGAAAATGGCTCCCCTCTGCATCCAAACCCAGGCCCCCCTCCTTTTTGCCCAGCCTGGTCGAGCGGCTATAAGATGCTTTGTCTGGCCTCTCCCCCAGAGGCCTTTCAACAACCTTCTCCTCATCCCACCTCCGCTACCTCGATCGGCCTCGACACACTTGATTCCCAAGTCTTCTGTCACGAAATCCAAACCTAATCCTTTGTCTCCGAGTTCTCCTCATGACGCCTGCTTCTGTACCCCGAGCTCAAGTTAATGACCACCAATACTGGACCCACCCCATCCTTTGTGAAGAAACTCGAGCCAGATTAAACCATTTCCGCAGTCTTGGATGGCTCCCTCCAAACTTCAAACCAAGAACGCTGATAGGAATCGCTGTGGTTGAGCGGTACTGGCGGAAGTGGGTTTTCCCCTGATGATGAAACGGTTTGCATGTGGGGACTAACGCGGAAATAGATATTGCATTCAATCAAACCAGGACTACGTGGACTATCTTTTGCTGGAAGATCAAGCGATTTACATGAATTTTTTCGACTGGATGTTTAAGACGTCACGAAAGAAAGCACTTCAATCGTATGACGAATACTGGCGCCGCCTTTGTCAATACTTTGAACTATTCGCCCGTCGCAGTGTTAATGACGATATTCATAAGCAGATGCGACGCGTACGGTTGCTTCTTCTGTTCTGAAGGGGGTTGGGCTAACTAGAGTATAGTTTCTCAATGGCGTGTTTCCGGCTGGGCGCAAAATTTCCAGACGAACGAAGGACAAGAATACTCTAGACGTGGATGTCTTTTGTGTGATCTATCGGCATCACTGGGTCCATTCACTTTTTTTTCGTCACGGAAGTATGATCGTCCAATTTGCTACCATCCAACTTTGGTCCGCCATTACCGGGACCCGACCTGGCGTCTTGCTTCCACAGAAGACCTCTCTACCCGGCGACTCCTCCCTGAGCAAGCGCAAACAAAATCCCAGTTTTCAGAGTGATCTTCCGAAGCATATCCCCGTGACAGACCTTCCGGACTCGGTCTGCTATCGCGATATTGAGCTCTTCTATCTGCGCGACCCTCAGAGCAAACGTGACGTTCTCTGTGCGGTCGTAGAGTTTCGTAACCTGAAAGGTCGGCCGGAAGGTGCTGATGGGTAAGTGTGGTTATAGTCTTAAATGCTGACGCACTGGTTTCACTACTGACAGTCACCGCCAGAACCAAATTCTTCATGCATGGCGATTACCAACTGGCATATTGTCCGATCACTCAAATCATTTCTTTCGCTTTTCGAGATGGAGCATTTGTTAATGCCGAGCTCACACCGGAGCTCATTTGGCGGCTCCGAGTTCCAAAACGCAGTTCCTCCCTCCCGCTCCGTTGGAAGCCCGAGGTTCTTAATATGCCCCTCCTTCGGCGTTTTAATCGCACGACGTGTGGCTATGAGCTTCACCCGTCGTTGCCGATGACTTATGAGTCTAGTCGACGGGCACTTCAAGAGTTAGGTCGAGATGCTCGATTCGAGAACGATATTGGACATTACAACTTTCGCCGTTGGGCTGCAAATGAAGTCAATCGTGAGTCACTCTAGCGCCAAATCTCCGGAAACTTTGCCACCACTCTACAGGGTTCTTTTTCTTATTAGATCTGACTAGGAGCGGACAGGGAATTTCACTAGCCAGGAGCGGCAGAGAGTGCTTGGCCAGTCGGGTGACGCGGTTTTTGAAAGACACTACCAGTCACAGTTCATTGCACGTGGCCTCCAACATGTTGTTCTCCTTCGACCGCCTCAGGAGGGTTTATTACGCGTCGCTGGCAGCATGCTTAGGAAGAGGGACCCGTTAGCGCCGTCCGAGCTTACCGATACACATAAACGTGCTATTTGCCGACATCCGGGAATCCTGGAGTTGAAACGAGAGAAGAGAGAGCTTATGGCGGAGATGCGATCTCTGGCTGGCCCCGTGAAGAATGCCGAAAAGCCCTTTCCACATCTTTATCAACGGCACAAACTTGTCGACAGAGAGATGACCAAGCTTCGCAAGACTTTGGCGACCAATACCCGAGAGACGGCCAGAAAGGATTATTTCCGCAACGCACCTGTACTCGAAGTCGACCGACAGATCAAATAGCTTCTTGGCGAGCCTGATGTTGAATCATGCGATGCGGATAGTTCTGACGATGAGGACTGGGAGTTGCCTACCCCGAAGTACGTTTTTCTTGAACGAGCTCGCCTCGTGGAGAACTTTTATGGATCTGAAGCGGAGAATTATGACGAGGACAAGCTGCTCGCGCGTCGCATCCAGGTTACCAAGGACATGGTTGCGCTCCTTGGGCTCTGCGAGCCGAGCAGGCGGGGCAATCGTGTCGATTGGAAATTCGACAGCGAGAGTGATGAACCATCAGAACAGCCACAGGAATCCTCGCCTCCTGAAGAAGACAGTCAGAGATGCCCAACAGATGTCTGCATCATTTGCTATGGTATATCCCGTCGCTCGGCGTCAAACCCTCCTCCGCATAAATTTCCTGCCAACCGTCCAGACTCTCTTCGTCGTCATCTCATCGACTCTCATCTGTGTTATGCACACGACGGAATCAGTTGCAACTGGGAGGCTTGCCGCAATCTTCCCAGATTTGCCAGTATCACCGGGTTTCTGGCCCACGCCAACAATGAACACAAGTACGATATCAAGATTAAATTGTGTCATCTCCCCAGAATGCCACAGTTTAGCCCTAGCGATGGTCCGTCCAGAGACGCGTCTATGGAGTCAGAGACTCGGCAAGGCACCGAAACACCCGCCTCCTCTCTCGATTTTGACATGGCAAATATTGACCCTCGATTGATGGAGCCAGGTCCTATCACAGTCATGGAGCCATCAACCTGCCCGCCAAGCACTGAAATTTCCGCCTCCTCTGCTGGATATCCAGTGGCTAGCACCGATTCAAACTCGACGGAGATTTCTACAGGGCGAGTGACGAGGGGAGCAGCAAAGGCGGCAAATCTAGAACCTGGTCCTCAGCTGGGATCTCCATCACAGCATGCGACGCGCTCGTCTCGAAAACGCGGGCACCCAGAAGAGCAGCCTGGTGGGGAGCAGAAGGGAGAAGGGCGTCCACGCAATATGAAAGCGTCCACTATCAAACCTACGCCTCGTCGGTCAAAGCGATTACGAGCTCGGTGATTCGTGGTCTTGGAAATTTTTTTTCCCTTTTTTCTCTTTTTTCTCTTCTTTTTTGTATTCGGTTGCAAGCCAGAACGTCTCAATAGATTATAGATCCTACATCTAGTTCAATAACTCGAATTTAAGCACGGAAGCCGTTTTTCTGCGTTGCTTTCTTCACTCGCCTGTGGTTGGCTGGACAGCTGAAGGCTATTTTCACGTCGAGCTACAACAGCTACGCGCCGTCTTAAGCGCCCACCTAGAGCTCAACGCGCAATGAGAATTTCAAAAGGGAGATACTGCGGGTCATGCTGTCTATACATATATGACATTAGTCTTCATTTTCCCTGTTATATTCCATAGATGCCTTGGAAGAAGACCATTGCTGCGTGATTTTGATCCCATATACGCAATGCTAGTACATACCTTGACAGCAGCCTTATCTGATAGACCCCGTCTCCCTTCCAAGCTATCCCAGGCAGTCTCGCTGCTCCGGATACAATATGCCCTGGGACGGTCACTCTTGCCGGAGTCGTCACTCTTGCTGGAGTCCTCTTGCCTAACCGGAGATGTTTGTATAACAACGGTCTCAAGCTCTTGGTACCCTACAGGTACTCTACAGGCATTATGTGATCATAGAAGCCTATCTTCCGACATACTTCCTGACCGTAACGTTTACATATATTTGTTCCTGCAGGGTTAACCAGAAGCGATCTGCAACTCGACAGTCAGCACTCCCGGCACAGGAAAGACCAGAATATTAAACGCGATCATTGCCATCCCGTCTGCCTCATGGGGATTCTCAAAAGGGGACCTACGGCTCAAGAGGGGCGCGGCGCTCAGATGATTCATGTGCTATATCACAAACAGAATCAAAAGGATGTCGCACAAATGCGGTCGCAGAACAAAAAGCGTGTCGGAGTGACTCCAGTGAGCTGTTTAGTTGACGTAGATACCGCTTTAGTAATCACAGGCATCCGCTTTAATAGTTAGTATAGGTATCCACTTTGGTTGCAGGCGTCCGTTTTGGAAGTCGCAGGGGACCAAAACAGTGTCGCAGACAATTCAACCTATCATCAGCCAGTTATACTTGAGGATGACTCATCAGTCAAAGCTGATTGGTTAACTCGTTTCACCTGAGCCAACAACATTAAGAGCTGCCTAAGGGTTCGCAGCTCCAATTACTATGCCCTGCTATTGTAGGGCGGCGAACAGCTAGATTTGCCACCCAGCGACGAAGGCAAGATCGTGGTTCGTTGGCCCTGAGAAATTATGGTGCCACATGGTGGCCTTTGGAAAACCAAAAGGCATATTTTCGCAATTTCGCAGTTTGACATTTTCTCCTTTTCGATTTCTTAACTTCAGTGCTTAATACAATAAGTACAGTGGTTGGTTAGTTGGTTGGTTGGTTGGTTGATGTCATTTACGCTGACCCCTCGCTTGAGAGCGATATGTAGCACACGACTACTTCCTAAATACATGTTGTTTGATTCCCGAAATTGTTCCAAACTTCCTGACGGTGAACATTGAGCCTCACCTGGTAAAGCCTTTCGTGGCCTCGTGGCCTTTTCCGCTATTAGGCTGCTCTCATGGCGCGGTTAGGATAAGTTCCCGGACTAGGCGGTCAACACTTATCCGCAGCTGGCTGCATCTCCACCGGAAATTGCGAGAATTCCGGTAATGCTGTTTTCAAGAACCTGGTCAACGATTGGGCGGCGGATGTGGTTTTTTGGCGTTTCTTCTTTCTTTTCTCAAGCTCGAATGGTGACAGTTTGTTATGAAAACGGCGACGAAAAATCAACCAATCGTCCATGACCACGGCAAAAAGTGGATAGGACGCGTGACCCTGTCGCTCATGCAGATCATTTCACCAAGGCTTGGCACTCGTTCCCAGTGAGACCAGCACAAGACATTGAATGGGATTTGAACCACGATTCAAAGGACATCGTAGGCATGTTACTAAGAACCATACGTACGTCTACCGAGAGAGTTCATTGCAACTTCATCCAACTTTATTGATAACGAGTTCTGACTTCCATTCATGTTAAATTGGATCTTCTCAAGTCAAGATGTTGGGCTTATACTCAAATAGTTTCCTTTTCTATCATAAACTACGGCACAATAATTGCTTTAATACGGCCTCTTTGATATACTGTACTTGTTGACCTCGCAAGAACGATATTGGAAATGTCAAAGCAGCTCAAGATCCTTTTATTCACAACATTCTACGGGGGAAATCTAAGTCGAGTATAAAACGTATTCATAAACCCTGCGCTGTTGAGAGCCTATCGTGGGTCCTTGGAAGCAGTATCTTCTTTGGCTTTCTTTAAATCGCGATCCGTCATTACAGTCGGAGTCGGGTAATAGGAGCCCTGACAAGTCAGCGTTCATTTCGACGGATGGTACTGTATCATTTACAGTATTGCTGACATACCAGTTGCAAAGGAAGAAAAGCCCAAAATCCCGAAGTATCCGCAGACAAAATATGTATCTGACCCGTCTCCCTTATGCGAATACCTATGCATACATCCGCATCACACATCTTACTATATTCAGATGCCTTTTTCATCATGTTTGTCTTGCGACGGTACTGTCTTTGACGAATCAATTTTTTTTTAGAAGAGTTATTGGATCGGACTCTTCGTAAAGCAGCCATTGGAAGTTGATGTCTTGCTTTTTGAAGTTTTTGAATGGGCAGTACTTGACAGATGGGGGGCTGAGGGTGGCGCTTTTAAAGGCTGGTTGAAGGAGAAGCGAAATGAATAAAGGCTTTAAAATCCAATTGCGAAAAGCTGAGTATTTGAACCTTTGATACGGGAAGAAAGACATGGTATTCATCAAAAAAAGAAATCGTGGTCTTGTGTTGATTCACGTTATAAAGACAAAAATGCACGTTACTGTAACCGCCCTCGTAACACTGCCGTCACCATATAGGTCGCCAGCTCATTTTCACAAATGTGGTGGGCAATAAATCCGTTCTGAACAAATTGGTGAAAAGGTTGAATCAATATTCAAAGGTTTTTCCTTCATTGTCCCTGGTAAATTGGTGTACAATGTGATGGTCTACAGACAGGAAGCAGGGAAACGGGGATGTTCTTTCAGGGTCCAAAATGGACGGACACCAAACGGTGTCGGCAGCAAACAGCTTGAATTGGCCATTTCGGAGAGTGGATCAACGCCCACAAATGGTGGTAGTGAGACACCAAAAGAGTGTCGCGGAGACTACGTAATGAAATTGGCCATTTCTTCGCCTGATACAATTATGAGGGCCAATGCGGTGGAATGCTGTGCTTCTTTTCTTGCCCACCTGGGTACGGAAGGTAGATGAATTATCTTGCTCTGATGGAAAAGCACTCACTAATAGACAAGAGAGAGCATTGGGCGTGGTTTCAATGCACCGGGGCTACAGTATGAAACTGCAATCAATCTTCCCACATCGTTTGGAAACATCAATGCGGCATCTCTTCATCACCATCCTATTTATTTGTGAGGGCTAAGTAGGTGTTGACAGAATGGTGACAAGGTGAATTCCCAATTAATCGATAGTCTCTACTTCTTTGATCGGATTAAATGAACTGGCCATTGAAAGGTTAGTTGAAAAACGGAGGTGGTGACATGCCGTACGCTAGCAATTAGTTCAAGTGTTTCAACTCTCAAAACATAAGGTGTGAAAAATGGTGAAAAGTTGTTCAAACACTGCCCCTCTGGAGAAAAGTCGGATTGATTGCCCCGCCATTCTTTTCCGTTGACCGTTTCGTTGAAACCGCAGTTCAAACGGTTGATTGCGTCACTTGGGTCAAGATGTGCAATGCAACCGAGGGCAGGGAAAGGATTGTAGTGAACTAATTGAGCATGAAGACCTTCTTTTCAACGGCTGGGGCGCAAGCAACTCATAAATATTATGGTTGAGTAGGCAGGCCTCTGGCAGCTCTGGCACCCTTCCCCCACAATACCAAGGCCTGTACCCACCCAGAACTCTTCTTACTTCTTGAAGAAGATCAGGTTCAATTTTTGGGTACTTTTGAGTTTCCTGGGCAACTTTGAAGGTTGAGCCTCGAAGGTAAGCGTCTTGCCACACCAAGCACTGCCACTGCGGTAGCCCAACTTCAGTGGGCAATAAACACAGTGAGCCAGTGGAATCCATCTTCACCAGAAGTGGGGACTAAACCGCCGAATCCACCCCCGCAGCGCAACACTGCCTAAAGCTGAGTTAAAAAGAGGTCTACGATTCGAAGAACAGTTAGAAGGAGATAGTGCATGCACTAACCCGGCTTCTGCAATACTGGTCTTCACTCGTGGGACAAGATCGTGACTAGGTTTTCAATCGCCACGAATTGAGCGGCTCCTGTAGCAGTCGCCAATCGGAAAATTGCACAAGAGGCTCTTTTGAGAGCCCATTGACCAGACCGTTATCGGTAAAATGAGGAAGAAGTCGAGTCTCTGATTGATAAGTCACCGAGCGCTTTTTGAGGGCTATCCGACTTGACTATCAGCTTCCAGTGCAAGGCGTTGATGGAAGGGAAACCAAGAAAGAAACTCGGTGTGGGCTTGCGCAAACCGAAGCACAATTGCAAGATTGTCGGGTTCCTTTATCGACTAAGACCCCTAGGGAGCTCTGCGTCAAAGATTTCTTGTCCTCGTCCGAGTGAGAAGCCCTTAGTGGTTCAGATGTCTCCAGAGTCCTGCCATGCGATTCCCGCTTCTACTCCGCCGTGGTCTAGCCTAGAGCCGTCGGACCAGATGGCTCGCTTGGGACAGATCGCCTGGGCTGCATCGAGTACCTTTTCTGTGCTTTAGACCTCAACCCGGGCCAGGAATAGGTTGCTTCCCACACGGCCCAGAAGAGTATGTTTTCACGCAGTCTACAGTAATTGTTATCTATGCGAGCTTTCCTTGGATTGGTGGAGTATATGATTGGTCATCTCCTTGAAAGTCAATCATCAGGCAGAGGCCCAGTTTTACTTCCAAGAAGGATTCACGAAGTCAACATTATTCAAATAGAGGGCACATGTTTGTCTAGTAGTGTTAGTCTCTTCTAATCCATCTCGCAATTTCGAAACATCTCGCGCCATAATTTGGAAATCAACATAGCTCCAATTGCCCCTCTGAAATGAAAAGAACCGAACATGTTACTCGAGTGTATGCCAAAGTCGGATTTAGCCGAATTAACTCAATTTGTTTCTACCACAGAGAAGAGGGCAGGTGAAAATTCTGAGGGCAGAATGATCCATTTCGTATTTGTAGTGAATGGTTAAACATGGACTATTCATCACTGAATTTTTCAAAGTAGTGCCAGTCCCGCCAAGAACGTTTCTGGTGATCGACTGAGAAGCAACATGCAACAGTGAGGCAGTTTGCATGTCCGCATATCCGGTGTGCTACTCTCCGGGCGTCATTTCGCGGATAGGTCGTCGGCACAGCGGGCATGCCTGTAACTCTTGTTTTTCAAACCACCTCTGCAGACAACCCAAATGTAAGACATGTCCACAAGGAAGACTTTTTGGCCGAATCATCTGCTCGCGAGATTCAGCCTGCAAATGATGTCGCATTGAGTTCCTGCACTTCAAAATTATACCCTTCATAGCGTCACGAGGTTGCCACTCCGACATGCTTTCTAGGCAAATGATACATAATGATGATCGACTAATCTGCTCAGCGGTAGCATCAAAACAGAGGTCGTTGATGTACCGGGCAGCCTGTCGGCTCTGAAAGATCTCGCGCATGCGTGCCCGGAGGGACTGGAAAGAGAAAAGTAGGTGACGTGTGACAATAGGGCGGTCATACGCGACGAAGCAGACATAAATGTAGGACACGCTGAGAACAAGCACCATACACTCTGATAAATATATCAGCAATCGACGAAGTGTAGGCGAGCAGACACAAGCAAGGACAAGGATGACCAACGAATGACATCTCACCTTTAGTAACGTCAAAAAAGAGCATCCACCAAGCCCACTTCTCCGTTATTGTTTCGTCGTCGTTCTCATCAAACGTACCAGTCGTCATTGAGAGGGTTCTGCCAAAAGCTCCCGGTTCCAACCTTGGCATATTATTTGAGGCCTCGGTGAGTGACAGGATAAAAGAGATTGAGGTCGAAACGGCGGAAAGTGTCAAGACCCCGTGTTCGAACGCAAGAATAGTCATCAGCTCAACTTTCTTACCCCCTTTCAGAGTGCCACATAAATAGCCAATCATGAGCAGTTCAGAAACAAAAGAGATTAAGATTCCAGCGAAAGTGCGCTCGAATGCATGCAATTGAAGTTGAATGCTTGGCTGTTGACTCAGCAATTCAACCCTCCACTTGATTATCCAAATCCACGCACTTCCCGCTAGTAACCAAACAAACAAAAATAGAAACTCAGAGTCGACATCTACGTTGAAGATGTTGAACATTAACACGTGTTCAAGAGAAGCTGCGATAATTTTTGCATATAAGTCTTCGATTTCTCGAGGCTCGAATCGGCCATAGAGATAGCTGTGTAACCCACAAACGATGAGAAACCCGCAAAGGAGGAGAAAATTCAATGTGAACTAACGTATATCAGTGCTGAACTTTGAACATTTCTTTATTTCGAAAGTCTTACCAAGAATGGTGCGCGATTTGGATAGGACCCGTCAATTTCAAGAAGTGACTGGATGCTGGAATACCAGACCATTTTGATGCACCTGGAGATGCAAGGCCGAGCGGTGTGTTACGTAACAAATAGCTGGACTTCCAGCTGTATGGGCTGAAACCGCTCCTGTTGAACTTTCAAGCTCCTTCGATAGTGAGGTTGCGTCAGCTGCTATGAGACGATTGTGGGCTTCCACGATCTTCCGGAGGGAGGTCAGTTGAATTGAAGGTTGCTGACTGGACTTCATGGGAATTACATAATGCCCCTATCGGACTGGAAACTGATTGGGCCAATGCGGTCACTTTTAAAATAACCTGACTCAGCATTCCAATGCATAGCTAGGCTTCGCCGAAATCCGTCCACGGCCCAGACTACCCACAATACCACTAGTGGAGAACAGATATAACCACCTTGAGAGTGGGTCCTAATAGAGGCAAGATTTTACTCTGGACACCACCCTCACTAAGGACTGCTTCACAGTACGGTAGCACCTTTCAAAGACCTAAATGATGGTGGTTTTATTGCGATATCGCCCTCTTCAAGATTGAGGACGATTATGGGAAAACACTGCGTGACATCATTTTCCATTCTTGAGAATTCCAACTGATTCAAGCATGAAAATCAGCCAGAAGAACGATGTTTTGAGGTATCTCGTCAGTCAGGAGTTACGTTAGTTAACTAACAAACTTAACTAATTAACTTTTGCCAGTGGGGTTCCAAGTACTAATGAACGGCCACTATTTCTGCCTGACTACTCCGTATTGTCATTCGCCACTTGACGCGCAGAACAATAATTAGGGTGACTGCCAGCATTTGGAAGTTCGAAAAATTGCGCACCTTATGAAATATTGATGCGCGGATTGTGCGTAAATTTACGTCATAGAGATCGTCACCGGCATTGGCTTCCGCGTTCTTTTTTCAAATTCACAACTATTCGTGGCATCACATTGCGGCAAGCGATGTGGGTGGGCGTGACTGGTATTCTGAAATTTGTTCGCAGACCCTGTATCTCGCATATTAGGATATTATTGCCAGTTGCAGGTCGAGGAACATTGGAAAGCCCAAGAGGACCATGCCGTTCATGCTTCCTTCGGGCCTTGGAAATAGAGAGCACTGACTGGGATTCTCTGATCTGTTACACAAGTCTTGCAACGAGCTAAGTCGTTCGCATTGGAAAACCGCTGGGTAAACGGTACTACTAGTTCGTATTCTCGAGTGAAGCAGTTCAATCCAACATTACTTAAGGCATCATTGATGGTCGTTGGTACAATTCTTCTGGCCCCGTTGTATCGAGTAGATAATGAATGTAGTTACCTAAGAGTGACGCCTAAGACATCGCTTAATTCGTGGGACTACTTGGAAATGGCTGTTGCACAAGACACCCGACCGGGTCGACTTGTTCCGAGCAGAGAAGCAAAGCACTAGAAACAATGTCGTCGTTAATCAACTCTGATGACAAAGGCATGCTTAATTGGCAGAGAATGTATGTAGCGCCTAGTATGCGTCTTGTTACGAGCCTCGCAGACGCCAGCGGTTGAAGGAGCGGGCTATTTCCTGTTGGGCCACCGATAACGTATTTCCTAGCCGATCGGGTCACCCGGCTGATCCGATCACCCCAAAACACCATATTAAATGCGATTTTTCAGGTCATAATATATCAACAACAAGAAAATGTTTTAACTTAATTTTTGGTAGGATATGATTTTTTAGCATGAGAAATAGTATAGTACAACTGAAATATTGAGCGAATGATTATTTACCTGTATTACCAAAGATACGCTCCGACCGAGCGACGTAGTTATATATGTCTATATAGTCATAACCCAAAATATCTCTCGAGCTAATAAAAATACCTAGTATGACATATTTAACACCGTGATACCCTAAGACCACATAATTAGCCTTTAAGCGTTAAAGTATGAAGTTATGAAATATTGCATTTAGTATGGTGTTTTGGGGTGATCGGATCGGCCGGGTGACCCGATCGGCTAGGAAATACGTTAGTCAACTAACTGCTTATGAAACATCGGGTGGACCAATCGGATATCAACAGGTCTGAATTGCTATAAAGCCCCTAGCAGGCACTTTGGGGCTCAAATACATGACTAATCATCGGATCTACGGTATCTCCTTTCATCCGGTCTCCACTACTGCTGCTGTTCCAACATATCCCATAATGTGGCTAGACGAAACTGATTGTTAATGGTCGTGGGGAAAGATTTTTAATTGACCCCCTAGATTTATCAACCGAGAATATTCCACAAGTGTCCTAAGCCTCTGACCTCTCCTCATGCCCTTGATTTTGACGACAAACCCTACAAAGCAGTAATAGGAAGGGGACCGTCCCCAGTAAAATGCAGGCCACAAGAGTAAAAGCCCACCCGCGATCCATTGCACGTAACATAGGGTCGATAGCGGCGGAGGCAATAGCCGAGAAAATGGACCGCACCAGGTTGTTCGCCGCTGTCGCAGCAGCTGGCTGAGAGGTATGGAGGTCTACCAGCAGGGTAGATGTGGAAATGAAGCCACCGGTCTGGCCTATCCCGATGAAAAACAGAAGCACCTCAGGCACCGAGAGAAATGCACCATACTGGAGTACCCAGCCAAATGCCAGCACCCCCACACTGCCCAACATAACGAAAGGTATAGCAATCATACTTCGGGCTTTTTCCACCGGGACCGAATCATCAGCTCCTTGCTGTTGGTAGGTGGCTCTTTCAGAGGCTATATGGCGGTAGTTCCAGTCCAGGAGGCGGCCTGTTACAAGGGAGGCCACGATAGATCCAGTGCCCAGAGAGATGTAGCAAAGACCAATGCGAAGTATATCTAGGCCATACTGCCTGGTGTATATTTCCGTGATAGAGGAGAGAACCGTCATATTTCCCCCCATGATGACGCCAGTAACCAGCAAAATGATTATCGAGTTTAGATTAAACACGACCATAAGAGGCTTGAACGGATTAGGGAATCGGATTTCGTGTTTTATCCTCGGCGTGTCGCTGGTTGGGGGTCGTTCATATTCCGAAGATGACATTAACAAATTGGCCCCATTCTGACGAGTGAGGTAGCGAATAAAGGGCTGATTCCATGGCTGTGCCGGGGAAGAGCCATCGTTGACTATACTCCGTGCTGTCTCCGGAAGGAAGAAAAGGAGAGACAGGAAGAAGACGCTAGATGCGATGGTCAGGAACCAAAATATGGACCTCCAGCCTAGATAATGGGCGAGCAGACCACCGATCACTGGGCCAATAGCTGGACCCATGAAGTTGCCCGTCATGACGATACCCATCATCGAGCCACGCTCCACTTTCGTGCTTATGTCGGCAACTGTGGCCGCGGATAGGGCAACAGTACTGCTGATTCCAGAGCTCTGCATACATCGCAGCACAGCCAGGGCACCGTAGCTATTTTGTACGGCGAGTCCAATATTAGACGCAGTATAGATGATGAAACAGATAATGTAGGTGGGACGACGGCCAGTCTGATCGGCAAAACTGCCGAGAAACATGGGGGCGATCCCTTGAAAAATCTGATATGTGAGGCGCATCATGTTAATGTGTTGTCTCTTGCAAAAATCACGGAGACTGTGTGGAACACAATTACCATGTAGCTGGTGACAGTTAAGTTGATCAGCGATGTCGACACGCTCAGGTCTTCGGCCAGAGTGTTGAGGGCCGGAAAGTAAATTTGCGCCGATAATGAGGAAAAGAAGCCCGCCCCAGCAGCAATGAAGACAATATATCGCTTCTGCAGCGTGGTGAATGAGCTATAACGTCGAGACATGACCACAGCAACCATCGATTCTGAATTCATGGAGTGTGGACTTTGGGAGGAAATTTGAAGACAAGCGAATTCAGTCAGCTAGGGATCGAGTCCTGCCCATTCTCAAACTCCGATCACTCAACTGACTAAGGAAGAGAAAAAAAATGCACAAAAGATTGCAGGCATGAACAAGCTGTAAACGCCTCCGAGAGTTCGTATGCTGCATTTTGTGATCCCTCGGAAACTCTCGCCAAGAATGATTGATCGAGGGCTCTGACTCTGGCCAGAACTAGTCTAGGTCTCCTATGCACAGGGGTGGACAATATGAATTCTCTTCCAAGGGGTGGAGTAGTTTGGTTCGGGAGCGACATGCTGACAGACATATAGATCAACGAAGCTGCGGGAATTGTGCGTCAAGGTCGTCGGCGTGGATCTTTGCCGGATGAGGATTTTCGGCGCGAGGGCTGCCAAGGGGGACTGAACGATCGACCGGGACATCGATCTCTCTCTAGTTGACCTGAGCAAAGCTGGTGCGATCTCTGGCCGTCGGAATGCAATGCACGGTGAACCTCGCCAAGGGGTTGACGTGATGCAAGCAAAAGAAAGTTTCCCTGGAATGAGACGGTGCGCACGCATAGCGTGGACACCTGCATAGGAGATTAGCAAAAGCTGAAGCAATCCAGGGCCTGGGCGGCATAGGTCCTATCAGTAATTTTTCAGTCGATTTCTGGTCCAGGAGTACATAAAGTGGCTTGCTACTTAGATCGAACGAGTCAAGTTCAATCTGTTCAATTGAACTCTCAAGCCTCTTCAAGTTCGTTCGATTCGCTCAGTACCTAGAAACAACGATAGCCTTTGTACAAGACTACAACAAAACATCATGACTGCAGAGAACTTCGATTCGATGTCGTCGGTCACCGTCATTGGCGCTGGCCCCTGCGGATGTGCCTTTGCCGCCGACCTGGCCAGCCGTGGAAAATGTGTGCTGCTTTATGGCCATCCGGAACACCCTGGTGCGATCCCGATGATTGAGAATAACGACGGCTGGTTGAACGCAAGCGGAGAGATCAACGGCAAGTATCAGATCAAAACTACCAGCGACCTGGGCATTGCCATTCGCCACTCCAATTTCATCGTAACCACCGTCCCTTCATACGGACAAGACACCATCCTCGAGGCCTTTAGCGGATTCGATCTGAAAAATCACACCCTTATTGTTAATGTGGGCAATTTCTTCTACCTCGCGGCCCGCCAAAAGATTGATGCCCATGCTGTCCTCGAAACTGACATCGCGCCTTACGCTGTCCGCATTATAGACGACACCGTGTTCGTCAAGGGCGTAAAGAAGAGCCTAGCCATCTGGATCTGGCCCTCCTATTCTGAGCGAGCAACACCTCAAGCGGAGCTCCGCCTCCGCCGACAGGTCGAGTCAATCTTCTCGCAGAACCTAGTGTGGTGCCAGAGCCTCCTTGAGGTGGGGCTAAACAATATCAACCCCGTTGTGCACTGCGCGGCAGCGATCATGAACGTGGGATGGATTGAAGCTACTAAAGGTGACTTCTACTTCTACGCGCAGGGCATGTCGCCCTCCGTCTCACGGGTAACGGAAAAAGTGGACGAGGAGCGCCTAGCCATCGCTCGCGCCTACGGGCTCGACCTCGTCTCTGTCACAACGTACATGAACCAGAACTACCACCATGGCCGGGACTTTGGTGACTACCACGAGTTCGCGGTGGGATCGGTCATCCATAACAAGACCAAGAGCGCTCCAGCTACTATGGAACACCGCTATTTGTTGGAGGATATCCTCTACGGGATGGTCCCTTGGTACGAACTCGGCCTGAAGTGTGGCCTGGCGTCACCGATGATCCGGTCCCTAATCGAGCTTGCTTCGGTGATAAGTGGCTTCGATTACTTCGAGCATGGGAGGACTCTGAAGGCTGCTGGTCTTGGCGAGGCAAGCAAAGAGCACGTCCTAATTTTCTTCGGCGGATACGTCCACAAGACTCCCAAAGTGATTACTTCTCTGTCTGATGCTCTTACCGGCCAGACTCATGCTCCGATGCAGACACTGCAGCTGGCTATGTGAGCATTGCGCTTTTGAAATTTCCACCCAAGGTTTTGGGGGGGGGGGGGGGGGGGAAGAGTTCGCGGGCTATATTCGAATTTCAGCTAGCTGTGTGAGAACGCATCCGTGAATTTTCATCTCAGGGGAGTTTTACCGTTTTTCGCTTAGTGACTTGATACGGCGTCTCGTACTTTAGAAGTAGAATTCCTGCGTTAAACGATTTGCTACAATGGCGTTTCATAGGCCTGCGAAGCCATCTCGTGTCGAATGTTAGGAGTTGAGAACACCAAATCAGGATTGAATTGTACTAATGTGTTGCCCCGAAAATGTTTTGAATCGAAGTATCCTTTTGGCTTGAATATGGGCCGCTGGATTGGCATTCAGGAAATCAAACTTGTCGATATGATTAATGCCCTTTTAACTATCGCCCAACAAGATGACCATACTCTCGCTTAAGAGTCGCAAAACAAGTCACATTAAAGTGATTCTTAGCTCCTTCATAAGTTGGCACGCACTGTAATATAGGGCAAATAGATTCAGAGATTCTTAAGCATCATTGTAGGAGTAGTATAAAATCATGTGGAACGTCCAAAAATCTAACAGTTCCGAGTATCCCCATTCTCAATGTCCGCCTCCATGGCTACCTCCAAACCCGCCGTGCCCTCCGTGGCTACCATCAAACCCGCCGTGCCCTCCTCCATGGCTGCCTCCATGGCCACCCCCGTGGCTACCTCCAAACCCGCCGTGCCCTCCTCCATGGCTGCCTCCATGGCCACCCCCGTGGCTACCTCCAAACCCGCCGTGCCCTCCTCCATGGCTGCCTCCATGGCCACCCCCGTGGCTACCTCCAAACCCGCCGTGCCCTCCTCCCTGGCTGCCTCCATGGCCACCCCCGTGGCTACCTCCAAACCCGCCGTGCCCTCCTCCGTGGCTGCCTCCATGGCTGCCTCCGTGATCGCGACGGCCAAAAACCTTGTTTATGAGGCCTGACATGAGGAAGGATGCGGCTGATCTACGCGAGACTGCGAGACGTTTAAGCAGATTTCCGCCTCGTAAGTAACAATCGGTATTGAAAATGAGATTAATCATGCACAATGAACAAAGACGTTGAGGATAGCAAGTTCCGAAGAAAGTCCTAGGATGATGACGCCGCTCAGCTCAAAAGCGTTTTTCAAACGGCCAATGCTCTTTAACGAGGGGGAAAGTGGTTTACCACAAGACTGGGTTTGGGGGACGTTTTTACAGTACAGTAAGAAAGGAATGCGTGATTTTTGCGGCTACTAGTTTAGCACAGCCACAAAATCCAATCGTCGCCACTTTAGAGCATGTTTGTGGTTCTACCAGTGAAAGTTACAGCGGGGGACAACATACAGTCAGCGTTCATTAGTATTTGTACTATTGTACCTTGGCATACTGAGAGACCCATTAATTTTCTGCCGCTTGAAGCCATCAACATCAATTCCCACAGGAAGTCTCGTGATATAAAGCGCATCAGGCTTCTTTGCTAATAACCTACATTTATTCATAAGGCAGTACTAGTTAAGTTGAGGATGAGAATAAAGGTAGAGAAGCGTGGGTTAATCGGATTCATGAAGGAGTGCATGGCTGATATGGGCAGGCGGTAAATAAAGGTGTAGGCAGGTCCCACAGTGCAAATACCAAGAAGCTATTGCGGCTACAGGCGCCGATGCAAAGCGCTAGAAGCTGAGCAGCAGGCGCTATCTACTAAGCAATTCGACCAGGCTGTGTAAGATGCTACTTAGATATCTCAGGAAGATGTAGATAATAACTTTGAAATACGACTGCGTTGAGCTCTTAAATTGAGCGTTGGTTGATTTCTTGTCTTAGTGAAGATTTGCGGGGGTTGGGGGATTAGCACGGATGTGCTCTCTTGGTCCAACTCTTTTCGCAGACCGGCAATTCAAGTGTAATTTTCCCCCTTGCGTTAGCGATATCAGGTTATCCGTTTGAATGGTTGCGATCCTGGGATTTGAGCCATGTCTTATGAGGTCTGTAGGTGGTCTAAAACGATGTTCACTTCAGGTATCCTGGCGATGAAGCATCTCGAACCAACCGAAGGGCAACCCACGGGTACTTATAAGGTTTTTGCCACCAATTGAGACTGTCCGAATCAGGATCTGCAGATATCTCGAGAGCATCTGGAGGATTATAGACTTACAAGGTTTTCTTTCCCGAGATCCGCGGATGCAGAGCCCATGTTCCACCGACCACCGCAATGTGCTTCTCGTCCATGAAGTCGGCTAGATTTTTGTATCAAAAGATGACTCTCCCGCGGGACTTGTTTCACTTACCGCTATATCCAGGATAGATATCCATAGGTTGAAAACCAGGTTGAGGCGCAAAAAATGAGCTCGTCCACTCATACGCGCCACCCATATCCCCTTGTCCGCAGAGCCTGTTTCCGTTCTGCGTCACCGGGGTAGGGTGGAAATTATGGAAACCAACATTACATCCGGTCAGATCAGTGTAAATATCATCACGCTTTGATTTGGGCCGGATTTCCGAGGTCCTTTCCTCCTCGACCTGCCGATGAATACTGCGCGTTTCATGCAGCGTCGGGAGTCGTGCTCCAGCCCAATTCGCATATGCTTCTGCTTCGTTGTACGAAGTGTATACAGGCCAGTCAAGTGCAAGTTCCAGAGGAATGTGGCCGTATACTGTCTTTATAGCGAGACCATTGATGAATTTCTTAACTTCTTGGAAATTCTGGCCATTCGCGATTGGCTCGTCCGTTCGTTCGGTTTTTGATATCCACGTAATGGGAAGTTGGTCCACCTGCGAAGTCTTGACAAGATATGCTGCATATTCTTCAATACACACAGGGCGTGCCTGGGCCTCAAACCCATCAACGAGGGCCGGATATGGATTTCGCTCATTGTCCCAGGCAAAGAAATCATCTGGGCCGCCATCGTCGTCGTTGTCCGAATCATTGATCCCTATACAAAAGGTGCGCGGCTTAATGTTAAACCACTGATTTTCGACTCGTTCTTGCCCTGCGTTTTTGGCCATGGCAACAAAGTCTGGCCTGGGAATCCCCAGAGGTGGTAGGATGTATGGACTGAGTACCGACATCCATAAGAAGGTTTCCAGATGCAGTCCTGATGATGTTAGCCCTGCGTGATCACCGTCGAGATCCGTCCTCACCCTCATGCTCAAAGCCGATCCAGAGTGCGCGGCCAATTGTCCTATCTGACCAGGGCTTCTCTTTTTTGTAAAGCGCCTCAATTCTCCTGCAGACTTTCACCCGGTAGGCTAAGATATCCTGGAGCTCCGGCCATGTATCTGGGATTTCGCTGTGATCATGACATTTTGTAGGATCATCGACATCTGGATCTATTCCTCTCTCAAAAATCTGCCGATAGAACTTGGGCTCGGTCGGCGGCTCTTTTGTAGCTCGTGATAGATGTATGTCCTCACTACTTGGGTAAGTTCACTGCTCCTGTATCTTGAAGAAAATGAGAATGAGATTGTACAGATCTGGACTTACAATGTTGGAATATGCCCTAGATAAAAAAGGAGGGGATTCCGTAACGGAATTGGCTGTTCAAGCAAGGCCTCCTTGGGGATCATTTTCAAAGTCACCAGCTCCCACGCCGCCCATAGTTGCCGCCACTCTTCCATAGTTGGAACAGGCCCTGGAGCATATTCTTCGGGCCGGAGTGGGAATGCATAAGGTGAAGCTTGAGCATAGCTCGTCCTGATAGGACTATTTGAATCCATATATTGCAAGGTAGTAACTCACTCCGTCTGCGAGAACAAAGAGCTAGAAAATTTGTATCGACGCTGTAGGGAAAATGGCTCCTTATCTGCAACCAAAACATATGCAATGAAAGAACTCACGAGCTCACTAGCCCGCCTTTTCTGTCTGGTAACTGTTCTCATTGATTAATTGACTGGTTTTTCCTAGCGGAGCTTTCCTGGTGGAGCGTTCCTGTCGGAAATTCTGTGACCCCACAATACACGGTATATCTTGTCCATGCTGACGAAGTAGTTCTTAGTAAATGATAGCATTCTTGACGCTTCTTGTTCGCGGAGGAGCATTTGAGTGTGCCGATTGGTTCTATGACGTAATTTCACGCCTTAATCACGCATCAAAAAGTCTTGGTTGTTGAAGGGTCTTACCGGACGACGCAAAATTCCCGCACAGGACGGACGGCTCGCCACAGCTGAACGAGAATCCCACGTGAGACTTACGGGTTCGCCGATATCATAGACAAGGTAATGGTAAGAGTGCGCTGCTTTAGGCACGGACAATCATTCTCACGAACCGGTTAGGTGTTCTTCTTTCTAAATTCACTTCTTCTGTTGTACTCGTATCATACTTGACCCGTCAATACAATCCAACCCCCTAATGTAGGCCGCCCCGACAGCCTACACCGCCTATCTCTACAACGACCCAGCACAATCAGCTGGATATGCGTTATTGAGATCGTTTATCTGGAAGAGAAGAAGTCTTCTAACAGATGAGATGGCTCCAATGCGCTATATCACCTGATATTGGTAGACTTTTAGAAGGTTTATGACCAGGGGAATTCTCTACAGACATGTAGGACCGGAGGTGTCGAAATTAAAGAAACTTCACTAATTACAGTACTGTGTAAGGAGAAGGATCTGGAAAAATCCCCATCTTCGGTCCCGCCGAATAGTAGGCGGATCTTTTGCGCATAAGGCTCTGCTCTTAAACCGGCCACCTGCGTAAAGGAAGATCTTCGGCAACGAAGAAACCCAGGCGCCGAACCTGTTCTAGTATTTCCGCACTGCTAAGGCCACCAGGATGTACCACAGACACCCGCCGATCCGTTAGCGATGTTACAATACTTATCGGGGAGGGCTTCAGTTGTCGGAGAGAATCTTCAATTGCTTTCTTACAGCTGCAACACAGATTAATTTTCCATTTCCTTGCATGCCGATCGGTCAAATTCACATACCCATCACAATGAAGGTTGTGAACAAAAAAGCTAGTGAAGCTAGAGGCAATATCTCGAGAAGCCATAGGTGCAAGTCGCTGGGTCGTCACCGCATTTAATTGCACCACGATCATCGTCCGTACAGGTTATTCCCAGGCCACAGGAATATGACTTTGTGTTTGAGAACCTGGGCTATCTGGAAAGAGCTGTACAGCTAAGCTTTATTGGAGCGAGGCATTTTTGCGGAATTTCAGATGCCTATATTCCGCATAGTGGCGCATTTGAGGGATTTGTGCGTTGCCAACACTTGTCACATTCAGTCCGTAATCTCTCAGAGGCATCAAGAAATGGCCTTTCTTACAGTCAGTACCGAGTAGACCTCAACCACTGGCTAGCGAAAACATATTAAAAAGGTAGGCAATATTAACCTTTCAAATTCACTGTCTTGAAGGAGTAGTTCGATGAGCCACGTTATGTACCAAGGAAAAAATTGAAATTTTGTAGCAGGTCAACAGACATCTTACTGCCTATGCCACTCATAGATGAAATCATTGATGACCAAGAGGAGTTCTGGACCAATCCAACCAAGCTGTTCTTCCTGCTCGTGTAAAATACTTATTGATCTAGCTCAAGGCACGGACATTAATAAGCTTTATCTCCCGTAGCCGCGAAAACCGCGCAATCATGACCTTCTCCTTTGTCTATATGTCAGGGGGCTCGGCGTCGGTGTTCTACATTAAATGCCTGCTTTGTCGAGCTTAGCATATCGTCTTTCTTCGACTTATTACTCTTTCCCATGATCAAACTTTCGTATATGTGTTTCATCCTCGCAATTTGATCAATGCTTTCGCTAGTGGTTGCGCTGTTGCACTCATCGATACCCTGCCTCGATATTGAAGAATGGCCCCTTCGATCGAAAGCTCAGCAGAACCAAATTTGGAACGAATTGCACCGGGAGCCGATATTACAACGTCTACAAGTCTCCTTCATCATGACCTCGTGACGAAGAATTCGGAGGCTCTTCAGTTTCGTGCCGCTGCTACTTTACAATTGCGATCCGGCTCTCGGAGTGACGATATAGTCAAATTGGATGATCGCCTTATTTCATCCCCTTACAATGAGGCTCCCCACCTGCTTGACCTCAAGACCCTCGACACGCCAGCCCGACTGCTGGCAAAAGCGTTGACTGTCCTGAAGCCCATCCGGGATGATTATGCTACGGCTCCATACGCAGAGTCATTCAACTGGCAGGAGGTCGTCGATCTGCTGCCTCAATTTCCTGATGCGGACGGATATACTTGGCAGAGACAAGAGCTCTATGTAGTCGTATTTCGATCGCGCCTGCGTCCGGGTGCGAACGTCCAGCTCCTTCAAGTGTTAGATATCCATTCACATCGGGAGGCGAATGCTAGTGGAGGCCTGTTAAAGTATTGGTTCGGAAATCGCAACGAAAATAACGAAAATCTTGCAACATGTAAGTTTCCGGAATGCTTCCTTTCTCATATGATTATTCATTTGTGCTCTGAACTCTGCGTCGACGAAAACCCAGAGAAGGCTGCTAACTCGGTTGAAATGGATTCAAGTGGGCTAATGTATATATGACAGGCATATGGAGAAGCAGAGAAGATGCTTGTCTCGGAGGCACTGGCCCGTGGCACAAACAAGCTGTAACGGCTGCTCGAGACCTGTACGAGCAGGTCGTTTTCAACACTTTGGCCTTGGTCATACAAGATGGGAAATTGGGTATTAGCGACTGGGGGGAATCAAACAAAAAATGGTTTACCGTCGCCGAGGCCAAATAAGCTCTACGCGCTTTTCGGACCTTTTGCAGTGCTAGGATAATATCTGAGGGAAATTGATAGCCTTTTGTTTTTCACAGCTAAATTTCATTCTCGGTTGCACATTGGTCAATCACATTTGTCAAGCCCACTGTTATCCAACCTCCTGGGCCACAACACAAAATATTCGGATACATTTGTTCATTTTTCTTGCTTGCGTCATGCTGCTCCCAGACCAGAGAATTAGCGTTCGTTCTGGAGAGTTCGCTTCAACTGTTTGTTTACACATACCAATAATTTCACAAGGCTACTCATCGCTAATCAACCAATGGCCATGTGCGACTATGACGGAGACAACAGAGCGATGAGAATCTAAGCATTGGCCGTCGTTCGTCGTTCGTCATTCTTCTTTCTTCAATTTGTACTGGTTGTCACGAAGCCTGCGGCCGCCAACTACTTGAGCCGCCACAGCTAGTTTAAATAGCTTCTGTCCTATGTATTCATATACCTCACTTCTACCTAGGACAACGACCAAGAAAATCTTCAAACCTACTCAGGCCCGTGAGCAGAGGGGAGAGGATACCCTCTGGCAGGACGTGCTGTGTGTATATAAGGCCAAGGTATGTACTCTCTTCTGTAGATTCTTGCTAATCAATCGTTGTTTGAGAATTATGGGCGAGGCCGACATTCAGCTGTCGTCGCTTTGTTACACGACGAAGAACAGAACAGTAAACGAGATAGCTGTGCTGAGTAATGGGACCGCCTTGCCGAGGGCAATAGGTAAACTGCCGCCAGATGTAGTCGACGATTTCATCGTCGAGTTGTTGAATGAACCGACCAAGGTCTGGAGCTGGTCTTCGCCTTCGACTAGGACTAGCGCCATCCCACTCTGCATGCGTACTTAGCATTGCGTATCTAGATATAAAGGAAGAAGACGAAACGAACCACAATATGCCACTGGATATGGCAGTGAAGTATCCATGCCCCAGGATTATCGGTCACGTAGCTAGTTCTATATGAGTCATGTGGCAGCAGGGGCACTGTCTTTGGAGGGCTCACCGAATTACTAGCCAACCTGATGGTGGCACATTCGCTGTGTCCCTATATGGTGGATCATCGAGGTTGATCATGGACGATGGTGCTTCCGCCACGGACTGATAAGGAAACGAGCCACTGCCAGAACCCAGCACCCAGAACTTGTGACCGTGAAGGTGCATTGGATGGCCCATCTGCCTCAGGGTTAGTCAAAGGATGATCACAACTGCTCATGGGATTTAATCACGCACAGTATCCATTGAGTCGTTCGCGATATTCATCACAATATCAATAGACGAGTTCGAAGGCATATGAAGAGTAGTGCTTGCATCCCATCGATCTGACGCATTCCCATATATAAGTGGAATATCCGCCTCAGCATATGGGTCCTTGTTCACAACCCAAGTCACAATGCCAGTCTGATTGATTGTAAAATGTCGCGTAAGGTCCGCAGCTTTAGAGGACGGCGGCCTGTTACCTTCAAAAGGCGATAGCCGCGTTTCAGCCAGTTCGCGGGCCCCGGTTTTAGCTGTGCCATTCGTCCGCATCCAAATGAAAGCTGGGTCAACTGAAACGTTTGACGGAGACATATCCATTCCCTCTACCTGATGTGAGGTCAGTAGAGATGCCGAATGGGCGAAGCGATGATTACTCACAGCATAAGAAACTATGGCCTGACCTTCCAGGACCTGCTGCATATCACCATTGGGATAAGTTGCGAACCTAAGGTAGTAATTACCAGGTTGCTGATCGAGCTTAATCATTACTGAATATCGCTGACCAAGGGCGATCTCCAGAACCTAGAAAGGTCAGAAAGAGACTAGGTTCCAGCTGACTCTGTGAGGGACTCACTTTCACCTCCTGTGGCTTAACGTAGAGGCCATCGGCAGCATAAATATGCATCGAGTGACGGTCGAGGGATACCCTGAGAGCACTGACTCCTCCAGAATTGACCAGATTGAGGGCAAGCCATCCCTGTGAAGCATTCGCTGAGATGAGTAACTGGGGTGACGTAGTATTCTTGCAGGTGTCTGGTACTAATGAGCTGATATTGTACCCCGGTCGAAACAACATAGGCGGCGTGCAGCCCCGAGCACTCAGTCCCATATTTCCTGAGCTGGCCATGCCGGTCTGGTCTGCCATAGATGATGGTGTCATCGTAGATACTGCAATCTGGCTACCGCTAGCGCCGCTCATGCTGCCATCCATCCGTTTCATCATTCCAGACATTTCCATCCCCACAGACGTGGTGGTCGATGTTGTTGTAGCAGAAAGTTCTTGTGTTGTAGTCGGTTCTGAACTTATCCCCATCCCAGGGCCAGCGTCGAGGGCGTACTTTGGCAGACATTCCACTCGGCCAAGTCCATTCGCGAGGATGCTATCAACACAGCTAGGGAAGGCACCGGTTTGAAGATAGCGCGCAAATATCGTGTCCGAAAGTTCATGGGTCCAGTCATTCAAGAGTATAGACACAGCGTCCTTCTCAGCCTGTAACATCTTATAACTATCGGATTCATAATCCGGAAGTTCCTCGAAAGGTCTGCGGCGGGAGGGTGCTGGCCGGATCAAAAGAGGTCCGCGTATAGCATCGTCGTAGTACGCGCGGAAGTGAGAATGATACCAGTAGAATCCGTACTCATCCTTTACGGAAAAGCGGTATGTAAAATTCCCTCCGGGCGGTATGGGATACTTATAAGGTGAAATTAGTGAATAGCCTCTTAAGGGAATTGAGAGACGTTATAGCAATCAGAACTCACCTGAGTAACCCCCGGGACACCATCCATGTCCGGTGTTCCACGTTGTAGTATTCCTTCACAAATGAGTTAATAATATACATAGTAGAGTGACTCTCCCATACATACCATGCCAGTGGATCGTAGTGTTAACGGACAAGTCATTCTTGACGAACACCTCCACATCGTCCCCCTCATCAACGTCGATTATCGGGCCGGGCTGTTGACCGTTGATAAGATAGACCGTACGAGAAAATCCGTCTGACGATAGTCATCAGCCATTTGGATGGTAGTAAACTTCGGACAGCCCAGAGACACAAACCTGGACTACGCACAGCACTGTGCACAGTGAAATTGAAGGTCCGTAAACGGGCGAAAGCGCCATTTGAGGCAAGGCAAGTAAGCAGTACACAAAGATGGAACGCGAAAAACGCCATTTCTAGATTGGCTGCAGGTGAATTCTGATATTCGCGAAGCGAACGTCGAGTATTTGAGGTATTGCGGTCGCACCGCTTATCGATGGCCCTTGAGAGCCACGGTTCCAAGGCAAGGGCTTTCCCAAACTTTACTAGGCCTTGGCACTGTTCCAGGTCCACTCATTTATTGAGGAGGATCAAGAGGCAAAACATGCTGGGCCGCTTGGGGTAACAGTTTGGCCTATCAGTCCAATAGTCACATGTGGCAGTGCAACTCCTGTTGCCGCCTGGAACAAACCTAAAACATGTCGCGAATTGTAGAGCCCAGATTGGCTGTTTCCACCGTCATGAAGATTTTGACGCTTCACCTGCGGCTAGAATATTTACTGTACCTGTCCCAAAATTATCCACCCATATGACGTAATTTTACGCACTAATCGCGCATAATCAACACGGGGAAATGGGCTTTTAAACACCCGCGGAATTTGTGGATTCCCATTCCAATCATTGACATGAGCCACTCCACTACTTCCACTCTTCAACTTGCCAAGACTGGCATCTTGGTATCTGGGCTTTAGAAGGCTGTAAGACGTTTTCGGGTGCGGTCTCGATCTTAATAAGACGCAACCGTCGAACTTCGCTTTTTCGGAAGTAGGCCCGGGGCACCCTTAGTGAATAATGAAATTGACTGCGTTGGCGTCCGCCGTTATCTCTGCGTAAACAGTGCGCAGCAATAACTCACAGAGCTGACCAAAAGCCACTTAACTGCACTTGCCAAAAGAGAAGACTCTTGCAGTATCGCCGTCTCAAGCTAAGTTATTCCATGTTTGGGTGTCAAGGGGACAAGCTTTTACCTCCAGTAACATTCAGAAGGAAAAAGAAACTGGTCTAGACTTTATGAATTGTCACCTTTTGTCGTCCCTTCTTTTTTCCTTTGAACCCAGGGGCATATTTCAAAATGGGCTCCAACAACTTTACCAAAAGTTAGTAAGGGTAAATCTTCCCCAAATATCCCAATGTTCCTAGTTCGTCCATTGATTTCTAGAAGCACCCAGCGACCTTCACTCGCTAATTTCTTGAGGCGTCCACTTTCCAACGAACATGAGATAGAAGGGACTGCACGAGTGCATACAACTTTAGGATGGAATCTCTGTTTTAATAAAAACCTGATTCCCTCTCTCGGGTCATTACGTCAGCTAATGGGCAGGCGGGCCATCTACTGTGGTAACTTGTACCAACAACTTGGAGTCTCTTTTGGTTTAATTGACTTATGTATCGTAGACCCATCATCCATTCTGCATGAGTATCGGAGTAGTCGGGCGGTGTAAATATCATACACCAAGAAAAGACATTGCGATCATATCGCCACTGTACGACGATTGACGCAATCAGCTCGCACCTGGCGAAATAACTCCGCTGCGTATGTGGCGAGAGAGAGAGAGAGAGAGAGAGAGAGAGAGAGAGAGAGAGAGAGTGTGTGTGTGTGTTCCGTACTACCGTAGTACAGTACCGTAGATCCAGAGGGCAACCCGTCTATAGGTGGTCCCTAACTATTTCTTTACTGGGTCAATTCGGGAACTTGTTGGTCAGCTACAGTAAAATACTGTATACCGTATCCTCGAAATCAACACTTATATAGGGGCTTTCGCAGGGACCAATTATCCATCAATCCGACAAGACAACCGGCTTCCACGCCTCATTGGAACAGAGCAAATCCATGTGGCATGGCTCTCGGTATGCTCAAACGGGCCGGGAAACTCCATCGACCTGGCCACTGTGGACCATCTTTCCCTTCTCTTTGATGGTTTCGAGAATGGCTTCGTAGGAAAGCGAGGGCTCCGCAACTATGACAACACTTTGTTCCTCGAGGCTGATCGCGAGAGACTTTAAACCTGCAAAACATCAGCACCGAATCAGGGTGGGGCTGTCATAGTTCACTTACCTGGCAAATTTTCGAGAGCTCCCTGAATGGTATTTGAGCATCCTCCGCAGCCCATCTGGACATTGAACTTGTATTGATGGTCGGACATGACGTGAGTATGATGAGGAAAGAGTGAGTAAAGAAATCGAGAGCTGAGCAATTTGCGAGATCAACTATTTTATTTTATGGTAGACGAACCATGTCCGGTCCAGCTCTCTTGTACTGTAGTCGCAATCACATGGTTGCGGTATTTGTGCCACTGGCTGTGCGGGGAGCCTCTTAAGGTTAAGAGAGCGCTCTTAAGCTTACCGTAGGCGTCTTCCCGTCCACTGCAGATACTGTAGGAAGGCTTACAGACGATTGAACAGCCGCAGTCCCATGATGAGCTATTTTCGCGGAATTAGCGTCAACCTTCAGGGGATAATTGCGCGGTTTGTGCGCTAGGTTTGGAAACTGGTTACTGGAACATTCGAATCGATCGACCCAAATCCGGCCTTACTGTATGTATTAAGGCTTATGGGAGATACATAAGCTCGCCATCCTTGAAGACGGGGGTTCCATGATCTGCGTTCAAATAATTTCCAGTGTGTCGCCTTTTCCTGTCCACCACCATGTCGTCACCGCCTCAGTCGAGGCTGACCATAATTTTGGTCAACAATTTGCACTGCCCGTCTTGCACGACAAACGTTGAAGACACCCTTTCGGCTCTCCAGCCGCCTCCTTTTTCCATTTCGACGTCCATTATTCGTCACGAGATCGAAGTCGTGCACCCAGTTACGCTCAGCACCGATCGCATCGTGCGCGCTCTCGAGGATGTTGCCTTCGAAGTTGACACTGTCATACCCGATGCCGGCGAGGGTGCCAAAGAGGCCAACACAGCAGAATATTCCAGCAGAAGCTCTCATAGTAGCAAGGCCCTACCTCCGTCCAAACTACATATCTCAAAATGCGATGCCTGTCGTACGCAGTCTGATGTGTTATCGACGACCACGTCTTCAACTACTGTACGGAAGGGGCCAATTGCGAACGAGAGGGAGCATAGTGGCCCACATGATCGTCAGACAGGAGAAGATACTCTAGTGTCGGTCAAGGACTACGACCTAATTGACTCTCGGGTGCGAGTGACACTGTCCGTCAGTGGAATGTCATGCAGTTCCTGTGTAAGCAAGATAACCGAAGTCTTGCAAAGTCGGCCATGGGTGCAATCTGCCGACGTGAATCTCTTGACAAGCCTTGCTGTTGTCACACTCATGGATAAGTCGCATGTGAATGAGCTGCTCGAGATGGTCAGGGAAACCGGTTATTCCCCGGAGCTGATCGAGTGTCAGGAGGTCCGACGCCAGCAGCCGTTGGATCCATCTGGACTAGGAGATAGGTGGCGAGCCTCGTATGTTATCGAAGGCATGACCTGTAGCTCCTGCGTCGGGAAGGTGACCGACGCGCTGAAGCAGCACGAGTGGATCACCACCGTTGATGTGAACCTCGTGTCCGCCAGTACGACCGTGGAGCTCTCTGGGAAAGATCACCTGCACGAAATTCCTGGGATCATCAAAGGCCTAGGTTATACGGCCACCCTCAGCGATGTCGAGAAAGCAACCTCTTCCACCCAGCCCAGCTCGAAGCGGTTGGTTACCATCCAAGTGCAGGGAATGCACTGTCCACAGTGCCCACAGCGGATTCTCGATGCCCTTGCCACTTACTCGGGCCGGCTGGAAGTGACCGCGCCCCCTAACATGGCAGATCCTAAGCTTACTGTGAGCTATTTGCCAAACTCGCCAAAATTCACCATCCGACATATCATGCGCACAATAGCTGATCTAGATAATGCCTTTACTGTTTCTGTCTACCACCCTCCGAGTCTTGAGGAACGCTCCCAAGCGATGCATCGTCGGCATCAATGGCAAATTGCTCGCCGGCTGATTTTGGCTGTGATAGTTGCTATTCCGACTTTCATCATCGGGGTGGTGTACATGTCACTGGTCCCCCAAAATAACCCCGGTCGGATGTACCTCGAGCAGCCTATGTGGTCTGGTGGTGCCTCACGTTCTGAGTGGGCACTCTTTATCATGTCAACTCCTGTGTATTTCTTCGCCGCGGACATTTTCCACCGCCGCATGCTCTTTGAGCTTAAGGCACTCTGGCGACCTGGCAGCAAGACAGCCATCTTGCGCAGATTCTATCGCTTTGGAAGCATGGATATGTTGATGTCGCTGGGTACAAGCATCGCCTACTTCTCCTCTATCGCTATCCTGGCCGTCAATGCCTCACAGCCACCCGGTAGCCCCAAGGCTTCTACCGGCTCGTACTTTGACGCTGTTATCTTTCTGACTATGTTCCTTATGATCGGCCGGCTGCTTGAGGCTTATAGCAAGGCCAAAACAGGAAATGCAGTCAGCCTTTTGGGCAAGCTTCGCCCAACAGATGCCATCCTGGTGGAACCGATCCAAGCGGGTAGCCCCCCGTTCTTTGTGAAGCCTAACATAGTCCCGATTGACCAACTAGAGTTTGGAGACGTCGTGCGGGTGGCGAACGGAGCATCGCCTCCATATGACGGACTGGTAGTCGAAGGAGAGTCGCAATTTGATGAGTCGAGCCTGACTGGGGAATCGAGACCGGTCTCCAAGCTCATTGGAGATGAAGTCTTTTCAGGAACTGTCAATCAAGCAAACCCGGTCTTGGTCCGTGTTAACCGTCTTTCCGGCAATTCGATGCTGGATCAGATCATCGACGCTGTTCGCCAGGGGCAGATCCGTCGAGCACCAATCGAGCGCACGGCCGACTTGATTACCGGTTTCTTTGTCCCGGTCGTGACTCTGATTACGGTGTTAGACTGGCTGATTTGGTTGGGTCTTGGTGTCTCTGGCCGGTTGCCCGAGTCCTGGAAGGGCGACACTCCGGGAGGCTGGGGTTTCTGGTCGTTGCAGTTCGCTATCGCAGTATTTGTCATCGCATGCCCATGTGGTATCGGACTCGCTGCGCCAACGGCCCTGTTTGTAGGTGGAGGTCTCGCGGCTCAGCACGGAATTCTCGTGAAGGGCGGGGGTGAGGCCTTCCAAGAGGCCAGCCAGCTTGACTGCGTCGTCTTCGATAAAACCGGTACAATTACCGAGGGTGGTGAGCCGTCTATTACTGACCATGAATACATCGACACAGCGGACGCCGATCAGCTTTGGGGCGCACTAAAGGAGCTTGAACAGAACAGCAGTCATCCTATTGCTAGAGCAATGGTGTCTTTTGCCAGCTCTCATGAAGCACCGGTCTTCCAAGCACTCAAGGTGGAAGAAATACCTGGAAAGGGTATGAGAGGCTCATTCGACGCTGTTCGTTCGGATTCATCTGTTATGGAAGTCATTGTGGGTAACGAGGCTTTGATGCATGATCATGGAATCGTCATTCCTTCGGCGAATGCGCGAATGTTGACAGCCTGGAAGCACCAGGCCAAGTCTGTGGTTTTAGTTGGGCAGAGAGTCCTCCCGGATCAATTCAGCACCGAAGCAGTCCCGTGGAAGCTCTCCGTTATGTTGGCAGTGGCCGACGCTATCCGGACCGATGCCAAGGGGACAGTTCAGGCTATACAGGAACGGCACATCGCGGTGTGGATGATATCAGGAGACAACCCTACGACCGCATATGCGGTGGGTGGTATGGTCGGAATTCCGCCGGAGAACATTATCGCCGGCGTTCTACCCGAACAAAAAGCGGAAAAGATTCAATATCTCCAGAAAACTCTGCAGAAGAAATCGGGATCCGGCCGAGCACTTGTTGCGATGGTTGGCGACGGGATAAACGACTCACCCGCACTTACCGCGGCCGACGTTGGCATTGCCATCGGGTCAGGGTCGGACATTGCGATCTCGGCCGCAGAGTTTGTGCTCGTGTCTTCTAGCCTTTCCTCTCTCCTTACTCTAATCGATCTCAGCCGCGTTGTTTTCCGCAGGATCAAGTTCAACTTCGCCTGGGCCCTAGTTTACAACTGCGTTGCTATCCCAGTCGCCGCGGGAGTGCTTTATCCGATCGTCAGCAATGGCAGCCACGTTCGTTTGGACCCAGTGTGGGCCAGCCTCGCGATGGCATTGAGTAGTGTCAGCGTCATATCCAGCAGTCTTTTGATGAAGACTCGGCTGCCAATAGTCGGTTTTAGATCGGACGATTGAAGTCTTCGGAAGCAAGGATTTTTTGCATTTGGCTTTTTTGGGGTTTGCTTTTTGCCTTTTGCCTTTTGCCTTTTCGCTTTTTGCTTTTCGACCTTGGCTTTGGGCTTTTGCCCTTCGTGCGTCGTTGAGTGCAGGGTGCTAAAACGCTCTGACATCCTTTAACTCACTTAGCCGGCGGTAATCAAGATGCACTCCGCTCCATTCCGTGTTACTATTCCATTCTCCTGCTCTCCACCTCAATCTAATTGGAGGGAGGGCCATATGAGGGAGTTGGCAAAACCTAGGAATACTTGGACATCGGTGATGCTGGTAGGGGGTTTCCCGTTAACAAATAGTTTGGACTAGATTAGGGTCCATTAATGCCATCACAGTGATGCCCTTTGGCCTAACTTGCGCCCGTGGTACGTTTTAACGTTTTATCAACGACACCTTGCGAGACTACCTAGACGACAGCCTAATCTATAGTAAAGATCGCTCTGAGCACGCCCATCATATCCGACTGGTTCTGCACCAACTGCGAGACGCCGGCCTGTACGCAAAACCGTCGAAGCGCGAGTTTGCGGTACAGAAAACGTCTAGATAGTCTCGCATGATGTTGTTGATAAACCGTTGAAACGTAGCACCCACGCCATTAAGGCCAAAGGACATCACCAGGGTCCCGAACAGGCGGGTTCGGAAACTCAGTTCAGGACTCGCCCAGTCCGACCATAACCAGCAGTGCCACATTCATCACGGCAAGGAGCAGCCAGGCGAGCACAGAAACTCCGGAAAGAAAAATGTGGTTTCGCATAGGGACTTCTTCCACCAGAACCTCGTTATCTCGCTCGCCAGTCTGCTCTGTTCGAACGGTCATATAGCGATTGAAGCAAGTGAAGTAAATCAGTGGGGCTGAAACAAAGGGCAGGATCACGCTCAGAACCACCTGGCTAGCATTGAGAGTCTCGGTCAAACCCTCCCTGCCAACGGCTCCCGCGATTATGATACTTGGGATGATACTGATAGAACGGGTGATGAGCCTTCGGAGCCAAGGTCGAATGCTCCAGTTTAACATCCCCTCACTCACCATCTGGCCAGCCATAGTGCAAATAATACCAGCAGAGATACCTGACAGCAGCAGGGCCAAGGCAAAGATCAAGCCAGCAGCTGGTGCGATCGATTGGGTTAGGAGGGCATGGATACCGAAGAGGTCAGCGCTGCTACTGTTGGCAATGTCGGAGAGAGAAGCGCCGGCGACAATAAGGATAGCACTGTTTACAAAGAGCGCAAATGTGAACAGCGTCAGGGTCAACTCGATGATAGAATACTTCATGCAACCGCGAATTGCGTGGATCGTTGGGCGGTATTTCACTTGACTGCTGTCGCTTCCCAGGGCTACTGTGGACGCGACATAGCCAGCATTGACATCGAATTCTTTCAAGCGAGACTGCACAATGCCACTACCAAGAAAGAGCGAGTGCGGCATGACAGTGGCGCCAAGAATTCCACAACTCTGGTAGAGACTACAGATTATCTTCAGTCAGTGGGATGCTTCCGGTTCCGAGTTTAACAGAGAGGATAATATTCCAAGAACTCACCCCTGCCCTTGAACTACTGAGGATGATGGTAAGTAGCCCCGGAAGACTTCCCCGACAGTTTGGTTCCTAATAAGGGAGAGCTGAATGCAAAAGCATACGACAACGCCTGAAACGAGCGCTACGACGAAGAGCTCGAACAAGCGCAACCCCAACATCGATCCGTTCGGTCGATAGAAGATGAGTAAGAAGAGAACATCGGCTAAGGTGATGGCACATCCAGCTACCAGAGGAATTTCTAGGAGCAAGTTCAATGCGATCGCGGATCCAACAACCTAGCGAAATCATAAGTATATCTGCACGAATAATACAATAGAGACCACCCTTACCTCGGCGATATCCGTTGCAATTATTGCCGCTTCCGCAAAAATATATAGGATAATCACAAGCCATAGTGGGAAGTGCTCACGGCAGTTCTCCGCCAGATTGAGGCCAGTCACCGTGCCCAATTTGATGCATAGGGATTGAAGAAGGATCGCCAACAAGTTGGACAGGAGAACGACAAAAAGCAAGGAATACTTGTACGACGCACCGGCGGCGACATCTGTGGCGTAGTTTCCTGGATCGATGTAGGCTACTGCGATGAGAAACCCGGGACCAATGAAGCGGACAAAATTAGTCACTTCCCGGGCGCAATACACAGTGGAAGACGTCAAAATGGTTTGAAAAGGACGGCGAGGTGAGTCGCTGGCCCTCGAGGGAGGTTCACTCCCCGAGGTCGAAGCGACAACTTCGCCATCCGGGACATTCTCCATCCCCCGGTCTTGGCGCTCACGACTGTGCAGTCGATGATCGATGGATTTCGCGTCGTCCCCGGCTCCACCAGTGTTGGCTACATGCATGCGATGAACCTTGGAATTAGCGATGCCGTTGAAGTCGTTCCGAGTGGTGGTGTCGGGGCCGAAGAGCGGCGGGTTCTGATTCCAACCGGAGTGCTCGAGTGTGTCGCTGGTGCGTGAGGGGCAATTCATGGTGTTCTGCTAGTGTTGTGCGAGTCCTGCCTCCATTTGTGTCCAGGGGACCAGGCCCTTGATCTTAATACTGTTGGGCTTTCTGCAGTCAGCTGGGTACTGTATGGAAATGCCTTCTGGTCTTTATGGATGGTGTAGACGTACAGTAGAGATGGAATCGCTAGGTCTTCAGGAGCTATTGCCCCCTTCCCATTGTCTCCGGTCCTGCCCGATTTCTCGGGAAAGAGCGGAGATAGTTGGATGGAAAATTCTGGTCACGACCGACAAGGCAAGAGGGCTGCCAGATGATACCAAATTCACGTGACCTATATACAGTATATTGTTTTTGCTGGCCAGTCACAATTTTACTGACCCCTCAAACTTTTTACTCACATTGAGCGTAACAATGAGCTATAAATATCTACCTTAATGGTGAACTATAGACAGTGAACAGTAAACAGTGATACTCGGCTTAATTCCTGGCCGCATCAGTTTATTTGGGTATGCAAGGACTTGACCGAAATTCGGCTTGTGCACAGACTGTATTCTCTACAATGTGCCGTCTACTATTGATGTGTATTTTTTGAAGTGTTCGGTTTCAGCGGAGAGATAGAGAGTCAGTTTCCGCAGAACAAGCCAACTTCCAAGGCAACCAGGACCACCTATACGCCGTTTCAACTCACGTGACTTACGATGATGATGAGCGTTCTGATGATGAGCATTCTTCTTTTTACCACTGGTTCTGCTATTCACCTTAACAGAAGAGCCAGAAGTGGAGTGGTCGTATATGGCGCCGTAACCACCGTGAAGGGCCCATCAACGAAATGTGGACGAATCTTTCCATTCAATTTGATCAGACTACTGGGGGGCCAATTGTTGTTGAATGTCGCCGCGAGTGGCCAAATGGGAATAGCGAGAACCATCGGACGATTTATCGCGAAGCCCTACCGACACCTGCCGAATTACGGTTGAACTATCCGAGAGGGGGCATTGAGTCTCATTCATGGAGTGACGGCTTCAATGGAGCTCTCAGCGGCTCTGAGATGCACCATATGAACAGTAGCAGGCCTAAAAAACGACTCCGACGTTATTGTCACCCAGAATATGATTCTAGTGACCCAAGCCAGAGGCGAGAATTTATCGCCGCGCATACCAAGCACCACTGCTATCATCTTGCCGCCTCAACATTTATCGATATTGTGAACGATCCTGAGCGTCAAGCAGATGGTGTTCACATTCGAGACTCCCTTCGTCTTCGCACGATCTCGCGGAAGCGTAAATCCCCCATTGATGAAAAAGGTATCGCCGGAAAACCAAGTCTCCTTTATCCACCGACTCAATTCGACGCCAACGGCCGCGCTGTCGAAGGGTCAGATGAGTACTTCGCCTCCCGTGGAATACGCAGACTGTGCCCTTCACTTCAGCGATGAACCTACAGTACCCTCAGCATTACTATACCCCACAACAGTATTACTTGCAGCAGCAGCAAAAAATGATGCAGATGATGCCACAACATTACCATCACGACCCACGAACCAACCACCTGCCCCCACAGACACTGTTAGCCGTCGTTCCAGGGCCACCAGCGGCCGGAAAACAGCCGATGATAGTAGGATACCCGCTCAATTTCTAGTACAAACCCCCACGCCGGTTCATGAACTCACCAGAGGGGACTGACCGCGGAATTCTGAGCGTAGGTACAGAGCAGACTTCACATAAATGCGGTGTGGTTGCAGCTGATGTTATATATGCCCGTAGCGTGGTAGCGTGGGTTTATCCCTTGTCTATCCACGGATGTTCAAGCAATTTGGTGATTGTGAGCCGGCCGTTAACGTAGTTCAATGGGGCCTTCTGAGAAGGTTGCCATTGGATGCAGTTGGATCTCGTCGACCTGGTATAGAGCAGGATACCTAGGGCCCAGATACGACTTCCCCAGGATCTCGGGTCAAGCATAGTCGATAATTAGAGGGCTTGGTCAGCGCAACTGAAGTTGGGGAAAGAATGCATTTACTCTGAAAATCCCGTAGGTCGTGCCCACAAATCCATCAACCGAGCCGTTCTTTATAAAGGCCCTTCCACGTCCAGAACCATTTACAAGGTGGTGCAGCTGGTGGATCGTGTTTACGATCTGCTTGAAATTGTCGTGGCACTCGGGCTCATCTATGTTGGCCCTGGGTTTGACATAGAGGACGAGGCCCATCCCGGGCAGTCCGTGGGGGGAGATCTCAATAAGATAGTTAATGTCGTACTGGGAAAATCCATCCATATCAACCATTTTCGGATGTTCGAGCTCGCCTCGGCAGAGGAACCCAAGCACGTTGATTTCGAGTGGCACCGTCCCCAGCCGTCGTCCCGAGTCCACGGTCCACAAGAATCCACCTGTTTGTCACGTACTTGGACACCCTCTTCACGGTAGACTGCTTCTTCAGACAACCAAATTTCATCTGTCCGTGGGCACCTTGTCCGATTTCTTCAAAGATCAAATAGCCATTCATCGTATCTGCGGAGTCTCTTTTCTGGCATTGAGCGACCTCACTTCCGGGCCTGGCACAGGTTCACTTGCGAGATGCTCCGAGGTAGCTGAACTGAGCTGGTAGCTGAGTGCGAAGCTCAGTGCCTCAGCTTCCCCCCTGTGTTTGCTAGTATCGGGGGTCTATGCATGGAGAGGATAGGTGGCCCATTAGGCGGACCATTAGGCGTAGTCGAAGGAGAAGTGCAGTGGGGACAGAGAGATACCGGCCACAGGGCTAGCAGCATAGATCCGCCGCGAATAGGTGACCCACAATGCATAATCCAGCCGACTGCGGTGGTATTGTCGCCGTCCTTGAGGGTATAGGAGTGCTCTTAAAGCTTCCACGCTTGTTCTTTCGGGTAGAAAGTACCTCACCTAACGACACGCAAATTGCACATCCACGACGATAATGGCCCGTCTGGATGCTTTGCGAACAAGCCGCTAGGCGCGGGAAAGACAGATGCGGCGTTCGCCTTCTCGTCACGAAGAATAAACAAGGTTTTCCGCTGTGGGAGATTTGTTCAGCGATACCGTTCAGCAATGGCACATCATCGTCCTGGATTAACGAATCTGAGATCCCCTCGAACTTCGGCATGAGTTCCGATATGGCTTCTGCGAGGTATGATAGGCGTAGAGCCATTGCCATGTCTTAGAGCCTGCCCAGCGTCTTCATATGTGAAACTGGGCTCCCGGCTTCAGAGACCGAGTGAGTAATCTGGTTCCCGGTTTGTCACGACACTAGGATCCCGCAGTTCCGCAATGATTACGGAGTAGCGCAGACTGATGGACGAGGTGAAAATTCGGGTGATGAGTGTCCCGACGTATTTTCACAGGCGTTTGTTTCCACACCGGCATAGGAAGGCCGCCCTCACCTCATACGAGAGCCTTTAGCTGCTTTGAGAGATCGCTGGGTCTTTAATTCTGTGATCGTTACCACGGAAATATCTGCTAACGATTGGGCCGAGATTTTTCACACAGTTCAGCCATCCTGGGAAGTGTGCATCTATGAAGGTTGGATTTTTTTTGTATGTGGGAAGCCCATCGGCGCCGACTTGTGGCGCTGGGATCCACCGTCAAGCCTCCCGCAGCCGAATGTAGTGTGCAGCTTTCCAGAATTTCCCTTCCCCGGAGGATTTATCTAGAAATTGTTTCCAATATAGCTGTGGCTTTCTCAAGGGCCTAAGTCCGTACCCTCGTTTTTGATGTATCTTGTCGAAGAGAACCGTAGAGCGGGTGTAGTTTCGTCCGAACTCTCCTGCCACTTGTGGTGCGGGCGGTTGACCTTGGTTTGTTGGGTTTTAAGATCCGGGAAAACCAGCATTTGGAGTACAGCGGTTGTCGCCAGGTGGGGATAAATGTACTAACCGCAGACACAGTTGCCTCTATGAGCTCGGTCCCATCCATCGGAGCACCTCATCTTGCAATCCACATGATCATAGGGTTTCCTCATCCTCGCTATGGGCTTGCTCTGGGCTCTGAGGTTCTCATTTCGAGTACGTTGCCCCTGGCCTGCCCCGTAATATTCGGGGCAGAGGTGGCACTTGACGGCCCAACCAGGCCTCTTCGTGACGGTCTGGTCGATGGCGGTTCTTCCCCTGGGGACTTAGACACCAGAAGGCTAGTGTTCTTCGGAGGAGGGGGGGGGGACAGCTGTAGAGATCATAGGCTTGGAAGAAATCAATCAACTTGCAGGAATCCTCAATCAGCTGAGGTTTAATATGGTTGCCTCCTCATGTCGGATGAAGGCAGTTGAGGTCTTCCGAGAGGACAAACTCACTGACCTGCTGTAGACCCGGCGAATGGTTTGTATTGTGTCTTGGATGGCTAACAGTGCTGTTTTTGCCGATGCCTCTTCGAGCGTGTGCATGGCACGGGCGGGACGTAGACCCAATAGGGAAGGATCCGAGACTCGGCCGTCCAGATTTTGATTACCGTGGGGTCCGGAGGGTTGCAGGGGGCCCATGGGTGGGAAGGCGTCAAGGCCCTTCCGTTGATGTAGACTAGGTCGCGAAAGGCGGCCGAGTCGCTTTCGACAGTCGGTCAGTATAGCCACCAGGTGCTGTGGTTGACATATATACGAATCTCTGGGATAGACGGCCATGGATGAGCAACACGTTTAGGTTTTGGCCCTATTCCGCCGTCTGACTCGTCATGTTGAACCGTAGCGTTCGTGAGCTTGTCGCTAACGTCGTAGGAGGGTCGTGTTGCGGGAGACGAGCGTCACCGGTCAATAGCAGGATGCTCCTTGTTGCAGTTCAGGGGTCGCACTCCCATGCCTAGCAGGCATCGCCAACGTTCTTGTTGGCCGGCGCAGTGTCCACATCGCGGTAGTTCTTGCATGATTAGGCCAGGTGGCCGAACCATTGAGAGCAAAAGCACGCCTTCCGCTCCATTACAGTACTCAAAACTTCCAATACACCCCTTCCTGACCTAAAAAGTCCGTTATCGTGATCATGCTGCCTCGGCTGAATCGAACCAGCTGTCCAAACCCCGAATTTCTGGGTCTTTTATCCCTCTTTTCAACCATGCCCCATTTCGGATCCGGAAGCCCATTCCCGTAGTTCGTTCGCGTCGATGATCTTCTCGATGGATTGCGCCTGAACATCCAGACCAAAGGTCTTCGGGTACGGTGAATGACGAGGCCAAAACGTGGTTTGACCGTTTGTGTTGATACCCAATTCGTATAACGACTCGTGTTGATGCGGGTTCAGCCGACCTGAGTATTGGAACTGGATGCCATACTGGGGGCTTTGTGGTGCTAATGGGGGCCACATGTGCGCCCTGCGGAGCGGTCGTGTTCGATGACTGGTTCGGAGGTGCATATCTGCTGTAGTAAGGGAGGTGCCGACTGAAGGCATTTTCGTCATTGTCTTCATTGTTATGGGGATCGACGAAGGAGGGTTGGGAGCTAATTCGAATACAGTTGTGGTCTCTGTCGAATCGCTAGCGGAGCTGGGTAGCACGATGGCCCATGATCGCGGGGGAGAAGCTGTAGCTAGTCTATCAATCTACAGCCGAGGCATTCGCACTCCCTTTTCACTTCGTTGTCGACCGCTTTGAGGCGTAGTGATCGCGTTGGCCCGGGGGTGTGCTTTCATGGATTCAATGACTCGGATTGGTTGGTGTTGTTGATGAGCTGTGGCAGCTCGTCGGTGGCCTGCCCACTGTGGTCTCCAGTGGCCGGAAGCCCAGGGTTGTGATGTGCAGGGGTGATGATTTCGTCTCCATGGCGCGAGCACCTTCTCTTGCGACCGATACGAAAAACGATCTGTGGTTTGAAGTTGCTCACCGAAGGGTTTGTCGGCACATTGTTGTCGTTACCATTCGTTCCACTGGTGCCAAGCAGGCTACTCACGACAAATTCGGTGGACGACCACACCTTTGAATTGAAGACAACCACATTCCTTTCTCGATTTCCCTAGTTACAGTCGGTCAGTTTACATGTAGTAGGCTTTCATATGGGGCTTTGAATGGTTTCAGACAGTTCACAACCATGGCGATCTCCATCCACTTTCTCGTTCCTGGAGCCCCCTGGTTGCAGGGTCCACCAGTGGTACGGGCACCCGAATGACACAATCTTTCACGGTGGCGATCAAACGCCAGGGGTGTCATTTTGAGGCTCGCTGTCATGACTCGCTGCCAGAGGTTAGCTAGTTCTTTGGAGTGGTGATCCATGACTTGCCTTGATGGCCTCAACTGTTGACAGACTATCGCACATTGCACTTATCTACTCGGGCCATACGCACGCGGTTCTAGGCAATGCCCAGATTCCGCGAGGTTGGCATCAGGCAAGATCAGGGAACGACGCACATACCTGCGCCATGGCTGGTCCCGGTTTTGCACTGAAAAGGAAGGCAGGTCTCAAGCGACGGTTCAAATCGATTGGGCATCCAGGAGATCCCCAGCGATCAGTATTATGTCCAGGGGCCCGGATTCTTTCCATTGAGTTTGAACAGTTGCGGGACAACGCAAGACTTGAACGGGACCGACGGTCAAGAGAAGGATGGTATGGTACCTCGCACGGGGTGGTCACAGGCACTACGTGACTCACATGAATCAACGACGTGCTATGCGTTTGTCAGTCCTGTGGAAGAACCAGAGGTTGATTAATAGGGGAGAATTTATTAGGGGACCGCCGGGAGTGTCTGGAACTTTCTATTCCAGACCGTTTGGTAGAGGCCGAGCTTCTGGCTCCAAATGAAAAAGCATCGTCGGGCTTGGAAGAGTCACGCAGTTAACTAGAAGAGCAAAAGGACTATGCGTAGTAGGGGGTATTTATAGGCTTGTCGGCCTGTCTTGTCCTGTGCCTTGTTTGACACCAGCGCGCCTGCCACTGGGAGTGGTAGCCGTCGAAAGATAATCGTCAGTGCAGCTGCCCAAATCTAAGGGCCGCTACACAAATGTTTTTCGTCAACTTCCACTTATTTGAGCCACAGTTGGAATGTCAATTTTAGTTGGTCGCCGTGATAATTAAGCTATGTTGAACTCGTGATGTTGAGTCTGTGGAGACTGCAGCATTCAGAAAAAGTTGACAGATGAACATGCATTCAACGGGGGTTCCATATTAGGACCCTGAGGAGGCTGTTCAACCATCATCAATAAGATGCTTAGTCTTCGACGTTTACCTATTCTTTCTGTTCAAGCTTCAACGCGGACTCAACGATCAGTCCAATACTTTGCCAAACACACCGGTCCAAATTCCAATACGGGGACGGCCATTGTCGGTGGGTATGAGCGTTGAAACTGGTGAACGGTGACCAGCGCCTTCAGTCTATGACTCAGTGTCGTGGGCCAACAACTAACATATGAGGATATACTCCATCTCGTCAAGGGCTTAATCCTGAATGCAGCAGAGCTTTCTCACTGCGTGTTCATGGTAATGTTGCAAACAGTTTATATCGGGCACAAAGTTTCACGTTCGATTCCACGAATACTTTCTGCGCCAGTGCCGACGGGCTGTCCAACGAGGCAGATTCCTTGTTAGAGCAAATTTGCAGGAACAGGTCCCAAGAGGTGTGTGACTTACGAATGAGATGGAGGGGATTGCGAGCTAATTGAACAGGCTAGCAACAACCCGATAGTATTCTTGGGTCAGGGTTTGGGAGGGCTGCTGATCAAACAGGTAGGCGGCAAGAGAAATGATCGCCTCTCAGTCCCACAACTGATCTGGATGACAGCCTTTGGTTAACGCTTGTTTAAGCTCTGATTCTTGCCAAGTGAAGCAATGGACGTAAGTTTTAGAATCAACAAGAGATTCCATGCACACGCTGACCATACCAGGAAGGGGCTGGCCTTTTTTGGAACACCTCACTCACAGGAATCGGAATTGCGAAATGGATCGCACAAGGGACTCTTTGAGAGGCGATTCTGCAGCGATGCAAGATCAAAATCTGCTCCCGGACTACAAATTCCTCCTACACTCTCTAGTGATTTCCGCCACCATCTCGAAGATTTTCTCTACATTTCTTTCTACTGTAACAATGACGAGGTAAGAGATTCTAGCATTAATGACACATTGGTGCCCCGAATGCGGTATATTGTATTTGAGCGTGAGCGGCTGAATTCTTCATTGTTAGACCGTGCCTTTCAGATCTGTGGCACTGAATCTGCCAGGTAACCGGGAGACTCGCGTTCGGCTAATGGGGAGCCATGAGGACCTCTGCCACTTTTCTGTCAAGTCAGACAACTACACGACAGTCACGCGGAGCTTGTGGCGGCTTTGTGACCGGATCGCGGGGAAATAATGCGGAGAGGAGCGCGAAAGCGAACTGAGATTCAGAGGAATACAAGTAGTGTTATTTCATGTTTACTATTGCGTCTGCCTTAATCAACATTCTGGGTTTACACTCAATGAACTCTCATTACGGAGCCTGTATCAAAATGCTGTATCCTGTTGCTGGCCGGTCGCTCGCCAAGAGATCCTAACTGAACAATGGGAAAAGAAAATTGCTGCATCGTATCGCCAAATCAAGACGCATGCATCCGATCTGATGTATTCGACTAAGTGTGGACCTTTAATGGCGCCTGACTGGCCACCCTACTCGTACTAAAATCTGGGTTCCCAGCCGACGATGCGACCTCTCTTCCCGTCACTGTGAATAGATAAAGTTGCACGGCTTGATATTCTCTTGTGAAGACTTTGTGTATGTCCACGTGAAAGTCCAATGAAAAATGAGTCAGAACGTTGAAATAGTCGAATTCAGTTCTGTTGACTCGAGCTAGTGAGTTAACTAACTTAAACTCCAAGGGAGCATGACCTATCGATTTCCAGCAGTCTTCCTAAGCCTTAGCGAGTCCCAAAGGCTGCATCGCGGTCGCTGTTCGAGCAAACTTTTCAACGCTCTCCAAATCAGACGGGTCTTTGAAGCTCTCTCTAGTATAATAGATATCCCACATTCACACCTGGTATTCATATCGACCCATCGTAAATTTATATGTTTCTACCTCTGATCATCAAACCACTGTCACGCACTCAAGCCAACGTCATGAAATCCATCATTTCTCTAGTCGTGCTAGCTAGTGTCTCTTTGGCCCAGAATTCCATCATCGGCCTTCCCACCGCTGGCTATATGATCACCAAAGGCGGCAACGTGACCGTCCAGGTTCAGCGCCCTGTATGTTACGCTTCTGAAAACGTGAAAGACAAAAGCGAAATTAATCTAACGTGTCTATCAGAACTCCTTGACTGGGTCTACAGAGATTGCTGTTATAATTGGAGTTTCCTCCTGTGCATCTACTCCTTGTCAACCTGCAGGCGAGGTCATGGGTACTATTCTTTACCAGGGCCCTTTCGACCCGCAGTACCACGAATCGGACCAGCCTCCCTATCAGAACTTTACGGTCACGCTTCCTAACTTAATCGCAGCTGGTGATGCTCAGATCAATGTTGCCCATGCGGCGCTTGTTGGTGTAAGTGAAACCTAATATAAACACGTGCCTTCTGGTGTTAAGTTGCTAATCAATCTAAGGCTGGCCCTTTCCCCTACTTGGAGACTCTGAATCGGACCGTGGTGGTAGTCTAATCATTCGAGAAGCGCTTTTCTGGTAACAATTCCGACTGCGATATAGTGTTCTTGGTCGCATTTTTGTACCTCGGCAAGCTAAAGTTTATCAGCTCCTCTGAAATTCTAATCTCTGAGATCAAACGGAATCTATTCAGTATGACCGAATGAGTGCACTATTGTAACAGAAAACATGAATATAAAAAAATTGCACCTGGGAAGGGAATATAGCTACTGTGTAGGGGTCAGCGCTACTGTAGGGACTGAGACTCCATCTTGAGATTGTTGGTATCACCAGCTAGGTACTGTGTACACAGTTAAGTGGACAGCATGTATGCTCGAAAAGCAAAAGTCAATTGATTCATGTAGATAGATGTAGATAGTTAGTCTGGTTGCAAAACACCCCTGGATCCTACACGCCGGCCCTCGGCGGTCATAACACCGGAGCCGTAGCCTGGCGCAAGAATGCGTGCACCAAGCACGGGATGATGTCCCTCAGAGAAGGATATATCCCGACAGAGATAGAATCTGTCGAACATATGATGGGTTAGATTGGCCAGTTGTCTACTAGTCACTGCAGCTGCAGCATATCCAACTGAGCCCAAGACTTTTAGAATAAGAATCCAGTGTAACCACAATGGCGAATTAATTGGATTTACCCTCAACTATTTCTAAGCAGTTTCTGTTGCTTATTGACTTCTTGGAGGAAGCATCTGTTCACAGATTGAAATATCTGGAAAGGAAAGGCAGGATGCGACAACGCTACTTATATGAGATACGCTAATTTGAACCGATTTTATCGTCTATGTGGCCCAAGGAGCTCCTACGCGGCCCTCCCAGGAGCATGCTTGTGAGCTCCAGGGAGTCCAGGATATCATAGGAGCTCTTCTAAGACGACCAGAAGGATGCAAGTGACCTGAAGCGGAGCATGGCCGGCCGAAATGCTTGGCCTGCGTGCTATAATGGGCTCAACCTGTTGTGATTTCCTGCATAGTATCGACTGTGTAATCCCTCTTTATTTGCTATACTGTATCTGCGACAACAATAGCCATAGGTTGTTCGTCCGGTCGTGTTATATTCCTCGCCTTTCGAAAGACAATCCCTTGTCTAGGGTATGGATAACATTTGCTTCATCCTGAACGTACTCATTTTCCCTCATCATATTCTGACTAGCCAGAGAACACTCTTTAGTACTTTGTTCAATAGGTAGAGGTATTTATGCTGGCCTCACCAGTGATACAATAAGCTTCGGAGTTGAAACCCTCCGTAAATATTGGGCCACCATTATAGCCAACTGGAGGATTGGGGGAACCAGGTGCAAGATTCGCCACTCCAAGGTTGAATAGAACCGTCCAGCGCTGCATGTTAGCATTGATCAGCGACCGCAGTTTTCAGATGGCCAAGGTACCACCATGTTCCTAGGAATCAAAGGGTCTTGTAATCACGTACAGCTCCTAATACCCTAGTGCCCCCACCCAAGACCTTCGACAAAAATTATTTCATCCGCTTCCTGGGCAGTGGGGTAAGCATGATGAGCATAGAGAAAATGGTTTCTGTACGGTACATCGGCCGCTTCCTTTCCACATTCCTTCCAGAAATGGCGCCTCAGCCCCCTTCATCCAAGCTGGAGAGGATCCGTGATCAAGGAGTTACATAGCAGATCGCTATGTCACAGATACTCGAAGCTGCTGAGGAGGTGCCGCTCGAATATGCTAGAAAAAATGGCATGATCCATACTGAAAGAACTTGGTAACTCCCTGAGGCCCCTCTGAGGCTACTCATAGGATTGGCTCCACATTTGACAAATTTTTCTTCCCCGTAAAACGTGGAGGAACGGTGATTACCCGGCATCAGATGGAAGAAGTCTGAAAGTGGGCAGTAAATTTACTACAGTCAACTCTCGTGGGCTGCACACCCTCTGGGGCTTGGATTTTATCTTGCACACAGCCAATGTGTGCAGCTAATGAGAGGATCGTGGCCCGATTATATAATATATACATGAAGCTTTTCCTATTTAGGTTTAAATCCCATCACCATCAGTGTCTTCTCTCTCTTCCCATCCACCTCAAGCTTCTTGAAAGCTTTGGATAAAGCCTCGATTGACGACATATGCTCCTCTGTGCATCCCTCTCTATGTGCAGCCCATAGTGATAGATCTGATAGGTGTCGTAGAATTACCGCGTCGGACGGTACCTCTGGTTTTGGCCCAAATATATATTCCTCGTCAGGATCAGGTAGATCATCGTCGATATCCTCACCACCCAGGTTGATGATGATGTCGTCTAACTCTGGCTCCGTGGTATCAACATTTTCATCTGATGGGTTGAGAAACTCATCGAATGGTAGTATTTCATCCGCATCCGGTTGAAACGCAAGCTTCTCAACAACCTGATTATAAAGAGGCTTTAATTCAGGGTCCAGTAGGTTACTTTCTGTCTGGTCTTGATCAGCCTGATCTTGACGAGATAATCGGCACCCAGGAACAACAGTACTCTTAATATAACAGTTCTGAATAGTCTCGTTGGTGACCTTTGTTCGCCACGCTTGCATTAACCACCGTAGCGTGTAGTTCAGACTCATACGTTCACGTGGATCGATGCCACGATCTAGCATACTTATCATCCAATACATCCAGCTCTTGCGATAGTAATGCTTAAGGTTTTGGATAATACCCTGATCTAAGGGCTGGTAGATAGATGTAGCGTTCGCTGGGAAGAAGACTATCCGGATATTAGACGGCGGTAGCGCCTTTTTAAGAGCCATAAGGTGTGCACTGAAATTATCCATCAATAGAAGTTGTCAACCCCAATGGGTTGCTACTCGTACCAAAACAAGGATGAACATCACAACAATTGCGTTCCAGCTGATGCAACACTTTTATATGGCGAATCCCAGCCATTTATGTTGTCATCAGGCACCAGGATTTTCAACATCCGTGGATCTTCGTTATACTGTAAGTTCATGGGTATTTCAACCCCCATGAGCGCCCTCATTTTATGTTCTTCAATCAATCAATCATACACTAAATTTCTCCCCTTTTGATTCCGTTGCTCTGATTGGCCTATTTCCAAGTACTCCGTAGCTGTCACATAGTTGATAGAAGTACACGTCTCTGCCTACCGATCCGTAGGTAAAAAGTGCGTAACCATTGTTCCATAATTTCGTGTCGCATCCAAGCCTTCTTATTATAGCGCCACTTACATCCAATAGAAGCCATATTCACACCCCTTAATGCGTGAGGTGTCTTTGCAGTTCCAATAATCCAGAGAGGTAATCGATCCGAACCGGTCGCATTTGATGCGACGACGATAGTTATCCTCGTCTTGTCTCTTTTCTGGCCAGGACGACCTTCAGATGCAAGCCCACCATTAGGCATACGACGCCAGTAAAGGCCAGTCTCATCCATATTATAGATATCCTCAGGCGCATATTCATCGCAGATAACCTGGATCGCTTTCATCTCATGATGTATCGAGTCCGGGACTGAGGCAGCCTCACCATGAAAAGTATGCCATCTAATAGAATATCGACGTTTAAAGCCGGTTAACCAGCCATCGCTAAATGCAGGCATAGTCTGATCTTGGTACATCGGTATCTTCTTCCAATATTCTTCAGCCTTAAGACGAATCAAGGGCCCAGTTATAGGAAACCCCTTCTCTGTGTGTCGTTGTTGCCACTGGAATAAAGCCTCATCCAACAGCGGCCAGTGTGCAGTAGACTTTCCCGATTTAGTCCCAGCTTCGCCGTTATCCAGGTAGCTATACTGAGATGAAAGGGTTCGAGAAACTGTCGTGCGATCGATTATACGGCCAAATTTCTCATGAAACCATGCAGCACAAGCTTTCTGGGTAGGTTTGGGACGTGTCTCAGATGCAAAGATACGCAGGGCTTTCCTCTGAGCATCAGAGATGGTCGCATTTGATCGCTTTACATAGGGTAATTTCGCTGAAAGGATGACCGAAGATCGCACCGAAGGGGCGGGAGGTAGCGATGGTGACGGCGAGGTAGAATCTTGCATTGTGATTGGCCAGATATGATGAGTAAGCGAATTTTGGGGGGAAGTGAAAAGTATGCAGACCATGAATGGTGCAGCCCGCGAGAGTTTTATATGTAAAAGTGGGGCAAAACTAGTCCAGCCGGAAAAAAGTGTGTAGCTGACAAATGTGTGCAACTCACGGGCGTGCAGCCCACGAGAGTTGACTGTACTATGAACTTCGAACCACGCCTTAACTTTTCGAGCTGTATGGATCCGGGCATTATCCTGCATAAATAGCCGGTTCCATATATAAAAATGGTAGTTCCGATTCGAGGGACTCGATATTGGAGGTTTGGCTATATCCACCCCGTTTCGAAGTTAAATCCCGATTCATCACAAAGATATCAGAACAGCCACTATCGAATATTACTGACCAAGCCATGATCGAGAGTCCTTTACCTTTATTATAAGGCTGTATAAACCCTTTTTTCCATTTTCATGTGGTCGGCTTAGACGCCAGCCCCAAAGTTCGCCCTTCCCTTTACCGATATCGACTGGACATTCGTCAGGCGAAACTTTTGGCGGTGACTACGGAGTATACATTGCCTGACAGCCGACGGTTAGCGCTGGCGATCAACCTCCAATCATGACTCAAGAACTGGAGATCGCTTGCCACGGGAGCATCACCAGACACTCCTCCCGAGTCACAGGAAAGAATCATCCGATACACCACAGCCTCATGGCTATATACCAACAACGTTCCATGATGAATTTCAACGTCTCAACGAGCCACACAATCGAAATTCAATATCAAAGCCAATGCTGATGCTGAAGACTAGGCGGACGAGCGCATGGTCCTGCCTCACAAACGGTACCAGGTGTGATGTTAGCTCATCTGGGTTGTGTAGAAGAGTGGCCGGAGAAGCGTAAGGTGGGATCTACTCTGCCCTGCTATGACTGGTAAGCTCATATCGCCCTTCCGTGCTGTAAAAATTGAATATATCTGGTTTATTTTACTTGCTATAGTCAGAGCATTGACACAAAATATCTTGCCAGAGGGGAAAGACACTGGAAGATATATTAGAATTTCAATGGGTCGGTACAGCACAGAAGTGAACAATATGCCCAATCCGTTCCAAGAGTAATGTCTGTTGTACCAAATCCGCAACATTGATTCAGTTTGGGAAGCAACCACAAGTGGATACCGCCAACGAGGAAGTCGAGGATGGGTTAGGAATCGACGACGAAGCTGGAGATAAAATGGGAGCTGGGGCTGAATTTGAGGGAGACCGAGAGTCTGAAGGAGTGCATTGGCTGCCAATCCTCAGCCCATTGTTCAATGCACATGCCGACTTATCTCCATTCTGATTGGCAAAGGTGACCAGGCCAGTCTGCTCCACCTTAATCAGTGCAGCTGGCGCACCATTTTCCGTGCCACAAGCATACACATAAAGCCAAGTGTGGTCCTGACGGGTACCATTCACTTCGCCCAATTCTAGACGCTCGTTAGAATGATGTCAATCCTAGTTCCAGATAATTCCTTACTTGAACAGTCCTGTCCATCCAGTTTAGCAAAAGGTGCAGAATGTCCCGTGCAACCATGGTTATCATTAGACCATATTATGCATTGACCATCGGAATCAAAAACCTCAACACTGCCGCCGAAGGAGATGTTCGCGTAGGCGCTGGCGAGAAGGACAAAGATTGAGAAGTGCATTTCCTTTGATCTTTAGAAGAACGAAAGCAAAATTGATGAGAATCGAGAAAATAGAGTGTTGGATGTCCGTTTATATATGTTAGTCTTGTCTCTTTGGCAAGAACGGGGCAGACTCGTCCTAGGTCACCAAAAGTGAAGAGATGTTTGACCAGTAAATTTACCGTACCTGAACCGAGAAAATGCGGACACTATGAACTGTGGCGAGATCTGTGAAATTTCTTCTCTTCACAATCTCACAACCTAAACACCTCACTCCCTCCTATCACACCGGGGCCCAACGGGTTCAACGGCGTTGAAAAAGGCTCAGGTTTGATGTTGACTTGATGTTGATGTTAATATTGATGTTGATGTTAATGTTGGTGTTGATGTCGATGTTCATGTTAAACGTTTCAACATTCTTTTCTAAACCCGGGCGTTGTGACATTAAAACTTTCGACTTTACCACATACTTTTTGTTTTAGATTCAATCCCAACGCTCACCAGTGCTAGTTAACAGGGAATCGTTGGTCAATGGAAATGACCCAGATATCAAAACATTGTATACCAATCTAGGCAGTATGACATCAAGAGGAAAGAAAAGTGGCTTCAAGGCTCTAGGTAAAGGCACTTTTACTACTTCGAAAGTAACAGTCTATCATCCCTGACCGTCTGATCTAGGCTCTCAATTATATAAAGGGCTTCCCCAGTCTCCAGTCGCTCATACTACGCCTTCTTGTTAATTTCTGGGAAGACTATCAACTTGGTTGTCAAAGACCATGAGAGCAGAACATGAACATTGACGATAAAGGTATGCCCAAGCATTGCACCACAACGTGATGTTCCAAGCTCATCACAGTCTAGACTATATTGGCCTTCACGAGTTTTGGTCCACCTCATCCGACATCCCAGCAACGCCGCCCCTCCTGGCCACTGAATGTGATGGTATTTTGCTAGATTCAACTATCGGAGGCCAACGTATTGACTCTAGTAGCTCGATACCACCTTCAGTGGACTGCCATCTTTTTCCTGACCCGGAGAATCCACAAGTAGCCTTCAACTGGCCGGGCCCAGATCTTATGTCGGCATTTGTTCCAGCGAGGCTACTGCATTGGGTGGAGATACGCCTCACGGAGCTAGATCAGCTCACGGGTGAGACAATCGAGGAGCATCTGTTCTACCTGTCTTCGACCACATATGGCAGATACGATCTCTACTGGGTGCGTAGACAAATTATGGATATCATCTCTAGCCCTAGGGATGATCAGCCGAGACTCTTCCGATTGTCTTTACGACCACGCCCGGAGCTGCCCACATATTTTCCAGATGCGGCCTTCCCTTTGCACACAACGCAACCCTTGGCAACATGTCTGAATCCAGATGTATTTGTACAAAACTTGACTGATAATTACAGATGGCGTCTCTGGTAAACCAATGAAACAGCTCATTGTCACTGCTGATAAGTTTTTGGTCATTTTATGCCCAATCTGAAGTAAGGTGCTCGTTAGGGAAGATTATTGCATAAGGGGGACTTGCTATGCGGCAGTATAGCGGTGTCAATTCTAGCTCACGAAAAGCCAACTCAGAGGTGGGAAAAGGCTGGTAGTAAGAGGTCCCCATCTCCGGCTCCCGCTCCCGAGCCAGATCTAGAAAAGGTTAGAAATCAATTCGTCAATCCTATTTGCTATCGAGCAACCCCTGTAGAGTAGAACTGGGGGAACAGACCAGATTTTCCTAGAATAGACCAGGCACATAGAAAGACGCTTGATGAATCCTGGCCTCCCTTCTGCGTTCCTAGGCCACCAGGCCTGCTATTTGCGACGATATAAAGTTCCTGGGACCACTGCTGACTTTAGCAATTGTTAAAGGTGCGAAATTGGCTTGGCTCCCTGAGCTCCATACGCTTTCTGGAACGGCCCAAAGGCAAACACATCACTAGCAACCCCCCGTCTTGCACGTCATGTTTAGTAAGAAGAATGAGTCCGTCTAGTTAGTTATTACCCCTTGCGAACAGTGCGTAGGTCATACTGTATGGAGTCAACAAGTTTCTTATCTGGTGCGTTATGTCTAAATCATGAGCAATTTCTTTATAAAAGAGTACAATCGTTTGTGCGACCACATTTTGCATGCTCATTTCGGTTACCTGTAAATGTGGTGCCAAGATAGAAACTGAGCAGATGTTTTGCACGCATGTTGACTCATTGTTCAGCGGACACCAGGAAAGCAGTGGGCGAACGTTTACCGCATCACCCGCAAAACGTGAGCCACGCCGTTAACGTTGAGCATCAACTCGAAATCACTGAGCGGGTGAAACGTTCGCTTGTCAATCCTACATGCAAGGCTCAAGTAAGTGAGGCACTTGCCCTCATCATAAGACTGTTATTGTATGATAGAAAGGTGACCGGTGCTCAACATTTGGAGTAGGTTTCATGGTTAAGTACAGAAGCCAGAATATAAATACTGCCACCCTTCTCTACTTCTCTTCCCAAAACCAACTCATTCGGATTCGCCTACACGACATTCAAGAATGACAACCAATCACGACACCGACACGAGCGAGGATGATAGCCTGATGGCTCAGGCGAACGAGCAGCTTAAACGCGAGCTGCTCCAGAGTCAGAAACTTACTCTCACTACATACCGAGCCCCGCGACGCGTGGTGTCTCTCGGCATCTCCCCCGGCTACGTCAAAGACTGGACGCCAGCAGATGCTTTTCGGGAATTGTATCAAAATTGGTAGGTGCTGGCCTCTTCCGCGGGACAAACGCTAATCCACGCAGGAAGGACGCCATCATAGAAAGATTCAATCTTGACCGTCAGAGCTTCCAGCCATTCTTGGAAGACTACAGTGACCATCTCTCAATCATTGTTCCCGATCAAACCCTTGCCGACCAGCCAGCGGAGCGTGAGAATCGACGCGCACTGGGCTTCATTCAGTACGAAAAAAAGACAGGCAGAATCACGATCGCAAATCCATGCATGCAACTACCCATCAATGCTCTAGCTATGGGATTCTCAACCAAAGATGTCCACGGTGCCCACGACCATCTTGTGGGACGTCACGGCGAAGGTCTCAAGCTGGCGGTCCTGGTTCTCTCTCGAGATAGCTACAACGTGAGTATCACCGCAAGTGGTTGCAATTGGAGGTTTGACATGCACACAGACGCATCGGTTTCTTGTACTGTCGCACCGTCTCAGAAAACCAAGTCGATCGAGTGGACCGATCCTGCCTTCGACATGGCAAGCCTACGATACCATGTGGGGAGGGACGTGGCAGTGGTGATCGGCGTGAGGCGGGCCAAGTCAGGCCAACCAGTCGCGCTAGACGCGTTTGTGAATTGGCTCCGCTTGACGACGATGGACGTTCGCGGGCTCACCTACCCTGCCGGTATCATTTCCACACCACATGGCGACTTAATTCTTGATCCCCAGCTGCGAGGTCAGCTGTATCACAATGGGATCACCTTGACCAATTCTACCGTGGGCGGCGCATTCCTCTTCGCGTACAATTTTGCCTCTTGGACCACCTGCCGCGACCGTTGCGGACTGGCATCCTGGTGGGATGCGGCTCGCCAAGTGCAACGGATATGGGAGGAAGCTCTACGCAAGCAGGAAGACATAATCTTGCCTCTACTTGTCGATCTCCTGCGGAGGCACGCCCGTTCTGCCGACGCCGAGATGATAGGCCCTCTTTTAGAGCCACCGGCGGTGCGTCGGATCTGGCAATACCTGCTGCGCGAGTCAGCAGATAAGGAATTCTTTTACAGCGAGAGGAGCAATGATCAAGTACGTACTCGGGTATAGACAGTGTCGCATTTTGATAACTGATGCAGATAGATCGCGAACACCATCCGGGACAGCCTCGGCAAGCGCCCGGCACGCCTGCCGGACACGCTGTGGCAGATGCTGCGTGCCCACAGCCCAATCCGGACCGTCGAAGAGGAGCAGCAAGAGCTGTTTAAGGATGCAAAGCCCTGCACCCTCCCGCCCACAACATTCGCGAGAGCAGTCGACCGAGCGCTGCGAGCCTGCTTCGCTCTGCTGAGGTTCACCGACCATATTCAGGTAGTCTACATCCGAGGCTCGACCGGCAAAGTCGACGTATACTTTGACAAGGGACAGGGTACGCTCAAGATACATTGCCGATGGTTGGACTTTGCTTGTATGCACCACCGGTCATTCTGCCGGCCCTGGTCTCCGAGCAACCTTGCCGACACAAACGCCCCCTTTTTCTGTTGCCATGTGGTGGAAGAGCTCTTGGTTCGATCGATTGCATCCATGTTCAAAGCACATCCGACATCTCGACCTGCAGAAATAAAGTTTATGCGCCAGATTGGACGGCGACTACGATATCTGCCGCACAGCATCAACTTGAAGCCATACCCCGGGGGCATTCTGGTCAGTTGGGAAGACAATGAGGCAGAATCCTTTCGCACGCTCGGCCCCAGCGGCCCAGACTATCATGTTGTGCTGCATGAAGGCAATTGCGCAAGTGGCGAAACGGCGCTTCTCCACGAGAAAGCAGGTAAGTGATCATTAATCATCCAGGGAACAACGCTGACCCTTTGGTACAGCCCTCCCCAACGACGTGGTGCCCTGTGGCTGCCGCCAGCAGTTCGCTCGTCAGACACACCGAATGTGCCTCTTTACCGGTCTGTCGCACACATCGACATATTATGCCATGATTGCGCTGAACGAAGATCGAGCTTTTTATGGGATGCCGTCTGATCGATTATCGCCGGGGTCGTATGAGAGCGTGGGGAGTCTTTCCCAGTAAACCGTTCAGAGAGTAGCTTCGCTCTGCAACATATGATGATCTGACAGGAAGGTAGAATGCGGGCAAGCTATGCGTTACAGGAAGCCAAGCGGTATGATCATGATCTGGAACCAAACACATTCTATGCTAACATTCCATGTGCACCTAGGCGCGTAAAATTAGCTCGATTTCGTATAGTCGTCTTATCTTGAGTACGATCAAACGTCGAATCCCTCTAGATTTCCCATCCACGATGGACAAGGTGAGGGTGATTATTGGGTGTGTTACGGGTCACATCTTTCAACGACTCTGTAATAATACGATCGAGAATATGAGTAAATGGCCTGCCAACAAGCGGTCGGGGCATATGATATCCCGGGTTATTGTATCTGATGTACATTCGCCTCCGACATTCTATCCATCTACCATCGCCCACGTCGGTGCAACCTTGCATTCAAGTTCGGTTCAGACGCGGCGATCGGCGAGGTGTATTCATATTCTCTGCCAGGCGGGCAGACCGACGGACACTGCGCGTTGTACTAGAGAGTGCTCGTCTGCGGTGCGATGGCACTGACTGCACCGGTAGACGATCTGAACTCGTCTGCTGAGGGCTATCGTTGGTATCCGAACGTTCCACCACTAGAGCTGCGTGTGTCTCCGCGTCCTCACGTGCTGGGTCAGGATTCACCCTCGCTCTCGGTGAGCGGAGTAGAGCATTTAGTGCTCCGTCGCTTCGGCTACATCGTGTTAGCGTTCGAATCCACCGGGGAGGCTGGCGAATTGGAACTTACCAGGCACAGCAGGACACGTGAGGTCCCGCGTCGCGCTTCTCCAGCCATTCTTCCACACAGCTCAGATGAGCCAATCCCCGGCACCGGTTACAACGCAGGATCACGCTCTCGTCCAGATGTTCTTCGTCGTCTCCTAAGCAAAACGGACAATAAATGGCAGACACCTCGTCACTGAGAGTGAGGCTGTGCAGGTCCAGATTTTGCATCCCCGCCCCGATATTGAACCCCGACAGGGTAGCCGGCTGAGCCGGTGAGATACACCACAGAGCGCTGTTGGTTCGTAACATCGAGGCCGTGACGTATCTGCGGACTCTTTCCGAAGGCCCGAGAGGAACTGGGTCACGGATCGGGGATACTGATTCATTCTCATGTTGGGTTGTGGCTCTAGAGGAAAGCACCGGTTCTGAAGGGCGCCCAAATGTCCATCGCTGGCTCTGGTCCGCTTCGATATCGGGTGCTACGGCAGCGACCTCGGAGGTGTGTCTGGCATGTTCCCGGCTCCGAACAACCGCCTCATACCACTGCTGGCCAAGCGGGTCAGCTTGTCGCTGCCGGTGCCATCTGGCACAGAGAAAGTTCCTCGCGATATCACATAAGGTGGATCCTAATGTCAAGAAGTCGAATGGCTGTGCGGCGAGATTTGCTAATTGCTGTTGCCCGGTCTTGATGTCTTGGAATTTGATGGAGTTCTTGCACGGCGCACCTGCTTTGGTGGTTCCGCAGCAGATTCGAGCCTCGGTAGCGAGACTGACACCCATCTCATTCGTAAAACGATTCCAATCTTGGGAAGAAGACATAACTTAGTGAGAGGTGGAAATGAGAAGCAATTCAAAGGATGGAAATGGGATGGTTGAGGCGGCTATGCCAACCAAGGGTCAAGGTCCTGTTTTATACCCATATCGTGGCTTCGTCCGAAATGATTTAAACGTATTTGATCAGCATCATCTCTCGTGTGTAGCTGCCTCCCGCTGTGAAGGAATGCGCCCCTTTCGTAACAGGTCTTGATCGTTTTGAAGTAAATGAAGGCAAGCATTTATCCACGCCGCCCAAGCATTCTGGCCGGTCATGCCCCGCCACAAGTCGCTTGCATGCTTCTGGTCATCTTAGAAGAGCTCCTAGGATATCCTGGGCTCCCTGGAGCTCACAAGCATGATCCCCTGTCTCCAGGAACATGCAATTGGCTCAGGAGCTGTCTATTTAGAATAGAAGTCCCGAGAAGCCGCGTCCAATATAAAAGTCTCAGAACCTTCCTAGAAAAGCAGTGATAAGTTCGCTTTATCCACAAGCTTGCCGCCTTCTACATACTTCTCGCAATCTACAAGAGCTTATCTTCCACGATGGTCTGTTCAATGTTGCTGCTGAAAAATCTCAATTCTATAGTGAGGGCATTGGCTAATTTCCTGCAGGCAATCCTCCAAAGCCTACCAAACCAAATTCTCATGCTCGTTGTCACTCAGCTCAACGTTTGTGACATGGTCTCCTTGGGCAAATCATGTTGGAATCTTTACTGCAGATTGCAGCCCAGCATCCTCAAGTACAACATTCAGTTCCAGAACAGCGATCTCCTGCACCTGGCGGCCAGAGACAACGATTATGCTGGGGCCGAGCTCCTGCTTCTTTATGGTGCCAATGCCAACACCTTCCTGCATGGAAAGACTCCGTTGATGAGAGCTATTCAACATGGATCGATAGACATTCTCGAACTTCTACTCAGTCATAGGGATATTGATGTTAGGATGCAAAATCGAGTGGGAGAAAATGTCTTGACCTATGCCGTCCAATACGGAACCTGTGCAGACGAGGGAAGGTTGGTCAAACCCCAGCTTAGGAACAAAATCCGACACGAACACGACCGAACTGTGCCTCCTGTGGCCATTTGCACAGGTCACATTGGATTTCTTCCGTGGCTATGGATTCCGTTCAATGATCTGAGAGTTAAGGGCGGTCGAGGCTATCGACTTAAAGACTGGGTTCGACGGGCCAAGTCTCAACGTTGATGGAACTTGATCGTTTCCGTGGGGTCATTTAGGGTTAAATAAACTGTGAACGTCAACGTTATGAAGTTTACCGTTGCACTGGTAGAGATTATCTATATTATATCATGAAGAGATCTGTGGCCTATTTAAAGCATTCATGAGAGTCAGATTACATCCAGCAACACGAACACCATGAGCTCTTCGAAACGTCCTTTGTCTTCTCCCACTTTCCAGTCCTCCAAAAGACAACATGTACACCGGGAGGCTGACGGCGAGTTGCCGGAGCAAATTCACGATCAACCGCCTGAGAAAATCATTTCGGCAGGCGGAAACAAGGTTATATAGCCTCCCACTTATTGTATGACAATGCTGATTGATTTAGGCTCCCGCTACTTCAGCAAGCCTCACCACGGAGTTTGAATACATATTGCGTCATCATAGCTCCCTCGCAGCTCCCATCGTCGGCCTTCTTGACTTGTATCTCTGCTTGTGGAAATGCTACGTTGTCGATTCTGCATTGAAGATACGACTTGAGAAAGAGCAACGTCTTCTCCAGAGGTCAATTGAGTGGCTGACCACCGAATGTGATGTACTGCGCCAGTGCTGCAACGATCAGGCTCTGGAGCTGTTTGGCCGCAGGCAAGCTGTGGCTGCCTTAAATGATGGGATTGTCAAGGTTTTGAAGGCGAGCGAGAAACGTGCCTTCAGTGTGATTGAGTTGAAATAGTGTCTCCATGGCACGATAAAAGGAGAATACAAGAAGAGCTTGCTGTTGGTTTCCGTGTCCATTATGTGTGTGAATCTCATTCTCTGTGAAACATCCCTCGCTTTTGCAGTGGCCAACATCAGCCTAACTTCTGTGTGTGAGTGTCTCACCAAGTCAATGTGTAGGCTCTGAAATGTTCCTCCCAGGTCGTACAATCAGCTTCTGTTCCATTCCTACTAAGTCCTTTCGGTTTTCGATATGAATCTAATTCAATATTGCAAAAGTTTGCTTATTCCATTTAAACTCAACCCGTAAACGGAGACCTATGTTGGGAAATGTGACTCTTTTTCCACTACCACTATCCATGGTCAGACTCTTCCCCTCGGAACATTTTGCTGCTGATCAAATCTTAATCACACTTCAATGTGCAATAATTGATTTCAGCCACAGGCGATTTCTTCAACAACAATCGCATAGCCGAGGCTTCTCTAAACCCTTGCTGATACAGTCGGTTTATCCGTTGGTTACATCATTTACGCCGACCCCCTCGCAATGAAGCGATACTGTAGAGACTTTAAAAGTGGAGGAGTCTGTTACAGTTTTATCATCATCATCTTGAATTTCTCAATCTCCTATCAGACAATGATTGTTCCACTGCTGCCATGTTCCTTTCACTCCGCATCATCATTCACTGTGCTCTGGGTTAGGACCCCCTCGGAGTACCTATCCCAATCTTTAAGAATATCAGACAGTCGAAGCCGAGATGACTCCAGTGCCTGGTCAAAGAATTGCAACCGAGCAATTTGATCATCGTGACGCGACTGCATTTTGTTCCTCTCGTCGGCCAAATGTCGGTGAGTCTCTCGTAAACCGTGATTCGCTTTGGCCAACTTGCTCCCCTCTATATGCTTTGATATGCATGACTCCCACAAGCGCCGATACAGTCCCACGATTCTCGCGGCTTGGAACGAAAGTTTAGGGTCTTCGCGTTCGAGCCGCGCGAGGGCTTCCATAGCAGACTCAAACGGCTGATCCATCAAGGGAGGTCTCTGTCGGTCTTCGGGCTGTCCAACGGTGGTCAGCTCAATCATCAAAATGGTCGTGCTTTCCCTACTCACAGCAGGTGGGTCAGAGGGTGGATCGACCGCAATGTGCGGGTTGTCTTGATTCTCGGGGGCAGGTTTACCGGTCGGAGGATAGTCATTTGCGAGCTGATCCTCCGGATGGTCTTCGACAGGTCGGGCATGGGAAGCGTCCATGTTGGGCCTCGCTTGATCATGGAAGATGCTTTAGATGCTTCGCGACGTTGCACGAGAATTTATATATTTTGGATGTACGTTTCAGTGAACTGAAATAGAAATTGCACCAAAATGACGGCACATGCAATTAAGAGTATTAGTAGGGTGGTCAAACGTTGATAGTCTAAATCAACGGACTAATTCCCTGGCGAAATGATCACCTTCCCCGCTCATGCCCACGCAACTGCGCATGAATGAGGCCAGTTGAATCAGATTCTGTACACAGTTCGAGGATTTAGGAAACTGGTTCTACTTGCAACATCTGCACGTCCCGTACAGTATAGCACTCGCCAGTTGCTACCCCATCCTAGCTATGTCCAGTACCTTATCTTGCGGACTTACCTTTCACCTATATCTCCCTGTTCGGGCCCTGATGTTCGTGTCCGCAGAGATTGTTGAATCTGCCCATCAGCCGTATGCATTCACAGGATAAGACAGCAACCCCATCAGCGGAGGAGGATGGTGGAAAATACCACAGCGGTAAGTTCTATGGCCTCCTCGTGGTTATTCAATGACTCGCTAAACAAGCCATGCAGAGTGGAACATTTTCTGTCCTCCGCAAGGCTCCTGTCAATGGCCTAGCCTCCAAGCCGATTACAGCCAAGTCCCAGTAGACTGGGATTTCCAAAGCACTACCTGGCCCGATAGGGAATGTGTCATATCTGCTCCTACACAGGAAGATCAACTTCATAATATGGACTGGTTCAAAGATGGGTCCGTCCTCGAGTCGGAGGTCGAGGTTTTCACGAGGAATCCCACTATCGAGCCATACAGCGTGATCAAGCCAAATATGAGCGACAAACCGCCCGACGGTGGTTGGAGGACGACGTCCTGGCAAGACTTTGAAGAATTCACACGCCTCGTCTGTGGCAACCAAGGACACTCCAGCCACACCCTCAACAGCATACCATGGCAGCTTCCGCGGCGGCAATTCAAATGCAGCGTTGCGAAGTGCAGCAGTCGCTTTCGATATTTCAAAGGCCTGCAGCGTCATTTGTCCGGCCACTTGGCTGAGGAGTCATATGTCTGCTGGGTTCCGGAGTGCCAGCGCAGCTTCACGCGTCGCGATAACCTCAAATCCCACTATGCCACGCATGGAAGACAAGGAGGCCGCAATCGCTACGTGGCTAGCCTTGATCCAACTAGCTCTATATACGACCCTTGTTTCCGCGGACAGTTGACGTCCGATGGCTTGCCGGTCAGAGAGGCCAACATAGGCTTGCCCGATATTTGAACTGGGTTTGCCTCCAGGAGCGAACGGCTGAGAGCAGGGGTATGAACAATGACGGACGCTAGAGGTGATCGGCGGAAGTGCGGAAACACGGCGACGCGACACGAGTTTCTACTTGGGCGAACCTGGTTTTTGCTGTCATATTTGAGCAATAAATAACACGACACGGAAGTGAAGGCTGAATTGAACACCGAATGGCCAGACCCATGAGAGAGACCTGATCGAACACAAAAAATCTAAATATCGCTCGGAAATGACGACGCGCGGAGGATTCGAACGCGCGACCCCAGTGGAGAAGGTAACCACTAGGCCAAAAATGCATTTGTTAATAAATGCCTTGTTGCTAAGTTCAAGTTGTTTCGGTAAGGATCGACCACCCGACGATCTCATAAGTTCCGGATGGATTTTTATTCTTCTTCGGTCTCAATTGGGATTATTCAGGCCAAGGAAAGTTGTTCAAAAGGCAAAGGCTTTTTAAAGCACGCAGTCTTGCTCAATGGCTGTGCGCCTGTGGCCATTTCTACGTGTTGGTCTTGGCTATAATATACGTTCGAATCAAAAGGACAAGATATATATTTTGTACAATCAGGTCTAGAAAGCATTATAGTATTATGTACCCTTGAATCTGCATACACTATTCCCAACACATGGCAAAGAAACATGCGAGCCATTCAAAATCAAGAAATAAGATCAAACAAGTCGCCGTCCAAAAATGTAACGGATCCCATCGGATCTGGTAAAATGTCTGTTGTGGTTCCTAATGTCAGAAATCGCGACCGCAAATTAACACCAATCGGTTCTAATTGGCAAAGCCGCAATTGGTATCACCCATGTTTATTTGCGAAGTGAGCTGCCAAATATTCCAGTCTACCGCCTAATAGTCGCAGCACAGAAATGTACTTTTGATGTTGCCAGTGCGGTCGTTCAGTCAACAGGTGCTGCGGTGAACAAAATGCCTCGTTGGAGGATCGTTTGCAACCATCATTCATCAATCAGCGAATTGACCGTCACCGTTGAATTATGCGTGTGGGATACAATGTTAGGTGCAGGTGGGGTCTTATTTGCGGCGCCAGGGATGAGCCTGGTTCACCGCCTGGTGATTCACAGTTTCAACGTTTCACCACTTCCGTTTATCAACGCAGCGTCAACACCATCCTCACCGTCAACACCATCCTCACCGTCAACACCATCCTCACCGTCAACACCATCCTCACCGTCAACACCGTCCTCACCATCCTCACCATCCTCACCGTCTACACCGTCTACACCGTCTACACCGTCTACACCGTCTACACCGTCTACACCGTCAACACCGTCAACACCGTCAACACCGTCTACATCGTCAACACCGTCAACAAGCATCTCAATATCCGTGAATTACATGGGGGACACTGGCGTGAACAGACGATTGCTTCTAATACTGACGGTCGCCTGTGATCCAATTGTCTCCATTCGATAAGACAATACTGTATGTATGCTCGTGCTTCTCGTGCGATTTAAGGATTTCCACGTAGTGTCCTCCTTAAATTGGAATTTCAGTGATGGAGCTTACAAGATCTATCTCTACATTAGGACAAGTCAGAATCGAGAATTTGTCTTCATTGCAATGCTATCGATTTCCCCCATGGTTCGGGCTACATGGTCCGGGCTACATAATGTACCCAGAGATGAGTCGTGCAGGTCTTGGCTTCTTCAAGGGCCGCAGCAACACTTGAATACTGGTCCCTAGCACCACGGAGAGGTGCCTGCATGTCGCTAGAGGATCATGGTGTAGACCCTGGCCCCAGGTCCTACCCGATCGAGCACACTTTTACAAAGACAGGGCTCATGGTCTGTGAGGGAGGATGTTGGTAAAGCAGGCCTCAAGCTGCGAGGATTTTGTTATCACAGATCCTAAACTGCGGAGTTCACTTCGTGACGCAGCGCCCCCCTGCGGAAGTCCTTGGTTGCGCAGCTTTTCCCCTGCGGAGGTCCTTGGTTGCGCAGCGCTCCCCTGCGAAGTCCCTTGGTTGCGCAGCGCTCCCCTGCGAAGTCCCTTGGTTGCGCAGCTCTTCCCTGCGAAGTCCCTTGGTTGCGCAGCTCTTCCCTGCGGAGGTCCTTGTTTGCGCAGCGCTCCCCTGCGAAGTCCCTTGGTTGCGCAGCTCTTCCCTGCGGAGGTCCTTGGTTGCGCAGCGCTCCCCTGCGAAGTCCCTTGGTTGCGCAGCTCTTCCCTGCGGAGGTCCTTGGTTGCGCAGCTCTTCCCTGCGAAGTCCCTTGGTTGCGCAGCTCTTCCCTGCGGAGGTCCTTGTTTGCGCAGCGCTCCCCTGCGAAGTCCCTTGGTTGCGCAGCTCTTCCCTGCGGAGGTCCTTGTTTGCGCAGCGCTCCCCTGCGAAGTCCCTTGGTTGCGCAGCTCTTCCCTGCGGAGACTCTTGATTTCGCAGACGTCCCTGCGGAGACTCTTGATTTCGCAGACGTCCCTGCGGAGACTCTTGGTTTCGCAGACGTCCCTGCGGATTCCCCTGATAACGCAGAGCGTGTCCTCCGAGAGGACGTATCCCCCACTTCACTGGGCTCATGACAGTGAATGCTAAGACCAAAAAGATTTGAACTCTGCGGGCAGACAAGACCGTGCCGTCTCGGAGGATGAGGATCGAAGTCCTGACTTTCTAGACCGGTCGTGGAGCGTCCTTTTATGTCTTTTCGCCTCCGGCTGCCCATATCTGCCAGCTATGCAGATTTTATGAGAGAGATGATGGACTATGCTGTAATTCCGCAGAAAATATTTCATTTTTGCGGCCAGTTGAGGTGATTCAACATCCGTTGAAGTATGCGATCTAGAGTTTGCGGCCAATCTCGCCAAGCGCCCCACTTCGAACCGTGGCGTGCATGAATCTAGACGGGGCCACCCATGGAACCATATCTTGGCGGTTGCATCTTATATTCAAGATGTTTACGGTGAACCACCTTCAACGGTCGTTGAAAAGCGCGTTCAACCGAGTGTTGAGCAACATCGGTTGCGTTTGAACTGGCAAGAGGAAGATTCTCCCGGTTACGTGGCCAGCCTAACGACTATACAGCTACTTGCGCTCCAATTGTGGATTTGGCGTCCTCTCCTGTTCATGACTGTTATTAGTATATGCTACGTTTCTTAGCGCATCTTGCCTGACTGTCTGGCTTGCTAAAAGATCAAATTTTCAAACAGTCCACCAGAGCAGGTCATCCGTCCCTTCCACTACGGGCGCTGGGACAGAACGATGTCGAAGATAACGAGGCGACGTCGAAGACGAGAATTGCCAGGCGGCAAATGCGTCAAGAGGATGTCGCGGCCTGACCAGGACATGACTTTGAATCAGACATCTCCGCTCGCCCGCGTGCGTTCACGACCGGAAACCACAAGGTGAGTACGGACACAGCCCCTTCTTCAACCTAGACGCTCTCTAATACACTTCGTATAGAATGCTCAGATGTTTCGTCCGTTCCCTGCAAGAAAAACCCGTGTCCGGTGAGAACACAAATTCGGATGATGCCAACGTCTTTTGACTGACTGGCTGACCAGAAGTACTCTACGCATTATATTCTCTCGTCGGGATACCAGAGGGCCGGGTTCCGTTTCCGGCACAGCATAGGATTCTGCAGTCAATCCAGCGGCATCTCGAACATCATGCATTTTGGTATGTCGAGCGGTATTTCCTCTCGGAATCGGTACAAAATGGGTGGACATACCCTGATGCTTTGGAACTCCACAAGCTGTTTCAATTTCTCAATCGACACCGACGCGCATCAAAAGCAAATCCTTCAGGTCCAGCTGTCAGCGATATCCAAGGCTGGCGAGATTCGATCTCGGGTATTCGCCACGCGGCGGTCCATCGTCTCGCACAAGATCGACAATCGCTTCTGCGGATGACTCGAGCAGCCATAGGTTTTGTTCAATGTATGGGTGGTTCCTCTCATACCAAAAGTCTCCGGCGTCTCAGGCGTCTCAGGAAATACCTGCGAGTCGCGCTTCCAAAGCCATCTCGACGGTCTGTCGTTCCACGGCGACAGGCCATGTTCCAGTCGTGCCGAGTAGAGAATGGGCTCAGTCATTCGTCGCACCCTTCCATCACATTGCCAGAACCCCCCAAAGGAGTTCTTCACCTTGTAGAGAACGACTTCTCCCACGAGGTACGAAAATTTTTAGACAAAGAGTTTGAATGAGAAGCGGCAACAAATCATGGTATGGCCGAGCTCTGGGTCGTTGAGCTCTGCTATTCAGTCAGACCCGGGCAGTTGTTATTGCCGTCATATCATCACGAACAGGTCCATGTATATCTTGAGAGAAATTAATATAAAATCACGAGGTTGTGGCTGTATTTGGTACTTTAATTTCCAAGACCGGCGTACTCGTTGCACTTGGAAACTCAAGTACGCATCCAAAAAGTACGGAGTAGCTTAAAGAAAAGCGAATGCCATAGCTCTGAGTCCGATTGCCATGGTCTATGCTCACTACATTACTGTTAGAAAAATGCCGAATGCATTTAATGGAGAATCAATGCTCCCTGAGCCATTGAAGGCTCTGGACCCAATCGAGGACCCCGCATCAGCCGATTCGTCATACAGATTTTGGAATAATCCCCCTGAATAGCGGGATGATACTACAGCAGTTCTTTGGTGCTGTTAAGCCCTGAAATCAAATTTTCTGTTCGCTCTACGTAATTAATCTGGGGGATGCCGTACTATTGGGAACCGCACACCCGAATTTCTTTCACTCCGGATTTGACTTTGCAGACAGTTTTGCGTACCATGGATCGTACATCTGAGAAAACTATTTCGAACACGAAGTGAGCAAGTAGGGCTCACCGTTGAACGTCGGCGGTTAACCGTTAGGATGCTTCAACAGTCGCCATGTTCAAAAAGTTCGCTCCCGTGAACGGTCGCTGCATACTCGATACACCTCAAATTTGCACTAGAAAGAAGGGGAGGGGTCTGAAGTGTTCCACCCTCCACCGGTTACGTGGGAGCCCAGGACCATACAAGTCATCCCACTCTACGAGACACCACTTTCCAAAGGAACCATCAAAGTCTGGTTTCTGTTCACCATGAACTCAACATGTACTCATAAACACAAAATCTGGGGTGCTTTCAGGTCATACAAAAACGATAAGCTATCAATTGGTTATGCATCGTCTCTCACAACATGAATTGTCATATTGAATTCAGGACGACTTGCGACTGGCTAATGGAATAAAAAGCTCACTGATGAGTGATTTCAGATGAGATATGCTGCGGGAAGACTGAAAAGTACTAAAGGTTTTCTTTTGGCCGCACAGCCTGTGATGTACGTACTTGGATGTTGTGGTCTATACCAGAACCCATTTCTGACTGGTGATCACCAGAATGTTGAAACGGCCTGGGAAGTCGACTTATTTCGGAAATGATGAAAGTACCGCACTGGCTGGCATCATAGGTCTTAATGCTCGCCTATAAATTCCCGTCAAATCCCACTACTCTCTCCCATCAATTTTGGTCTCGCATTCCAGCTCCCTTTCCCATGGTTGTGATAAAGCAGTCACACTGTGGCAATCCTACTACTATAGCCTCGATGCAGCCAAACAATCCCCCCAAAAATGTCGTTGGAGAGCTGGATCCAAACAAAACTCTCCAAGTTGAGCCAGCTCATCATCAAAACCAGAGTGGTTGCGGGAAAACAGTTTTCTTTGGCGTCTCTTCGTCATATGTCCCAGACTGGGATACCCGGGCCGCGTTCAGGGAGCTCTATCAGAATTGGTCAGTTCTATGTCGCCACTGCTAAACACGTGGCCAGAGACTAAAGCTAACTAAACATAGGAGAGATGCCATTTTGGCACGTTCCAACTTAGGCCGTCTCGACTTTCAGCCATTTTATGAAGATAGAGGCGATTGTGTTGCGATCATCGTCCCTGATCTCTCAGATCGACATCGACAAGGTCGTGCTTTGGGATTCATCAAGTATGACAAGCACAGCGGTTGCGTGACAATCTCCAACTCCTGCGCTGAACTAGGTCTCAACGCACTTGAACTCGGTAGCTCATCGAAGCAACATGATTCCAACTCCGCTGGCTGTCATGGAGAGGGTCTGAAGCTGGCAGCTCTGGTGATGGTGCGCAGTGGATTCGAGGTGGAACTATCTGCTAGCAGGCGCTACTGGCGTTTTGGCCTCTTGGAATCTCGTCTCTTCTGCGATATTAAGCCTTCCAATCAGCCCAGCCCCGAGAGCTCTGATCCACGAGGCGACATGTTTCGGCTCCGTTCTCGCGTGGAGAGAGATGTAACGGTCGAGATCCGAGCTCCAAAAGAATCGCGAAAAAACGCTGTGTCGCTCGCAGAATTTTGTACTTGGCTGACAGTCACGCTCGACATTCGAGGGTTTTCGCATCCCTCAGATGTTCTTGAAACCGAGGTTGGAGATCTGATCCTCGATCCCGATTTCCACAGCCGGGTCTACCTCAAGGGAATGCGTCTGCCGTGCTCTGGGTCCGGACTCAAGCAGTATCGATTTGCTTACAACTTCTTGCAGGGAAAGGTGAATCGCGACCGACAGATTCTGGTCGATCGAGATGAGGAAGCCAACATGGTGCGACGAATCTGGGAAGCCGCAATACGGAAACATCGCACCGCTTTTCTTCCCATCTATGTTGGTCTCCTACGCAATTCCCCGGAGGCACTCGATGTTGAATCGGCTACCCATTTTCTGCAATCATCGACCAAGCTTCTCATCTGGAAGCATCTTCTGGGCGAGGCTGGCGATGACAAATTTTTCTACAATGAAGCCTCCAGTGCCGAGGTAAGTTTCCTTTGACGGGGTATTGCGTGGCGCGCAGCTCACGGAAAAACAGAGCATCGCAAGCATTCGAGAAATCTTGGAGAGACAGCCGGTCAAGCTTCCGGAATCTCTGTGGACTTTGTTGCGCTCCTGTTCGCCAATCCAGACGCCAAAGGAAGAACAAATCGGGTGTTTCAACAATGCAGAGGTGTGTCCAGTCCCAGAGACCAGCTACGCACAAACCATACACAGAGCGTTTCTGGCTTGCATAGCGATCCTTCTAGACGGCAGAAAGATCGAGGTACAGTATGTGCGTGCTCAACGCAGTGCAATCCAGGCGCTCTATAACTCTCACTCCAGGGTCTTGAAGGTTGCTCACCAGTGGCTGGACTTTGTCGGTTCGCACGGACTAGGCTTTTGTCGCGAAGTTCTGTCAAGAAGATCGGACGCGCAATCATTTTTCTGCAATCACGTCAACTTCCGCGATAACGTCTTCTTCTGCGACCACATTGTCGAAGAGTTGTTGAAATTTTGCCTGGTTCCCCTGCTGGGACGGTCCGCTGCTTCCAAATCCGCGGAAGTGGTGATTCTGCGGAGAATTCGAAGATTGCTTCGGCACGTGCCGCATACAATCACCGTGTCCAGGTCGTTCTTGGCTGGAGCCTTGAAGGTTACGTGGGAAGACAACGAGACGGAATCAATCCGCAAACGCTCTATTCATGACCCACCGTATCACGTGGTCCTCCATGAAGAGAAATGTAGTGGTGTGAGAGCAGACCTGATTCACGGCGATTTAAGTATGTGGTTTTCCTTCCCTCATAAACTTTGATTACTATCAATTGCTGACACGGGCGGACTCAGTGGACAGTGCTGCGGACCGTGCTTCGTGCGGATGCCCTCAACAGTTTGTCAGCCAGAAAACAAAGACAGCTGTTTTTGAAAATCTGCAGTGCTCAAAACGGTATTTTCCAATGATATCTTTAAATCGGCTACAAGCCATCTACGGCTTTCCGCCTCTGCCAAAGCATCCTGCATCGCCGAATCGTCGTATCATGAATGAGGAGAAGGGTGGTGAAGTTGTACCATCCCCCGACAAGGACTTACGTCTATCGGCCTCGGATCAGGCTCCACACGCAGCTCTGGACGCTTTGAACACCACACCCCGGCATGGGGGGCCCGATCATCATGATCGAGAACTCTCGCTGCCGGTTAAACGGCCTTTCTCAGATGAGTCAGATCTGGTGAAGGCTGAGAGTCGCAAAAAGTTGAAAATCTCTCAACTGGTGGAGAATCCTGCTCAGCTTTAGAACGCATTCATGGTCCAACATCCCCTGTTTTTTAACCAGATCGAGGTGATGGGTATCGTTTATTCGGCGACACCGGAGTACAGGAGCGGGAAATTTGAGTTTAAATAAATTCAAGAACGATTAACCATTGGTGAACTGGTAGGATAGTAGGGTACGCATCTTTTACACCTTCCGACATCACAGGCTACCCGCAATGAATTGACTTCGGAGTGCACGACTTTGTCCTTTCAACCAGGAAATCTTAAACAAGCGTCAGATATCTGATTCTGCGCGAGCTTCAAAAGTAAGTTGGGAATCGCTAAGTGCTGATATCAAGACCTATATTTATTAAGACCTTCTTCCCAGGTCTTGGATTCCACCGTCTATAGCCATTGCATCGGCGTCGTATGGCTGCCTATAACACTGTCATCGATGGAGAATTCCGACGACTGAAACAAATGAGAGACAACCAAGTCAGCGAAGAGATCATGGATTTCCTCGAAAAAGCCCATTGGGATCTCAAGTTTAGAGGCATTTCTAACCCATCGGGCCCATTTAACAGGTCTCTTATTCATTATGCAGCTATGGGTGACTGCAAAGAACTTTTGCTTCAACTATTAGTGATCCGCACACCCATAAATCCTCGCGATGGAGACAAAAGAACGCCTCTTTCATGGGCCACCCAATATGGCTCGTATGTCACCGCGAGAATTCTGGTGGAGAACGGAGCCGATATCAATGCGTTGGATAATATGTACTTGACCCCTCTTTCACGGCTCTTGCAACAAGACAAGGCTGAGACAAATCATTATCAAGCTCTAAAGCTGTATCTTGAGAAGAACGGAGCAACTAGAAAGGGCAGGAAACGTGCTTGGATCATGAGGAGGATTGGGCTTCTTTGACAATTGATAAATAGACACCAAAAGCAATTCTCATGTTATACCGGAAAGGTTCTCGGCCTTTTGGCCAGAAAGCTTTTGTATTTTATGTAGTATCAAATCACTCACCACCTGGACTTTATACTGCACTGGATAGGTACCCTACCTAGTTATAAGCAAGTACGGCATAGTTATACGCTCCATGTTTCCCGCTCGTCAAGCGGATCTGATACGAGTCTCCGATGATTAGAGATCGTCATTTCCAATGATCACGAACTGTTTCGAAGAGGACGATTTATTCTTTCTACCTAGACCAAGCGTTTACTGTATCGATCTTTATTTTAGTTGCTACACGCTGGCAAGCGGCTCTCAAGCTTCCATCAATTTTATGTTTCACCGTCACTTACCTCAAGAAATGGATTACAACATCCGGTCGATGCCAGTTAAAAAGGTTGCCCTCCAAGAAAGTCAGCTCAGCTTGATATAGCGGTATCACAGAGAAAGCATCACTCTGCACCGCTGGTCTTTTTGCCACCTCATATAAAGTCATTGGTGTGGGAAGTGCCCTCACGGCAAGTATTTATACTGACAGCCTCCGCCTTCGCCAATTTGTCAGCTTAAGCCAAAAGTCAATTTCTTCTCTCTCCCTAGCTCGCCCTTACCGCTACTATGACGGAAAGTACATCCCAGGCTAATATGATGTTCGATTTCGCTGCAATCCAGGCTCAGGCACGCCCCTCAACAACAGTTGATCGTTCCGCCATCAATGCGGATAGTAAGTGGATAGCGAAGAGAGAGAGTCGCCCATCCTGTCGCGCGCCCTCACCGAAAGTCATCACTGGCCCCCCAAAGACCCTTTATCTTCCTCGCTTGTGCAATACCGACGATATCGCATCCGTCTTGATTGTCAGACGAGAATCGCCATGGGATACCTATCACCCAGTGGTCACCTACGACGGCGCAGGGAAAGTTACCATCGCCACTCGCTGCTCCCGTCCCTCTCGCATGGTTGCCATCCGGAAGTATCCCAAACAGGATACGCGGCGGCTAATCGGACGATTTGGGCGGCTTCAACACAGAAATGTGCTTTCTTTGTTGGAGTGTTACCTTGATGTTGATTTCGCGTATTTTCTGGTGGACGATCTGGCGTTAACCCTCGGCCATCTCATAGCCTGCCCGACAATTCGTCCTGCGGAGTTCGAGCTCGGATGTATTATGGTTCAAGTAGGTGGCCTTCTGCAGCAATAGGGACTGGAATGACTTATTATCAGGTTCTCAACGGTGTATCCTACCTCAGCACCTTTGGTCTGACTCATCCATCCTTGACATGTCATGATATACTGTTTGGACTGGATGGAGTGGTAAAGATCGGTATGTCAGCAATCATCCTCTCAGATTCACCCCGTTACTGATGACTTGTAGCACGCCTAGAATGGTGTGTAGATTGTACCGCGGCCCAGGCGGAGGCAACTTATATTGCAGCAATACCATCTATTGTGATGCAGCTCATGATTCGAGATGACAAGGATGTAGCTACGAACGACATGCTGAGTGGCTCGCCCATCAAATCCAACATCGTTCAATTTCTGAATGCCGCCAAGGGAGAATCATCCCTCTTTGTTTTGAAACAAGTAAGAGACATATATGACCGAAGCGTTACTGTCAGACACTGACCGCCGCTAGCAACCACTTGTCGCAGAGAGGCACCATTCCATTAGCGACCTCATGAGCCTCGCCAGAGCGACATTGCATTTGAGTGAGATCAGAAATGAGAATTGAAGAGCCCGCAGAGGTCTACTTAGTACTATGAATATGCCGGTAATACTCGCACAATTTTGCCATGTTTGTGCTATCTACATCATTTCATGTGGAGAGGTAGATTATGACGCCACAAGATGCTGTAAGGATCGAATGAACTACTGTCCTTCTACAACATCGAGGATGGCGGTGCAAAACGGGAAAGACCAGTCCTTTTTGAAAATTTCATAATCAGGTGCTGATTTTTCCGAGAAGACGCCTAGTCTGCCGTCCATGAAACCTGACACGTTCCTCAAGTCATCTTGCATCGTGATCACCGTGACGGGTAGTATTGATACAGTACAGCATGAGAGAATTTAAGAATGGGACGAAACTAGCTTTGTTTGCGGGTTGGATTATTATCTGAACCAATATGTGGTCTTGGATCCTAATTTCAAGGAGCGAGATCCGGTTTCGAACTGTGTCTGAGCCACGAGGTATTTTTCACACTACCAAGCTCTCAGGTTCTGCGTGTGTGATTGGTTTGTGCGAAGACGTGGTGCGAATATTGGACACTTCAAGCAACTCAGCCTGTATAGCTGTCTTCATCCGGGTCGAGATTGCCAGTTCGAAAGTAAGTTTCGCCTCTACCAATAATGACTTGCTGCCCATTTGCTTCTGCATGTACAGAAATGGATGGTGGATAGGGTCCTGGAGTGTATCTGATTTCATCGAGAACGTCTTCACGTCCAACAAGGCTTCTACCCAAATGAAGCCATTGGAAAGCTCAAAAGAGTCTGTGCCACCGTTGTGTGTGGATACGATAGTATTGAACAGTGGGCCAAATGTGGTGACTGGTAGTCCGATGCAGATGAAAACTCTCGCGGAACTCTCTTTAGATCGCAACGCCGATATCACCAGTTTTTGTTTTTCTGGGCTCATTCGATCAATGACAACGCAATCCGAGATCCAGAATTCAGTCGACCAGCCAACGCGACGCTGCTGAAATTTCCTCCATCGAGTCTGACCATGGGGATGCAAAAACCTCGGGAATTTGAATATCGGACCATGGCTCCGATAACCGAGCAAAATGATCTTCCTGCTGACTGATGTGGGTGATTGGAAAATTCCAATCTTGTACCCGTCCCAGTCCAGATTGGTGAGATGTGCTGGAGGTAAGACTTTGAGGGTGCTTCCTTCACCAGAAATGTACTGGTGATCTCGGTCCGACCAGTTGATTGGTTGGTCGTCCAGTATTTCGACTGTCTCTAGAGCAATGTCGATACTCTGGCCACAAAGCCTTAATTGATCCCATCGCCAGACCAACTCCTCCGTCTTAGAGTAAATAAACGGAAATCGAGGGACCGATGGAGATGAAAACTCCGGCTGGACCATCTCAGTCAAGCTTTGAAAATCAGCATTTGTGTTCACTACTCTATACTGTAAGTGACATACCTTTTGTATAGGCTATGGAATTGCCACAAAATCCGCTCAGAGGTTACTTCAATCATCAACATACCCGGCGCTTTGGATTGGGTCGGATTGTTGTTCACCTTCAAAGAGCGCTTGAAAGCTCTTTACCGAGTGTGAAGTCAGGAAAAAGAACCTTGTTCTTTCTAAGGCAAGAGCATCCTTACCATTGACTAAAATATGAGCGCTGGGCTGTGTTCTGTGCGTGCAAGGCTTGGCTCATGGTGAATATAAAGGTCTCACTGTTTCTGAACAGACAAGGTGAAATCAACCTGTTAAACCAATGGCGGCAGATTTCAACATTGTGCCCAGCCCCATCCCACTTGCACTTCACGGGTCTCATGGATAGAATTTTCCAGAGATAGGCGCAGGTGTTATTTGCAGGTACGCCCTTTCATTATGCTGTCTTGTTTCCTCCAGAATTGACGGCAGCCTACCGACGATTTTTATTCTCCATCTCTCTCGTTTGAATCAAAAGTTCAAAGCCCATAGTAGACAATAATACATCCTGGATCGTTTTTGGCCTTTTGTAAAGTATCTATAGCCACATGACCAGGCAACTCTGCGGGACACAGGAGGACAAGCAATTTACCCATCATCCCGGCTGCAAACCCCGAAAAGGTCAAAGCAACGCCTGAATACAGTCCACTTTCGATGGAATCTGGTTTGATTATGTCCGTCATGAATTTAGATATCTTCCTGAAAATGATGAAAGGTAGAGTCACCTCATATTACTCTGATTCTTTTGAAATTGGGTGGTACATTTTGATACTGGAAAGCCCCTCACTTGATCTATGCTGGCCTCAGTAACGAAGCCACATACCGTTCTCCTAGCCTCATGGATATGAATCTTCCCAGGACTGCCAAAGAACTAAATACTGGGTCACCAGAACTCCGTTTCGATTGATGACGAACTTGTGACTATTACGCGGCTATCAACATGTCCTACCTGCCAGACTCGTGGCTCCCAAAAGTCCTACGGCACGCAATGCTATTCCAGTGGCGCTATCCCAGCTAACACTGGAGGTAGTTTAACGTGTGGTGGGGAAGCAAATGAAAGTTGCATGGCGCCGATGAGGTTAGCTCCTGACCACATCTTCGACGGTCAGTTGAGCGCCTGATAAGCGACCTTCAGTCATGTAATGTAAACAGGAAATGTAAACAGGAATAGCTCGCCTTGAATCTACTTACCAGCTTGAATTTCGGTCTGCTCTTATGAGTTCATTGTGAGCACTCTGTGCTTTCTCTGAGCGTAGGCCTGACGACAAAATCCGGCTCCTTGCTCTCGGCGGCGCGGGCCCTGAGGAATGGGCTTGTCTCTCGCTCATTATGCCTGGGAACCTCATAACTACCGTCGACATTGAGTTGCTGCACAACCATTACAATTACTTTCGCACGATCAGCGGCACCAGTACTGGCGTCCTGGTTGTGATCATGATAAGCCTCCTGGAGATAGTGGTGAAAGAGCGATGCAGTATATTCATGTCTGTCATCCTCACTATCCTCCTCATCCTCGCTCTCGGCATTCTCCAACCACTCCAAGAAAGGCTGGGCAGCCTTGCGGATCTTCTATTTGGTAGGAATGTCGACTTACTTCTTGCTAGCCTTGGCACCCCAGGCCTTGAAGGTTTCCTCAGACACGAGCTCGTTCTGGTAGTAAGCGAGCAGGATAGCGGGCACCTAGGCGACCAGAGCGGGGCGGTCCTGGCCGACGAAACGCTCAGTGCCACCGAGGAAAGCCTTCTTGTGGCGCTCAGATGTGATCATATTCTTGAGGAGCCCGGCGCGGTCCTCGACCTGCTTGGCGATCTAGTCGTCGAAGATGCTCTGGGCCAGCACGTTGACGGTCTTGTGCTTGAACTCGATGCCAAACTCCTTGGCCTTCTTGCAGAAGTCAATGTCGCTGACCTCAGCCACGCCACCCTTCTCCTCGGCAGTCTCCGCGATCCATCTGCCGAGTTGCTCGTAAGCCGAGGGGCCATCGGCCTCGTCGTCATCGTCCTCCAGAACCAGGGTGCGCTTCAGGTCCGAGGGGAGCTCCTTGGTGCGGGCCTTGACGGCCTCCTCAGAGACATCGAAAGCCCACACGTTGTCCTTGATCTCATTCTCCACCTCAATGGTCTCAGCCTCGGACTTGATGGGACGAGTGAGTTCATCGTCGCTGCGGGCATCCTCGGCAATGTCATTCTCATCACCGTTCTCGGAATTGTTGCTGTCACCGAGGCTGGCGTCCTGGTCGCTGTTGGCAGCGGATTTCTCCATCTTGTGCTCACGGTGAGTCTTCTTGTCCTTCTTGCCACCTTGGGGTTGTTACGGACGATGAAGGTGCTCCGTTGGTGCGTTGACCGCAGGCCTTGCAGTCCAGGGTAATCTTGTCATCCTTAATGATCACATCTGTCTCTGGGTTCTTGTACTTCTTGCAGAGCACGAACTTATCAATGAACCCATCAAGGTAGTCCTGGAGCTTAGGGGCGTCGTGGGCGCCGTTGATGATCCAACGGTCATCAGAGGGCTTGGCGTTGGCTTGGGCACGATTTTTCTGTATCTTGATGAAATACCAATGCTCCAAGTCATTGATTCCCGCGATGTTTCTGGTCCAATTGAAGCCGAGAGCAATCTCCAGTTCACTAGGATCGCGTTTGAGGAGCTCGTTCGTGCCTGTTTGGGGTATAATGTCCCTTCAATCGAGTGGGTCCTACTACAACACACAGTGCTCTACATTCATTTATTAAACAACCTTCAAATTTACCCAGAAGAGATTCCTCTTTACTCAGAAGTAGAGAAGGTGCGTTCCCCTCGCTCGCCTTCTTTCGAGGTTTTGTACCCGGTCTGAACCATTTTGAGAAGAATGTACAAACTCAAAGTCCATTTGCCCATAAAGCAGTAGTCCATAGCATCTTCGCTGTGCAGCCGGATATTACTCACGACATGTCGCCGCCAGCAACCCCAGGGTTTGAATTCATTGCACGACCTATTTAGCGTCTATTCAAAGATCAACCCCTGAGCTTGACTATAATCCTCAAAATCTTCAGCGTTTTTAGCTGTTCGCTTCCGGGAGCTGTGCATTTATACCCCCAGGATGGAATGGCACAGACCATTTAACACAACGATCCGGCTTTCTGAAGACTTTCTCAATTCTACATCGCTGAAGGATTTGGCTCGAATCTTGACCGGAGCGAATGAAATCGACTTTTCCGAATTATCCCGACAGATGTCACTGCTCATGATGCCTTTGTGAGAGGCCTTGTGGGCAACTGGTATACACTCCGCATGTCGGTATGGGAGTGCTGCTCTGCTCTGACAGATATTGCACAGGTGTGCCTACGTGTGAGCAAGATCTCCTCGAATAATTTCTAGGTGCCGAATCTCCAATATTCCCAGATACTTCTTATTCGAAACTACCACTCTTCTACAGCCCTGTTCGATGGTCTCTATCGATACAACATCTCCACTGCCCGACCTCGCGGCCCGAATAGCAATGTGGTTGGTATAGCCTGTTGTGATGTGACGCTGTTGTTGCTCAGGAATGAAGCCGCAACATCGGAAATAATTCCTGCCCTATCTATACGAAGACCAAGTTAGTTGGAAATCAACTTGGACTTCATGTTGTATACATAGCCTCTTTGTATCCCTCTGAAATGATGAGAAGTAAGGCTTCCTTTGCTATTCGACAGAGACAATTGGCTCACCGTCGACCCGTCGGTATTAACCGGCCCCTTACAAAAATTACCATTTTTTACGGACCCTCGCTACGCGAGGGTCTGCCACCCAAACGATATTACCCACCCAAACAATATCGCGATTTTACATAGTAAACATCCTCTACCCTCCACGCGATTTCTCACCACCAACATGCCTAAATCGTCTGAATCGAACCAATCTATCAAGGCTCGAATCCAATTGGCTATTCTTGAATTAGAGAATGTTGAAAAGCCTAATATTAAAGCGTGGGCGCGATCGCGCAATCTACCATACCAGCGGCTTCTTGCTAGGTATAAGGGCCGCCCATCGCTTTCTGACCGTCAACCTCACTGTTGTAAGCTTGATGCATCGCAAGAATCTGCCCTTTGCCGTTATATCGACTACCTCGATTCGATCTCCCTTCCTCCTAAGCGACCGGCGATCGCGGCTGCGGCCAATGCAATCCTAGCAAGTTGCCATACAGATGATTCGACTAAACCGCCTACAATTGGTAGCCATTGGCTACAACGCTTCCTCCGCCGTCACCCTGAGTATATCTCGCGCCGCCAGAGAGCTATGGATATCGAGAGAAAGAAGTGCCTGGATAGGCAGGTTGCAAGAGAGTGGTTTGATTCCTACCAGGAGACAATTACCCAATACGGAATTTCCGCGGACGATATTTGGAACTTTGATGAGACCGGATTCAACATCGGTGTGGGTAGAGACCAGTGGATTATCACACGCGAGCCTAAGCGCCAGATTTCTGGTGGCTTTAGTACTAATCGCGAATATGCGACTGTTATTGAAGCCGTTTCAGCTACTGGTTCTACTATCGCACCAGTAGTAATCCTAAGCGCGAAGCTTCTACTACTACGGTGGTTCGAGGTAGTAGGCGATGAGAGGATTGCTGTGACTGATACTGGCTATCTTAATAACGCCCTTGCCCTACAGTGGATACAGCTATTCAACAAGCTTACCAAGGATTCGGCGAAGGGTACCCATCGTATGCTTATCTGCGACCAATTCGGCTCGCATCTCACGTACGAATTCGTTAAATACTGCGAGGATCATCGCATTATCCTCTTCTTCCTACCCCCTCACTCTAGCCATATCCTTCAACCACTAGACGTTGGTGTTTTTAGTGCATAAAAACACTGGCATAGCGAGTGGGTATATGATGCTACAGTGAGTGGCTATGAGAAGATTACCAAGGACGATTTCCTCGGTGCGATCGCGCAGATTCGGCAGAAGACCTTTAAACCTTCTACAATAAAGCTTGGATTTCGATTGACTGGCCTTTGGCCAATTAATCCTAGTATTATCCTTGATTCCTTAGTGGATACGAAAACCCCAAGCCCTCCGTCATCAGTGGATAGTACCCAAGATTCATCAGATCTCAGTACACCAAAGACTGCTGAGCGTGTGAAGAAGCTAGAAGAACGGCTAGAGGACAAGATTGCTCGTATGCAGCAATCGCCCTCTCGTCGCCTAATTCGAAAGCTTGCGAAAGCTGCAACCGAATTCTCCTACCTTGCTTCAGAGCTTCAGCAGAGAATCGAATATTCAGATTACCTACGAGAGATACGATACGCACGCGAAAATCGTTCGCGAAAGGCTTCTAAATTGACTGGTATAGTCTCTTCTAGCCAGGTTGATCGTATGAAGCGAATTCTAAAGGGTGGCGACGATCTAAAGGCTCTCATGAAGTTGCGACCGTACTACAGGCGGGAGGTCATGCCGGAGTTGAAGAGGGTCTGCAAGAAGAAGGGGTTCTTTATTAAAAAGTAGTATTGCTTTCTGTATTGGCCAATCAAATCGCTACATTTCGGTATATTAATTAACTTCTAAATCGCTCTGCTTTGGTGGTAAAACTAGCATTGAAATCAAGTAGTTGAATATGAGTATACGCGATATCGTTTGGGCGGGTAATATCGTTTGGGTGGCAGACCCTCGCGTAGCGAGGGTCCGTAAAAAATGGTAATTTTTGTAAGGGGCCGGTTAGAAGCAATGACTGTTCACGCCTGTGTCTCCCATGTAATTCACGAATATTGAGATGCTTGTTGACGGTGTTGACGGTGAGGATGTTGTTGACGGTGACGGCGACGGTGTTGAGGATGGTGTTGACGCTGCGTTGATAAACGGAAGTGGTGAAACGTGAAAATAGTGAATCACCGGGTGATGAGCCGCCAGGTTCATCCCTGGCCCCGCATCTTTGTTTGTCGGTTAGTCACAAGACCCGCCTGCATGCACAATGTCGGGACATAACGTCCCGTTCTTGGTGTACGCATTCTTGCGCGGAGCTGCGGCTCCGGTGTTGTGACCGCCGAGTGTCCGTGCATGGGATTAAGGGGTATCTTGGAACCTGACCTGACTTGACACACATACATCTATCATACATCAATCAATTTACTTTCTGCTTTTGGAGCATACACGCTGTCCACTTAACTGTGTACACAGTACCTAGCTGGTGATACCAACACACAATTTACTCCTCACACACAGATCCAAGGCGTGTCTGAACTTCATATCAGTTAGAAGCTTGTACGGAGCTACATAGGCAGCGACTGCCCATATATGACTCCCTGGTTCACTCTAATGGGCCACAAAGGATTATTATCAGTGCTGAGTATACACCGGCCCCCTTCTTTGACGTTTGGCTGTTGAATGTGCTAATTATTCTATGATTTCCCAAGGGTGAGGCGATATTTATGAAAGCTGCGAGAATTAATTCGATTTCCAAGCAACCTCACACTTCACGAAGATTTTTTCCACGAACTCTGTCAGTAGATGCAAAGCGATGAACTTGTATGATCTTGCCCTATGGAGTTCCTAATAGCAGTACGATACTTTTTGCCTAATTACCTTGTGTCCTTATTGATAATGCATTCGATCTGGTTTTGAAACCAGTGCCGCCCATGCAACAATGACGAGATCACGGGCGAAGACAAGAATTGCATACATATTCGTACAGTATCAATTTGTTATTGTGAATTGAGGCTGGTGCAGATCAGGAATCAGGCCGCATCATTTCGCCGCCCTTCCCAAACTTCTCACCGTGCCACTTATACGATCTACACAATATTCAATACAGATTGGTTCGAACAGGATCGGCCTCTGTCATTGTATTTCGTGTCGATTCTTCCTCTACATGCCCGTTTCCAGAGAAACGTGGAACACAAAGATATGAGATGTATCGTCTGCAGCGGCAGTCGTCAGTTTCTTTCTGCATGTGCTGAGTGGTGGGCTATGACTCACAAGGATCGCCAAGCTGACATGTCTGTCCCAATGCCTTTACATGAAACATTTCCGTAACAATGATCCTATCAGATTTTGATCGCAGGATTTCGGGAACCCTTTTGAAAGCGGCTTCCAAATCTTCCATTCGAGACGCCTCGTGAAAGATTCCTGCGAGCAGAGTAGCCAGATGGTGTGTGCTCACGCCCATCGTTGGCTCCACCCCAGGCACTACAATCGAGATCTTTGGTAATAACATCGGGTTCAAAGACAAAAATGCTCGTCGGTAATACTCCAGCATTTGTGAATCCTCTCTCAGGTCGACCTTCTGGGGCTTTGTCGAGGCGACTCTGATTTCCTCCAGCTGGAAGGCTCTTTGAAGACTCAGTATCATCGATTGGAGGTGATGTATTGAGACCTCGGCATCAAACAGCGGTGATGCTTTGAGCTGGAAAACCATCGTTGAAAGAAATTCCTCCTCTCGCAGCCAGATCTCCTTGGACTCGTACCCTTTCATCTCTTTGGCCTGAATTCCCATGAAGGCGTAGCAAAGCAACGCGACGCTTGCTTTGGTCCCAAACGGTCGATACGGAGGATATTCTCGCTGATAGCATGTGTGAAAGAAGCTTGAATGAGACGATGCATGTTGTCCTAGAATAAACAGGATGTACCTGATTTGAAGCTCCAAATCTTCTGGGGACATGCTATGTAGGTCGTCAGATTGGGTCAAAACCTGGCGTGCATCGATCCACCACCTCCTCAGTCCATTGTATTGCACAACAAACCCCTTCTCCCAGTCGGTTCCATGGCGGCAGATGATGCGCCACAATGCCCCTTCATCTCCGGGAAGCATGGCAGAAATGAAGAGGTAGTTCAGTACGAGCAAAAGTTGATGAATCGTGTGCGGCGTCTTTTCGGCTGCAGCGAGATCCATAGATGGAGCTCGAATTTTGTACGAGGAAGGCAGAGTAGCCTGTTAAATGGTTAGCTTTGGATTCAAAACGTACCTTCCCAAGGCTCAACTCTACCGGAAGGGGCATTTCAAAGTATGCTTTCGTCCAGCAAGGTTTTGATTGACACAAGACGTTCTCGGACAGGGTGGTGGAGGGAGAAGAGTCATTGACGGTTGTGAGGAGGGAATTATTCACTTTTAGTGTCCCGTTTGAGGAGCACGCTTGTGATGATTTCTCAATGGGCCTGGTGTCCTGTTCACAGGATGCTTGGTTGATGTGGAGGGTTTGTTCGTTGTCTGCAGTCTGGATGGTGGATTGCATTGTTTGACTGTGATCCTGTAGGGTTGGGGTCCCGTGCTTGGGTGAATCCCGGGGTTGTATCGAGTGACTTTCAGGATTGTCCCGTCCCTGGGGTCGCTCCGATTGCCAATGATCACGGTCCGGAAGACTCGTTTCTTCATAAACACAGGACAAGGTTTTACCGCGGGAAACACAAGACTGGCAAGACGGCACTTCACGAGTGCATCGTCGTTTTAAAATGTGGCACGGTAAGCAGGATCGACGGTGAGGAGGCATCGTAGATGGAGAAATGAACAAAAAATTGTGAAACCGGCAGCCGGCAGCGGTGGTAAGCCCAAGATGTGAAGCAGTAATTCGGCTTGACGTCCTTGCTCGACTTGGCGCGATCTGAGACCGGAGTCGCCTCCAGGATTGGCGGCGAGAAGGCTATTGATAGAGATGTGTGTATGGTGGAAGGATCTTGCAAAATTTGAGAATTTCCGATTTCGAAGGCGTTCTGGTAAAGCTTTATCTATTGAGTGGAAAATAGGGTAACCGAGGGAAGGATGCGAGAATAGATTCATCAGGACACTATTTATATCCTCTGTGGCTGACGTCGCTGTTCTTCTGCCAGTATGTATCCAAATTCCTCAATGACCTGGCTGGATAATAGATATTCACAATGGAAGCATGGCCCTAGGAGCTGTGCAATGTCCTAACCACGTATCAGTACATCCTTGGGAGTACCAATCATAGATCCCAGGATCCCTCCATGACCCAGGAACACCAGTGTGGACTCTAGAATTGCACAGTACCCCAGGAGATCAAGGAGTTCGCGTCGTTGCTCATTGTTACATGGACAAGGGGCTGGTTCTGGATTGGAGGAAAGCATCGCAACGTAGTGAAAAGAAATGGTTTTCTGTCAGTGGGCTTCCCTTAGTTCACTGGGCTCCGATCATCATGTGTGTAGGCCGCCATCAAGATGCTTCGAAAGCAGTGGAACCCGGACCGACATATCTTTTCAAAATATCGGTCTGCAACCTTGTGTGTAACTGGTGATGAGTTCGGCGTTGATCCAGGCCCATAGCCAGACGGCTCCACAGGTCAACAAAACCAACCTCCATGGGGTGATCTATTAACCCGGCTTCCAGGTCCACTGTGAACACAGTAAAACGAGGCCATGTCCATGACGTGATTAAATTGCGGCTCATTTTGAACTGTGAACAGAAGGCTGGTGCAAACCCTGAAACCCAGAGCATTTACTGATGGTTGAATAGCTCTTGTTGCACCCCGAGGTCTCGCCCTGGAAGTCCGCCGAAACTTGGTTCGTCAATCAACGTTTCTTTGAATGACCCCGTCTCCATAGACTCAATATCAATATTTCGACAGGACTTGGGTTTTTGTTGGTGGTCAACGAAAATTAGCAGTCCAGCTGTCGTTCAAACCAGGGGAAGTTGAGTGGAAACATGTTTCCATTACGCCTCAGATTTGAGCAGCCACTCACAATTATATTTCAATGGTTGCCACTGCCAATAGTAGTCCAATTGGTGCCAGTCAAAGCATGTGAGCGACAAGACAGGCCGAGGAAAAGCCTATAAATATCCTCTACTCTCCCCAGTCTTTTTACTCTACTAGCTCATTGCATGGATCTGCCAGGCCTGAGTGGGTACAGTATTATTCGCCTTCACGAAGCTAGGAATTCTCAGCCTTTGTACAACGAAACTGAATTAGACAGCGTCAGATGTTGTTAACGAACCCCCTGATAAGTATTTGCTTTGCCTAAACCCGGTTTTCTCCTGTACTGATGGCATACACAGCGCCTCTTTGACTGATGTGGAGCAGTCACCGCCGGTAGAAGGTACACTCCTTCTCTTGATTACCCGTCCCTTTCCAGTCTTGCGTTGTCCGGCGTAACATGTTCAAGCCAGTGACAAGGCATTCAGCCTCCTTGACAATTCCCTTCATTGGCGGACATCAAATGATCTCATATTTGTGCAATCGAATCCCCTTCATTGCCGAGGCGTGCCTTGAGCTTTTATCCGAAACGGAAAGAGTCATGTCACAGGTATGTGCATCGCTCCTCTCACCTTGCCCGGTGTTAACGTTGAGGACTCTTAGTATTGCCTAGGACCTGTGTGTATATGCCCTGAATAGACAAATGTCATGTGAGTGGGACTTCAATCGTTGAGGTTATCACGGCAAGTCATGAATCACCCCTCCACCCCAATCCCACTAGCTGACTACTGGCAGCGAGTCATAACTGTGTGCTTCAAAAAGAAATTCCAAACCTTCGAGCGCCACTATGAATGGCCATATCACAAATTTGAGGCCTACACACTATTCCCTGGCACCCATCCCACCACTTGTGAAACCCTCGACCGATCGATGAGCCCCAAGAATGGGGCTGGGATGCGGCCCGCCACGGTTTGTGGCCTGTTTACAGCCAGTCAAAGTCTCCTGCACATGAAAGCGCATTGTACTTTAGCTGACCAACTGTTGCCAGGAGCATCGAGAAAGAAATGCGGAGGTTTTTGAATCTGAGCGGGGTTGTTGATATTGTCTACCACATGATTGGTCGTCGTGTACCAAGTTGGCACCAGCGGTCGACTGATACGAGATCCACAGAGTCCCTCCCAACACCAACGCAACGACAACCCCTTTTCAGTGAACTTCGAACTGTCGATCGTTTCTCGCATCACTCGCAAGAGAAGGCGCCCGCACCATGGTGACGAAATCACTACCACCACGCTCGAATCCTGAGTTTGCTGTCATTGGACACAACAGTGGACGGGTTACAACCAAAAAGCTACGCCATCCCACAACCCAACCAACCCGTCGTCATCGAATTCACGAAAGCACACCCGCTGGTAGTCAACGGTGACCAGCACGCCTTCAAAGCGATCAACGATGAGCTGAAAAGGACGTGCGAGTGCTTCGGGCGCAGATCGATGGACCAGCCACGCGCCCTCCCCGCGCCGAGCCCAGCACGATCATGGGCCAATGTAGCAGTCCGTTTTGTTAACGTCGGTCCTTCGGTGAACTACCAGTAATCTGACAAAGACCGCAGCTGCTTTCGAACCGGCATCCAACGCTCCGTCGATCTCTTGGACAATGAAGACAAAGATGAAAATTCCTTCGGTTACGTCCCCACCGCTACCGCAACACATCCAAACCGCGTCATTGAGCACCACCTCTACGCATGATGTACAAGTCGTCTGCGTTCGCACCCGAGGACCACGTATGACATCCAGTTCGAAGACTCAGTGTGGCTGAGCCCGCATCGGCACCAAGTGGTTACCGAACTTTGTAACAACACAAAACTGGTGAAATCGCGGTTCGACATCGTCGTTCCGGTAGCCCAATGGAAGATTTGATATGGACGGTAGTCAGATGCAATCCATCGAGAACATCATCGATGATACCGACCCGATAGAACGGGACTTCCCGTTCGAGGATGTGGGATGGTTGGAAAGGAAGTATAAATCGTTAGGGAATTCGTCGTTGGGCGCCTTGGTCGATTTGACCGAGGCAGCAAGCGAAAGAGGTGCCTCCGCTGTTCGCGGTTTAGCTACCTGGCCTGGTCATGCAAGGAACACCGTGACGTGGGCACGGCGCTAGTCTGCCCGCCAGGCACGAGAGCGCTATGTCTGAGCTGCTACGACGAGCAGCCAACTGGTGACCGACGATTCTCGTTTCCCGCATGATCGACCCTCTCACGACGTTAACGACGAACCTACAACTCCTAGACACGACGAAATCGGGCCGAAGCCGAAGAAGCTTATCAGTGAGCCAAAACCTGGATGTGCTCCTGATCCTGGACCTATCCGCCACCGCGCACCGAACTCACGTCAACCACAGCGCCCAACAGCTGTATCGACCGACCGTCGATAACGACTCGGTCCGCTTTCGCAACATGATCTACGTCAATGGAAGGGTCTCGCCGGCTCCCCTGCGACCAACCGGACCTCTCGGCAATCAAATCTGGACGGACGACTCTCAGATTCTTCTCTTTTCAGTTTGCATTCCGCCTGTACCAATGCACGCGTTCGAAGAGGCATCGGCGGAAACAGCACTGTCAGCAATCCAAGGTACACAACCCTTCAAGGACAACAGAAGATCAACAAGCGGTACCTGGTGGGTGGAGATCGCAACGTCTTGCGAATGTTTAACCAGATTCGCGAAACTACAGGTGATCGTCGACAGTGCACGAGTCTGTCAACGTCTACGATTACTGCTTCATTGATCGAATGCCATTCCTCCTAGACATATTGGTATCAGAGCACGTATCGGATTCTGCCGACGCAGATTTGACCGGAATACAGCCTGACTATCGATACTATCCAGAATGGCCAAGATCCGTCATTGCTACCCTGGAAAGGAAGCCGTCTGGCCAATGCCGAGCAGACGCTCCGAAAGAGGGAGCCACTACATAGATTCTCCAAATAGAGCAATGACACCCTCTACCAACACCGAATGTTGCAACCCCCAAGAATCGCGTCCGCAGAGCGACCATGCCATTCAAGGCGGAATGACGTGCTTCCGGCTCACCAAGAAACACCATGCAAACCATATCATCAGGCCAGGTGAAAGAACGACAGGGCCCGCCGACTTCCGGGAATGGTGGTGCGCTTTATTAGCGCGAATACGGAGGTCACACACAGTACATCACCGTACATTACGCCCCACCCGCCCAAGCACTCACCTGATCTGATGCTCTTCTCCACTGGCAATCTTTCAGATTGCTCCTCCCTCGCCAGCACCCTGTTACTCCACGAGATATTGCAAGACGTGCATGGTGACAAGCCATTGCTTCTGTCTCCTGGTCATCCTATCCTTTCATCCTATCGGGTCAGGTGCACCCGAAACGCTCTTCTAGCGATGCATCCCCCAACCTGGCCTTACCTTCACACCATGTCCGCCATCTCGTTGTCAGCCCTGAATCCCTAGGGTCAGGGAATCCGCCACTCGGCCCGCCAGACACGGATGAACCCCTCTCGAACATGCAAGACCATCCGCTGCTCGTCCCTCGCATTCGGCCAGGGTTCGAAAGCCGAGATCCCCCCAACACCCTTGTTCCTCATGGATTATATCCTACGCTCACCCATTTCAGCGATGCGATCACCGCCATCCCGCGTGAGTTCTGTCGACACAACGCCTTGCTGAAGGAGGTGGACGCCCAAGCATGGGTGCTCGAACAAAATTTGCTTCGGCTGCTGAAACATTCTTCCGAGTCGCAACCTATGCCTCGCCCTTCTCACCCTGCGCCTATTGTGAGGGGTCGTGAAAACATATTCCCAAAGGTAGGTAGATTCCATAGTTGAACGAGTTCTTTGGCGAATATTGTTGCCGATGGCTCCCCCTCTCACCCCCAGGAACTCCCTCGGGCTCCCGAGTCGCGCGAGAGTAAAAATCGTCGACTCCTCGATCGCGTGCGACAGAACCTGTCCGACCTCATGATGACGGCTGACGAGACGAACCATATGATTTCTCATGCGAACGAGGAGTTAGACCGTCAGATGGTCCGACTGGATACTGTCTTCCCGTATATTGCAGGTGAGATCAGCGAAGAGGCTCGTCTAGGTAGTCTGGCACACTGGGCCTACTCCAACAAGAGTACAGCAAAGGTGGCCCAACGAGCAGCCGCGTTGGGAAGCCGTGAACCACCTCCAGGATCTGACGGACGCGCTTCACGAGCCGCGGAAGCAACGTCTGGCGCATTTCGACGCGGACTACGAGGAGGCCCGTAGTTCGCGCAAGACCAATACTGTGAAGTCCCGTGGGGATAACGCTCCGGCTGATCCGAGGGCCGCGGCCAAGCGTCGGAAGGTGGAACGGCCTCCTGCGATGGACATTGGTACGCCGATGGAACCTTCCGCCCGTAGTATGGGCATCCAGCGCGTTTCGTCCAAGGACGATGGAAAAGGAGCGATCTTGCGCCTCGAATTCCAGCACTATTGCAGCTCGCAAGAAGTCTGTCTCCTGACCCTTAGCTCTATGCTGCTTACAACTAAATCCTTTGCTTCAGGACCAACGCCGCTTCCGGATCATCTGCCGTGGCCCCCTGATCTTTTATCAGCACCTTCAATGCCCCTTGTGGTGCCGCAAAGCCGGGACCCAAGACATCACAGCAGCAATCCCCTCGGGCCCAACAGAACTCCGGACAGAGGAGCCTCCCTCGCCGGCAGCGCTCATCCTCGGTCTCCAACCGCGTTGGCCTACCCAAGTCCTGTATGGCGCTGACTCTCCTTTCCCTTGGTTCAACCATTTCTACTTCTGCTTCCTCTCCAGCCAAACCCTCCGATCCCAGATCCACGCCCTGCGATGCACCCGTCAAGAACATAGCAGGCAACGCAAACGCACAGCGCAGCTATAATGGCGAGGCCGAGACTACCAAAGAACGAAACGCCAAAACATCCACACTGGTGCTCCCTACGGCTGCAGAAACCACCCAGTCCCGTTCGCTATCGACACGGAGTACATGCCCTGCACCGACCGAGCGGAACGCCAAGAAGACACCAGTACAGGCGCTCGCGTTTCTCTCCAACGAAGAGTCTTTGCACGTAGGCGAGTACGTGGACGGAGAGGGCGAGACTCGGTATTGCTACTGCAACGACATCAGTTTCGGTGAGATGATTGCTTGCGACAACGACGCTTATCCGCGCGAGTGGTTTCATCTGTCTTGTGTGGGGATGACCAAACCACCTGGCAAGAATGGTGAGTTTTCCTTGTGCAGTTTGAAGTAGAACGGTACACTGATTTTCTAAACAGTCAAGTGGTATTGCAACGAGTACAAGGAGAATATGCGGCGAGGCCGCAATGGGCGGCAGATGTGCCACGGTTGATTGGAATAGACATTGGCTGGCGTCTCTACATGGGCTATGCCATGTTTCCTGGTTATTGTCGATGTCCCACATGCAAGATGTATCATTGCAACGAATGGTATGTTCTTAAGGCATTGTGTGGCTTGATGATAAGCGATTGGGCTAAACTGGAAATACCATCTCGTTCACCCCGACTGTCGTCCAAACACGCGTCCAATGGGCCAGCCGTCAACGCTGCGCAGCTATTACTTACTGCCATAGATAAGAGGAAAAGATATTGCTGGTCTTTTGGAGCATAATCCACAAGCCTGCCCATGAGCCTACATAGACAAAGCAAAGGTGGGGAGACATAAGTCGGAATTCGTTTTAAATGTGCTTGGAGAACGCGGAATACTTTGAGGTGTTATCATCTAGGGGCAATATGTGTATGTGGACTTTGGCTGGTTATATACAATCATCACAACTGGATTTTCTCAGTCAGTTCATGACGCACAGGCCGACGCAAAACAAATCCAACGGTATATCGGAATGAGAAAACTTTCTTCTTCCTCGGGTCCACGCCTTCCTAAAAATCACCCCCGGGCAGACAACTTGAAGGAAGTCAAGTGGGTGAGGACTTGCGCCAGGGCCTGTCAACAAACCTTAATCTTTGAGCTGTCTTCTCGACCCTGATGATAAGCATCTATATCACGAACAATAGACGGCCTAGCTTTCGTGCTGGATAATTGAATACCGTGCTGCTCCAAATACTCATCTGCAACCTGCTCTGCTGTTGCCCGGAACTGGACTAGCTGCATTCCAGATTCCCAAGGGGAATCCTCGAGCAAAGGGTGTATTCCAGGTTCTGATTTGATTCTTGCCTCAGACTCCGTTTTGAATGGAGGAGCTTTTGTAGGATCCAGGGACTCAGTCGACTCGCGCTTCACGAATCGCTCAATACACTCGTCTTCATCATCACAAAGATCTATGATTTGCGCATCACTCATGTCAAAGTCGGCTCTAATACTGAATCCACCATCGTTCAGATCAGAACTGCTTTTGGTTCCGGCATGAGGCTCCATCAATTTGAGGTTCGTTTTCTTCGATGATAATTGTCTGCCTCGTAAGTCGGACGGGCTGTTGCCAAGGGCAGAGCAAGCGTTTATGCCACATGATTCTTCGACTTCTGAATGATGAGAATTTGATTCTTCACACTCCTTCGCGGAGACCGAATCCAGCTCTTTGCGCTGAACTTGATAAAGTTCTCTTTGTTTTTCCCGATTGGCCATAGCCACAAGCCCATCTGCCACACCAAGACGGTAGCTTAAGGAGGGAGTGCCGCCTTTATAGGAGCACGCCCATTCCAGGATTTTGCCAATACAGTATCAATTTAGAGCAAGCTATTCATGCTAGGTAACCAGCTGTAACTTATTCGGTAGGAAATCCTCAAGAGTAATAAATATTCAGGTCGCCTTTCCATACCTAAGCTAAATCTATGAAAGGTCGGAGATTATTTATAAAACTTATTTGCCACGGAGCAACCCTCAATTTGGTAACAGGAGGGAATAGACTAGATGTTCCCAGGGTAGGCGAGGCTCCCTGGAGTCTGCGTGGCGAATCCTGGTCTCCGCTGCGTTCCTATAGCCCAACAGGATTGTTCCTCGCGACAATTCACTATGCTCAAAAAAAGAAAAAAAAAAACACCACCCACAGCTCAGAACAAATTTTTGAAAACGCGTCATATTTTGCATTTTCTATAGGTTACCGGTCTCCTAGCTGGCATTTACGTCAATTAACGCGTAAAAACGCGTCCGAATTGTCGTGATGGCGCCTAGGTGGCCACAGGTTAACGATGGCCCCGAACACATCAACGAGCACGCCACGTACCTCAAAGAAGCATGCAACCAGCTGCAAGCGGTGGGTAGAGGAAGGCAGAATCAGGTCCCATGGAACATAGTGCAGCCATACTTAGCTTCGACCCTTGCGCTCATTGGCAAAGTCCTGCGACAGCCTGCGATGGGCGACATCCTGCAGCACGTCCAGGACGCGGTCAAATGCACACAGAACATCCAGAAAGACATCACGGTCATCAAGAACTCGGTCGGACTCAGCACTACTCCGATAAACCAAGCCAACTTTAGCGGAGGGAGAAGAACTGCCACTGCGACCTGGGCGCAAGTGGCGGCACCCGCTAAAGGCGCGCCAGCATTCCCCCCTCCTGTACCGCAAGGAATGCACACCACCAAGAACAAATCTACGGTTACAGCATACAAGGACCGAGTCATAACAGTGAAGCTGAAAGACCAAGGCATTGCCCAACGATACCGCACGCACTCTGCGGCATGGGCCAGACAACAAGTGGAAACTTCAGTACGCGGCCACGCTGCGACCAAACAGGTCAAGGTTGTCGCTGCACACCAGCTCAAAAGGTGGATTAAAGGCCTTGGGGAGCGTGCAGAGATCGTCCTTCCAACCTACGGCGTCATTGCCCATGGAATCCCTACCAATTCCATCAACATCAAAAACCAAGAAGCAACGATACAACAGGTGCTTGCAGACAATTACACGGTGGTCCCAAATGCGGAGATCTCATATGTAGGATGGCTGACCAAAGAAGCCACTCTCAAACAAGCATCCTCGATCGTTGTGGAGTTCAAAGACCCAGAAAAGGCTAATGCCGTCATTTATGCCGGAATGGCATGGGAAGGCCAGATTCATCAATGCCAGCTCTACGACCGCGCTTGCAGAATAAAGCAGTGCTTCCGGTGCTACAATTACGGTCACATCGGCACTCAATGTAACGCATCCCAAGTTTGCGGCTATTGTGCAGGGCCACATGAGACGAAACATTGCCAGCAGAAGGGAGTGGAGAGTTTCACACCTTACTGTGCAGTGTGCAAAGGTGCTCACACTGCATGGAGCAACGCCTGCCCAGCAAGGAGGAAGGAGATGCAAAGAGTGGAACGAGCCAAAGAAGTCCGTAGCGTCTACTGGCACGTCCCTCCAAAGGAAAACACCGCGCAGCCGGAACCGCCCTCTACCCATATGAGCCACGAAACGCAGGCACAGTCGAGACCTATCCCTGCCCTAACAGCGGCCCGAGATCCGGAAAACGCCACAACAGCAGGAACGAACGCCCTCGAAAGCCCCGACCCTGGAACACCACAAGATGTCACTGGGTCTGTTGACCAGTGGCCAGAGGAGACACGGGCGCAGAAACCCGTGGAAACTGGGGGATCAAAGGAACCAAGCGCTATGCCAACGTCTATCGCCTTGACGGACGAAGAGGAGTGGGCAACGCCTGCGGTGCTGCAGGACCCAGTCTGGCAGTCGGACCCGACAAATGACCTCCCACCACCCTCACACCCCGTCGACACCACCGAAGAATCGGAAATGCAAGGAGCAGATGACTGGCTAAGTGGCATCGCGAACGAAATCGGCGATGTATGGCTCTACGGACCCCCAGGTGGCGACCCATCTCCACAGACATCTATGGTTACGGACCCCCGCACGGCCGAGGGAAGAATATACAAAGGATGTAAATGCCCTGAGCACCAGGAGATCTACACGGACTGGCCAAAACGGAACGCCGATTTAACGATCGCTCAATGCATGAAGGTCTGCACGTACTGTGGCAAGGACTTCACAACTGCTGCAGAGCTCCGCAAACACCTACGCCAGTCTAAATACAGCAAACAAAACCTGGCAGTGCGGTTAGAGACGCGAGGAAGTGGAAGCTCCCTGACTCCCAGTTGGACACATCGACGTCGGACGGAACCACCCATCACTCTATCACAAGCTCGAAGAACCCGGACCCGATCACATATAGACCGCGATGACACAGCTTCTCCTCAATGCTAGGACATCAAGAGCTGCGAATCTTACAGTACAACGTCCAAAAGTCGAGGGATGTGGTTCTCGCCAGCTTATTCCAAAACCCTAGGGTTCTGGAATATGACGTCTTGGCAATCCAGGAACCCTGGCGTAATCCATTCATCGCCACATCCTACCACCCCCTCAAAGCACACTTCCAGCTAACGTACCTCCCTCATGCGGCGACGAGGGTCTGCTTCTACGTCAACAAACGCGTTGACCCAGGTGCCTGGAACGTCTCATTCATCTCGAACGATATAATCTCCCTCAAAATCTCCGACTCTCGTCTTAACCAAAACGTCCACATCTTCAACGTCTACAACGAAGTGACCTCCGACACGCTCATGACGTTAGCCGAGGCCATTGGGACACTCAGATCAGACAGGATCGTCGTTCTTGGCGACTTCAACCTCCACCACCCGCTGTGGTCAACAGACCATCGTCGGGCCCGCAGTGGACCTAGCGCCGAACACTTGCTCAGAATCATTGAGGACTCTCAGCTACAGCTCCTTACTGTGCCCGGAACTCCAACCCACCGATGGAAGGATGGAGAATCCACAATCGACCTGACCTTTGCTTCCGAAGTCGTAGCAGCCAGTGTTACCCATTGCAAGATCGATAAAACCCTCGATTGTGACTCCGACCACCTCCCGATTGCCCTAGTTGTCAAATGGAACCTGCAACCTGCGGAACCAAAGAGAAAGCGGCTTTGGTCAAAGACGAACCTAACAATCCTGCGACAAGTAACTCAGAATCACCTCTCTAGGACGAATGATGTCACGGAATTAAGGGACAGTAAGAGTATCGACGGGTTCGTCTCGACCGTCGTTCATGCCCTAAATGCCGGTATCGAGGCGTCCACCCCGTGGTCTAACCAATCCCCACGCTCAATTCCGGGATTCAACCAAGAGTGCAGAGACCTCTGCACAGAAGTTCAACAACTCCGGCGAAGGTGGCAACGTACAAGGCAGGATGGTGACTACGAGGCCTACCGACAAGCACGAAATAGGAAGGGCCGACTCGTCCAGAAGGCGCTTCGAAACAACCATCGTCAAAGAGTAGAGGAGGCATCAGCGTCACCATCTGGCCTCTGGAACCTGGTCAAGTGGGCCAAGAACAGACACAACGAATCGGCGGCCTGCACACCACCACTGGTGAAACAGGATGGAGGACTTGCTCATGAGCCAGAGGAAAAGGCTGAGACGCTACGCCAAACCTTTTTCCCACCCCCGCTCCAAGCCGATCTTTCAGACATTGAGGGATACGCGTATCCGCCACCAATTGAATGCCCGGACATCACCATCCCAGAGATCGAGAAAGCAGTGCGCAGGGCGTCCCCGAACAAAGCTCCCGGCACGGACGGAATCATCAACGGTATCTTACACCAGACGCTGGATATCCTTCTTCCGAGTCTCCATACGCTTTTCAATGCATGTCTTCAACATGGCTACTGCCCTACACACTTCAAGGACACGATCACGGTAGTGCTCCGGAAGCCGGGGAAGGATGATTACACGCAACCTAAGGCATATCGACCAATTGCACTGCTGAATACCTTGGGAAAGGTGATGGAAGCTATCATTGCAAACCGACTGTCCTACTTAGCAGATGTGCACCACCTTCTCCCAAGCCGACATACGGGGGGCCGTAAACTCACATCGACGGAACATGCCATGCACCTTCTACTCCAACGAATACACCAAGCGTGGTCTGAGGGTAAGATAGCCTCTCTGCTGCTGCTCGACGTATCGGGGGCATACGACAACGTTTCGCCAGAACGGCTCCTGCATAACCTTCGAAAACGCGGGATTGATGGGAGGATCATAGCCTGGATCGCGTCCTTCCTTTGCGACCGTACTACGACTCTCAAGCTGCAGGAATTCACAGCCCCACCGGCACCGATCCAAACCGGCATCCCGCAAGGATCGCCGGTTTCGCCAATCCTATACCTGTTCTACAATGCAGACCTGATTGAGGCATGCAAGAAACAGGACACGGAGGCGGTCGGATACATTGACGATGTGTCTACGCTAGCAGTAGGGCCGACGGCACAAAGGAACTGCAAGACTTTGAAAAAGATCCACCAGGAAGCCGAACAATGGGCTGTCAAACACGGTTCCCAATTTGCACCGGCAAAATACGAACTGGTCCATTTCACTAGAGACCCTAGAAAGAACAGCACACATGCTCTCCGCCTGCCGCACGCCATTATTAAGGCCTCCGCGTCTTGTCGCTATCTAGGAATCCAGATGGACACCAAGCTTCGCTGGGACTACCAGCGCGAGAAGGTAGAGGCCGGAGCAACGAAGCGACTGTCCGCTCTGTCAGCACTCGCTTCCTCAACATGGGGCACAGGGGCCATCAATCTCAGACATGTATACCGCGCAATGGTTGTGCCCCAGATGCTTTATGGCTGCTCGGCATGGCACATCCCTGGAAACAGCTACACAAGCAGGGGATACACTATGACAAGCACGATCCAGAGGATCCAGAGACGTGCAGCTCAGATCATCACAGGGGCGTTTCGGACAACGGCCGGGGCAGCAGTGGACATCGAATCTCATCTACTCCCGGTGCAACAACAACTTGAGCAAACTGCCTTGGAAGCCACGATGCGGATTAGAACAACACCACTGCACAACGACATGGCCACATCCGAGACCAGAAGGGGTGAGACTAGAACGCCCGCCCAAAGACGCAGCGAACAGAGCCCCCTCGATCGGTTCTCGAGCTCATTGGAGAGCAAACACGGCCTGCGGCTCGAACGGCTAGAGAAACGCATACAGCACGTAGTACCTCCCTGGTGGATCCCACCACCCGTCCGCATCAGCAAATCGACGGAGGAAGCAGTCAAGGAACACGACGCCACGGAGCCAGGAACGTTACGCATCTACACCGATGGAAGTGGCATTAACGGCCATATCGGAGCGGCTGCGGTAACACCTGCACCCCAGGATAACAGAATCTACGCGAGGCGAATTCAGTACATGGGCACATCAGGCACTTCAACGGTATATGCGGCGGAGCTCAAAGGATTAGCCCTGGCACTGCAGATGATACTCGACACACCACCTGCCGGCGTTCCCCCGAACAAGTGCGCCGTTATATTCACCGACAACCAAGCTGCCATCCAAGCCATTCGGAACCCCAGGCACCCGTCCGGCCAGTACATTCTGGTCGAGGCGGTACGAGCGCTTGACGAGGCCCGAAGCCGAGGGTGGGAGGTGCAGTTTCGATGGATCCCGGCACACATCGGAGTGCCTGGTAACGAAGCGGCCGATCAAGCTGCGAAAGAGGCGGCCGGGTTTGATCCGAACGCAAGACCAAATGCCGAACCGCCACCAGAACCAGACTCCCTGCGAACACTCACAGCAACCGCCAAGACTACCATTCGCCGAGCGATGAGAAACGAGTGGGACCTGGCTTGGAAGAAATGCAAACACGGCAGAGAGCTCTTTAGGCTTGGAGTGCGACCGGGGAAAGCGATCCTCGACACACACGTCGGGGCACATAGAGCAATCAGCTCAGCAATCACACAGATGCGTACGGGTAAGATCGGCCTACGGGCCTACCTTTACGCGATCAACAAGGCCGATACAGACCAATGTCAGTGTGGCCACGGACCACAAACGGTACGACACATCCTGCTCGAATGCCGGAACTGGGTGGAAGAACGACATCAAATGTGGGCAGGCAAGTCTCCTTGCATTGACATCAAGCGCATTCTCTGTAACCCGCCAATGGCAGTACAAGCAGCCAAGATGATCTTGAGGACTGGACTGCTAGGACAATTCCGGGCAGTGCCGTCCACGGTACTCAAATACACATAGCGAAGACGAGTGATTTTTGGTATATAGAAGTAGAGGAGGGCCAGGAAAGGCCCGACAGGTACATAGAAACAGAACGGTCAACAAGACTACGAGTTGGGATGTAACTTACTGGAGCGGACGGAGAAGTCATTCGGACAAGGAATGGCTTGGTCTCTGAAAGTGAGGGTGGGGGACACCTGTACTTATAGTCACACGCTGCATAGCTGCTAATTAGTTGGTTTACCCAACTAGGCCAAAATACGAATCCGTACCTAGCCTAGCGGGCTATGGTTTATAATCCAACTCTCCCCCGTAAACCATAAACGCTTGGCTTGGGGGCGGTGCATGGAGCTCTGTTGCCTGGCTGTGCGGCCAATCATAGGCCTTCTTCTGGTTGCTCTGGGTGCTCAAACATGCTGACAGTGGGAATTGAACCAACGTGCACAAAGGTTACGCTAATTCGGGCTCATAACCAGTTGGTTTACCCAACTAGGCCAAAATACGAATCCGTACCTAGCCTAGCGGGCTATGGTTTATAATCCAACTTAATTGGGCGGCTGGGACAGTCTATGAATAAATCAATCAATCAATTCACTATGCTCCTGGAAGCAGCATTGGGTTCCTGGGACCAATGTCAGGTTTGGAACGGCTGAAATCAGCCGGAGAATCTTTTTTGGTGTTCATGAGCCTTGGCCCAGCATCCATGTTAGCTCTATATATTACTAGCAAACAGTCTGTGTTCGCTTCCCTCAGGACACCCAGCTTTTGCACCATCATGGCTTCCTCTTCATAGCTTCCCACAGCTACCCAGAACCATTTTTCGGGTGAAATCGATATCACTGAACACAGAATTCTCTGCACTTTTCTGCTCGGCAATAAAATAGGCGTACATTTTTTGAAGCTCAGAATCAACTTGTCTTCAGCAGGATCGAGGTTGTGCTCATGTGTCACGTGATAAGTACTTAGTAGAATTTGGGGTTATGGCGGAGTCCCCCTATCCGCCGTACCCCTCCTCTCATTTCCATTATTTTTCTCTTGTCGCCCACGTCCACGGGTTGCCTACACCGTAAATACGTCGCCGATTCGCCCCTCTCAGGCAGGACGGACCTCCTGAGATCTCTACAGTAAACGATAGGTCGTACCTCTACACTCATACACTCCTTGTCCTCGTAATTCACGCGACCGGCGTATTTGTTTCAGCAACCCCTCGGCAGTCTCTTCTCTCCTCGCTTGGGCTTTATTCCAGCTGAAGGCGACAGATTCTCTGGTTCGACAGTGGATACACGTGCTGTACCTTGAACGAGTTGCAACGATCGACAAGATATTTCGTGCTCGATGGAACATGGCCGCAAATAAACACCCTAAAGGCTTTACAGGTTTTCTTTCCCCTGGACAACTGACTTTTTCTTTCTTCTGCTCGCTTCGCAAGCAGAACCGCCGCCGCTGTCTTCTATTTTTGGTCGCTACAGACCGCCTTAAGAGAGTCACATAACACCGCCCCGCGAAGAACACATACCCAGGATCCTCGCTGTTTGAAACGTTACTGTCTCGCGGAGACTCGCGCGAGCCCATCATGTCGTCGGCTGTAGCGGAGCTGGATAGCTACCTTCGGTCCATGCTGGCTTTGAAGCCTCCCGGGATTACAGGCTCCAAGGTTCACAGTATCACCAGACTGTGCACCGCCAATGTTCACGTAGGACACGTTCCCTACTCCTGAGATATTTGATTGTTGAGATGATTGAGACTGTTAAGATGGCTGAGATGAAGTTGATGAGATGCTAACCCTGCACCCCAGGATGAACCCGTTCTCATCCAAAAAGTCTACACCCACTTCAAGAAGGCTCCAGCCACCCACAAGCTGGGCGTTCTCTATGTGGTCGACTCTATAGCCCGGCATTGGGTGGACGCCACTCGCAAGGCTGGCCGGCCTCCGCGAAGCGCCGCGCCGGATGGGACCTACGCTGGTGGTGTCGATCGATTGACCAAGTTGTTGCCCGTGTTGATGACCGACATCATCGACAATGCCCCGCAAGATCAAAAGGTACGCATACACTAGGCGTGAATGTTCAGGCTGGGGCTGGGCCTCTGGATGCCAATCGCACCAATGACCGTATTCTCCCGCGACCGCTCAACCTTGGACATGGTGCTGGCAGTTTTTTGCGTTTTCATTGCTTTGCAGATCTTATCACTCACGTATGCCTTTCTGGACTCTGTAGGAAAAGATCAAGAAGCTCGTCGACATCTGGGAGTGCTGCTGCTCCTTCCCGCCCTCTATGCTCAACTCATTCCGCGAGAAACTGAACGCTCCACCACATAGCTAGTATCCACCTTCGGATCTTTACCCTCATCGTCTTCTGATTCAATCGCTTCTGGCTTGGTTCATAGATGTTCAGTCCAAAGGCTCACCGCGCAGCTTCAAGCCTGCCAATGGCTCGCCCGCGGCAACAGATACCATCGGCGAACTCAAGCCGCTGGCCGATATGGCTAAACAGAGCGCGGTGACGTCTGCTTCTCCCACCAACCCGCTCGCTACCCTGACCCCATCAGCCGCGGCTCGGCATCTCGCCTCATCAGTCGATTCATCTCTCCTGCCACCCTCGACGGCTAACCCATACACAGGTGCTGCTGCTGATGCTGGCGCCATGGTCAAACCAGCTGCCGCTCTTGGTGGTGTTGGCGAGAACCTTGCCATGCCGCAGCCCCGGGGCCATAGCCAGACCCCGAGCCCATTGGGAGCAATGCTTCCGCAGTGGCCAGCCGCCGCTCCGGCGATGGATGGAAACGCGATGTCCCGGCAGCTTCCCCTGCTGCAATTACTGTCTCAGCAGGGCATCTCGCAGGACCAGTGGGCTGCGGCCCTGCAACTCGTCACTATAGCCGATACCATAGGTGCTGCCAGCCCCGCTCAGCTTCCTGGATTTGGCGCGATACCGTGCCAGGGCTCTGGTGTCCAGGGCCACCCGGACGTGCAGAACCGTGTCGATCGTGCTCGCAGGAGGGATCGTGAATACTCTAGCTCTCCTCCCGCTGGGTACGGCCGTCCTTCTCACCTTCCTGGTTGGGACCGACGTCACTCTGCCTCGCCGCCTCGCCGCCACGATAGGCCGGTGCACGACCAGTATTACAGTGATTCCACTGGGCGCCAGGGTGATCCTCGCGATGCTGGAGGTCGTCAGAGTAACGAATACCGTAAACGTAGCCCTCCGCACTGGAAGCGCCTGTCTCATTCCCCGCTGCGGACAGACCATAATCTCCCCTCGCCTGGCTCCAAGCTCGTCGAGTGGGACTATTCCATCGGCCCGGGTAACATCAAGGTTCTGAGCCGCACCCTCTTCGTCAGTGGCATCTCCTCTGAGACTCACCTCCGTTCCCTTTTCAACAAATTCGGCGTCGTTCAGACCTGTATTGTCAATATCGACAAGCGTCATGCTTTCATTAAGATGATTAGCCGCGAGGACGCGGTGAGCGCCCAGTTCCGTTCAGGCGAGATGCAACTCCGCACCCGATTGGGCGTTGGTTTCGGCCCGCGTGACTGCAGCGACTATCAGACTGGCATCAGCGTCATTCCGATCGAGCGACTTACCAATGTGGATCGCAAATGGCTGCTCACGGCGAAGTACGGTGGCAGCGGAGGTCGTCCCATTAAGTCGGGAATGGTTGTCGAGGAACCAGACATCGAAATTGGTGCTGGCTTCTCATCCAAGGCGATTAGTCGACGCATTGCGGCTAGCACTGGCGGCAAGCGTGGCCGGAACTCAGACTGCTTTGGCGGCGGTCGCGGCGGACGTCCAGACCGTAATGGTTTTGGCCTTCGCCGCAATTGACAAGCAGGAGCACCAAGTTGAAGCTGATTGGTGATTGACATGGTGTGTCACTGTCTCGGAGCACCACATTGTTTCTGAGAGTACTCTCTCACGAACAATACGCACAGGTATTGGACGTTGAGTAGTGCTTTTAGACGCTGGGGAGTGGCAGCTGCAATATCAAGGGCAGCTAGTTGCTCATTGTTGGTTGGTCGAAAGATTTTCTCACAGACTACCCGCGGCGCGTGGAGCGAAATATACATTGTTCAAGACCGTAGGTTGGTTGAACTTCCACTGGAGTGCAAGCTGCGTCATTTCGACTTGACCTCCCGCCTGGTCATATATCCCGCGGTGAGACTGCAGGCTGCTGAAGCAGTTCCGGCCCTAACAGGTGTGACCGGTGGCGACGGAATCCGGCATCTACGGCGGTTGTGGTGTTGGTTTGGGGTGGGAGTAAAAGGGGCGTCCCCCTCGCGATCACGATATCGATCCCGGTCTCTTGGAAGTCAGCGGGCTCTGCTGTTCATCTTGTCTTGGTGAGCCGGAAACACTCCGCTCTGCCTTGATAGCGTGCGGATGTAACCGCGGTCACGCGAAGCTAGGCGAACAGCTCGCAGAACGTTGCTAGCTCCATGTGTTGGTACCGTTCTTCCAATTCATTCGTCCCTGCCAGCCATTAGCTAGGGGATTGAAAGAGTTGATTCACGACTGACATGTTCTGGGTGGTAAGAAATGATCCTGGCGAGCAATTGGGGCTGAGCATGGTGTCCCAAAGGGTAGCCACGCCAATCCGCTGACGCCTCGTCCGAGGCGTGAAGCGACACTGACAGAAGGTAGACTCAACCAGAAGGATCTGGAAGTCGGCTGCACAGATCTCGACTGCTGTCAGGTCCATGGGATCTGTCGGTGGGACGAGGTCGAGATCCCTCTGTTCGCACGGATTAGGCTTCGAAATCGGACCGGGCCGCTTTGCAGAGTCTGTTATGACACCTGTTACGCACTGTGGCGGACATGCCTTCGGTATGCGAGGATCGATAGTTCCTTGGATAAGCCGGCATATCCAGCTTCTGAGTCTGGTGATCGATAATGAGGGCCTCCATTCCTGCCCGTGATTTCGTCACGCGCAGCTGAAGCATTCATACGCTCAGCTCTCACATTTCAGGAGGGTCGAGTTACCGGAAGGACTTTTGGCGGATGCTTGTCGATACATTTTATTGTGTTCCCATGCCTCGCGGGCAGCATTGACGTTCATTTGACCGGCGTGGTGTCAACCTCACGGTGTTGCCTTACGTGACCAGGACAGGCGGCTGAGTCGCGAACCAACGAATAGAGCTTTTCCACTTGGTGACCGCGATGAACAGTTCCATTGTCCCCTAGCCTACTAGAGGCGGCTGTCGTGATCCATTCTATTGCCTCGATTTGAGCAGAACCAGGTGCCAAACCACCCGAATTCTAAACGCTACCCCTCTTTTCAGCCATGCCATAGAAGTCTCGTTCCAGTAGCTCGTTTTTATCAAGGATCTTCTCGATGGATTGCGCCTGAACGCTTTCTCGATCAAAGACAATGATCTCGACTGTGTTTTGGCCGTTGGTGTTGTTACCCGATTCGTGTAACAACTCGTGTTGATGCGGGCTCAGTCGACCCGGAGTATCCGAACCAGGTGCCATACTCGGTCTTCGTGGTGCTAGTGGAGGCCACTGCACATCCTGCGCAGCGACCGCATTCGATGAGGCCGTTCGGATGCGACTGTTTGCTGGACCAAGGACTAACGGAGGTACAGGCCGAAGGCATTCTTATCCTCGTCTTCACTGTTTTGAAGATAAACGGAGGAAATCGAAGGCAGTCGCGGTCTTTCCAAGTCGCTCGTGGCTCACCGCAGTCCGAGATTCGCAGAGCAGGCTCTCGCAGCGGCCAGCGATCGCGACAAGGAAGAAGGAGGGGAAGGCCGTCGATCTGCTTCCGATGCGATCACACTTCTTCCACTTGTCATTGGCAGTTTTGAAGGCGTGCTATTCGTGTTTGGCAAAAGTCGGTCATCAATTGAGCCGCACTGCCAGCGTGCAGCCAAAACACAGCCCCGAATTGGTGTCGTCTCGAGTAGGCATATTCAATAGCCAGATCGGTTTTTCCAATACCACTCCCTCCGCAGATTGCAAAGCTGCGGATACTGGTCATATCAGCGGGATGAGATAACTCTTGAGGAAGGAGTTTCTCGTCCATTAAGTGTAGGATCTCGTCTCGACCCACGAATTTATGGTTCCGTGATTGATCTGCGAGTGCGGAGCAGGGGAGATTCCAGTTTCCAAGGCTCAGCATCCGATTGTTAAGTTGGTGACTTAGGTAGAGCCCATAGTCTGTGAGGGAGAGACTGGGGATGCGGCATTCTTTGCGGTGGCAAGGCTCTGAGCAGGACCGAGGAGGCATTGTAAAGTACGCATTTCGTGAATTTTGCAGGACGTGGACGATTTTATCTTTGAGCAGAGCTGAACTTTTTATATTTCATCGTAGGTCCCTTGGGGTTTGGAAGGTGGACTCGGAGGACTTGAACTCGCATGGAGGAGCTGAGCGTCCAACTCGTATTCTTTGTCTGCTGTGCACCGACTAGTGATGCAGAAATATTGCTAAGTCTCGAAATTCTCCTCTCACCAACATCGAGTCTTTTCGTGATTCGCACTGGTAATACATTTGCCAAGTTCGAGATGTTCACTAACCATGGTACTTTCCAGAAGAACGCGTAGCAGACTCTTTCCTAATTGGGGTTAGTATTCCCGGTCCGAAAGCTTACGAGGGAGGCTTTAGCGTTGTTGCCGGTTGCAACGACTTGATTGGCCCCCTTTACACTCAGCTCCACTTTGGAGATCAATGCTCAGTACTTCTAGACCCAGCCATTCCTATTGCCAATTCCGGCTACCTCATTAACTTTCTAGCTCAGAAGACCCTTCGGAGGAGATCATAACACCCCGGCATACAGCCTCTCATCGGGCATATTAGCGATACGATCAGCCATAGATCGTCGACTTCGTACGGAGCACAATTCGGAGAACCGGAACAGCCACTAGTGAGGCTCTAATTCCAAGGACAAACTAATTAGACACCTCTAGCCGACTGAAGCTCAAGCGGTTCAATCCGGCCCAGGGGTACCCACACCTTTGTCCTTGCAAGCAGGCCGAAATAATTTCTTTGCCGGAGTGCTGGGTGTACGGACGACGAGGAATTGCACGGACCCGAGGTTTACGTGGAGAAGGTGTTGTTGTTTGGCCAATCCTATTCAATCAACCCTCCCCCAAGAAAAGAGGACGTGGCGGATGCAGTCGGCTTATGTCAGCTAATCTCTGGCTTCCGGGAGTTCGACTTATTTACTGACCAGTTGTTCGCACGTTTTGTAGTCTGTATGGTGAAGAATCTACCAACTCCGTTTCTCGATCGGGTTTGTGTACAGCCTTGCTGCCATGACGGCTTTCGTGCTGCTCCTCCCTTTCAGACAGTGCGCTTTCAAGCTCCATTTGAGTTGACACGGACGACTTAGATTGGGATTCAATCCTAGCTTCACGGCGGGCACCTTTTGCTTTAGCTTCATCTTCGAGAGCTTTGGCAAGCAAGGCAGTATATTTGCCTGGCCGAAAGGGAGGCGTCTTGGTCACGCGATTTGTCATTCCGAATGTGATATCGAGTGAGAGAGATGCGTAAGAGTAATTAGCTGTATACCTTCCCAGAGGTTAAGCTGGCAACGAATTTTTGTAAAAGGATAATATTTGAATCGGAGGTCGAGGGTTTTGGACAATTTATTTGCGGAAGGTTTAAGGCTCCATGGAACTATAGCTTTCGTACTATGCAGTCTTCCGCGAAGGATTGCTTAAAATACTCAGCGCAGAAAACAAATAATTCTGCAAACCATGAGTGCTTCTTGGCGAAGAGGGCGAACCACGGGACAATCGAGGCATGACTCGGTCGGCTGATTCTCTTCAACATTATTTCAACATCCATTTAAACACCTCCACACCATCAAGAACCAGAGATGTTGACAGTGCGTTGATAAACGGAAGTGGTGAAACGTTAAAATAGTGGATCACAAGTACGTTCACTGGTAATCTGCAGGCTGTGGGGAAAACTCGAGAACCCAGAGATTTGCCACCTCGATCACCCCTTCTCCGCCTTTTCCTTCTAGTTTATGCTTATGAAATTCTCATCCTACAGTACAATTCACACTATGGTCTGATTGATTTCACTGCAATCATGACTGCTTGTGTCTCGATGAGCTCTGATCATCAAATCAAGAGGGATGTTCTGGGTTCCTCCAAAGACAGCTTGTCCCTTCATCGACAGGAGCGCCACTCTGAGTCTGCCGTGCCGTGTGCTATGAAGGATATGCCTAGGGGCCGATGCAGGAGAAAGCGCCGCCGCCAGAGGTGCATCAATTCCAGGGCGGTTGGAGCCTTGACTCAAGCACGAAATCTATCCCCTGCATCATTACAAGAACCCGCGATACCGAGTAAAAGGTACGGTCCATGAAAGGGTGAAACTCCTTGGAAAATTCAATTTAATTTTAATCGAATTTTTTGCAGTTTTCTGAGAGAACTGCTAATACATATCGAAAGAAGAAACATTCCTGGTATGTCAGACTTTCACTATCAAATACTATATGCTAATTCATCGCACTCGATAGTCGCCCTGCGAGACTTATACTTGCTGTCCGGAATGCCAGAGGGGTTCGTGCCATATCAAGCCCAGCACTTCATTCTACAAACGATGCAGAGGTGTCTCGAACAGAATGCGTTCCAGTTTGCCCAAAAGTGGCTATTATCTGAATCGCAAGCCCTGGGATGGACGTGTCCAGAGGCGCTTGAGCTGCATATCTTCTTCAGGGTTCTGGCCAAACAGCAGAGAAAGGTTCGTTCCGACACTGTTCGGGAAATTTGCAGGGCCGTCAAAGACTGGCAAGACTCCATTTCCAACATTCGCCATGCTGCTGTTCACCGCCTTGCCCAAGATCGGTCCTTGTTGATCGAGATGGGTCATGCCCATGGGTTTCTCTCGGGATCTTGGCGCATCTTCGAGTGCTGCGAGGTTCCAGCGCCTCTGTAGCTTTTTGAAGAAGGTTCTTCCGACATCCGACCCTAGATGCTTTCAGTTGAGACATGATGTCGTGTCCCAACCCTCTTCACAAAAGGCCCGTCCTGTACACCCGATCGATCAACTTCGTTTGCTACCAAGGCCCATCAAACGGGTATTACTGCTCGTTGAGGAGGAATTCACACTGGGAGTGCAGCATTTCTTGCAGGATGAATTCCCAATGAGGCTGAACGCAAAGGAAGAGTCGTGATGGGGTCAATGCCAATGGCTGACCGTACAGGGAAGGGAGACGAGGCTAGTCAGTGTTAACAACTCTATACGGAGCAAACATGCCGTATCAGTCAATTTATGTCAATTTGAGCGAATCCTCAAGTATATTACTTCACATGAAATGATTCCAGCTTCAAATGAGAGAGAAAATCTCTGAATAAGAGAGTATGAAGGTGTTGGTATCACCAGCTAGATACTATATACACAGTTAAATGGACGGCATGTATGCTCCAAAAGCAGAAAATAAATTAATTGTTGTAGATAGATGTTCCAGGTCAGGTTGGGGAATACCCCTGAATCCCGTACAGTGGGATTCGTGGTTTAGTGCAAGGTTACATGCACCAAGCACGGACATGTCGTCTTTGCTTCTTCCAACGGGAGGATATGTCCCGACACTATCTGTTCTAGACCTCATGTGAAAGATTCCTAATCCTCACTTTCATTACAGTCGAACCGAAGCTTGCAACATTATCAAAATGACTCTTAAACCGACAGGTCACAGCGAATAATCCTACTGCCATACATCTCTGTTTCAGCCGTCTGGTTTATGGAATCTGACGTTGAATTGGCCCAGATCTATTGTCATAAGGTTATAACAGGAAAGGTTTCAGATAAATGCTACAATAAATGAAAGCCTAAATCCCAAAGACCCATCTAGAGAATCAGCTAATTTTTGACTTCTGGATAGAGGTTAGATCCCCCGAGGTATGAAGTCAACCAAACCTACCAGAGTTCTTTCGACGACCAATGGACCTGGCGTGGGGACACAGATGAGGAACTCGTCTCTAAATTGACAAATTTTTATCAGATGCCTTGATTTCCCTTGAAGATTACTACCAAAGTCTGACTTAATTCCGCAGAATGAGACTAAATCAATTGCCTATATTCACATCAAAGGACAGGAGTAGAGCAATCGCTTGCTAATCTCGTGTGGCTACCGACTGAAAGCTTCTGGCTCGGGTTTGAAAGCTGGCTCGCTTTTTTTCTGGCCAGCTACTTGCTGGCTATACCAGAGTGGATCGACTGGGAACAAAAGAATTGATCTTCGTTTAGAACCTTCCTTCCAGAGGAGGGAAATTTTCAGTCCCAATAGTATCACATGCCCCAGATTTTTAATTTCAGGGGCTTCACAACACGAAAGAACTGCTGCGGATTCTACTCGATATTCAGTACCGCCCAGTATTGTCCCAACTCCCTCTCATTACATTCATGCGTGGTCCTCGATTCGATCCAGGAGCCCTCATTGGTCCACAGAGCATCGAGTCTCCATCAAATTGTATTTGGCATATTGCTAATAGTACTGTAGTAAGCGCAGAGTGGGACAATTAATTGGACAATTGGACTAAGAGGTATCGCATTCGTATTTCTTCTCTAGGTACTGTGCATTCCCTTGGACGCATACACTTGAGTTTCCAAGTGCAACTAGAACACTGGTCTTTTAAATCTTTAACCAGATACATCCGTAACCTCTTGATTTTATGCTCATTCCTCTGAAATGTATGCGTGAGCCCGTCCGGAAATTTCAACAATCTGTCCGTGATGATATGGCGGCAACAATAACCGCCCGGGTCCGACTTGATAGCAGAGCGCAATCGATCCAGAGCTCGGCCATCTAAGATTTGTTGCCGCCTCTCATTCAAACTCTTTCTCTATAAATTGTCGTACCTCGTGGGAGAAGTCGTTCCCTACAAGGTGAAGAATTCCTTTGGGGGGTTCTGGCAATGTGATGGAAGGGTGCGACGAATGACTGAGCCCATTCTCTACTCGGCACGACTGGAACATTGCCTGTCGCCGTGGAACAACAGACCGTCGAGATGGCCTTGGAAGTGCGACCCACAGGTATTTCCTGAGACGCCGGAGACTTTGAGTATGAGAGGAACCACTCATACATTGAACAAAACCTATGACTGCTCGAGTCATCCGTAGAAGCGATTGTCGATCTTGTGCGAGACGATGGACCGCCACGTGGCGAATAGCCGAGATCGAATCTCGCCAGCCTTGGATATCGCTGACAGCTGGACCAGAAGGGTTCGCTTTCAGTGCGGGTCGGTGTCGATTGGAAGATTGAAACAGCTTGTGTAGTTCCAAAGCCTCAGGGCATGTCCACCCATTTTGCACCGATTCCGGGAGGAAATGCCGCTCGACATACCAAAATGCATGATACTCGAGATGCCGCTGGATTGACTGCAGAATCATATGCTGCGCCTGAAACGGAATCCAGCCCTCTGGTATCCCGAGGAGAGAATATAATGCGTAGAGTACTTCTGGTCAACAGTCAGTCAAAAGACGTTGGCGTCATCCGAATTTGTGTTCTAACGGACTCGGGTTTTTCTTGCAGGGAACGGACAAAACATCTGAGCATTCTATACGAAGTGTATTAGAGAGCGTCTAGGTTGAAGAAGGAGCCGTGTCCGTACTCTCCTTGTGGTTTCCGGTCGTGAACGCACGCGGGCGAGCGGAGATGTCTGATGGACAGTCATGTCCTGGCCAGGCCGCGACATCCTCTTGACGCGTTTTCCACCAGACAATTCTCGTTTTCGAAGTCGCCGCGCTATCTTCAGCATTGTGCTGTCCCAGCGTTCCGTAGTGTAAGGGACAAAGACCTAGTCTGATAGACTGTTTGAAAAATTGATCTTTTAGCCAGCGAGACAGTCAGTCAAGATGTGCTGAGAAAAGTAGCATATACTGATAACCGTCATGAAGAGGAGAGAACGCCAAACCCACAGTTGGACCGCAAGTACCTGTATAGTCGTCTAGGCTGACCGCGTAACCAGGAGAATCTTCCTCTTGCCAGGCATTTTTCAAACGCAACCGATGCTGCTCAACGCTCGGTTGAACGCGCTTTTCAACGACCGTTGAAGGTGATTCACCGTAAACATCTTGAATATGAGATGCAACCGCCAAGATATGGTTCCAAGGGTGGCCCCGTCTAGATTCATGAACGCCATGGTTTGAAGTGGGGTGTTCTGCGAGATTGGCTGCAAAATAGATCGCATACTTCAACGGCTGTTGAATCACCTCAACTAGCAGCAAAAACAAGTGTTTCCTACGAAATTACCGTGCAGTCCACCACCTCTCCCAAAGATTTTGCATACCTGGCAGCTACGAGCGGCCAAATGCGAAAAGGCATGAAAAGTTGTCGTAGGTACAGTACAATTCATAGGCTGTGAAAATTGGACATCCACTGGGGATGGCTCAACGTTGATATTTGCAAGCCTCCCCAGCCAGCAGAGCCCCACTTTCAACTTAATCTCCACCTCCAGCTATTCTCAGGGAATGAATGAATGTACCACTGCTCGAGTGAGTGGCCACTGATAAATTTCCTGCCGGCACGTTTTCAAATGGCAGATGGGACCTTCCCCTCAATCTATTTCAGAAAATCCTCTTTTTTGACAGCCCCTCATCTTCGACCACGTCAGAGTTCCTTCGTTGACAATGGCGCAGTATGACAGGAAAGCCGCTGAACATCGCTGCCGCAAACTTTTCAGGGATTACAAAAAATTGTATGACAGTTTGAAGGGAGAGAACTCCTCCTCAGACTCTGCGGGCTCCCCAGACTCTGCGGGCTCCTCGAAACCTGCGGGCTCCTCGAAACCTGCGGGCTCCTCGAAACCTGCGGGCTCCTCGAAACCTACGCGCTCATCTCGTACGAAGCTAGGATCCACCCCCACAGAACATGATCGCGCATCGTCTCCAGCTGCAAAGCCTGAGAGCAGACGCAATCGGAGGGTTCGGTTTGAGCCCATTGAAAGAAGCCGGTCGCCGGAACCGACTCAATTCAGTCGGAATGATCAGACTCAGTCTGTCAGCAGTCAGTGAGTGCCTTTTGCGCTATACGTTGCAACACCACGTTCTCGGCGAGTCCAATTCCTAACAGAAATGGCAGACCGATCAGGCGGGAGCAGAAGGAAAGGAGCTGCCCGACTAGACGAATGAAGTGAGTATTGAAGTCTTTTCCATTATTTTGGGGGCAACAAGCTAGGATGATCATGTGACTGACGCAAGATAGATCGGTGTCGAGAAGGCGCGAGCGTCGTCGGCAAACCGGTGATAAACAGTTCCACCCTCGTCATATCAAATAAGTTCTGGGTGATGTCGAAAGCCCCATAAAAGAGAAAAGGGGTGTTAGAAGGAACCGGTGTCAATAGATCACATCTGAAAAAGGGCATACTGAGACACAATATGAAAAGGCTAGTTTTGAAATAGCTCTCTATGACGATATTTCAATCGGCGCTCCCAGTTCGTCAATCACCAACCAAGCTAGTACTAGCCGTTGTGGAGATTCTTCGTCTCGTCTTGGGCTAAGGTGCGATCAGCGGCCGTCCTACCAGCGCCAAGTTGCACGGCCGGCGGGTATCGGTTCCCGAGTGTTGTTATACGCTTGGCATAGTCATTGTTACATTCTTTGATCGTGATATCTGTACTGAAATCTCTATTGAATTCGAATTATGTTTTGAATTGGCAGTCAGGACGATGGAGGTCGCCCGACACGACGTCCCTAGTAAATATTCAAACAAATAGCAAGCATATGCTGGAATCTTCTGCTCAATGCGACCTGGTTCTGATCTGCATTCACAAGAGATCCGATCAAGGGCAACCATGTAGCGATTGCCGCCTCCTTGTGATGGGCTTTCAGGTTATCGCGACGCGAGAAGCCGCGCCGACAGTCCAGAACCAGCAGGCATGCGGCTTTTCAGCCAAATGGCCGGGTAGATGACGCTGAAGGCCTATGAAATATCGAAGGCAACTTCTACAGGCCGCAACGCTGCATTTGAATTATCGCCGCCGAAAGTGCCATGGTATGTTTGCTATTGCGACTGTGGCTCAGGCGTCACGGGTGGATGACAAAAGACTGGGTTTAGTAGACTGTTCGCAGGTTTGATCTTTTGACCAGCCGGACAGTCAGCCAAGATGTGCGGAAGAGAGTGGTATAAACTGAAAATAATTCCGAGAGGGAAACGTCCAATCCACACATCATCCGCGAGTACCTGTGTAGCCATCCAGGTAGTCCATAAAACGACCCAGGAAAAACTCTGATTGCCAAAATTTTCTCAAAATTTTCTCAAAATTTATTTGCACTTTTCAACGTTCGTTTCAACGACTGTTGAAGGTGATTCACCGTAAACATCTTGAATATGAGATGCAACTGCGAAGATTTGGTTCCAAGGGTGGTCCCGTCTAGATTCATGCACGCCACGGTTCGAAGTGGGGCGCTTGGCGAGATTGGCCGAGGTTGGCCGAAAAAGCATGCTTCAACGGCTGTTGAACCTCAACTGGCAGCAAAAACAAGCGTTTCCAACGAAATTACAATGCAGTCCACCACCTCTCCCATAGATTTTGCATACCTGGCAGCTACGAGCATCCGTAGGCGAAAATGCATAAAAGGACGCTCTTCAGCCGGTCTAGGAAAGTCAGGACTTCCATCCTCGTCCTCCGAGACAGTCACGGTCATCTTGTCTGCCTGCAGACTTGACTTATAATTAGTCTTGGCTTTCGCTGGCATGAGCCCATTGAAGTAAGAAAAGCGCTCTCTCGCAGGACGGGCTCTGCATTATCAAGTGAACTCCGCAGTGACAACTGCGTTACCAAGAGACTCCGCAGTGACAACTGCGATACCAAGAGACTCCGCAGTGACAACTGCGTTACCAAGAGACTCCGCAGTGACAATTGCGAAACCAAGAGACTCCGCAGTGACAACTGCGTTACCAAGAGACTCCGCAGTGACAACTGCGAAACCAAGAGACTCCGCAGTGACAACTGCGTTACCAAGAGACTCCGCAGTGACAACTGCGAAACCAAGAGACTCCGCAGTGACAACTGCGATACCAAGAGACTCCGCAGTGACAACTGCGTTACCAAGAGACTCCGCAGTGACAACTGCGAAACCAAGAGACTCCGCAGTGACAACTGCGATACCAAGAGACTCCGCAGTGACAACTGCGATACCAAGAGACTCCGCAGTGACAACTGCGTTACCAAGAGACTCCGCAGTGACAACTGCGATACCAAGAGACTCCGCAGTGACAACTGCGATACCAAGAGACTCCGCAGTGACAACTGCGTTACCAAGAGACTCCGCAGTGACAACTGCGTTACCAAGAGACTCCGCAGTGACAACTGCGATACCAAGAGACTCCGCAGTGACAACTGCGTTACCAAGAGACTCCGCAGGAGACCGCTGCGTCAACAAGTTCTCCCTCACAGCCTTGAGCCCTGTGATTGTATAATTTTGAGCTTCCATGCAGCCTTGAGCCCTGCGTTATCAATTTTGTGCTCGTTTAGGTGACCCGCGGCGCCGCGGTGCTCGTCCTGATCCTCTGACCACATGCAGGCACCTCTTCGCGGTGTCAGAGACTAGTATTCGAGGGAGTTACTCGAAGAAGCCAAGACCTGCTCCAAAGAATCCATACAGATTTAGAATCTTCTCAAGAGCTTTGTGTGTTATATGGTTCTGCTGTATGAGCCCGAATTAGCGTAACCTTTGTGCACGTTGGTTCAATTCCCACAGTCAGTATGTTTGAGCACCCAGAGCCACCAGAAGAAGGCCTATGATTGGCCGCACAGCCAGGCAACAGAGCTCCATGCACCGCCCCCAAGCCAAGCGTTTATGGTTTACGGGGGAGAGTTGGATTATAAACCATAGCCCGCTAGGCTAGGTACGGATTCGTATTTTGGCCTAGTTGGGTAAACCAACTCGCAAAGCGATATGCAGTATACAACAACTATATATCGGAGTATGTACAGATAGAATAGTCCACTTCCTGACAGAATCTTTGAGCCTCGTCACGGCCTCCCGTGGCCCATTGCCGCTCCCATTGTTAGGCTGCCCTCATGGCGCACGACTACGAAACCGCTGTGACGCCTCGGCAAAGTCCAATATGGCCTGAACCGTCTTCGCCCTTGAGCCAAGAGACATAAAGTAGCTTTGGCAGGCCTACTTGCATAGACCACTACCCCAGTTTTTCACCCAATAAAGAGGCTTCTAGACTCTTGAGGTGGACAAAGCCTCTCACCCTGGGTGTCTCTCAGTTTGCTCCTTAAGCATACATCACGGGCCAATCAACTAGGGCGACACCGCTTTGATCAGGCTTAGCTGATCTCAGGCCCTCAGTGCGAGTGAGGTAGTTGATTCCCGGCTGTTTGTATACCGACACGCGCATCCGTCCTCTCGGGCCATACAGACAGTCTCTTAACAGGCCCCGACCCCGTCGCAGTGGCTGCCATTGTACACCACGCCCCGCGAGAGCTTGAACTCTCGTTTCGCGTTACCTGGGGAGGTCTCCCCCCGCCAGGCCGACCGTGTCTTGCAGAAAGCCCTCGTGTACGCTCCGTCCGGCAGCGTACGTCGGCCACTTTCCACTAACCAAGCTTGTTCCCCAATGCCTGAGCAGGATCGATGGTTTGCCCGTGGCAACGCCTTAACGAGATCCATCGTTTGCCACCAGCTAAATACCAATCCCTTCCAGAAATCCCGTGTATCTCCCAGGAGGATGCCCGTGTCTCGGTGCTGTCCGTGTCAAGAAGAGGAGCCGCGTCAAAGGTTGCCCGTGGCCAGGCCTTAACGAGGTCTTTCGAGGCGGTATCTTCAAGTCTTAACGAATTTGAGTCTTAACGAGGTCTCCTGGGCCTTGAACGAGGTCTGTTCGATATTAGCTTGACTGCCTGTGTCACCGGTTCACTACCGCCTCGCCGCATCTCGCACGATGCGATCCCAGACCGTATGCAAGCTCAGGGGTGTCCTGTCTTCTTTTTAGGGCGACACCACTTCTGCTGGTAACGCAAGACCAGCGTCTGGGCCCGAGTGCGAGTCGGGTAAAAAGAAGTCGGATGGTTTTCGTATCCCGTTGTCCCCTGATTTTGGTGTGGTTGTGCGGTCGCTTCCCGCACCGGGCCGAACCACACAACCACGGTGGATTCAATTTGGTCTCCTCCACGAGGATTAACACCGGACACCACGAGAAGGTATGAATCCATTGTCCCAGCAGCCTGGCTAGGACTGCTGCCCAGTGCGAGCTCACTGGGGGCGGAGACTACAGTGGATTTCGAAAACAGTTTACCACCCAGAGACACACGTATACTCTCCTAGAGACCCACTTTGGCGCCTACCCGTGGCACTGACCACCCTACCCCTCCCGGGTTAGGGTGGTCCAACTTCCAATGCAAAAAAAACTTTCCAATGCAAAAAATCCTCCCATTTCTCTCCTTCATACCCCTACCATCCACTATCACCATGGGTAATTCCTACGCAGATGAGGAGGATCGCATCAGTCATACATTGGAAGTATATAATAGGATTAAAAATCAAAAACTTTTGCTTTAGCGCGCGAGTATCGCGTATACTACTCGCGCGACCGGGTAGCTGATATCCCTACACCCTAGCTATTTACACCCTCAGAGAGCTATCCCCTTCAGTATCAAGCCTAAAAATGTCAAAGGGCTCAAATAGACGATCAACATCATTACCAGCAAGAGCCATTTTCCTTAATTCGGCCAATCTCTCCTCTTCAGCGAGCTTTTTCGCATTCTCCCTGCGTACCCGCCTTACCCACTGCTGGTTCTCTTTTTCAGTGCGTATAGCTATTCGGCTATTAGCATCCTTAGTAGTAAGGACCTTGACCTTGGTAATCTGCCTCTTTACCCGATTGGTAGTGGTATAATCACTGCGGACCTTTTTGACCTTAGCGATCAGAGAATCCTTTATGATGCTCTCCTCAAATTCAGTGATAGTCACCCGTTCTAAGCGAGTAATCCGCCGATTCACCTTCTGAACTTTCTTAGCTTCAATTGTTGGGCTCTCTATAGCCTTTCGTAGCTTTTGGAAGCTTTTTTAACGCTCCGTGGGGTGGTTGGTTGCTCAATTGAGCTTGATGATAGAACAGGTGAGATATCCCGACCTTCCCGCGGAGGCTGCGAAGGCTGTGGCTGTATACCGCGCGCATCATCCTCAAAAATTTGATCGAAGCCCTCAAGTGGTATAAATTCCCGCTCCTCTCGCTCAGTAAGTGGTTTGACCACTAAATTAGGGTTGAATGGGTATATCCCTCGCTTCCTAAAGCTCCCCCGAATAATATGGGAGGTAAAGGTCTCATCGCGAATCTCACGAATCCCTCGTAGGAATACTGCTTTATCAGTCGGATCTCCACCCCATTGAGATACCATACGATTCCAGCTTCTAAATTTGGTCTTGTACGTGAGGAACGTATCACCATCTAGAGGCTGGATAAGATACGTAGCGTGCGAAAGCAGAATGGTAGGATTTTAGCCTGCCCACAGTACTCGAGGAATTCGGCAGTTAAGTGTGTAGTATGGCCATCAAAGAGTAACGTAGTTCACGGTCGAGCCGGCCACACGGCCGAGCCGGCCACCCCAAAACACCATATTAAAAGCGATAAATTACAACTTCGTATCTAAACAACCATGTCTATCTTAGATAAGAAATTGAACTAGTATAGTCTAGATAGCATTCGTAACCCACTAGTGCAGTATAGAAAATTAACTTCAAGAAGTAATAGACATATTTATATTTACGTCTCAAATGTCTAAATTACATTGTATTTTATGGTAAAGTGATGAAATAATACTTTAAATGGCCTAAAATCTAAATATGTTATTCCCTATGCTTCGAAAAGTATCCATCCTTAAATTTAAGTAAAAATATCTCTTGGTGGTTGAATTATAGAGGAACAATAATATGGCATTTAATATGGTGTTTTGGGGTGGCCGGCTCGGCCGTGTGGCCGGCTCGACCGTGAATTACGTTAGTAAGCGTGGCTTATCTAATTAATAGTTCTCTTATTAGCCATATATTCCTTTAAAAGTATAGCGATATCACAGTACTGACTCTTTCCAGTGCGATTTTTAGTGTGTTTATCGAAATGTTGAAGCCATTCAAATGCAAGATCTGAATTTACATAGCCAGTCTTAGCCACTGATACAACCCAATCTAGGTCTAGCGACTCGTCGAACCATCTCTCAAGGAGCACATTGCCTTGAAAGATGAAGAAAGGTGGTAATGCGAACCTATCAGCGGAGATACATTCAATCGAGGTAAGACTCTCTCGCGTATCAGGGATCTCTGCGCGAGCCCTTCTACGGCCAATTGAGCTCGTACGAGAGGGTTGCTGCCCTAAGACAAAGCCAGTTTCATCAAAGTTATAGATATTATAATGCTTCATCTGCTTAATCACCGGTTCTAGGCCATCAAACCAGTGCTGCATCAATGCCGCGGAGACTATAGCCCTCTCCGAGATGATTTGCTCATCAGCGATAGGCGCAATAGGCTTAATCCGCTTAATAAATGAATATGCCCATTGATGATTGACTAGCTTTAGCCCAGGAGGTAGGTTTTCAGCTTTAGCTAACCGTGGGAGGATTGGTGAGGTTTTCGGCACGGTCGCATCAGGATGGTCCCTTTCGTACTGCCGCCAAAGTAGCAGATTTGCAAGATCCTCGATATCTTTACCATTCAGCTTGATATTGAATTGGCTTAAGCTATCAATAGTGCGTAGGATTGCACCCTCTTGGGTCTCTGTAAGCAGGCGTGCACGATTCTGGTTGCTAATCTTTGAAGGTAACCCTTGCAACCGGCGCCGTAGGCGGTGGTAAGGTACGCTATATTCGCGCGCTAAAGCAGATAAATTATGGTTTTTACCGCTTCGATAGGTTTCCAATGCATGACTGATGCGATCCTCCTCATCTGCGTAGGAATTACCCATGGTGATAGTGGATGGTACAGGTATGAAGGAGAGAAATGGGAGGATTTTTTGCATTGGAAAGTTTTTTGCATTGGAAGTTGGACCACCCTAACCCGGGAGGGGTAGGGTGGTCAGTGCGACGGGTAACCCGGATCGCCCGGGTTCCAGATTTTCCCACAGCCAATGATACGGCGTCAAATCTCAGGGAAGGGGCTCCATCTAGCCAGAATTAGCTTAGCGCAACCTTAGTGGGGCGCTGGGAAAGAAAGCCTGTGTGTCTGGGGGTAATCTGTTTTCGAAATCCTCTGTACTCGAGGAAAACTGATTTCGAATATTACTGTATGTCTGGGCCCCCAGTGAGCTCGCACTGGGCAGCAGTCCTAGCCAGGCTGCTGGGACAATGGATTCATACCTTCTCGTGGTGTCCGGTGTTAATCCTCGTGGAGGAGACCAAATTGAATCCACCGTGGTTGTGTGGTTCGGCCCGGTGCGGGAAGCGACCGCACAACCACACCAAAATCAGGGGACAACGGGATACGAAAACCATCCGACTTCTTTTTACCCGACTCGCACTCGGGCCCAGACGCTGGTCTTGCGTTACCAGCAGAAGTGGTGTCGCCCTAAAAAGAAGACAGGACACCCCTGAGCTTGCATACGGTCTGGGATCGCATCGTGCGAGATGCGGCGAGGCGGTAGTGAACCGGTGACACAGGCAGTCAAGCTAATATCGAACAGACCTCGTTCAAGGCCCAGGAGACCTCGTTAAGACTCAAATTCGTTAAGACTTGAAGATACCGCCTCGAAAGACCTCGTTAAGGCCTGGCCACGGGCAACCTTTGACGCGGCTCCTCTTCTTGACACGGACAGCACCGAGACACGGGCATCCTCCTGGGAGATACACGGGATTTCTGGAAGGGATTGGTATTTAGCTGGTGGCAAACGATGGATCTCGTTAAGGCGTTGCCACGGGCAAACCATCGATCCTGCTCAGGCATTGGGGAACAAGCTTGGTTAGTGGAAAGTGGCCGACGTACGCTGCCGGACGGAGCGTACACGAGGGCTTTCTGCAAGACACGGTCGGCCTGGCGGGGGGAGACCTCCCCAGGTAACGCGAAACGAGAGTTCAAGCTCTCGCGGGGCGTGGTGTACAATGGCAGCCACTGCGACGGGGTCGGGGCCTGTTAAGAGACTGTCTGTATGGCCCGAGAGGACGGATGCGCGTGTCGGTATACAAACAGCCGGGAATCAACTACCTCACTCGCACTGAGGGCCTGAGATCAGCTAAGCCTGATCAAAGCGGTGTCGCCCTAGTTGATTGGCCCGTGATGTATGCTTAAGGAGCAAACCGAGAGACACCCAGGGTGAGAGGCTTTGTCCACCTCAAGAGTCTAGAAGCCTCTTTATTGGGTGAAAAACTGGGGTAGTGGTCTATGCAAGTAGGCCTGCCAAAGCTACTTTATGTCTCTTGGCCCGAGAGGACGGACGCGCGTGTCGGTGTGCAAATAGACAGAAACAGCTACCTCACTCGCACTGAGGACCTGAAATTGACCAGCCAAAGTGGTGTCGTCCTAGTGGTGCAGGTCCGACCTGTCTTACTATCTCACTCGCACTGAGAACCTGCGGCTGGGCGATGGATGTGATGTCGTTCTAGCTGAAATGCTGATGATGCATGCTTAAGGAGCAAACCTGGAGATACCTGGGGTGAGAGGTTTTTGGCGGGGCCTCAATATCTGGAGGGCGTCCATCGAAAGATGCGCGTGCCGAAAACCAGGGCAGTGGCCTGAACAAGCAGGCCTGGTGAAACTGCTTTACATCAGTCCCAAGAACTCGTTAAGGCTTTGCCACGGGCAATCTTGGCTGTGTAGTCATGTCTCTTGGCCTTCGCCGACAGCCAAATTGTTAGGAGTGGTGTTCGATTACGGACTCCGCTGGAAGGAACACGTCCAACAGGCGATCAAACGCGCTACCAAGACAGCCATCGCATTAAACGGACTACGACACCTACGGCCGGAGCAAATGCGTCAACTCTACCAAGCATGTGTCACACCCACCGTTGACTATGCATCGACGGTCTGGCACGACCCGCTCCGAGACAAGACCCATCTCCGCCACTTGAACACCGTACAGCGAGACGTACTAGTCCGAGTCCTATCGGCATTTCGGACAGTAGCGACAGTAACGTTGGAAGTGGAAGCCTACATCCTCCCCACTCACCTCCGTCTCCGACACCGAGCGCAACGCACCATCACGAGATTACACACTCTACCACGCGACCACCCAATCTGGAGTGCACTGTCACGGGCCCAGAATCGTAGAAATAATGTGGGATCATACGCGCGCTTCCCTTTAGCGGAGGCGATGAAGACTATGGATGTCGATAGGCTCAATGAACTGGAAACAATAGATCCCCGCCCGCTACCGCCATGGCGAATGAACGCTTTCGCCGAAATTGAACTCGAGCGCGATCGAGAGACAGCGAGAGAAAGAGCGGAGTCCACAAGAGACACGTCCGACGTCGTTGTCTACTCGGACGCGTCCGGGCGTGAGGGTCACCTGGGGGCGGCGATTGTCACGCTCGACAGCCATAAAGAGGTGATGGAATCTCGCCAGGTACAGGTGGGGCCGATGGACCGCTGGTCGGTTCATGCGGCAGAGCTCATTGGCATCTTCTACGCAGTGGACATGGTGTTCAAGCTGGTCCACCAACACGCTAACTGGGAGGACGGACCGGTGTCAACAGCAACAATCCTATGCGACAGCAGATCAGCCCTACAAGCAATCGGGAACCCACGTAACAAATCCGGACAACGCATCATCCACGCAATCATACAAGCAGCCTCCGAAGTCCAGGCAGCGAATGTCAAGCTTCGACTTCAGTGGGTGCCAGGACATTGTGAGAACGTCGGGAACGATGCAGCGGACCGGCTAGCGAAGGAAGCAGCACAGGCGGGTAAAACCCATCCATTTCGACCGCTGCTATCGAGAGAGAACGCACTCGTCCGTAGCAAAATCCACGCCCAGTGGGAGCAAGAGTGGAAGACAAGCACCAAAGGTTCCCACCTACGGAAGATAGACAGCGGCCTTCCCGCGCGATACACGAGGAAGCTCTACGGAAATTTACCAAGGAATCGCGCCTACCTGCTGACGCAGCTACGCACGGGCCACAACTGGCTATCCACCTACGCGAAGAAGTTCGGCTTCCGCGAGGACGATCTATGTGAATGCGGAGCGCGGGAGACAGTCGCCCACGTACTACTGGAATGCCCAAGGCTCCGAGAGCTGAGGATAGAATTAAGAAGGAAAGTTGGAGATGCGCTGAACGGCGTGTCGAGCCTGCTGGGAGGCTCAAACGAAGGTGAGAAAGGTAAACCAGACATCGTCTCAAGGGCGAAGACGGTTCATGCCGTGTTGGACTTCGCCGAGGCGTCACAGCGGTTTCGCAGTCGCGCGCCATGAGGGCAGCCTAACAATGAGAACGGCGATGGGCCACGAGAGGCCGTGACGAGGCTCCAAGTTGCTGTCAGGAAGTGGATCATTCTATGTGTACATACTCGGATATATAGTTGTCGTATACTGCATATCGCTTTGGCAGTTGAAACCCTGGATTGAGGTACAAGTGTGATAATCATTCTCTAACCATGCGAGTAGGCGCAGCTATTTGTAGTCACGGTAGCTGCCTTCTGCCTAGAGTGGTGGTGGCAGCCTAATAGGCTGCCACTACTATATCTGTACATCACGTAACCTGGGATCCAACTTTGCGAGGGGTCAGTGTAAATGACTGGTGACGCGCGCTGCGCACGCTGTGGCCCTGAAACGATGAAAACGAAGGGAAGGGACGACGTAGGTGAAGGAAAAATGCACGTTGTTTTGCTTAATTGACAGTTGATAACGCAAATGAGCGTTGACCAATGAGAATGCAGACAGTATGACTAATAGCCGAAACGGCTCAACCTAGAAAAAAGGAAACCCAGGAATCTGATAATCAGCCATCATATTTCGATGCATCAGCGTATGATGTTTTACGTTTTCTTCGAGAACGCCTCTCTGGGGGTGGCGTTGCAGCAGGTGGCGAGGGTTCGTTTTCGTCAGTGGTTTCTGCCCATGTAATTTGTGTGGATTCCTCATCCTCGTTATCAAGAGCAACTACTTCAGGTGAACGTAGTTGCGGATGGGTAGGGAGCGATTCAGTCCGCGAACTTGGCGCCGATTTGCTCGAGGTTTGAAGGCCAGCTCTTTGAGACCAACGGTCTACACGTTTCCGTTTACCAGTCGAAGAAGGGGTGGCGGGTAAAGAATGACTTGGTCTTGGGAGGAAATGTATATCGTCAGTGACGACCGCTAATTGGCGACGTTCTTTTGTAAGACCGAAAATGCGACCTGTCAAGAAAACATAGGAATTGGGGTTCAGTGGTGGAAAGTTCGCCCATCGCTGGCCGTTTTTGAAGTACGCGGTGACTGGGAAGGTGTGGTAGGTTCGAGCAGAACTGTTGTAGACAGTAGTTTGGAGACGGTAATGAAGAAGAGTTGGCCCGTCGTTTAGTTGGCCACCGCGTTCAAGTACAATACCAAGGAATGTCACCGTAGGTTGAGCGGCTTCGGGACAGTGCATGAAATATATATCAGTGTCTTCTTCGTCACCCGGATGACTAGATCGTGTTAGTTTAATTCTATAGCAGTTAAGGTAAACTCACCGGTCTAAAGTGTGAGCGTGGATGACGATATGAAAATCATCGTCATCGGATGAGGTGGTTAGGAAAGATCCCGAGGAGTAGATGAAGGTGTTTGACTTATAAAGGTCGGACTGGTTACCCTCGTTGAAAAATCTAAGCAGTGTAGGGATTTCATCTTGTTCCACGTCGTCTGATTGAATGTCCTTTAAGGGTACGTTGAGTGATATACGGAGCTGCATCGAAAACCCTTTACCGGGACGTGTAGGGTCCGGCTCGACATGCTCGACGAAGTCTCGAATATGAATAATAGCTGGACAAGTCGAATTTGAAGCCATAACGTTATCCAGCGTACATCAAATCTAGCTAGAAAATGTGGCTCAAACATCTAGAGAGGGTATAGAGGGCATGAAATGAGTAGAGGGTAAGAGGGGTTCTTGTGGGAATGCCCACGGTGCACCTTGGGGGAAGATCCCTGTTGTCGGTACGAATGTGCATATAATACGTCCCGTGTACATGTCACCACAAGTTCGAGGAAGAAAGTTATTGGATGATTTTAGGTTCTGCTAATCGCCATCTACGTATATAGGACGTGGAGATGAATGATTCGTGGAGGTGCTAGTTAACAAGGTCCGGGTTAGGTGTTCTACCATTAGCAGTTTAGGGTAACCTCTATCTGTGCACAGCGTAGACATGCACATGGACTAATACATGTTAGAAGTGACCATCCCGGTCCCATGGAGTACGCGGCTTTTACGGTCACAGCCGTCGGAAATATTAGTGTGTAGCAGAACCTGAATTCCCGTAGTTGAGTGGTTGGTTAAGGGTTAAAAGGTTTCTCATATATATATTCTGGGCTAGGCGAGAAGGGAACAGAGATGTGCAACCTGGGTGGATATAGAGGGAAAGAGCTTTTGACGAGAATCACGACGTTGATAAGTGGCCAAATTATCTAGGAAATGAAGTAGCTAACCCTCCCATTCATCTAGTGTCATTTTTTGCAACTCGTGAAGTCTCTGCATTTCGGCGAGTATCCGTGGATCAGGTTCAAATTGGAGGTCACTCATTTCGATTTCCTGCAGAAGATGAAGCCCTTTGCGCGTCCGCAATCGCGATAATTGTACGTAGGTCGAGCAGAACTTCTGGTGACGGTCTCGACCACGCATCGTCGGGTCATCCTTGAGGTCAAGGATCGCAGAGTCAAGAGTAGACCCCTGCACTTTATAATCGGTAAGGCAGAACGCAGGGCACATAGGGACTTGTTTCCTGCGGATAGAGTAACCCTTCACAGTGATCGATCTCTCTAAGGGGAAGATCGGAACGACGGCGGGCGCAAGACCTTCGAAAAAGGAGGCGGTTGATTTACCCTGTTCAAATAAAACACATGCTGGAGGTCTAGTGCAAAGGATATAGAGATCGTCAATTTCATAGAAGTCGGCTAAGAGAGTGGAATATTAGGTTATCGTTCACTTAAAAGGAGTATGGCTCACCAGTAGGGTCGACCACAACACCAACAGCGGTCCCAGTCGCCCCATTTACCAGCCCCATCCGGGTACAAATATTTGTCAATACAGCACAAGCCATATTTTGGGTGTACAGAAACATTCCTGGGAACGGGATCCTGGTACCCTGATCTGGCTGCTGGAGCAAGTCATCGACACGCAAGCGTAGGTTGACTGGTCCAGTAGACCTGGTTCGTGTGTGATGGGCAGGGAAGGCGTAGATCTTTTGACAGTGAGTTTTAGCAAAATGCTCCATCCGAATACGGTTAACCTGGTGTCGAAGTGAATTCAGCTTCACCACCGTTGTGGCGGCGTCTAGGTGAGGGGCAACCAATGAACTGATGACTCTAGAGTTAAGGAGATACAGGTCGTCTTCCGATAATGTTGATGCCCTTGCTCGATGGAGGAGACATCGAAATGGCGGGTCCGTGGACTGCCGCATTTGCTCGTCTAAAATGATCACATTCTTGAACTGATGCCATAAGAGGCGACCATCTTCATCTTCAGCATTACCCCTTCTGGGTTCCTTCCATAGTGCTGGTCCTCGCACCGGTGGGAACTGAAAAAAGTCACCCATAAGGATGACAATGGGCAAAGCACCGAAGAAATCGGGTGATCCCCTATCAAGGGATCTCGCCGTCTTGCAGTGGTTATTAATCACACTAAGCATACTGAGATCCATCATGCTGACTTCATCGATGATCATAATTGTCTTCCGCGACCAGAGTTTCCGCACACGAGCAGCCATTGCATGTCCCTGAGAGCGAGTGATTGAAATGCCTAGGGAGGTGTGGAGTGTGTTACCACCAATATTGTCGGCTGCGGCGCCGGTTGGAGCCATAAGAATTACCTCGTCTCTGCGGTGGATAAGGTCCATCCCGGCAAGAATGCCTTTGATAATTTGACTCTTACCCACGCCTCCTTCGCCTCCAACATAAAGAAGGGTCTGACGTCGCTGTGAAGCATCGTACGGATGGTCTGCCCAGCGCAGTGCTTCTCCTAAGATCCGTTCGATGACCAGTCGCTGTTTGGTATTCAAGGGAATAGTTTCAGTGATAAGTGAAGTTAAAGAGACAGGGGTGCAAATGCCGTTAAGAGTGGGCTGGTGGTCAGGAAGGGCACTGATAGGTTGCCGCTCAATAAGCATCGGCTCTAAAATGGCATCAGCAACGTTCAAATTAAAATCATCCAGCTGATATGCCGGTGCAGTGACAGCATCTTGCGTATAGTTATGTTCAACAAGCTTGGCAAGTTCCCTGAGACTGGTTTCCCATTGCTGCAACGTGGATGGCGGAAACAAGCGAAGGCCAGATGACCCATACGCAGGATTGTCAATGAGGTTGAGCGGTAGAAGGTTTTGCAGTGGTAGGCCACGATTCTGAGTTATCGTGGGTGCCAACGAGGGGATGCATCGTGCAGCGACGAGTGTTTCGCGGTCCCAACACTTAGCTATGGAGTGATAGGCCGCGATTAGAGTTTCGACACTAACACATTCATCTAAACTCATCAAGGATTCATCTGAATCAGAATCCAGATTTTCGATTTCGAGCTCATCAACATCGCGGTCGAATAAGTTGTCAACTGGAATTGGTGCATTTCGCAACTTTGCATCTGCACAACTGTCCTCCCTGGACTTTCGTAGGAGGTCAATGTTCGCCGCAAATGTTCGCAGGTACGACACGAGGGTGGGCTCTACAACTTTCCATATTCGGGAGCAAGCATCGCGTTTCGTCGGCACAGCATTGGCGTTCTCTTGAAAAAGCGCCGGTAGTTGGTCCCAGGGAACAAATAATCCAAGTAAGATCTCCGCTAAGTCATTCATGTTTGCAGCCGTCTTGCGATGGCCTCCGGGAACTGCGTCCTCTGAGGCTTGGAGTTCAGTTATCTGTCCATTAAAGGTGACGGTGGCGATCTGAGATGAGGTACGAGCTAGACGTTGCACATGGGTATTGCTTTGAGGGTGTGACGGGTCAAAGTTAACGTCGTCCGCGATCGCGTCACGTATATTCGTGGTCCGTACGAGCATACAGTATTCGAAGAGCGTCAGACACGCAAGCTGCTGCCCACGCCATCTATAATTGTCAAAGATGCTCACAGGGGCAGTCGTGCCAGCCCCATAGGTGCATGGCTCTTCAGCTATAGCGTCAGAAGGTTCACTGGCGTCAATGGGAACCGGTTCAATGAGGTCACGCATATATCGCCTCAGCCACCACAGATTGATGCGATTGAAGTTCTGGCTGATCGTGTAGTAAGTTGGCAGGTTAAGCAAGGCGCTTGCCACCTGGACGCCGCTGATTTCCCGGTCGTGGGAGAGGGTATTAAAGCAGCGAAGCGCAAAATTATCCAAACCCCTCTCTCGAAGTCTCAGATCTGTTCTTGTTGGCAATTCGGCAGCTTCTGCCCTTTCAATACGCTCTTTCAATAGGGCAGCCTTTGCTACCATCTGCCATGGAGACACGTCGTCTTTAGTGGCATAATTGGTGATATAGTAAATCAAAGACAAAGACTTGGAGACTGTGGGAATCCAAGATATATCATGATTAGAACGGAGGCAGCTGGCGATCGCTGGGTTCCAGGGGTTAGTCCACGCATGATTTCGTGTGAGGTGAATCAACCCAAACTCGTCCACTCTGGAAGCAGGAACCAGATCACGGGGCATGCCAAAACGACAAGCCTCTTTACCCGAGCCTCGTTGTCGGTATTTGAAGCAGGTCGAAAGATGATGTTTGGAATGTATCTGCGTTCTACGCGCCACAGAGTTGCTGTCGTCCGATAAGCGCAGAAAGAACTCGGGGTCGGTTTCTCGCTCCTTAGCGGAAGGTGGCGTGGTAGGAAGGCTTACCCCTGGATCATACGGAACGCTCTCATCAATACCCTGCACAATGGTAGCCTCAAGGTAGCGAATCATACGAGCAGCAAACGCGCTATCTTGGAGAAGCCGATTCCGCAAATTGGTAAAGGCAAGGTTGCCCCTAACCCATAGGAGCGTATGCATATGCAGCATCCCTCGACCGTTGGTTTCCACAACACCATAATGATTCGAAAGATCTCCAAGGACTCCGATGTGGTCGGAGTCGGTGGCCAGGAGACCTCTCAGAATTGCTTGGCAGACGCAATGAAAGAAATCAGCAACAGTCACCGGGTTTGAGGTGGCTACAGCGGCACGGATAGCGGCATTTGCAGAGCCAAAATCATTTCCAGGGATGTTAACCCCAGCAAGGATCAGAACGAGAGGATGTCGCAAATCGGAGGGATTGATGGTGATCCAAAAGGCGGGCATTCCATATCGGACAATCAAACCCCGAATTTCAGATCGCATTCTTAACTTCTGAGAGAACGAACCGGGAACATGCATGCCAATAGTAACAATGTGTTGTTGAAGTCGCCGAATAACCGGGTCTTCGATGTCTTGGCCAGCCTTGATTTCTTGCGCGGCATTTTGTAGTTGGTCCACTGTTAATGAAGCAATGTCCTGCGCCGCCGGTCTCCAATATCGCCGTTTTATCAGAAAGGAATTCCCAAGTGATGACCTTCGGAGCTGCAAGATATCGTATAATAGGTACATGAAAGTCTTATGCTGGGCGAACCTACAGGGGTCAGCGGAGACGAACAAACTTCAAAACCTTTGTATAGTCCGTTTACCTTCTACTATGGTGACTCAAAGCCCACTCAGCAAGAGCACTCAGAGACACTGGAATATTGCGCTCGTCCAGGTGGCCTCCGACTCCTGTTGGAAACAGGGTAGGAAAAGCGGCAGTGAAATAATGAGGATCTGACCAATGATCCATTAATGCAATCTGACCATCGGTCTGATAAGAAATCACTGGGATCCTTTGGCCGGCAGAAGGGCATCTCTGACCAGGATTAGTTGCTAAATCCTGTTCCGATTGATAGGATCTGCTGCAAACCACATCAAGTAAGGTGTGCAACATACGCAAGTCGGAGTTCTGGCGTTCCCCATTGATGTCAGTAGAAACAGAACCAGTTAACGCGAGACCAGAGTCGTTGGAATCAAAGCTTTCATTTTGTGCTGCTTGGAGGTCATTCTCGTAGTTACCCTGTGCGAGACTAACCGTATATCCTTCCCGTTCATGATGGTCCGGCTGGTCAAGGCGGATAATACTATCCTGTAACTCGGGTGGGATGAATTCGTCACTCCAATTATCTATCGTCGATTGGTTAATGGTCAATCTCTGATACAGATGATTATGTCGAACGAGATATTGCAAGGCAGCGAGAACCTTGACTCTACGAATAACAAGAAACGGACTCAGGTCCTCATATGTTGGCGGCCGATCACCTAGCCAGAAAACCTTGATCAGGCTATCTAAGCTCAAGTCTGGGCTTGGCAGCATTTGAAGTAGTGGACCAGGGTCCTGTGGAATAACAATAAAATGACCTCGCAGTGCACGATAGCTGACAGAAGATCGCCGGCCACCTGGACGCAGTTTGACAATGACTCCTAGAGGGTGACATCTTGCAATGACGCACTCCTCAGTCAGAGTTAGGCCGTCTAGTACGGACGGGTAGTCCTGGCAGAGAGTCACATTGACGAGGTTTTTTGCTGAGAACTTAGGGATAACCCCTCGGATAAGGGCTTTGTGGCACGACAAGCATATATCCCAGGTACGCTCATGCCGGGCACAGCGATCGAGAGCACCACCAAGAGGTTGGAGCAAAGGGTCCTCATCGCCAACGGGGAAGATATCAGATGTAGGAACGAGTCTACCGCAAGAACCACATGTCGATCTTTTCGAAGCATTTGAGGTCATTTCCTCATACCTAGAAACCGACTTTCGTATATCAGAGGGCGTTATTTCTGGTGGGAAGGATTGAGTAGCGGCCGCATGACGCTCGTATTCAGCACGCAAAACGCCAACTGCCTTTTTTAAAGCGTCATCAGGAGGCTGAGCGTCTATGACTCCCAGCCTCTTGGTATAGGGTCGTAAAAGCGGGCGAAGTCGGCGCGTCACATTAGCAGCGGATGAACCGAGTCTAGGAAATCCGCTTCTGACGGGACCAGAGGGGTATAGAGAGCCCCCTTCAGTGGCAGTAGTGGGGGTCAAGCGGCTGTGGTATTTCTGGCGACAGCTTAGGCGACACCTATCGCACGTTCTATACCGCGGAGATTGCCACGGATGATAGCATTGAGAGCAGATCCCCGGGTGAGAATGCGGGACTACATCCGTAGGGTGTGCTATAGACTGTATAGAAGTGGCGTCTGGCGCCTCAGCAGTCGCAGGACGATGACGGCGCCAATGGCGGCGGCATTTTAGGCGGCAGGCCTCGCACGTTTTATATAGGAGCGACTGCTTAGGCCGTTTACATGAGGAGCATTGCAAGCTATTCGGCGAAGATAAGGCCATAGGAGCGGAGCAAGTCAGGAATGCAAGGAGAGAAATGTATAGGAAAGCAAAGGAAAATACCGCGTGCAGCAGGCGGGGCAGAGCATTTGAATATAAATAAGAATAAAGATAGATAAGACATGGTGGTGAATAACGGAGACAGGAATTATGTATAGAGAACGAATAATAGAAACAGAAAAATATTTCAATTAGAAAGTTCACAAAAGGCAGTAGCGAACTTGGAAGGTCCAAAATTCTATGGAGGGTTGCACGACATAATATACAAGGATGAACCCTACAGAGCACGCGAGCCAGCAGTGGGGCAGGAGAGCGAAGACGAACGGAGACAGCCGAACACGAGAATAAAGGAACGTGACCTGGGATCCAACCAAGCTCCAATAAGAGAGAGGCTTGGCGGAGAGGAGGGTGTGTGTTTCTCGCTGTGTTTTTGCTGTGTCAACGTCGGCGTCGCGCATCCGTGGGGTTAGTAACCCCTTTCACTCCGTTCCTCCGTTTCAGGGCATAAATCAATCAATCAATCAATCAATCAATCAAACCAAGTCGTTTCGGGGAGTGCATGGTAGCGTTCCTGGGGACGGTTCTTGTAGTACTGGGAACGGGTGAGTCAGTCTCTAGGATCTCTGGATTCATCGGCATCACCACTTAGTATTGCAAGCGGTTGTTTTCAGAGTTTGTGAGACAACGAGGTTCTGCTCCTCGAAAAGCTTCTGCGCTCCTGGATACTCCTGACCGGATTACTGTATGGAGGTGCAAATAAAGTCGATGATTGGAATGCCGGCCTTGACCATGTCTTGAAAAATATTTAAACCACCTTCTTTCATCTCCTTCTGTCCACAGCGGGATATATTTCAAACTGACATCCACTGGCTAGAAGGTGATCCATCTGAATCCATATTAATCGTTTCAAAAATTAATCATTATTTCAGATGCCTCTTCTCGACCTTCCCACTGAGCTTCTGTTGGAGATCGGCAACAGCCTACAGCCAGCACACATGCTTGCCTTGTCTTGTGTGAATCGTTTCTTTCAATCTGTATTTCTCCCGCTCTTATATAAAACCAACGTTCTCCACTGGAAAAGCTCCGCTCTTATTTGGGGAGCCAGGCACGGTGCACATCATACTGTGAAGAGGATCCTCGACCATCACGATGCAGAAGTCAACACTCAGGACCAGGATTCACGCACTGCAATATTCCACGCTGTCGAAAATCAAAATGAAGCGATATTGGATATGCTTCTCAACGACGCTCGATCAAATGTCAATTGCCACGACCGGGAATGGCAGACGCCATTGCTCTACGCACTGTCTCACGGCAAGAGCTCTATGGCATGCAGACTGCTCAAACACCACAGTACCTCTATTACTGCAGAAGACAGTATGGGCAGGACGGCTTTATGGTATGCGATAGCTAGCCGCGAAGAGTGCCTCATACAACAGCTTCTTGAGAAAGGGAGCAGCGTTGATGTCCCAGACATCAAGGGGTTCAGCCCGTTAAGTGTGGCTATTCACCAGGGAAATATTTCCTTGCTGAGACAACTTCTCTCTTGTATGGCACGATGTGGACAGCATGGGAGAGGTTTTTCTGACCATGATGATTCGATACCCCTTCTATGTTTGGCTGTGCGAAAGGGACGGGGGAAAATAGCCCGCTTATTGCTCGCCTATGGAGCCGATGTAAACTCCCGAGATATATACCAAAGGTCTCCTTTGCATATAGCAGTGTCAAATGGCGATTTGAGGAATACCGCCATGCTTCTCAATTGGGACGGGGTCGAGCTGAATGCGACTGATTTCCTTGGGCGCACTGCCCTTCAAATTGCGGCAGAACTGGGACACAACGTTATTTTCAAGCTCCTGCTTAATCAAGCCGGTATCGATTTCAACGCCGTGGACCCTGACCAGCGCACAGTGCTTCACGAGGCGTCAAAAAGCGGGAACATCTTGATGGTCGAGTTGCTCTTGAGGATACCCGAGGTTAATCCGAATGCCAGAGACGCCGACGGTGCAACTGCACTGTGTCTCGCGCAGGATAAGCAAGTAAAACAACTCATACTGGCACGTGGTGGCGTGGACGTGAATGCTGTTGGGCAGCATCAAACAGGGGCACTTCATCATGCAGTGAAGGAGGCAGACTTTTCCACAGCACGTATACTGCTTCAGCACGCCGAGCTAAACCCAAATCAAACCGACGATATGGACTGGACGCCTCTCTGTCATGCCACTCACAACGGGGATTTGGCCATGGTGGAACTACTTCTTACTAGAGCGGACATTGACGTTAACAATTCGACTCCTTCGCCGCTGTTCATCGCAGCACGTGACGGTTATATCCAAATTTTGAATCGACTGATCAGGGTGCAAGGTGTGAACCTCCACAAAGGTTGGTGCGGTGAATCGCCGCTGGAGGTTAGTGCCAACAAAAACCACTGTGAAATTGTGAGAGTCCTCCTTGAACAGCACAGAAAGCAAGACCCAAGCGTCTCCACCCGTTTGTTTATCAGAGCGCTCTCGATAGCTATGAAGCGGGGACACTCAGATCTCATCAGGCTTCTGCTCGATACTCAATCATCCAACAAGACTGCTAGAAGTCATCTTCAAAACCAATAAAAATTGACTTCATTTTTGGCCGCTTCAACGAGCTGGTGATAATTATATCGTTTAAATGTCAGATATGCTTTCTACAATATTCCTCATAATCGAAAATGGCGACGAGTTCAAGGATGGGTGACAGATGTTTCGCAGAACCTCCGGAATACACAAAGCACGGTATGTCTATTGCTCGACCCACATGAAGATGGACTATACTTATTGAAATACGGATTATGGGAGTGCTGAACGCTTCCGGAGTATGAGAAATTCGTAGTCATTCGCCTGGAAGCCCCGAGAAGCGTTTGATACAGAACACACACACAATTCATTAACGCCGGCGGCTAAGCCGAAAGGGCAACTGTCACTGATCTATCAATACAGGTCCTAATGTACATATGCCGTATCTCCTTCGAGCCCATACATGGATCCTTTCAGTATATCTCCTCTCAGCTGTCGATATCGTAGGGATCCTTGTGGGTTAGTAAGTTTGTTAGTAGTCAGGCTTGAAGGCGCTTCTTCAAGTGTTCAACATCCTATCCTCGGCAGTTGAAGCGCGTCTACCATCTTTGGCACAAGGTGGTTGGTGTAGGTTAGTTGGGGGAGGGTGTCATTGTGTTGGTCGACGTGGTTAGGCGGCGTCGAGTCGGCCCGTGGCGATTGCGAATCGTATTGAGGCTCGCACTGCCTCCAAATTTGGCGTCCATTGCTGATCATCGGAAGGCGATTTCCCGCCCAGGAAGAAAAAGAGATTTCCCCGGTGAGTATGGGTACATTGCAGCAGTGCTATTCGTTGTGTGGTCCACCGACATCGGAAGAGGAAATGTTCCACGGTTTCTCTTGCTTGTCCACATGCGCATTGATCCGTCTGCGCGACATTGATTCGAAAGAGATATCCATTTAGTCTTGCCATGCCAGTCCGTAGTTGAGCCAACGTGCTCGCTTCTCTCCGTGATAATTGGCCATATAGCTGCCGGGTGTGTTTCCCAGAGAGTGCTGCATCCACTCATTTCACGTGTCTTCCTACGTTCTCTGGCAAGTCATTGCTGGCAACTGCTTGGGACCGAGCGATATTCAGTGTTGTCGACTTCATCCTGGAGGACAGTGCTACAGTACTTATATGATTTCGGCTTAGCCGCCGGGCGTTAATGAATTGTGTGTGTGTGTGACATACACTGAATGTAATTATGTATGGGCTCTAAAGAGACATGGCATATATTAAGACATGTATTGGCAAATTAGTGATAGTTGCTCTTTCGGCTTAGCCGCCGGGCGTTAATACATTGTTTACTTATATAAATACGCTAATTAGAACCGATTTTATGGCCTATGCGGCCCCAAGAGCTCCTACGCGGCTTTTGGACCTCAACCTATCACTTGAGACTTATTTCCTAGAATCGCGACTGACGTTCCCGTGAGTGGATCTCTCGGGCCCTGGGAATTCATAAGCTCCTGGGAGCCTCCCGTTTGCCTCTAGAGATCCATAGAATAGCACGTTAGCCTGAACCAGAGAGCTAGGCTGATGCATCAGAAACTGAACAAACGGTATAAAAGCGACCATTCCTTCCACCGATACGTTTTCAGGTCTATTTGACTACCATTTGGAATCTTGACGTTTGTCCTTGGTATGCGTTTGATATCCAAGCAAACGACGCTCAGTCTCGGATCCAAGACCCCAAGATGCTGTTTCGGCTTCCCACAGAAATCCTTCTCTACCTTGCAGATTTCTTGCATTCATCACGTGATTTGCTTGGGATGGCACTTGTGAATAGATTTTCGAGCGACGTCTTCCTCCCGTGTCTCTACGCCTTCAATGTTCGTCATCAGCGTAGCTCTGCCTTGACCTGGGCCGCTCAACACAACCAAATCGGTCTGGCGAATCGAATGCTAAAGGAGCATCGAGGAAATGCCAACACGCAAGATTATAGATCCCGCACACCTATATTTCACGCCATTCAAATCAGAAGTGAAGAAATGATCCGAACTCTTCTGGAAAGCGCGGCAGATATCAACTGGCAAGATGACCAAAAGCAGACCCCTCTGCTGTACGCTCTGCAGCGAGGACACCTGTCGGTGGTGCAAATGCTATTGCGATGTTTCAATCCATCAGTGGATTGTGAAGATTACAAGGGTCGAAATGCCATCTGGTATGCTGTCGCCAATTGCGATGAGGATTTGGTACGACTGCTCCTGGAACTCCAAAGCGACATATGGATGACGGACTACCGAGAGACCACACCTCTCAACTTGGCGATTTCTAAAAGGAATTTGCCTATCACCCAATTGCTGCTTCGTCATTCAGCAGTTCACCTTTCACAGCCTCGGCTGGTGGACGTGAATGGTGAACACCCGCTTTGTTTAGCTGTTTCCGCCGGTCTGGAAGAAATTGCTCAAGCTCTGATCATGTATGGTGCAGAGGTGCACGTCAGGGACAGATACGGCCAGCCCTTGTTGCACCAAGCCGCCAGCAATGGGCATGACGACGTCATCCAACTGTTGCTGAGCCATGGAGTCCATGTCAATAGTACCGACCCAGGGGGCCACACAGCACTGCATTTCGCCGCATTTTATGGGCATAAGTCAACCACAAAGCTACTTTTGAGCACGCCTGGAATTGACATTGCTGCTTCTGACAGCGAAGGAGCTACAGCTCTCTGTGCGGCCGCTCGTGGGAACCACCGATCCGTCGCATTGCAGATCTTGGCCGAGGAACCAGCCAATGTCAACGCACGCTGCCTGGGCCAAAAGACTGCTCTTCACTTTGCGGTTGAAAATGGAAATATTCTCCTCGCTTGTGCGCTTGTGGACTTGGATCCACTGGACCCAAACATCTGCGATGACCAGGGATGGACAGCGCTCAGCTATGCTGCGTGTAAAGGTGATCTGCGGATGTTGGAGCTCCTACTTACTAGGACCGATCTGGATTTGAATGTATCGCGAGCGTCTCCCATTTATCTTGCCGCCGAAAGGGGACATCTGGAAGTTGTCCGCCGACTTGTCTCCCTTGAAGCGGTTGATATCAATCAGACTGTCTGGCACAAGTCTCCTCTATTTATCGCGATCGAGAACGGCTACCGTGGTGTTGCAAAGCTGCTTCTTGAACAAGGGTCTCGACTGGATGTTAATGCAACGACCTCTCTTGGGGACACCGCGCTGCACATGGCTGTCTCTTATGGGAATCTGGATATTGTGGAGCTATTGCTCAAGGACGATCGACTAGATGTCACGGGTGTTAATCGATATGGAGAGTCAGCCCTGGAGCTGGCAGCCCGTAATGGGAAGGAGCACGTTGTCAGGCGTCTTTGCCGCGACCGCCGAGCAAGAAATGTTTGCCGCTTCCAGAGTCCCATGGAAGTAGCATCGAATATCCGGATTCTTTATTTTCTTCAGGGGCAGTTGATGAGACATGGCGTGGAACACGGTGTCCGTCGGTCAGCTCGACTTGCCAGAGGATCATACCAGGTTGTGGAATCTCGCACCTCTCCATCACTTCGACGGTCGGCGCGCTTGTCACAGCCGCGCCTTGACAGATCTTAGATGACAAGTTCCGGTCAGCGTGGAGTTTGGATCATTTGACGAAGTTTTGGAGAGAATGTTCCATAGCTCACTCGTGACCTTGCTGCAAATGGGTCGCATGGAAAGGGTAGAATGCGATCGCCCAGAAATTTCGAATGAGAATCCAGTCGAGAGACACTGTTCGGGTATCAAGATCCTGCAATTAAGTATGCGAAGTGAGATCAAGCGGTGGTCCGAATGGATTGGATGTTAGAAAATTAGCATGATATCCGCCCTCCCGACTGCAGCGACTATTCCACTGGCATCAGCGCCATTCCAAACAAGCGGATCCCCGATGCAGATCGCAAATGGCCTCTCGATGCGGAGCGCGGTGGCCCCGGAGACGGAGACGGAGACGGAGGTTCCCGGAGTAGCTCGTGGGGCTCCATCTCCACTTGATTTCCGGCGCTGATCACCCACTTCGCGCGCAAGCTGGGGGTGTCTTCAATGTGCAACGTGCAAAAGGTAATTCAAATTGAGCTCGAATGTATCTTAGAGACAATTCCATGGCATTTTAAAAGGTTGAGAGCTCACTAGTAAGCATCCAAATCTTCGATGCATCTCTAAAGAAATTGACAAACCCTCCATTTCCTCCAACAATTCCTCCTTCAATTTCCGCAGCTTGAGAAAATATCCTGCTTGAGAATTGGCACGATTATACGTCTAAAGACACGTGAGCTAGTTAAAAAGTAATGAACATTTGAACACAATCCCAGCGTTTCACCGGTGCGACTTGAACGATAGAGAGGAGCTTCCTGAAATTGAGGATACGTAGAATGGTTCTGTACTGCGCAAATTCTTTCTGGGTATGCTATAGACAATAATTGTGGGCTACACACATGCTGAATTTAAAATTCTTCATGAAAACTTTTTATAAATGTGATTGCCCTCCGTCTGACCGGGTCGGAAACAAAGTGTGGACATACCAAGTCCACCAGCTGTAATGATAGAATCTAGATCTGATTAGAAACATGCACAAAAAGTGGCTGACGGGAGGCCACAAGGATCATTCACCGTTATCAATGATGCTATTATCACCGTTGAACATTTTTGGTGTCCATAAGGAGAGAAAGTTGACTTCGTGGCTTTGGATAGAGGCCCCTTCACCGTGCCCATAGATAAATCTTGTGATTCCCCGACAGCCCACCTTAGATATTAGATCCCCTCAAGGGCTCCTCCAACTTCTAGCAGCTCGTTATCCTCAGAAACTGCTGCGTTTTATTGGCTTTCTGCCTCTGGCCCCTCTGTCTTTTGCTTTTCTCGAGCCCAGGACAGCTGAATATGGGGTTTCCCGAGAATGGTACGTACTCTACCCTATCTTCAAATGTAAGGTACTAAGCTCACTAGAGTGTAGACTATGTTGACCTTCATGAATTTTGGTGCAACTCGTCCGACATACCATCCATGCCCCCCTGCCTCGCCACCGACCATGATGGATTTTTACTAGATCCAACTACCGAGGACCAGCCTGTTGGCTCTATCGCTCCGACACCACTTCCGATCGAGTGTATTCTCTTTCCTGACCCCCAGAATCTTCAAGCGGGCTTCATGTGGCCGGGTCCAGATCCTCTATCGCACACCACTGAAACCGACGACATATTGCTCTATATGTCGGCATTTGTTCCGGCCAGACTACTGCATTGGGTGGTGATTCATCTTACAGGGCTAGATCGGATCACGGGCGAAACAATTGAGGAGCATTTGTTCCATCTGTCTCCGACCAAATCTGCCAGAGGTGATCTTTGCTGGGTGCGCAGACAGATGCTGAGCATCATCTCTGGGCCTATGGATGACGAGCCGAGACTCTTCTTCCGATTGTTTTTACGGCCGGGTACGGAACCACTTACGTATATACCGGACTCGGCCCTGTCTTCAAAGGCCAATCTTCCCTACATGCCTGAATCCAGATCTCTTTGTACATAGCTTGATAGAGAATTACAGGTGACCTCTTTGTTGCTGGAAAGACGGGTCTTTCATTGCTACTTACCCAGATCTCTGCTGCCTTAATTTGCCCAGTGTTGGAGCAAAGTTCTTGTCAAAACAAGAAGTATAGACTAAGAATTTCACCCATGGTGCCTTTTTGGTCTAGCGGTATGATCGCCCATATTTCGTTCGACAGTTTTTCATAATACCAAACGTCTGCACAACAACATATGCGGAACAACGATAGACGAAATACAGACTGCTTAAGATCATCTCGAGAGCATTCGAGCAAAGCAATCAGCATACATTTTACTCCTTTCCCTTCATAAACACAAACTTGTGATAGGTAGGAGGATGGTTAGCGTTCTCATCATTTTCAAATTCACTCTGCCTGCAGTTCTTTGTTCGCTTGACTATGGTTATGATCTCAATGGAGAGAACCGATTTAGTACTTACTTCTATGCTGTCGACAAGACAACCTGGAAAAAGTGAAGAACGCGGGCCGGAAATTAAAAACTGGTATATTGCACTCCAATAACCTGATAAACCACGCATAAAGAAAAAGTGTCACGATTTTTCCACAGGGCTGCACTGCTGGAATTCATCCTGCAAATGGGTAGCAGGTGAGGTATCCTGTGATGGATGCCCTACAGAGTGGACATCTCTCTGGCTTGTCGAGATTTTCAACGCACGACCGGCAAAATATGTGCCCACATACAAGTGCCGCCCATTTCCCTGTCTGCTCGTAGCAAACCGTGCACTCTAAGACTAGTTTTCTGCCTAACTGCGAGAGTTTGGCTTGTAGCTTTTGATGCTCGTGCCTCGCCACGCAAAGTTCATCTTGGAGCTGTCGGTTTGTATCTCGCAATGTTGTAATTTCATGGTCAAGTGCGGTTCGGAGCTTCTTGAAAGCATGATCCTAGTCTTGATCAGCCACGGAAGATGATGTCTAATCACGCAATCAGGTCATACCAAGGTAGACACTTCGCTCGATTTCGTTCTTTTTCTTTTCCGTGATGTTGTTGTCTCACATGTATCTGCGCTTAATTCAACGAGTACGCCGGGAACTTCCACATATCTCGAATCTGTCTGAGGGTGGCTCCGAGGTCGTGAATTACCTGGGTCGGTTCTTGGAAATCTTTCTTCATTCTCATCTGATATTCTAATTGTGTCGGGATGATTTTCCCCTGCACCACTAGTCGTCATATTGAGAGTGAAATGGGTAGTGTGCGATATCTGAATAGAATATGATGAATTAGAACTGGCCACAACAGGGCAAAGGGTGGGCAGGCCATTAATGTATTTGTGAACGACGCTAACAAAGTCAGCCCACTAACATTCCCAGACGGTGCCACTGCACTGTTCTAGGCCGCTTGGAACAGCTGAAAGTCAGCCTCTAGCGGAGTGAACTAGACGACTGTATGCCAAGCAATTTTCCACGGAATGATCTGACAAGATTAGACTAAATTGGATGTTCCTATAACAGGGAACGCTCCTGGAAGCTTGTGTGACAAATCCTGGGGTTACAGTTTCTGCTCCTAAGGCCCGGTATGTTTGTTCCTAGGGCCGATCATCCAGTTCCTGGAAGCGGCATCGAGTTTCTAGGGCCTATGCTGACCCTGGGAACCGATAAACTTGCACGTAAGATTGGGGAGATCAGATTTTTGTAGCTCTCATGTATAGCGAGGACGGTGAGCGTCGTGACAAAAACCCGTCCATTATCCACCATGACCAACGTGAGGAACCCCAAAAAGGGATGACGACAGCTTTGGTGTTTTCCGTGTAGCTTTACTTTGCGGCAGCTTAAAGAATGGAAGATAGAACATATATGTGGAGTTTGGCTGGTGAGGTTCGATAAGAGGCACATTCATTTTAAGCGCGTTTCAGGATGATATTCATGTTCAACATACTTCTCAGGCTATTCAACCCTAAATAGTCGACTGAAAACAGCAATACTAAACTTTCTGGAGGCTATCTTGGTCTCGCAGCAGCATCATCATCACCTTGCGAAACTAGAACCGATCTATCCCTCTTACACCGGGGAATGCAATCATTTCCCTGAAAGACAGTCCATAGCAAGGACCGAAGCATGTGACACTGCACCGCAACATAAATGATGATTATGATGATGACCAAACATCCATAGGCAGCAAAACCAATACCTCCATAGTACATCATCTTGTAATATCGAAAGCGGCTTACTTTATCGTTGAACCCTGCAAACAGGCCTTGACATCTATGAACACGGTTTGCAACATACCCTCCGACAGAGAGGACTGGCAGGCTCAAAATGAAGTGAAAGCAGCCAACAGAATAGTGGGCATTGCTATTCTCCTGTAAGAGTCGCGGGTGGATCAGGAGCATGCCCCCAAAGGTTGAGAATAAAGCCGAAGGGAGAGCCAAGATTACCATGCTCTTGAAGACATCGGTCATCACATTTTCAAACGTAATGGAAAGCATGAGCCCTTGGTACGGTCTGATCTCGCGCGATCTCGCAGAACGACCGCAAAGTGAGCGAGCGCTGACCTGAGGCCAGCTATAGACAGCCAAGGGAGGGCGAGAAAGAAGATGAGGAGACGAATGCAAATCTGAGATGCAACGGCGTTGAAAGACATGATGTAGCTGGTTCTACAACTTGCCGCTTTTGTGTATCTTGAGAATCGGTTCTGTGTTGTCTGTGAACAAGGTCAGATTGAGCGAAGATTGAGAAACACAGTTGAACAGGTCATATATTTAGATACGTGCTACACGGATTATATACAGGCTCGCGGCGTCTGGTATAAATAGCATATTGAGGCTCTTTCTTTGCCAAGATACATGGCTCTCCTGGGCTATTTGGCAATCTCGGCTTTCATTTGCGTCGTTCCGCTGCTGCCACTAAATCCCCCCAGAAAGAAGTATCAGAAGTCTCAAAAATATTTAATTGCGTTCGGAGATTGACTTGGAAACTGGTACCATTGTTGGAGAGTTTGAGCGTCCAACACCACCCTCGGGTATCAGTCGATATGTCGCACTGCTTAATATCTTGGATGGTGGATGTGGGATAGAATGAATATTGTATCACCGGATCTTGTTCTCGAAGCACTAAGGCGTCTGTCGGGTTTGAAAGCTGGACAGTCGGCACGGAGCTGCGATCCAATAGATCTTGAACGTTCAGCGTAACGCCGGATGTGAGATCCATTTCGGCACCAGGCATGACAGTGTGGTCTTGGAGACACTCTCGGAACAGTCTCCACGAGGGTGAAAATTGTCGACCCTTATTGCAAATATACAAGATGACACAGCATTTCCCGGGAAGCGTGCGAAGATGCGACCCGACCAGTACCGGCTTTGCGTTCTGTTCGTCTACCATTTTTTTAAGCCACTGATCGCTTTTGAAAATGGAAAACCAAAGCCGCATGCGGTGTTGATCCGAACCCCACGCTTCATGGCCTAGACACGATAGGAGTTTTTGCTGAGCAAAAATCGAAGTATAAGAACCGATGTGATCAATTAGCTCCCTGGGAAGCTTTTTGATCCATTGAATAGCGCTGATTCCCGGTTTTGCTTTTTTGGACGATCTGGGTTCATTTCCAAAGTACAGTGACCTTTTGATATGGTTGGTGGCTCTGGTTTGTTAGATAAAGTTAAGTGGCGGAGAACCGTTAAAATCGTAGCTTCTGGACAGAAGAAAGAAAGATCTCACACATCAAATGCATATAAATTCAGGTTACGGGTGAGGAGAGAGAAGATATATAGAGGATTCTCAGTACCATTCTTGGGCTTCCTGCCAGTGCCTAAAAGAAGTGGTACGATCAACAGCGTACGACTTGAAGTCGACCCTATTGCATCTTCAATGATCAGTGAGGCATTTTTTCTGAGCAAAGTCCAGCATGTTCTCACATTTTCTTTAGAACTACATTGAAAAATGAAGCCGTTACTGTAACAGTTCCACGGGTCCGTCTTTCTGTGATTCCCATTAGCAAAGTGATGGAGAAACGGTAGGAATACTAATGTAATGTATAAAATTGTGACTTTTGGATATGATCCAGCAATTTTCCATCCTGATATTGTTCAAACGCTGGACCTCTATCAACGACGGCGGTACAAATAAGGAGGTTCCTTCTCCTGGGACTGATCAGCCTCATTTGTCAGCTCTTTCTGCAGGTGTAGGACAACCACCATGAGTTGAGGTCAGCATGCCTGCAGAAAAATAGCGTATAAGCTTAGAATAAATTTTGATTAGACAACAGTAATGCACCGTTAGAACGCCTCCATCAACTATTTCCAGTGTACTGCTTTCAAAGAGTGCCGCGTACGTGATTCAACGTTGAAGGTCAAGTTCATAGCACCAACGATCTCACAGCATTCACTGGCCGATCCCAATAATAATGCGGGACTCAATCTGCAAGCCCCAAGTAAGAAAATCTATACACCTGCTCACCACCTCAGATTGCTGTCTCGATCGCATGGCGATTGATCACCGTTGCTCAACTTCTCAACCACGGCATCTATGGGTGTGAAGGGGCTTGACAGGCAATATTTAAATATTCTGGGCTTGTTCCGAGTCAGTACTCTCTTCATACATACTCTCACAACTGGATTCTCACACCTGACATCAAGGAAAATGCACCATCACAGCGCCGACTGTTGCGATGATGACAACCTCATGGCCCAAGTGAATCAGCAGCTGGCATGCGAGCTGCTCCAGAGTCAGGCAAGCACACTCACCGCATGCCTGGCCTCCTGACGTGTCGTCTCCCTCAGCATCTCCTCCGGGTATGTGAAAGATTGGGCGGCAGCAGATGCTTTTCGAGAGTTATACCAAAACTGGTGGGTACTGATCTCCTTTGCGGGACCGGCGCTGATTTACGCAGGAAAGACGCCATTGTGGAGAGGTTTCACCTTGACCGCCAGGGCTTCCAGCCATTTTTTGAGGGCCGCCGTGATCATCTCTGGATCATTGTTCCCGACCGGTCCATCCCCGACTGGGCAGCCGAAAGCGAGCGTCGACGTGCGCTGGGCTTCAATAAGTATGAGAAAAAGACAGGTCGAGTCATCATCGCAAATGCCTGCACGCAACTCTCCATCGATGCCCTTGGCATGGGCTTCACCACTAAGGACGCTCACCACCATCTCGTGGGACATCACGGCGAGGGTCTCAAGCTGGCTGCGTTGATCCTCTCTCTCGACGGCTACCAAGTGAGCATTGCGGCGAGCGGGTGCAACTCGAGGTTTGAAATGCCCACAGGGTTCAGATAGATTTCTTGCGTTGTGACACTATCCCAGAAGTGTGACGTGGTCGCTTGGACCAATCCTTCCACCGATATGGGAAGGATGCGTTCCCACATTGAGAGAGATGTCACGGTGGTGATTAGCGCGCGACGGGCCAACTCAGGCTCGACTGGTCGCGTCCGACGCTCGGCTAGCAGGCCATCTCTTAGAGCCGTCGACGACCATTCGAGTCTGGCAATACCTGCTCCGCGAATCAGCATATAAGCAGTTCTTTTACAGCGAGAATAGCAATGATCAGGTAGGTCTTCGGACGCAGACTCTCTGGCATTCTGATGACTGATGCAGACAGACTGTAAACACAATCCGGGACAGCCTCGGCAAGCGCCCGACGCGCCTGCCCGAGACGCTATAGAACTTGCTGCCTGCCCACTGCTCAATCCGAATCGTCGAAAAAGAGCAGCAAGAGCCATTCAAGGTTGCGAAGCCCTATACCGTCCCGAACACGGCATTTGCGAGAATAGTCGATCAAGCTTTGCAGGCCTATTTTGCTCTGCTGAAATTCTACGATCACATTCCAGTGGTTTACGTCAAAGGCTTGACTAACAAGGCCGATGTATACTTTGGCAAAGGACAGGGTACGTTGAAGATTCATCACCGAAGGTTGAACTACGCTTCCACATACCACCAGTCGTTCTTCGGTCCTAGTCTCCAAGCAGCCTCGCTGACACGATCGCCCCGTTCTTCTGTGGTCATGTAGTAGGAGAGCTCTTGGTTCGATCGATTACCTCCATGTTCAAAGCACATCCGAAATCTCGGCCGGCAGAGATAAAGTTTATGGGTCAAATTGGACTGCGATTGCGATACCTGCCGCACAGCATCAAGTTGAAGCCATACTCCAGGGGTATTCTGGTCAGCTGGGAAGATAACGAGACGGAGGCATTTCGCACGCTCGGGTCTGGCGGCCCGGACTACCATGTTGTGCTGCATGAAGGCAATTGTGCAAGTGCCGAGACGGCGTTTCTCCACGAGAAAGCAGGTCAGTGGCAATCGGCCATTCAAGGAGATACAGCTAACCCGTCATATAGCCCTCACCAACGAAGTGGTTCCCTGTGGCTGCCGTCGGCGGTTCGCTCGTCAGACACATCGAATGTGCCTCTTTACCGGTCTGTCGCACACATCGACATATTTTGCCATGATTGCGCTGGAGGAGGATCGGGCATTCTACGGAGTTCCATCTGATCGAACCTCGCCAGGGTCGTTTGAGAATGGCAGATCTACTCTCCAGTAACATTCGGACAATGTATGCCACTCTCTGCAGCATATGAGGCTTTGATGGGAATATGTAGTGCGGGATTAACTCATGCAACAAGAGCACAAATGGTAACTTCATTGTATTCGGATCAAGTATGATATATACTGATATTCTACGTGTTCCGCAGGCGTCCGAGGTTGACTCTGATTCGTATTATTCAAAAGCTATTGCACGCCGTCATACTGTCGAACACCCAGATCTCACGATCTCTGCATCTATAATCACCAAAGTTTGATGAGTTATTGAGGGTGCTTGTTACTTGTCTTCTCGCACATATGCAGCGCAATTTGATTCGCGGCCGTGACCAGACAGGATTGTCATCGAACAACTGTCTAGACACGTGCGGAAACATTGCGAATGAATATTGACCCCTCGCCTCACATATCCTATCCATTTACCAACCACCGACGTATGCACCACCTTGTGCTATGATCGGTTCAGACGCGACGATCGGCGAAGCGAAGGAGTCGTGTCAGCCAGACGGGCTGACCGACGAACACTGCGTCCCGCGCCAGACATTGTTGATCTGCGGCGCGATGACACTGGCTGCGGCGGTAGACGGGCTGAACCGGCCCGCCGAGGATTGTCGATGGCATCCGTCTCTTCCGCCACTGGAGATCCACGTGTTCTCGCGTTTTCAACTGCCGTGTCGGGATTTGTCATGATCGTCCTCGGTGAGCGGAGCAGGGCATCCAGAGCTTCGTCACTCCGGCTGCGACGTATAAGCAATTGAACTAACTGGGAAGGCTAATCGAGACTTACCAAGCACAGCAGGACATGTTAGATGCCACCTCACGCTTCTGTAGCCACTCCTCCACACAGCCCAGATGAGCTAATCCCCGGCACTGTTTGCAGCGCAGGATTACGCTCTCGTCCGCCTGGTCTTCCTCATCAGCCAGACAAAATGGACAATGTATATGAGACACCTCTTCGCTACGAGTGAGACTGTGCAGTTCCAGATTTTGCATCCCCGCCCCGATATTGAATGCGGACAGAGTGGCTGGTTCAGCCGGCGAGATACACCACCGGACACTGTCGGTGCGTAGCATCAATGCCGTGACGTATCGAACTGTCCTTTCCAATGGCTCGAGAGGAATGGAGTCATGGACCAGTGGTATTTGTCTCTCCTCGTTCTGACGTGTAACCCTGCGGGGAATCTCCGACTCGGAGGGACTCGTGAGCGTGGATCGCCGGCTCTGACGGGCTTCCGTATCAAATACTACAGAAGCAGTCTCGGAGATGTGACCGGCTCGTTCCCGGTTACGAGCCGCAGCCTCATACCACTGCTGGCCAACTTGGCTTGCCTGTCGCTGTCGGTGCCATCTCGCACAGAGAAAGTTTTTTGCAATATCACATAAAATAGGTCGTAAAGTCGACAACTCGAGTGATCGTGTCGGGAGATTTGCGAGTTGCTGTTGGCCGGTCTTGATGTCTTTGATTTTGATGGAGTTCTTGCACGGTGCGCCCGTCTTGGTGGTCCCGCAGCAGATTCGAGCCTCCCCGATACCTATTTCGTAAAGAATAAAACGGCCCCACTGTTGGTAAGAAGACATGACTTGGTGATATGCTGGAAATGAGAAACGATTCTAATGATTGAGATGATTGAGATGCCAACCAAGGGCCGAAGCCACTCTTTTATACCCCAATTATGGCTTCGTCTGAAATGATACGAATCCACGTCATCGGCAACATCTCTCATACGTAGCTGCCTACCGCGGTGAAGGAATGTGTCTTTTCTGTAGCAGAGGTCTCCTTGTTTTGGTGGTCATGAATTGGATGAAGGCTACCGCCTCTCTAAGCAGCCCTGTGGCATTCTGATAAGTCATGGACGAGCAACAAGTCACCAGTCATGCTTGCAGAGATCCTTAGAGGGCTCCTAGGGTCTTTAAAGTTCCCTGGAGCTCACAAGCATGATCCCCGCGACAGACACACTGCCTTCAGGAGCTTTTGGTGCGTTTCCAGGAGCCATCCAGTGAGAATGTACGACTGAGACGTCGTGACCAACATATAAAGCTCAGGACCCTCACTAGACGTGCAATATTACAAGCTCATCTATTCACAAGCGTACCATCTTCCCGTTGCATCCTCTATTAGTGTCTCTCGCGTATCCAATTTGCTCTAATCCGGTTACGGCCCTCACTTTCACGACCTAAGACTTCCGTTCCATCCTGTCTTTCGAAGAAACAAACAATGGGCCAATACTGGCTGGTGGTTTGCCCACCCAAACGCGAATACACCACACAATCTTTTGGTGGAAAGTTGTCAGAATTGCTTTTTTCGTCGTGGGCCAACATACTGTGTGAACTGATTGGAGACGAGTGGGCTGGCATGCCGATCATCTTTATTGGGGATTACCTAAGTCCAGACGATCTCCCTGCCACGATTCAACAAGACAACCTCCACCTGATTTCCGCCGAGAGCGATACAACATCCATGCCTCTTCGCTACGATGCCGTTGAGGAGAAGTTTAAACTTTGGTCTTACGCGGATGAAGGGGAGGATGCAGCGACTCTTTCGGCCATGGAAGCATCTGTCAATCTCAAAAATCGAGTCCTGAGGAACTTGACTACCGGTCAATATGTCTTGGAGGATCAATTGCCATCTGCAATCACCTTTGGCCATATAGTTTTGATGCGAATCTGTTGGTCGTCTGAAAGTTCAACCGGCATTGCAGGAGGAGAATATCTGGCCAAGGGAGACTGGGCTGGCCATAAGTTCGACATTGTAGACGCTGACATGCTGGAAAATGCGAATGGGGAATGGGAAGATGTCACCGAGGACACCTTCGATGAGGTTCAGGTTCTGTGGTCGAGCCGTTTCGGAGACAACTGGGAAACTGAATGGAGAGCTTGATATGGAATGAGCAAGAAGCGATGAAATCACTCGATGTAAAGAATACCGAAGATGCAATCCTAGACTATCAAAGACGGCATGAATCAGAATACCTTTAGACGCCCTTCCCGTGATACTTCTGTTGAACGCCGTGCCTTGTGTGACCTTAAATCCCCGTGTTTCCTTAAATCGGAACGCTCCAATCGCTGGACCTAGGAAAGTAACTGCAAATTCCCAGAATTCTAATAGCTAACCAGTTGGTACGAGCCTCTGGCGCCGAGACTTCTCATGGATATTGTAAAGTTATCAGTAGTTGAGGCGTCGACGTCTCTGGTGGCACTTTAGTCCACTGTACGCTCCTACTTTAAAGTTGTACATCAAGATAGCACCAATAATCGCACAGCACTCATCGTTCAAGCCTCAAAAGTATACATTTGTTGACGTGCAAGCTCAGTTAAGATAGTCAGTAAACTTACTGCCCACTTTCAGACTTCTTCCATCTGACGCTGGGTAATGGTGGCCAAATATTTATGGAGGATTTCAACTCCGAAGCTTATTGTATCACTGGTGAGGCCAGCATAAATACCTCTACCTATTGAACAAGGTACTAAACAGTGTTCTGTGGCTAGTCAGAATATGATGAGGGAAAATGAGTACGTTCAGGATGAAGCAAATATTATCCATACCCTACACAAGGAATTGTCTTTCGAAAGGCGGGGAATATAACACGACCAGACGAACAACCGATTGCGATTGTTGTCGCAGATACAGTATAGCAAATAAAGAGGGATTAGACAGTCGATACTGTGCAGGCAACCACAACAGGTTGAGTCCATTATAGCACGCAGGCCAAGCATTCTGGCCGGTCATGCCCCGCCACAAGTCACTTGCATGCTTCAGGTCGTCTTAGAAGAGCTCCTAGGATATCCTGGGCTCCCTGGAGCTCACAAGCATGATCCCCGGGGTAGACACACTGTCTCCAGGAACACGCAATTGGCTCTCAGGAGCCGTCTATTTAGAATAGAAGTCCCGAGAAGTCGTGTCCAATATAAAAGTCTCATAACCCTCCTAGAAAAGCAGTGATAAGTTCGCTTTATCCACAAGCTTGCCGTCTTCTGCATACTTCTCGCAATCTATAAAAGCTTATCTTTCATGATGGTCTGTTCAATGTTGCTGCTGAAAATCTCAATTCTTGAGTGAGGGCATTGGCTAATTTCCTGCAGGCAATCCTCCAAAGCCTACCAAACCAAATTCTCATGCTCGTTGTCACTCAGCTAAACGTTCGTGACATGGTCTCCTTGGGCAAATCATGTTGGGATCTTTACTGCAGATTGCAGCCCAGCATCCTCAAGTACAACATTCAGTTCCAGAACAGCGATCTCCTTCACCTGGCAGCCAGAGACAACGAGAGGTTTTGAAGGCGAGCGAGAAACGCGCCTTCAGGATAATTGAGTTGAAATAGTGTCTCTATGGCACGATAAAGGAGAATACAAGAAGAGCTGGTTGTTTTTTGGCGTCCGTTATGTTTGCAAGCCTCATTCTCGGTGAGCGATCGCTTACTTTTGCTATGGCCAACATCACTTGTCCACGGCTTCTGTGTGCGAGTGTCTCTGCAAGTGAATATGTCGGCTACGAAATGTTCCTCCCAGGTTTTAATCAGCTTCTATTCCATTCCTATTTCCCAACTCCTTCCAGTTTTCGACATAAATCTAATTTTATATTCCAAAATATTGGTTGTTCCATTTTAACTCAACCCGTAAAGGGAGGCTTGTGTTGGGAATTGTATCTCTGTTTCCACTACCACTATCCAGGATCAGACCCTTCCCCTTGGACACTTTGCGGCTGATCAAATCTTAATCACACTTTAATGTGCAATAATTGATTTCAGCCACGGGCGATTTCTTCAACAACAATGGCATAGCTGAGGCTTCTGTGAACCTTCGCTGATATAGTCGGTTTATTCATTGGTTATATCATTTACGGTGACCCCTCGCAATAAAACGCTACTGTAGAGACTTCAAAAGTGGAAAGGTCTGTTATAGTCTTATCATCATCTTGAATTTCCCAAAATATCTCCTACGATGATCGTTCCACTGCCGCCATGTTCCTTTCACTCCCCATCATTCACTGTGCTCTGAGCTAGGACCCCCTCGGAGTACCGGTCCCAATCCTTAAGAATATCAGACAGTCGAAGCCGAGATGACTCCAGTGCCTGGTCAAAGAATTGCAACCGAGCAATTTGATCATCGTGATGCGACTGCATTTTGTTCCTCTCGTCGGTCAAATGTCGGTGAGTCTCTCGTAGACCGTGATTCGCTTTGGCCAACTTGCTTCCCTCTATATGCTTCGATGTGCATGACTCCCACAAGCGCCGATACAGTCCCACGATTCTCGCGGCTTGGAACGCAAGTTTAGGGTCTTCGCGTTCGAGCCGTGCGAGAGCTTCCATAGCAGGCTTAAACGGCTGATCCATCAAGGGAGGTCTTTGTGGATCTTCGGGCTGTCCAACGGTGGTCGGCTCAATCATCAAAATGGTCGTGCTTTCCCTACTCACAGCAGGTGGGTCAGAAGGTGGATCGACCGCAATCTGCGGGATGTCTTGATTCTCGGGGGCAGGTTTGCCGGTCGGAGGGTGGTCATTTGCGAGCTGATCCTCCGGATGGTCTTTGCCAGGTCGGGCATGAGAGGCGTCCATATTTGGTCGAGCGTGATCGTGGAAGATGCTTTAGATGCTTTGCGACGTTGCACGAGAAGTTAGATCTTTTCGATGTACGTTTCAGTGAACTGAAATAGAAATTGCTCCAAAAGAATGACTGCAAATGCAATTAAGCGTAATATTGGGGTGGTCAAACGTTGATAGTGTGAATCAACGGACTAATTCCCCGGTGAAACGATCACCTTCCCCGCTCATGCTCACGCAGCTACGCATGAATGAGGCCAGTTGAATCAGATTCTTTACACGGCTCAAGGTTTTAGGAAAGCGGATCTACTTGCAACAGCTGCACATCCCGTACAGTACAGCATTTGCTAGTTGCTGCCTCATCCTAGCTATGTTCAATACCTTATCTTGCTGACTTGCCTTTCACGTATGTCTCCCAACTTGTTCAAGGCCTGATGTTCGTGCCTCCAGAGACTTTTGAATCTGCCCATCAGCCAATGCATTCACAGGTTAAGACAGCACCCCCATCGGCGGAGGATAATGGAGAATACCACACTGGTAAGGAGTCATGGTCTACTCCGCATACAGCGATTGAATCAAGCACATCACTAAACGAGCCATGCAGAATGGAATCTTTCCTACCCTTCGCAGGGCCCCTGTCAATGGCCGGTTCTCCAAGCTGGTCACAGCCAAGTCGCAGTACACTGGATCGGCTTCCTAGGCAACATCTGGCCCAGTATGGAATTTTCCATTCATGCATATGCCAAGCAAGCCCAGCATCAGAACCCGGTATGGTACAAAGACGACTCTGGCTCGGAGCCTAGAGTTAAAGTCTTCGCGAGAAACTCCACTGCCGAGTCATGTAGTGTAGCCATGCTGGATAGGGGCGACATTGCCTTAATTGGGACGCCCGACAGTGAGTGTAGGACGACCTCCTGGAACGACTTTGAGGAGTTCACACGCCTTGTCTTCTGTGGCAACCAGGGATACTCGAGTCACAGTCGCAACAGCATGCAGAGGATTTCGAAAACAGTTTACCCCCCAGACACACACGCTTTCTTTACGCTTTCTTTGGTGGACACACGTTTACTCAGCTTTCTTTCGACTTTGACTTTCTTTCGTGGGCGGAAATATAATCAATTTACCCCCAGACACACACGTTTACTCAGTTTGCTGGTGGTTAGGCTAGAGTCCCGGGTTACGCGGCCTCGACGCGTTATAACGCGTCCCGCAACGCCATGGCACGGAACCGCGATGAGCCTGACAACAGGACTCTACAAACAGCTCTACAAGAAACTACTACCGCAGCCACTATCAGAGCAGCCGAGGGCCAGAAGATTATCAGCCCGATAGCTATTTTTCTCGACAAACACCGCATTCAGTCTGCTGGCCTCAGCCCTCATCTACAGAAAGCACTCGCTATTCTTAGCGATGATCTAGCTGATGTAGCTCAACGCCACTTCAATGCCTATATTAGTGGCATCACTCCTACTCTATCCCTCTCAACCCCATCCCCAGCCCTTAATCCTGCCCCTGCCCTCCTTCCCCCGTCACCTCCCCCTTCAAGTTTCCCCTCCGGTCTCGCTCAGTCCTCGTACGCAACAGTCACCAAGCTCAACCCAGCCAAGCCACCCACTGCTGTTCACCAAACAAAATCTCTAAAGAAAAAGCTCATATCTGATGTCAAACAATCTCCCCCTGATCACCGTCTTTTCGTGCGCCTGCCAGATGACCACGCTGCCAGAAACATTAACTCCTATGCTATCTTCTCCAGTCTTCGCTCCCAACTAGGGACCAGCAGCAACGCTTTGAAAGAAGTACAAACCATAAAGACCGGCTTTGCTCTCTGTCCGGCGTCCCCAGAGGCCCTGTCAACTCTAGAGGCCCAGAAAGAAGTCATATTTGCTTATTTCGGTAACTGCCAATTTGAACGGAGCTCCCAATGGATCTCATACAGAGTCACAAACCTACCAAAGAAAATTGGCCAAATTATCAATGGCGAATACTCTATCATTCCAGTCGATCCGGCCATGCTCTCAGCTGAAGTTGCTGAGCAAACCGGCCGCAGACCGGTGTCGGTCAGTGAGACCGCTACAAGTGCGGCCAATGCCAACTCACCGTCTTCAAGCTGGTTTGTCAACTTCTCTGAAGACACAAAGATCTCTCTCCCAGCCCGGCTCCGTCTTTTCGGCACTGTCACCAATGCCCGCTTTCTCACCAGGAAAGTCACAATCATCCAGTGCAACCGCTGCTGGAAATGGCACAACCCTCGGTCTTGTGCACGACCCCCAAGATGCCGTCTCTGCGGCTCGTCTGAACACACGGAAGAAGGTCATACCAACAACTGCTCCGTCACAGGCCCACATTGCTGCCCTCCAAGATGCTTCCACTGTCACGGGCCTCATCCAGCGGACTCCCCTGAATGTCTACTTCGCCCCAAAACGGGAATTACACGCACCAAAGCACAACGAGCAGAAATTCGCAAGACGAGCGCAATCACTCTAGCAAAGGCTCGTAAAGAACAAGGCTGCTCCTCAGAGCGCCCTACGGACACACAAGAGCAAGCCATGGCCATAGACGTACCGCCTACACAAACCCAGGTCGTCTCCCCTTTTCGACCTACTACTCCTCCACCCCAGGAACCACCGAATGAACCTCCGGCCACAGCGAACACAGTGCGGTTCGCAACCCCTAAACCACAAAACCGGTTCAACTCACTTCTCGATGAACAACTATGATCTATTGGAATTCCGCCCGCAAAGAACCCCTCACAGTACTTCAGCTAAACGTTGGACGGGGCGCTGACTCACACGTAATTGCCCTCACACTAGCGTTCACCAACAACATCGACGTTTTACTTATATAGGAACCGTATATATTCTCTAACCTCAGTCGGCAAATCACAAAGAGACATCCGTCATATGAATGTTTCTCCCCTACAGACAGCTGGATAACGACTGGTCGACCCCGCGTCCTCACCTACGTCCGGAAGAATACCGGTGTACAAGCATCTCAGCTCCGCCCGAGCATCGAGGACCCGACAACTCTGTCAGATCTGCTCCTACTCCAAATCTCCTCTCCTACCGGTCAATCTATCCTTACCATCAACACCTACAACGCCCCTGCAGGCTCTATTAGGGCCGGGAAAGCCATGGGAGCCCTGATGACCCTACCCGAAACCCTATTCTCCCAGCCTACCCTCCTAGCCGGAGACTTCAATCTTCTACATACCAGATGGCAACCCTCGCTTACCTACATGCCTGCTGTGTCGGCAGACCCCTTTGTCGAATGGCTTGATCATCTAGGCCTCTTACTCATTTCAGAAATAGACTGCCCTACTCATACTAGAGGCGATGTTCTAGATCTCACCTTCGCTACTTGTTCTTTAGTGCAAAAAGGACCACACATCAGTATCGCGTCCCGTCTGGATTCGACCTCTGACCACAAACCACTACTCACCACTATCTCATGGGACCAGAGTCCCGCATCGTCCGCCCAAAAAATACGATTTGACATACTCGATCGACCTCTCTTTCTATCTCTTCTCTCGACCAACCTCACACAGGTCAAACCGCTGGACTCCTCATAGGATGATCTAGAGTCACTTGCATTTGGCCTAATCTCAGCAATACACGGCGCATACAAAGGCTCCGCCAAGACCTCTCTCCCCCATGGAAGAGGACAGCCCTGGTGGAACCCAGAATGCAAAGAAGCATTACAGAACTACCGCTCTGGATCAATTTCCAAAGAGGATTTCCGCAGGGAGGTCAGAAAAGCACAAAGGCAGTTCTGGCGCAAGAAGTTAACAACGGCTGCACAAACGAAAGAGGTCTTCGACATCAGCAAATGGCATAAATCGGCGGGATCGTACCGCAGCCCTCCTCTCAAGGACCCTCTACGGCCGATTGAACCGCCTGCGGTCTCTACTCAAGAGAAACAAGATCTACTTGTTCGTAACCTTCTCCAAAACACAGCCGAAGCCGGGGTTATCCCACTAGACTGTCCATTTGTTCCACAAGCTGCTCTTCCATTCCCAGAGATCACTATGGTACAAGTGGAAAGGGCCATCTTAAAGGCAGGAAATACCGCACCAGGCGAAGACGAACTACAAACCAACATCCTCAAATTGGCCTGGCCACTGATCAAGGACAAGATCCTAGCTCTATTCCAGGGCTGTTTACGACTAGGATACCATTCCAAATGTTTTCGGCGTGCGATTCTTGCCATCCTACAGAAGCCGAACAAGACAGATCGGACAAACCCTAGGTCCTACAGGCCTATCGCTCTCCTCTCAGTCCTAGGAAAAGGCCTTGAACGCCTAGTGGCACGAAACATGGCCTGGTTAGCGATTCACCACAAGGTCCTAGCGAGCCAGCAATTCGGCGCACTTCCTCTCAGATCCGCCATCGACCTAACCACATGCCTGACACACGATGTAGAACAAGCCCTAAATCAAGGCAAAACGGCTTCTCTACTCACCTTCGACGTGAAAGGCGCATTCGACAATGTCCTCCCAGGCAGACTAATCCACCGGCTTCGGACACAAGGTTGGCCGAACAACCTGATCCTCTGGATAGCCTCTTTTGTCACGGAACGAACTGTACAAATCCTCTTCGACAATGAATTAGGCCCAAACGCGGATAAATCATGTGGGCTCCCACAAGGATCTCCAATTTCCCCCATGTTATTCATGCTTTACATCGCCCCTCTGTTCCATATGGGCAAACTAGAAAAGAGATTTGGTTACGCCGACGATGGTGCGATTCTGGCAATCTCCACATCCCTTGTAACCAACAGCAAGATACTGAGCACATCCTTGCAAGAAGCAATCACATGGGGGAACGCTGAGGGAATCACATTCGCGCCGGACAAATATGAGCTCATCCACTTCTGGCGACACCGAGCAGAGCAAGATCCAACCCAAACCCCCTCGGTCTCAGCTGGCTCAATCACAGTCTCCGAAGGGAAAGAGCGCCCATATTTCCGCTGGCTAGGGATCCTTTTTGACAAGAAGCTCAGGTTCAACTGGCATGTCCAAGAGATGACATCTAGAGCAGCGACGATAGCGAGTGCCCTCCGCTGTCTTGGAAATACAGTCCTCGGGATGGAACCTCACCTCCTACAACAGGCTATATCGGCCTGTGTCCTCCGCAAAGCATATTTTGGCGCAGAAACTTGGTGGCCCGGCTGTGACCGGCCCAGGTCGCGTCCAGGCTGGCCTCCAGTTTCAAACCGAATGAACAAACACCTAAAGGACCTATCCACTGTGATTCTGACAGGCGCGAGAGCAGTCCTCCCAGTGTTCTGCACCACCCCAACACCTGTTCTACATCGAGAATCTGGATTCTACCCTCCCGAAATCGAGTTGGATCGGATCGCCCTTGCAGCGTCTACACGTCTCTCCCGACTAGACCCCGACCATCCTCTTCAGAAACGGGCTAAGGCGATCATACACAAAGGTCATCCAACCAGCCGATTCGCACGCCGGGTTCTGACACTACCCCGCTCAGAACAGGTTAACCCACTGACCCACCCACCCTGGCTGGAGCACGAACCGAGGGAAGCAGCTCTAGCGCGGGTTGGGGCCACGGGAGGTCTTACAAAAGAGCAAGCTGCAGACAACTTCCGGACACTCCTCCAATCTATCCCGGAAAGTGACATCGTCATCTATTCCGATGGATCCAAGCAAGTTAATGGACAAACGGGCGGGGGGTTCGTTGGTTTCATAGCTAGCTGCCAGGTCGTACGCGGCTCATTTCCCCTGGGTCGAAACAAGGAAGTTTTCGACGCGGAAGCAATAGCAGCTCTCTTAGGACTGAAAGCTGCCATAAAGCACCTAGGGCCCCATGCAGCATCTAACATATGGATATGTCTGGACAACCTGGAAGTTGCGATCCGTCTTCTATCCTCGACCACGGGGTCATCACAGGCAGTCTTCAAGGAGTTCCGCACAGTCGCTACCACCTGGATGTCCTGCCAAATACGTCCATTCACTAAGAACGGCCCAATCCGGATCCGCTGGGTCCCTGGACATGCAAACATTCCTGGCAACGAAGCAGCAGACCAGGCCGCCAAAGAGAGCGCGAACCAAACCCTGGCCCCTCCTCACTTATGGTCGTATGCAGCTCTGAAGCGACACACCAAGGCATCAGCAGCTGCCCAGGCCCAGACGCACTGGATGAAAGTCGCACCGCAGGCCTATCAAGACCTCGGGATTACTACCTTCCCAACCCGTCCGGAAGAGCTCAAACTCCCTCGCCCTATATTAGGGCGGATCCTAGCCGCGCGCTCCAAACATGGAGACTTTGCAGAATACCATGAACGGTTTAACCACCAAGATGCACACCTAGTTTGCCGATGCGGCACGAGGAAGTCACCAACACACTTCTTCTTCTGCCGAATTGCAAAAAGAAAGGTCGCCCGACCCCCTGGACCTCCCGGACCCCCATCGGAGATCATCCCCTTCCTTCTAGGGACTCCAAAAGACGCTATTAAACTAGCCGCGTGGTTCTCCGAGTCTCGTTTCTTTGAGGACATCTGCCCTCGACGCCCTCTTCTTAGCACCTGAGCTAAGCAATCCTAACCACTTTCTTTTAATATCTCTTTTGTTTTTCATTATTTCTTTTCTTTTCTATTTTTCTCTTCACTTTTTAAGTTCTATCGGAGTTGAACAGGTTAGATTCGGTCATGGGGAGTAGGCGGACCACTGCAGCTGGCAGCAACGCCAGACCTGTATACACTACAGGTCATCCATCTGACCACGGCAGCTATGGAAAAGCGCCAAGGAGTCACAATTTGTAACTAGTTTCTTGACACCCAGGGCTTACCCCCTGGCGGCCTTTATCCCAGTAGGGAATTGGTAGGTAGTGTTTAATCACAACCTACGGCCGTAAAATAATGACACACACACACACACACACCTAGGGGGAGCCGAGCCACATTCACCGAATTCTAATTCCTTACAGCTGATTACATCGCTGCCAGGTGTAGTTATCTCTATCCAAATCCAGTGAGAGTCATTGGAAGAGGAATCTGTGGGAAAGCTTTTGTGTGTCTGGAAGAGTAATCTGTATCGATAACGTCTATGCTTTGAAAACAGCACACCTCTGAGCTTAGCCGAGGAGTCCACCGAAACTGTACTACTAGCAAGGTGAATTGCCCTGGCCTGTTTTAATACACGTGAAATTACCACCATTTAATATTCAGATCGGACAACAATTTTCGCGGGTGGTACAGTAAGACATTCCACTCCTTCAGAGGTTTGCCAATTGGGGACCAGAGTGATGTAGGGCATAGCAAGAATTACAGATCACATGTAACCACGTCACCGAGTGAACTCGGTTTCGAAAGACGGCAACTCATGCAGCAAGGTGGCCTTGATAGATGAAGGCTCTCAAATCTAACAACCCCCCATAGAACTCGATAAGCTCGATTTCGAAAGGGTCGTGGTCGATACTGTTGGCGCAAATGAGACCTGGGAGAACATAGTGTCAAATGAAGTCGGCTGGGGACTTTTGCTTGGTATCACGGTCCATGAACTACTTTCAGCAGTACATAGGCTACCCTTTTGTAGAGCTTTGTCAATCTTGCAGCTCACTGCGTCTCCTTGGTCATTATGGAAGTACAGCAGACCACTTCGGTACACCTCTACCCAGGCGAAATGTCTGCTAGAGATACATAAATTGACTTTGACTGTATCGGACTCAGATTTGGTGTCGTTCCGCGCTGTAATCAGATCTGGAACTTGTTAGTACGGACTCTTCATCAACAAAGGTCGTCTTACTGGAGCAAGAAGTGCCATTCAGAGGGGCAAATGGCTCTGAAATCCCAGTACAGTCGAAGTTCTCCGTAGAATACACGAAGCATTGCCCCTGATGGTCCATTATCTGAAGTGTCCCGGCAAGAGCCACCGAGATGAAGGTGAAGAATGCCAGTAAAAGGTGCATGTCTGATTCACTCTAAGAGATATAACACCTGTCTGGTAAGGGAAAGGATTCTATCTTGCGAGAGTCACTGGGTGTCTTGTATTTGCATTTATAGTTTGAGTTAACTATTCGGAATCCACCCAAATCGAAGAACCTTTCTGCAGCCATCAGAATTTTAACTTGTTCTAGACTCCTTACATATATTTGAGGAAGAAAATGGCTTGATGGCAACAAGCTGATGCCAAAAGAGAAAGAGAGTGTTGATTCCAGGTAGTTACTGTAGCACTCTCCATCCCATAACGAAATGTATTTGTTAATTTATAATTAACAATAACCAATGCAATGTACCCTTCTCTGAAACATGAAACTAGCCTCGCTATGGCTTTATTCACTAGTAAATTTTCTCTACCTACCTCAACAATTATCCCCCTGTCCGTTGGCAGCGTTGAAGATAGTGTATTTAAAAGCTTTTATCGTATGCAAGGTGGCTCCAAGGGAGTGGAAAACTGCCCCCTGTCAGAGGGCTGAAGGACTAGGAACGATGGGCAATAGATCCAGCAGAGGGGAGAATGAGTCTTTGGGTCTCGGGGATTGTGGGCGCTTTTTTGAATTTACTGCCCCAAGGGTTGGCATCGTGGAAGACATCGGCACCACCACTCGCATTGATGGGATTATCATCCTGGCCAACCGATGCAGGAGGTCCGGCATTGCCGAAGCAGCGTCTCAAATCCTCAGTTGAAATCCGTAAGGAATTCTTATGTCTGGGCGACAGGCTGCTTGGGGTGCCGTTTGGGCCGCAGATTCTTCCAGGGAGTGAAATCGCGCATCGAAGTCATGCACGAGGATCAAAGCATGGAAAAAGAATCCTTATGAATGGGTTTCTTGAACTCCGAATGAGAGTTACTTCCTCATAGAAATATTTAAATTCGGCCGACTCCGTCCGGCGGCCATTCTCCCGCGAATTGCTTTTGGTGATTGTTTGCACCCTTGTTTGCCACAACCCTCGATATATGCTTACCATAGAGTGAGCACCTGGAAAACAGGACCACAGTCTTGACCATGTGGAAATCTCTTGTCGAAATCATGTTGGATATAGACAAATACTATTGAAGCTCTCTTTACGCCGTATAACTTCTCACAGGGTATCATTTATCATTCCTAAGCATACCTATCGTGGGCTCTAGAAAGACGCACACCATGAGGAAGCAAAAGAAATCCGGTCCACGCTGGCCTGCCATTCAGTAACTGCCTTCAATTACAGCGAGTAGGCAAATCAGTAGGAGTTATTGTTCCACGCGGGCACAAATTTAATCTCCCATCAAAAGACCCTTCCAATCCTAAATCAATGCCGCTGTGCCGCAAAGTAAACTACCGCCATGGATCCGTAGATAACCAGACCAAGACCTCCAAAGTATATCATGCTGTAGTATAGAAACCCGCTCGCTGTATCATCAAAACTTGCAAACAAGATCCGGAGTCCATAGATATTGCTCGCGATATAACCCAATAGTAAAACAAATGCCAGGCTTCGAATTAATTGAATATAAAGTTGAAGATGATGTTGCGGCGCACCATAATCATCTCTGAGGAGGCATGCTATTGTCCTCTTTATCCTTATAGGGCCAATTACGCCAACAGATCTCCTGTTGGTCCGCCTCTGCTTGCCTAACCATTTCCATTCGAAATTGGCGGTTGCCCTCCACTGCCCTCTCAAAGTTGTCCGGCTCGGTCCCGCCTTCCAGATCGATATTGAGGTGTTCTCTAACCCGCGACAAGAGCTGTTCAGACTCGTTCCATTCCTGCGATTCCGCTATAGCAGCCTCTCGTTCTTCTTCGCTGAACACAACCGGACAAGCTGCCGAGGTAATTTTGCTCCATACCGATGGTGTCGTTATGCCTACTAACGCAGCACGTAGGTTAATTACGTCTGCATCCCAGGGATACCCTGTCTGGCGAAGGAGATACTGCTGCATTCCGAGATGAGGAATTTTCAACACATTCATGTGTTCCTCATTGTGTACACCTGTCGCCGCTGTGTAGTAGAGGTTGGCCTCTTCTAAGCGAAATATGGCTTTAATTTGTCTCTGTTCGTCGATACCCATCTTATCGAAATCATCGGGGAGGGATGGAATCTCCAGGCTTTGAGGCTGAGAGGAGTCGTGCTCACAAAACGCGGGATACCCTGCTTGCATGAAGCGTGGTAATATTGTGGCATCCTGCCAGTCAATGATGCTGATGATTTTGGATGATCCAGGAGCCAATAAAATGTTGCTCAGGCTCAAATCGGGGTGTCTTAGCGTCGGAGCACTGTAAGAACCCGGTCGGATTAAATGAGGCGCCAACTGTAGGAATCGCGAAAGTAACGAGGTGTGCTCGGAGGGATGAACGTTATAGTTAGTTGGTAGAAGGAATGTCTGCCGAGGCTGAGCTTTGGCATGATGCCGAATGACAGCCATCTCTCGGCGAGCCGCGGAGGTAACACAGTCCACGGGTGAAAGCCCTACGGCAATGATCAGTCCAGGTCATGTCGGTTCCTTTTCTAAGGAACCAAGAATAAAGGGAAGGGGGAAAGGAGGAAAACCTACAGGGCCCACGGTCAATTTCTGTTTTGCTTCGTTCGCCATGCCAAAACTGCCGGGTTGACACAGGGCCAATAACAAAATCATCCACAATTGGTATCTGGGTTTCCCTGTCTAGGTCCTTCTTGTAATATAAGCTTCCGTACGCAGGAAAACGGAAGTCAAAAATTTTCCTTTCCATATCTGCGATTTGAGTCATGATGTCTTTCACCTCGTCGGTTGTGAGAGATAACCACCGTGAGGAAAGACTCTCCCCCTCAACCCGCTCCATCAGAACATACTCTGCTCCGACGGGATTGTCCGATGTTGCTGAATATGCAAAGACCTCCGGTACCGGCAGTTTAAGAACAGTTCGCAAAAAGTCCATCGTTGCAACCTCACTCGCGGTTGTGTAATGAGCAGGCCCGGCAATGGGCGTGGGAATTCGCGCAATCACTTCACGGCCATTCTTTGCTCGCAGAATAAACACTTTGTTGAAACCTCCCTCTGCCAGCTTAGCGATGCCAGGGCAATAGTCTAATTGTATTGCTTCGCCGGCGATCCGTTGGAGCTCTGTTGGTCGAAACTTGACGTATCGTTCGTTCAAACGGTCGGTCTCGTTGAATCTGGTTAACAATCAGTAACTGAGACCAAAGCCATAATGGACCTAACATACATCCATCGTCGTGAAGTATTTCGAAAGAATTCCTCGTGGACAGCCTGTGGACTGGTGGATAAGTGATGGCGGGATGAAACAGACATGGCAGGTTGCTCAGAACAGAACCACGGTTTGCGGAAACAGGGCAAGGGTGATATGCTTCTAGCAATGGTGAGTCTCTGAAGAAAGTTCACCATTGTTCAAAAACAATAAGGGAGGCAAATCATCGAGCGCCCAAAAATTTTGACGGTGGTGGGTTCACTTGTAAGTTGACAACTGAAGGGGGGAGCTACGTTTTCCTGAGTCGGACATGAAGCGATGAGGTCAGCCTAGTAATTTGCCAAGCCTGTGGCACAGTACTCCGTAGGCCCCTACGAGTACTCCGTAGTCCGTACATAGCTGACCCTGGTGGCACGGGCCACAATTCTAATCACGTGAAAGTCTGCCCTCGAGAGTTTTAGTGGTCATCTCATTTGTAACCTAGGCCCCTACCACCTTCGCCATCCATCTAATGCTCAGTAATGATCGCGATGATCTATTATTAGAAAGCTTATTGATTGGCATATGCTGAAGGCTAGATTTACTCATCTGAAGGGCCTTCAACTCGAGTCTACAGGCGACACGACATAAGGGAAAAGAAAGAATCAAAAAGGAAGGAAGGAATACAGAAAATAATAAATAGATCACTCAACAAAGCCTAGAGGGTGAAGTAAATAGTACCATGCATTTTCCACACATGGTCAGCTAGGACATCATGATCGGGCCCACAACTATTGTTGACTATCGAAACACGAGTACCTTGGGTACCTAAGAAAACGAGGTACCTAGGAGCTTAGAGCTTTTTTGCGGCAGTTTTCAGGATTTCCTCGAACTCCTCCTTGGTGGCATCTACTGGGACCTCAAGTGTCTGGATCACTGCATGCGATCCATTCTTTTGGATCCAGTCCTTGATTGACTTTGACTCGGCTTGTGCAGCTGCTTGCCAGTGGAAAACATTGGTGGTTCGGGTAGCGCCTGGCTTCGCATTGGGTCTGGTGTCGGGCACTTGACGGGTGTGGTCGGCAAGGTCGAAATGGAACCCAATATTTTTCAAGTCCCGTTGAGAAGTCGGGAATGTAGTTTTACCAGCTCCAACGGTAGGCCTGGTAAATTTCTGGAAAGCAACGTCGATCTTTTGCGGACTCAATATGGCATCGACCGCTTTCTTTCCTGAGTTCTTTAATCCCGACATGGCTGACAGGCTAAGTTAGTCAGCCCCGATAAACTAAAATGGAAGAACCTCTCATACAATTGAACTCACCTTGGCCAGAAATTGGTATATAATGAGGAGGAAGATTCTGTGGCAACCGAAGGAACGACTATCGGAAGTCTAACTCTACAGTCCATGAGGGTGAACGAGCTCTGTTTTATATCTCTTGTTTCTATCACCTAGTATCGTTGGGCATTGAAAAAAAGATGAATCTTTCCCTTGGATATGCATGAACGGGTTGCAAGAGGCCTCCTTTCCAGTGATTGATAGGCCACCGTTTCTCAACGCATGAATTTAGACGCTGCATATAGAGTTTCATCCTGCGCGCGGCTAACAGGAGCTTAGCAAGGAGGTGCAGACCCAACTAATGAATAAAATTATTGGTGGTGGACCTTATAACTCTGCCTATGGATCCAGTTAGTTACCCAGAATAGTAATTAGTAACTAAATATAAATCTGCGAAGTACAGAATATGTGAATCTGTGCGTGTCCGAAACACGCTAATTTTGAAAGCGCTTAACTTAAGACGCTCTAGCAATTACTGGCCCGCGCGGGAGTTTGGGTAGTGCTAGCATTAGGAACTTTTCATACCATTGTAGCTAATATAATAATAAATGAGGTGCTCTTTCTACCTCGTGACATGTGTACACAATTAACATCCCTTGACTCTGCTTAGGATGGTCCAAGCCTGGAACTGGTGTGTAGCTGCACGCTTAGTGCGAGGGAAGCTGCTTCATGGATGCCACCAGGAGAAATCAACCTCGTAATTCCACTGGTCCGACTCTCACCGCCTGCTAAATGAGCAAAAGAAGCACATTGTCGATTTTCAGCTGTACAGTAGGCCCGTGCCGTACTGTGTATACTGGTGTACAAAATACCAGTCTATCACATCTGGAGCACGTCTGGGACACTTGTCGTCAAAGTGAGACGAGCGATAACTCGCGTGCGGCTTTCTGACTCGAACAGTCCCCGCATCTTTTGATGTCACTGGCTGTATTAACTACTTCGATCGACACTTACCCACCGAGAGAAGAGTCGCATTTTGAATGAAGTTCCGCAGCGCTTGCAGGCTAGCTGCGTCATACACAGTATAATGTGATTTCAACTCGCATGGAAGGCTGAAGTGTGCTTTTTTGATTGGCCCGGGATGCGGGGTTGCCGCAGGAGCAATGTAACCCTTTGGTGAAAGGATTGCGCATGTGAGTCTGATTACTTAAATCCAAAAGATCCCATTTTGTTTTATAATCTTCCATTTTTCTCAGTCCTATGATGGCATCGGCCGATGAGTTTTTCCGGTCATTATCCAAACACAAAACTGCTTTGGACACTCCAAGGCCTTTGTTGGACGTAAGACAGCGCCGTGCATTCAAATCTTGCTATACTCTGCTTCAGGAAAATGGTGGAAGAAGGACGTCCCCACAGACATTGAGCAGACGCGAGAACGCACGTCAGCACCTGAGAAATGCCTATTCCTTGGGAGCGCGGGTGCTTCTTTTGTTTGCATTGTCCGCATCAATCACACAGCTTGCCTCTATAAAGCATGGTGACTTATTTCCCCGCTTCCAGACTTGGTTGAATGATCAAACCTTGTCTCAAGATCTTGAGGACCTAGCGGTTGGGTTGATCGCTGATTTTGACGACGAAGCTCAGTACAAGAATCAAACTGGCAAAGGTAAACAGCCCATTCATTCTGATGCGCATTGACCCCATTAACATGTGAAATAGAGAGGAAGAAAGCAGGGAAAGATATGCATAGGAAAGTCAACCGGCGACAGAAAAGACAGGAGACACCAGAAGCTTCAAGGTCGCAGTTACAGTTGCCAACATCAACAGAGGGCCAGTTAAATAAATTTCCAGAAAACACTGGTTTGTACATCATTCCCGACTTGCAAACAAAGATTCTAACTTTGTAAGGTCTGTCGGATCACAGTTTGCCAACACTGATAGATCAAGAGACAATTTCGCTGCCTGTAACCCAGTTCCTCGAATTCTTTCGACAGTTTCAAAGTAGCCACACACATTTCCGAGCACTCTGCGAGTTGTTGAAGAATCACAACTCCTCCAGCCTACAGCTGACCTATTCGTGGCTGAACTTGTCCCCTCCGTGTATCCATACCAATCTCGACCTCCCAGCGGGTATAAACGTCAAAGTTGAGCTGTCCTTGGAACTCAGTTACTCGTTCGTCGAGTTTCTATCGATGAGTGGTTTTTCAGCTCTCGCAAATGTGGAAACAGCGAACGGAGGGTTGTCCATAGAATAGGCAAGTCTGGGTTTCACCCAAAATGACAATTCTGAAACCGTTTCCTGCAGTCGGACCCGTGGGAAGGATTTCGACTTTACTTGCTCCGTCGCGGGTGTGGACCACTCCGGCTGGGCCATTTTCATGGATGAGGACTGCGCAGGCTGTTTTTGCATCAACATATCGCTTAGACACGTCGAATTTTTCTTTATCCAGGATGACTTCTTTTCCGCCCTAATTAATTAGCTGCAGCACGTAGGCATGATATCTAACAAACTTACAAGTAAGTCTTTCACTTCCTTCTTAAAACCCTCGTCATCGAGCGATGTCGCTTTCCGAAAATGTGTTTGTTCGCTTGTGGCCATTCGTTCGCTTTAAGCTTAGGGTGCGTATCGGATAGGAGGAGCAAGAGAAAAAAACCACTAGTGACGACAGTCGAGCCTTCCGAGTCCCAAAGTCACAGTTATGCAAGGCCATAAGATCAGCAGTGACGTTTTGCGAGAACGCGTTTAGAATAAATGTCACGTTGGGCAGTCAGAGAGGGAGGGGCTTTGCGGCCTCATGACACAAGAGCGCATCACATGATGTAGCCCCTCCCACACTGTCTGAAAACATCATTAGGTAATCCGTCAACTCTCAATTTAGTTCTCTCTCTCCCAGTACCAATGTACTCTAAGAAAATTATCTGACTTCCAGATATCTGCTGCATGCTAATGGCACTTTAGTCGGCTGCAAACTTTTGAGAGTGAGAGGTACGTATTCATTAACCAGTGGTACTTTTGACCTCGCATTTTTTTTCTCATTTTCTCTCATTTTCCCCCAGTTTATTGTATTGACTCTCACCTTTTTCCCCTAAATTGTCTCACGCCGAAGCACGTTTCTTACCTAATGTTCGCATCATTTCCCATTTCCTCCCATTTCCTCCCATTTACCCTCATTCACGGTCGTAAGCTCTCATCATCTCTCATACAAGGGGAAAGAGACCATAGCTCCATGTTGATGTGATACTTTGTCTCCCACAGGAAGTCTGAATTATTGGCATAAAAGGTGCTTCTTTCCTCAATGTAGAAATTGTTTTTGTTCACTCTCCAGGCTCTTCTCGTCTTGAACAATATCACTAGGCTATTTTGCACCTCATACAAGCTTCTCACATCGCATCATATTTCTCAGTCTATCAGCTGCACGACATGGCATTCAAGACTGCAAAGGCGACTTCCTCTGCCTGTTCCCAAGGCTTGACACCACCAGATAGCCCAACTAAGGCGACAGCCATCTCTCAAGCTATGGTGAAGGATCTGAAGCATCTCTTTGGCGTGTTTCTTGAAAAGGTGCTTGACCTTACCAACCAAGAACCTCCAAACACTCCTGTCTCCCAGGACCAGTCCCCACCAGGCCCCGACATGGTTCGTCAGGTGCTGGAATGTGCTTCAGCTGAACTTTCCATGTTAAATAAGCTTGCTCAGTCTTCTCCTGGAAGTAATGAACAGGAGAACGTTCCTGGGCCAGATGGGTTTGATCTCAAACATCCCATCTGTACAACGCCGGAGGACTTCCAGTCGTTTGAGCAGTGGGCATCTACACCCCAATTTAAGACAGTCAAGGAAACGTATGTCGCCAGCTAAGCCCTCTGATCCAATCAACCCCCTTCCTTCTGTCTCTCTTCCCTTCAGAAAAGATCTGACGCGGGTATAGCTGGGACAAAGAAGCATGTAAATACAAGATCGCCGAACCGGTGGAGACCAGCGATGGTGTTGACGACTATGCTGAATATGCATTCGTTGTCCGTGAACGTATTGGTACGTAATACCTCTACCTAAAAGATTGACCCATGCTAATCGTATTATTAGACCGGAATTCTGAGGAGGTGATGCCGTATATAGACATCAAATCGGAAGGCCTTCGCGATATCCTGCGTGCGGTGCTGCACGACGTCAAAGCCATTAGTCTGATGGAGGACAAGCCATCGGTAATTGAGACAGAGTCTTATTTCCAACGACAACGCTGACGTGGATTTAGATCGAGCAAAACGTCCTTTTTCATTTCCTCCCAGAGCTCGATAGATGCGCGGAGAATATGGACAACAGTTCGGATCATAAATCGGCAGCGGCGCAGCATCTCCGTTTGCTCATCGACCACCTTAAGCAAGTATATGCAGCTATCTCGCAGCGTCTCTCGTCAATGTTGCAGCACGGTCATATTACTTATGACCTTCTTTGGGCGCTTTTCAAGCCTGGTTGCCATGTTTATACTACATGCATTGGCACAAAAGAGCCGCGATGTGTCATATTCGACGCGGGGGAAGAGATGACACAAAATGAAGAGACGTGGCTTAATCTCGAATGCCGATTCCTTGACTATGACGGAGTCAAGTTCGGCGAGGCCGGAATCTTTCTGCGTGTGCCAAAATTCCGGGGGTCAAAGCCGATCGCGACTCTTGAGGCTTACCCTCTCTGCCACCATCCGAGTCACGAACAGGCCCGAAAAGACCTAGTCGAGAGAGGTCAAAGGTTTCGGGATTTGGCTGGCTCGCACATTCAGCACTGTAAAGGCAGCGCATTCTTTATGAACAAGGGGAAGATTTTCAAAATCAACATCAACAGCCGCGTGGCAGTGGACGCTGCATTTTTTCATGAAATGCAGCCAAACTACTCCCGACCGTCACTCCGCGATCTAGGGGTCAAGGACAAGGGCGGAATTGCAGTTTTCGATATAGGTGCGATACTTATGGAGGACCGCGAGCGAGAGAAGGAGAGGATGCAAGGAGACGGTGTGGATGCACAAAAGCTAAGCGAGACCGATTTCTTGGTCGCCTGCCCAACAGTATGCTGTTTCAGCTTCAAGGAGAAAATTTTCTGTATGTGAGACGACTGACATGTTTGGCGTCTGACTAATTTGATTCCAGTGGAGTGCGCAGTCGGTGCTCTTGGGGACGTGGATTGGTCACCTGAGTCATTCGACTGCCTAAAGATCCCTTCAGAGACCAAGACCATCCTCTTGTCATTGGCGAAAACCCGCCTAGGGATGATACCGACGGTACCGTTCGACGACGTAATTGATGGAAAGGGCCAAGGATTCAACATTCTTTTGAAGTATGTCGGCAAAGCCTCTATGCTATCAAGACTTTCAACCTAACTCGTGCTAGTGGCCCACCGGGAGTCGGAAAGACTTTCACGGTTGAGGCAACCTCGGAGTATTTCAAGCTCCCACTCTATTCGGTATGAACCACCTAGCTCGGCTGATTTTGGCGTCACTGATTTTTTCAGATATCCGCAGGTGAACTTGTTGTCGACCACGGAGATTCCAATGCGCTTGAGCAACAACTTGAAACAGTATTCAAGATCGCCAAACACTTTAATGCCGTTCTTCTCTTGGATGAGGCAGACGCGTTCATGGAGCAGCGTACATCTTACCATGATACCCACAATCGCCTTGTGACCATTTTCCTCCGAAAGCTCGAATATTATCAAGGAATTCTATTTTTGACTTCGAATCGGGGTGTCCAGTTTGATGACGCAATTCTCAGCCGGATCCATTTGGTCATTGAGTATGAGAATTTAACGAGAGAGTTTCGCAGAGATCTCTGGTCAACTTTTCTGTCCAAGGCATGTACGATGAAAGGACCTGCCGTTGTTGAGGAGCACGAGCTCCGACGACTGGAGTCTTTAACTCTGAATGGACGAGAGGTAGGTGTCTGAGATGCCACGCTGAACCTCATTTGCTGACTAATCATGAACCAGATCAAAAACATCGCAGCAATTGCACACGCTCTCGCTGAGGCTGACGTCAACCAGGTGAACTACAAATACTTGGAGTTAGCCGCCGAATCAAATAAGAAATTTTCAAAGGAGTTTGGCCGAGAGAGGCCTGCTGATGGAATGTATGTCTGACAGCATACCTGGGAAAGTCATGTGGATAATCTCGTTCATCAAGGTTGTCGAGTGGTGGGCGTTTATCGCAATATTTTCGGCTCGTACATGACAGTCCATAATATCGGTCCTGAAGCTTCATAGTTGAATCAATGTTTTCATATCATTCATGGCATCACATAAAGTCAAGTCTGAGAGCCAGAATTGGATGATCAATCCGTCATTGTCAACACCTATAGAATCGTATATCACCTGAGGCCAGTAGATGCAGCGAAGAAGCGGGCATCAAGAATGATAATAGATTGAAATCCTAACTAATTCATGCGGATGCGGGCCGGGAATGCTTCATGCTTCATTATCATGCATAATTGGATTGCTAAATCCAATAAATGAGCACCCGTCCTCACGTCACACGAAGACGTTTTGCATCAACTATCTCTGGTTGAGGTAGTCGTCGTTTTGAGGCTCGCGGCCGCTGCAAAGTCGGTCGACATTTTAATGTGGAGCGGTGAAAGTCGATGATCATCGCCCGCCCAAGCTCTTCATTCCACAGGACATTGTCACGCCGAAGGTCTTCGTGGATGATTCCCAAAGCTCTGAGTTCCTTGTTCGATTGGTGGATCCCTTGTAGAAGCTGGGGCGTCAGCTCCATCGATGCCGTGCTTCCCCCCAGCCCATCACGAGCATATGGCGAATCTCTCCAGCCCCGTGAAGGAAATAAATTTTCGCCAAGTCGATCGTACCCAGGAAAACAGGCACAGCGGACCCTTGCGCCTTCTGCAGAATTCGGTATACCTCCGCTTCGCGGGAGACCTCTTTCCACAGCCCCGATGTGGTTCCTTTCCCGATGACAGTGTAGCCGTATACGACACAAGTAAGTTTGAACGGCGCACCGTACGCCCCGCAACTTCCAAGGGGTGTACATCGGTCAATATTTTCGTCCAGTTGTGCTTTTAGTAAACGCACCAAATCTTCGGAGGTAATCGGATGCTGCGAATCGTCTTTGCTTCGACGATGGAGCATCACATTTGGGCAACAGTCGTCTAGAAGACCGCCAGACTGCAACCCGAGTAAACATCGCTGGGTGCAAAATTGTGCGTCGCGGTGGCGGGACTGGCTGTCTGGGCCTTTATCATTATTTTGGTCTCTTTGTCGAGCCACGCGTTGGGCAGATGGAGAAGACGGAACTTGACTGAAGGTTCGTTTGCGGCGTGTTGCAGGTTCCGAATCGGGGTCTGGTGATTGTGACGACTGTGAGCGATGCCTCACATCGGATGGGGCACAGCTAACTCGAGATCTAGAAGACATTTGACGAGTTGTTGATTCAGGGGAACCTGGCGGAGATGACGATGGTTCATAAGTCGAACCAGAATCTGCGCTTGGAAATTCTGGGGCGGTACTGTCGGAGTTGAGAGGAAGTTGCCGGAATTCGTCTTCGGGAATGTGAGAGCGAGTGTGATCGAAACTGGTCTTCCATATTGGAATGTCTGGTCCTACGGAATTCCTCCACTCCTGACCTCGCACAGGCGAATGGAATGCCATCAGACACAAACACAGTGTTCTTGCAACAGAAGTATTTGCAAAGGTAGGTTCCATTTCCGTATTCACTTCACTGTTAGAATCACATAAAAAGTAGTAGAGCGTGCCTACCGATCAATGCTCTAGCTATGGGATTCTCAACCAAAGATGTCCACGGTGCCCACGACCATCTTGTGGGGCGTCACGGGGAGGGTCTCAAGCTGGCGGTCCTGGTTCTCTCTCGAGATAGCTACAACGTGAGTATCACCGCAAGTGGTTGCAATTGGAGGTTTGACATGCACACAGACGCATCGGTTTCTTGTACTGTCGCACCGTCTCAGAAAACCAAGTCGATCGAGTGGACCGATCCTGCCCTCGACATGGCAAGCCTACGATACCATGTGGGGAGGGACGTGGCAGTGGTGATCGGCGCGACGCGAGCCAGGTCAGGCCAACCGGTCGCGCTAGACGCGTTTGTGAATTGGCTCCGCTTGACGACGATGGACATTCGCGGGCTCACCTACCCTGCCGGTATCATTTCCACACCACATGGCGACTTAATTCTTGATCCCCAGCTGCGAGGTCAGCTGTATCACAATGGGATCACCTTGACCAATTCCACCGTGGGCGGCGCATTCCTCTTCGCGTACAACTTTGCCTCTTTGACCACCTGCCGAGATCGACTCAGACTGGCATCCTGGCGGGATGCGGCTCGCCAAGTACAACGGATATGGGAGGAGGCTCTACGCAAGCAGGAAGACACCATCTTGCCTCTACTCGTCGATCTTTGGCGGAGGCATGCCCGTTCTGCCGACGCCGAGACGATAGGCCCTCTTTTAGAGCCACCGGCGGCGCGTCGGATCTGGCAATACTTGCTGCGTGAGTCAGCAGATAAGGAATTCTTTTACAGCGAGAGATGCAATGATCAGGTATGTACTTGGGGATAGACAGTGTCGCATTTTGATAACTGATGCAGACAGACCACGAACACAATCCGGGACAGCCTCGGCAAGCGCCCGGCACGCCTACCCGACACGCTGTGGCACATACTGCGTGCCCACTGCCCCATCCGAACGTCGAAGAGAAGCAGCAAGAGCTGTTTAAGGATGCAAAGCCCTACGTCATCCCAGACACAACATTCGCAAGAACAGTCGACCGCGCGTTGCGAGCCTACTTCGCTCTGCTGAAGTTCACCGACCATATTTAGGTAGTCTACGTCCGAGGCTTGGCCGGCAAAGTCAACGTATACTTTGACAAGGGACAGGGTACGCTCAAGATACATTGCCGATGGTTGGACTTTGCTTGTATACACCACCGGTCGTTCTACCGGCCCTGGTCTCCGATCAACCTGCCGACACAAACGCACCGTTTTCTGTTGCCATGTGGTGGAAGAGCTCTTGGTTCGATCAATTTGCGTCCATGTTCAAGGCACATCCCACGGCTCGACAAGCAGAAATAAAGTTCATGCGTCAGATTGGACGGCGACTGCGATACCTGCCGCACAGCATCAACTTGAAGCCATACCCGGGTGCATTCTGGTCAGTTGGGAAGACAATGAGACGGAAGCATTTCGCATGCTCGGCCCGAAAGGCCCAGACTATCATGTTGTGCTGCATGAAGGAAATTGCGCAAGTGCCGAAAGGCGCTTCTCCATGAGAAAGCAGGTAAGTGGTCACCCACGGTCAAATTAATATAGCTAAACTCATCATGTAGCCCTCCCAAACGAAGTGATGTCCTGTGGCTGCCATCAGCAATTCGCTCGTCAGATTGTGCTGGGAAAGCCCGGATCAGGATGCTCTACCCTTTTGAAAACAATCGCAGGCGAAATGAATGGCATCTCGGTATCTGAGGACTCGGCGCTAAACTATCAAGGTACATGCCAACCTAGAAACCGCCATGTCGACTGGCCTGCTAACAAATCCGACTGAAAAGGAATCTCGGTACAGAAAATGCGCAAAAACTTCAAGGGCGAAGCAATTTACTCCGCTGAAACCGAAGTCCACTTTCCTCAATACGCGGAACATATGAGAGACGTGGTCATGGAAATGCTTGGTCTGTCACACACGATCAATACTGGCGTCGAAAACGATTTCATTCGTTAGACACACCGAATGTACCTCTTTACCGGTCTATCGCACGCATCGATATATTATGCTATGATTGCGTTGAACGAGGATCGGGCTTTCTACGGGGTCCCGTCCAATCGAATCTCGCCGGGGCCATATGAGGATGTCAAAGCTACTCTCCAGTAACATTCGGACAAGGTCTGCACTCTCTGCTGCATATGAGGCTTTGATGGGAAGGCGCGAAGAGCGCGGATGGTAATTTCATTGTATTCCATTCAAGTACGCTATGCTAACATTCTACATGTTCCACAGGCGTCCGAGTTGACTCTGATTTGTCTTATTCAATGCTATTGCACGCCCGTGACTGTCTACAATCGAACACCCAAATCTCCTGGTCTCCGCATCCATGTCACCAAAGTTTGATGAATTATTAAGGGTGCGTGTTACTAGTCTTCTCGCACATATGCAGCGCAATTTGATTCGCGGCGGTGACCAGAACGGATGGTCATCTAACAACTGTCTAGGCATGTGCGGAATATTGCGAATGAATATTGGCCCCTTGCCTCGCACACTCGATCCATCTACCCACCACCGACGTATGCACCACCTAGTGGCTATGATCGGTTCAGACGCGACGACCGGCGAAGCGAAGGAGTCGGGTTAGCCAGACGGACTGACCGACGGACACTGCGTCCAGCGCCGGACATTGTTGATCTGCGGCGCGATGACACTAACTGCGCCGGGAGACGGGCTGAACCGGCCCGCTGAGGGTTTTCGATGGTATTCGTCTCTTCCGCCACTGGAGGTGCATGTAATCTCGCGTTTTCAACATCTATGTCGGGATTTGTCGTGATCGTCCTCGGCGGGCGGAGCAGGGCATCCAGAGCGTCGTCCCTTCGGCTACGGCGTATGAGCATTGAAGTAACTGGGGAGGCTAATCGAGAATTACCAGGCACAGCAGGACACGTTAGATGCCACCTCGCGCTTCTCCAGCCACTCCTCCACGCAGCCTAGGTGAGCTAATCCCCGGCACTGTTTGCAACGGAGGATCACGCTCTCATCCGCTTGGTCTTCGTCGTCACCCAGACAGAATGGACAATGTATATGAGACACCTCGTCGCTACGAGTGAGGCTGTGCAGTTCCAGATGTTGCATCCCCGCCCCGATATTCAACCCGGATAGAGTGGCTGGTTCAGCCGACGAGATACACCACGGAACACTGTCGGTGCGCAGCATCGATGCCGTGACGTATCGAACTGTCCTTTCCAATGGCTCGAGAGGAACGGAGTCACGGCCCGGTAGCATTTGTCTCTCCTCGTTCTGACGAGTAACCCTGCGGGGAATCTCCGACTCTGAGGGACTCGTGAGGGTGGGTCGCTGGCTCTGACTGGCATCCGTATTAAATGCTACAGAAGCATCCTCGGAGATGTGACCGGCTTGTTCCGGGCAGCGAGCCACGGCCTCATACCACTGCTGGCCAACTTGGTTGGCCTGTCGCTGCCGGTGCCATCTGACACAGAGAAAGTTTTTTGCAATATCACATAAAATAGGCCGTAAAGTCGAGAAGTCGGGTGGTCGTGCTGCAAGATTTGCCAGTTGCTGTTGGCCAGCCTTGATGTCTTGGATTTTGATGGAGTTCTTGCACGGTGCGCCCGTCTTGGTAGTCCCGCAGCAGATTCGAGCCTCCCCGATACCTATCTCGTTAAGAATAAAACCGCCCCACGGTTGGTACGAAGACATGACTTGGTGATATGCTGGAAATGAGAAACGATTCTAATGATTGAGATGCCAACCAAGGGCCGAAGCCACTCCTTTATACCCCAGGACGGCTTCGTCTGAAATCATAAGAATTCACCTCATCAGCAACATCACTCATACGGAGCTGCCTACCGCAGTGAAGGAATGTGTCTTTTCTAGCTGAGGTCTCCTTGTTTTGGTGGTCATGAATTGGATGAAGGCGACCGCCTCTCTATGCAGCCCTGTGGCATTCTGATAAGTCAGGGACCCGCGACAAGTCACCAGTCATGCTTGCAGAGATCCTTAGGGAGCTCCTAGAGTCTTTAAAGTTCCCTGGAGCTCACAGGTATGATCCCCGCGACAGACGCACCGTCTTCAGGAGCTTTTGGTGCGTTTCCAGGAGCCATTCAGTGAGATGGTACGACTGAGGCGTCGTGACCAACATATAAAGGTCAGGCCCCTCACTGGACATGCAATGTTACAAGCTCATCTAATCCACAAGCGTACCATCTTCCCGTTCCATCCAGTATTAGTCTCTCGCGCATTCAACTTTGTTCTAATCGGTTAACGGCCCCCACTTCCACGATCTAAGACTTCCGTCCTATCCTGTCTTTCGAAGAAAGAAACAAACAATGGGCCAATACTGGCTGGTGGTTTGCCCGTCCAAACGCGAGTACACGACACAACTACTTGGTGGAAAGTTGTCAGAATTGCTTTTTTCGTCGTGGGCCAACATACTGTGTGAACTGATTGAAGAGGAGTGGGCTGGCATGCCGATCATCTGTATTGGGGATTACTTAAATCCAGACGACCTCCCTGCCACGATTCAACAAGACAATCTCCACCTGATTTCCGTCGACAGCGATGCAACATCCAAGCCTCTTCGCTACGATGTCGTTGAGGAGAAGTTTAAACTTTGGTCTTACGCGGATGAAGGGGAGGAAGCAGCGACTATCTCGGACATGGAAGCATCTGTCAATCTCAAAAATCGAGTCCTGAGGAACTTGACTACCGGTCAATATGTCTTGGAGGATCAGTTGCCGTCTGCAAGCACCATTGGCCATATAGTTTTGATGCGAATCTGTTGGTCCTCCGAAAGTTCAACCGGCATTGCAGGAGGAGAATATCTGGCCAAGGGAGACTGGGCTGGCCATAAGTTCGACATTGTAGACGCTGACATGCTGGAAAATATGAATGGAGAATGGGAAGATGTCACCGAGGACACCCGCGATGAGGTTCAGGTTCTGTGGGCAAGCCATTTCGGAGACAACTGGGAAACTGAATGGAGAGCTTGATACGTCATGAGCAAGAAGCAATGAAATCACTCGATGTAAACAATACCGGAGGATGCAATTCTAGACTATCAAAGAAGCATCAATGAGAATACCTTTGGACGCCCTTCCCATGATACTTCTGTTGAACAGCCGTGGCTTGTGTGACCTTATATCGCTGGGTTTCCTTAAATCGGAACGCTCCAATCGCTGGACCCAGGAAAGTAACGGCAAATTCCCAGAATTCTAATAGCTAACTAGTTGGTACGAGCCTCTGGCGCCGAGACTTCTCGTGGATATTGTAAAGTTATCAGTAGTTGAGGCGTCGACGTCTCTCGTGGCACTTTAGTCCACTGTACGCTCCTGCTTTAAAGTTGTACATCAAAATAGCACCAATAATCGCACAGCACCAGGCGAACAACCGATTGCTATTGTTGTCACAGATACAGTATAGCAAATAAAGACGGATTAGACAGTCGATACTGTGCAGGCAACCACAAACAGGTTGAGCCCATTATAGCACGCAGCCCAAGCATTCTGGCGGGTTATGCCCCACCACAAGTCACTTGCATGCTCTGGTCGTCTTAGAAGAGCTCCTAGGATATCCTGGGCTCCCTGGAGCTCACAAGTATGATCCCCGCGACGAACACACTGTCTCCGGGAACATTTGATGGTTCTTCAGGAGCCGTTCATTGAGAATAGCAGTCCTGAGAAATCGTGACCAATATAATATATAAGGCCGAAGCCTGCGCCAGAAAAGCAGTATTACAAGTTCGTCTCATCCACAGCTTACTGTACCGTCTTCTGCATACTTGTCGCAATCTAAAGAGCTTATCTTCCACGATGGTCTGTTCAATGTTGCTGCTGAAAAATCTCAATTCTTTCGTGAGGGCATTGGCTAATTTCCTGCAGGCAATCCTCCAAAGTCTACCGAACCAAATTCTCATGCTCGTTGTCACTCAGCTCAACGTTTGTGACATGGTCTCCTTGGGTAAATCATGTTGGAATCTTTACTGCAGATTGCAGCCCAGCATCCTCAAGTACAACATTCAGTACCAGAACAGCGATCTCCTGCACCTGGCAGCCAGAGACAACGATTATGCTCGGGCCGAGCTCCTGCTTCTTTATGGCGCCAATGCCAACACCTTCCCGCATGGAAAGACTCCGTTGATGAGAGCTATTCAACATGGATCGATAGATGTTCTCGAACTTCTGCTCAGTCATCAGAAGATTGATCTTCGGATACAAAATCGAGAGGGAGAAAGTGCCTTGACCTACGCCGTCAAATACGGAACCTGTATAGACAAGAGAAGGTTGGTCAAGCCCCAGCTTGATATCACAATCCGAGACGAACACGACCGAACTGTGCCTCCTGTGGCCATTTGCATAGGCCACATTGAATTCCTTCCATGGCGATGGATTCCGTTCAATGATCTGAGAGTTAAGGGCGGTCGAGGCTATCCACTTAAAAACTGGGTTCGACGGGCCAAGTCTCAACGTTGATGGAACTTGATCGTTTTTAATAAACTGTGAACGCCAACGTTTTGAAGGCTACCATTGCACTGGTGAGATTATCTATACTATGTCATGAAGAGATCTGCAGCCTATTTAAAGCACTCATGAGAGTCAGATTACATCCAGCAACACGAACACCATGAGCTCTTCGAAACGTCTTTTGTCTTCTCCTACTTTCCAGTCCTCCAAAAGACAACAGGTACACCGAGAGGCTGACGGTGAGCCGCCGGAACAAATTCACGATCAGGCACCCGAGAGAATTATTTCGGCTGGTGGGAAAAAGGTCAAATAGCCTTCCCCTTATTGTATGACAATGCTGATTGATTTAGGCTCCCGCTACTTCAGCAAGCCTCACCACGGAGTTTGAATACATATTGCGTCATCATAGCTCCCTCGCAGCTCCCATCGTCGGCCTTCTTGACTTGTATCTCTGCTTGTGGAAATGCTACGTTGTCGATTCTGCATTGAAGATACGACTTGAGGAAGAGCAACGTCTTCTCCAGAGGTCAATTGAGTGGCTGACCACCGAATGTGATGTACTGCGCCAGTGCTGCAACGATCAGGCTCTGGAGCTGTTTGGCCGCAGGCAAGCTGTGGCTGCCTTAAATGATGGGATTGTCGAGGTTTTGAAGGCGAGCGAGAAACGTGCCTTCAGTGTGATTGAGTTGAAATAGTGTCTCCATGGCACGATAAAAGGAGAATACAAGAAGAGCTTGCTGTTGGTTTCCGTGTCCATTATGTGTGTGAATCTCATTCTCTGTGAAACATCCCTCGCTTTTGCAGTGGCCAACATCAGCCTAACTTCTGTGTGTGAGTGTCTCACCAAGTCAATGTGTAGGCTCTGAAATGTTCCTCCCAGGTCGTACAATCAGCTTCTGTTCCATTCCTACTAAGTCCTTTCGGTTTTCGATATGAATCTAATTCAATATTGCAAAAGTTTGCTTATTCCATTTAAACTCAACCCGTAAACGGAGACCTATGTTGGGAAATGTGACTCTTTTTCCACTACCACTATCCATGGTCAGACTCTTCCCCTCGGAACATTTTGCTGCTGATCAAATCTTAATCACACTTTAATGTGCAATAATTGATTTCAGCCACAGGCGATTTCTTCAACAACAATCGCATAGCCGAGGCTTCTCTAAACCCTTGCTGATACAGTCGGTTTATTCATTGGTTATATCATTTACGGTGACCCCCTCGCAATGAAGCGATACTGTAGAGACTTTAAAAGTGGAGGAGTCTGTTACAGTTTTATCATCATCATCTTGAATTTCTCAATCTCCTATCAGACAATGATTGTTCCACTGCTGCCATGTTCCTTTCACTCCGCATCATCATTCACTGTGCTCTGGGTTAGGACCCCCTCGGAGTACCTATCCCAATCTTTAAGAATATCAGACAGTCGAAGCCGAGATGACTCCAGTGCCTGGTCAAAGAATTGCAACCGAGCAATTTGATCATCGTGACGCGACTGCATTTTGTTCCTCTCGTCGGCCAAATGTCGGTGAGTCTCTCGTAAACCGTGATTCGCTTTGGCCAACTTGCTCCCCTCTATATGCTTTGATATGCATGACTCCCACAAGCGCCGATACAGTCCGACGATTCTCGCGGCTTGGAACGCAAGTTTAGGGTCTTCGCGTTCGAGCCGCGCGAGAGCTTCCATAGCAGGCTCAAACGGCTGATCCATCAAGGGAGGTCTCTGTGGATCCTCGGGCTGTCCAACGGTGGTCAGCTCAATCATCAAAATGGTCGTGCTTTCCCTACTCACAGCAGGTGGGTCAGAGGGTGGATCGACCGTAGTCTGCGGGTTGTCTTGATTCTCGGGGGCAGGTTTACCGGTCGGAGGATAGTCATTTGCGAGCTGATCCTCCGGATGGTCTTCGACAGGTCGGGCATGGGAAGCGTCCATGTTGGGCCTCGCTTGATCATGGAAGATGCTTTAGATGCTTCGCGACGTTGCACGAGAATTTATATATTTTCGATGTACGTTTCAGTGAACTGAAATAGAAATTGCACCAAAATGACGGCACATGCAATTAAGAGTATTAGTAGGGTGGTCAAACGTTGATAGTCTAAATCAACGGACTAATTCCCTGGCGAAATGATCACCTTCCCCGCTCATGCCCACGCAACTGCGCATGAATGAGGCCAGTTGAATCAGATTCTGTACACAGTTCGAGGATTTAGGAAACTGGTTCTACTTGCAACATCTGCACGTCCCGTACAGTATAGCACTCGCCAGTTGCTACCCCATCCTAGCTATGTCCAGTACCTTATCTTGCGGACTTACCTTTCACCTATATCTCCCTGTTCGGGCCCTGATGTTCGTGTCCGCAGAGATTGTTGAATCTGCCCATCAGCCGTATGCATTCACAGGATAAGACAGCAACCCCATCAGCGGAGGAGGATGGTGGAAAATACCACAGCGGTAAGTTCTATGGCCTCCTCGTGGTTATTCAATGACTCGCTAAACAAGCCATGCAGAGTGGAACATTTTCTGTCCTCCGCAAGGCTCCTGTCAATGGCCTAGCCTCCAAGCCGATTACAGCCAAGTCCCAGTAGACTGGGATTTCCAAAGCACTACCTGGCCCGATAGGGAATGTGTCATATCTGCTCCTACACAGGAAGATCAACTTCATAATATGGACTGGTTCAAAGATGGGTCCGTCCTCGAGTCGGAGGTCGAGGTTTTCACGAGGAATCCCACTATCGAGCCATACAGCGTGATCAAGCCAAATATGAGCGACAAACCGCCCGACGGTGGTTGGAGGACGACGTCCTGGCAAGACTTTGAAGAATTCACACGCCTCGTCTGTGGCAACCAAGGACACTCCAGCCACACCCTCAACAGCATACCATGGCAGCTTCCGCGGCGGCAATTCAAATGCAGCGTTGCGAAGTGCAGCAGTCGCTTTCGATATTTCAAAGGCCTGCAGCGTCATTTGTCCGGCCACTTGGCTGAGGAGTCATATGTCTGCTGGGTTCCGGAGTGCCAGCGCAGCTTCACGCGTCGCGATAACCTCAAATCCCACTATGCCACGCATGGAAGACAAGGAGGCCGCAATCGCTACGTGGCTAGCCTTGATCCAACTAGCTCTATATACGACCCTTGTTTCCGCGGACAGTTGACGTCCGATGGCTTGCCGGTCAGAGAGGCCAACATAGGCTTGCCCGATATTTGAACTGGGTTTGCCTCCAGGAGCGAACGGCTGAGAGCAGGGGTATGAACAATGACGGACGCTAGAGGTGATCGGCGGAAGTGCGGAAACACGGCGACGCGACACGAGTTTCTACTTGGGCGAACCTGGTTTTTGCTGTCATATTTGAGCAATAAATAACACGACACGGAAGTGAAGGCTGAATTGAACACCGAATGGCCAGACCCATGAGAGAGACCTGATCGAACACAAAAAATCTAAATATCGCTCGGAAATGACGACGCGCGGAGGATTCGAACGCGCGACCCCAGTGGAGAAGGTAACCACTAGGCCAAAAATGCATTTGTTAATAAATGCCTTGTTGCTAAGTTCAAGTTGTTTCGGTAAGGATCGACCACCCGACGATCTCATAAGTTCCGGATGGATTTTTATTCTTCTTCGGTCTCAATTGGGATTATTCAGGCCAAGGAAAGTTGTTCAAAAGGCAAAGGCTTTTTAAAGCACGCAGTCTTGCTCAATGGCTGTGCGCCTGTGGCCATTTCTACGTGTTGGTCTTGGCTATAATATACGTTCGAATCAAAAGGACAAGATATATATTTTGTACAATCAGGTCTAGAAAGCATTATAGTATTATGTACCCTTGAATCTGCATACACTATTCCCAACACATGGCAAAGAAACATGCGAGCCATTCAAAATCAAGAAATAAGATCAAACAAGTCGCCGTCCAAAAATGTAACGGATCCCATCGGATCTGGTAAAATGTCTGTTGTGGTTCCTAATGTCAGAAATCGCGACCGCAAATTAACACCAATCGGTTCTAATTGGCAAAGCCGCAATTGGTATCACCCATGTTTATTTGCGAAGTGAGCTGCCAAATATTCCAGTCTACCGCCTAATAGTCGCAGCACAGAAATGTACTTTTGATGTTGCCAGTGCGGTCGTTCAGTCAACAGGTGCTGCGGTGAACAAAATGCCTCGTTGGAGGATCGTTTGCAACCATCATTCATCAATCAGCGAATTGACCGTCACCGTTGAATTATGCGTGTGGGATACAATGTTAGGTGCAGGTGGGGTCTTATTTGCGGCGCCAGGGATGAGCCTGGTTCACCGCCTGGTGATTCACAGTTTCAACGTTTCACCACTTCCGTTTATCAACGCAGCGTCAACACCATCCTCACCGTCAACACCATCCTCACCGTCAACACCATCCTCACCGTCAACACCATCCTCACCGTCAACACCGTCCTCACCATCCTCACCATCCTCACCGTCTACACCGTCTACACCGTCTACACCGTCTACACCGTCTACACCGTCTACACCGTCAACACCGTCAACACCGTCAACACCGTCTACATCGTCAACACCGTCAACAAGCATCTCAATATCCGTGAATTACATGGGGGACACTGGCGTGAACAGACGATTGCTTCTAATACTGACGGTCGCCTGTGATCCAATTGTCTCCATTCGATAAGACAATACTGTATGTATGCTCGTGCTTCTCGTGCGATTTAAGGATTTCCACGTAGTGTCCTCCTTAAATTGGAATTTCAGTGATGGAGCTTACAAGATCTATCTCTACATTAGGACAAGTCAGAATCGAGAATTTGTCTTCATTGCAATGCTATCGATTTCCCCCATGGTTCGGGCTACATGGTCCGGGCTACATAATGTACCCAGAGATGAGTCGTGCAGGTCTTGGCTTCTTCAAGGGCCGCAGCAACACTTGAATACTGGTCCCTAGCACCACGGAGAAGTGCCTGCATGTCGCTAGAGGATCATGGTGTAGACCCTGCCCCCAGGTCCTACCCGATCGAGCACACTTTTACAAAGACAGTGCTCATGGTCTGTGAGGGAGGATGTTGGTAAAGCAGGCCTCAAGCTGCGAGGATTTTGTTATCACAGTTTCTATCTGCGGAGTTCACTTGTTATCGCAGCGCCCCCCTGTGGAGTTCACTTCGTGACGCAGCGCCCCCCTGCGGAAGTCCTTGGTTGCGCAGCGCTCCCGTCCACTTCGAGGCGGGCTTCGATGGCTTTCTGCCGCACCGCCCCATTAAGGTATGGAGATAGCATGCTACGCTTTAGGGAAGTTTGTAGCAGTTGGTGTCACAAAGTTACCTTCATGTTAATGTCTCTTGATCTCCGAGGGTTCATCGATCTAGGGCAGCCATCATGTGCGCTGTGGAGCTTACTTTCCCCAGCTAAACTACAGGCATTATCCTTATATGTTTGCCGGGGCTGTGATTTTGATGACTCTTTCGAATTCTGGGAGACATCAACTCGAGCGGAACTTCGACCTAAACGACTAGCTACAAATCTAGTTGTGCCCGGTCTGAAGACGTTTCTACAATCCTTTAGTGGGTTAGAAGCTTTCAGCATCACATCGCTCATCAATAAATTCGTATCCGATCCTCTTAACGTTCTTCTAGGTGCCCTCGAGAAAAATCATTCGGAAGCGCTCAAATTCCTCTCTGTTGACCCCATTGGTGCCCTTGCAAATCATGTCTTCGATAATGCATTGTTAGCGTATTTCACCTGCCATTTCCCTCATATTGAAGAGCTACGAATCGGAATGGCTGAATCTGTTCCAGTGAGGGTAACATCCTATGCGCGCCCTGTATTTAATACTGCTGACGACCGCCTCGCAGGAAGATACGATCAGTACATTACTTAGATACCGGCGAATCCGTCTATTGTATATCAAGTTCAATATGACTACCAAGGGCAGCATCGAAGATCTGGACCGATACATTTTCAACTCATTGCAAAACGGAGCAGGGGTGTCTCTGCGGTATTTTATTTTCGATGATGGTCCCTTATTCAAAGTATATCGGGGACCACTTCGTGTATGCAAGGAGACCTTACCAATGGGATTTATCCACGATACGTTTCTTTTTCATGAAAATGTTGTTATGTGTACATAAAGAGAAAATTAGACAGTTCTATGATCAAGGAAAGGACTCACTTCGAAGTGAACGGGGGTAAATACTCACGTAAATGGTGTGGATATGAAGAATGATGAAGCCAAAAGGCGAGAATTCTGCTGGGCCCGATAAAGATTTCAGAGAGCATCATCAGATATAGAAGATTTATTATTCCAGGAAGCTTTATCCCTGTGAGTTTTCTACCTAGCTAGCCATCTACACATGAAAGTGAGAAAGGATGAAGATAGATCCACGCTTTCATTCAAGGAAGGTGGATCACTCATTATCGAAAACGGTGCAAAGACAACCGGCTTCGGGTTCAGAATGGGTTTTATTGCTCCAAGAAGAGGCAAGTGGCCGATCATCAATTTCCAACAAACCCAACCACTCTATCCGAAACAATCCATTATAACTCACCAAGCGATAGAGCCTTTCGAAGCCCTAGGCCAGGAACGGTTAATTACGGTAATTTATTTGGTATTCCATTTTCCGTGTGTGTCTCACGGTACCAAAGCCTTTCATTGGTGCCTCGTCGTATCTAGACTACAAACAGATGAGGTTTCAGCAGTTTTCAATGCCGCTAAGGCCTTACTGAATAGTAGGTCACTAACCCTGATGCACACTAGCCCTGTACGGTAACACCGTCTTCAGTGAACGTAAATAGCAAACCCGCGGCCAGGGGTTATCTTCTTTAAGTTATGTTCAATATCACACATTTGGCTGGCGTGAGCTACACCTCCGTAGACCCTATCCCTTATCTCAACAAAAGTACTTGCGACCTCGCTGCGATGTGATATTGCAGTTACAGAAAATCTCTTAATCTCAACAGCATTTCCAGCAATAGATATAGATAGACGATTAAATACATATACAACTCCCGCTTGTGATACGGTCGCAGCTTCATGAGAGTTTTCACATCCTCACCACTTTTTAGAATTCGCTTTATACGATCAACCTGGCTAGAAGAGACTATACCAGTCAATTCAGAAGCCTTTCAGGAACGATTTTCGCGCGCTGATCTCTGAATATTCAATTCTCCGCTGAAGCATATTACAGATGGATCGGGCGAGTTTGAATTGTCACTCTTGAATACTTCAAAATTACGCGCGCAGTACGTGCAACTGTTCAGGATATCTCTTGAGAATCCACAGCAGAAGGATTTAGGGGATATGAACACATTGACACAGCGGATGGTTCTACCCACCAATGAACATATGAGCTGAATCCTCGTCCAAGCGGGTTCGGGACAGGGATCCCAGGACTCCCATGGAAATGACCCTTCTCAATAAAAGATCAAAGCCCACTATTTTCTATCAGCTTCATGGAAACGCGTCCGTGCACAGAGAAATGCAACCATTTCGATATTTGCTGGTTCATTACCCTTCCATGCTCATGGGCGAGAGTCGATTGATTGATCGGAACAGCCGGAAAATGCATGTAGGGAAAGTTCTGGTTGAAGGGACGAATGGCCGCCCAATAGTAAAGCATAGAGCGTGGGGCTAACCGTCCCAGTGGAGGCTAAACGCTATCGATCTCTGTCTCTGCCAATAATAGCTAACAATTCTCAAGTACATGTTCGTTTCTGTCCACGATGTTATGACCACGGTGGCTGATCTACCCATGCTCAATGCCCCATAATATCGGCTACTATTTAGCTGATCATTAGGCCCGAGAGTGTGTCATGAGAGATATGTTATCTGATTTTGACTAACTTCTCAAATTTTGTCTTTCTTCTGGCACTGCCGGACCAACTCTCTTCATTGAGGTTAATCGGGCCATTTCCAATATCATTTGTCTTACTCTAATGCGCCAAAGAGGGAAATGTATGAGATTATGCTGAATTTCAAGACGCGGTTTGTATGCATGATAATTTCTCTGACCGATTGAGATATTTTCACACCTTGCCCCTTCAATATAGACGCAACTTGTCACAGACCAAAGTCATTAGCGCCGTCCTAGACCACGGCTGACTGCACGGCTGTTTTTCCACATGATATTAAAGACTGAGACAGTCGAGCAATGCACCACGGCCCTCCTGTATCGAGGAGTCCGGCACCTTTTGATCGACAAGTTTGTTTTATTTGGAGATCCGAATTCGGCATTCTTGACTATTGCTTGGAGCTGTCTTTCCAATTTACGGCCCCGCGTACGGCCTTCATAACAGTCTCGGCTAGAAATTTGTCGGCATTGAAGCTGCCTTGCGTAAGGCCGTTGTAGTTAGACAACTTTGCGTCAGGAAGTCTGAGTCCGGGTTAATAATTTTGCTGATTTTGAGACCTTACAACCATCTCAACAGCACCCCTCTGTACTTCTAAATCATGATGTATGGCACGGTAGCATTAATTCAATACAAAACAGCATACCTATGGAAGCAGTTTTACCAGACCCTGCAAACGAAATTGACAGCGGCAATCCCTGGGGGTTGGTGGTTAAGCACCAATCATAATGCTTCGAGGAAATATCCCCCATTCCAGACGCCACTGGCTCAAATACAATTACTGGAGAAGCGGCTCGTCTATTGTATGAAAGAAACAATCAACCAATAGACTTTGACAGATGGGCTGGTCATGTGGGGCCATAGGATGAGCTTTGAAAGGTCGAAGCTCAAAGGGTCATTATCCATCAATCATAGCATCCGATCTCTTTTCATCCCCGCTCACATACCACTCCCCACTGATGTCACATTGAGGCTTTGCCACACGCCACAAGCAATACATGGAAATTTGGATATATACACACGTGCAGTTTCGATATAAGCACGTCATATGCCAGGTAATTTTGCCCCATTCGTTAATTTGCTTCACATCAAAGCTGAATATTATCTGCTTACTCAATCCGGTTACGATAAGGAGACTCTTTTTCTGAAGATACTTGACATTTACTATGTCTAAATCATTGGGTACAACGCCTATGTCTGGGAATGACATGGCCCGATTCAATCGGAAAAGGATAATGGGCGCTCTTTATGAAACTACGGGAAGGTGAGACTAAATATGCTTTGTCTCTTGAACCCTTTCTGATATCCATATCATAGATATCGGCTTTTGGAGCCTGTCGGCATGAGTATTTCCGGACTTGTCTGGTCTGTGGCTACCTCAATCGCAATGCTACACTGAAGCTTATTGAGTGCTGTTTTAGCTCTGCAACAGACCAAATCGGACATCAATATGTTGCTATAAAGAAACTTTGCGAACCATTCAAGACAAATGACATTGCTAAGCACATGTACCGCGAAATCAAATTATTGAAGGAACTTCGACATGACAATGTTTGTTAACCAATAAGCTTTGCAAAAAATTAACATTGACACATATGCAGATCAATCATTTGAACGACATTTTCATCTCTCCATCTGAAGAAATGTAAGTACTTTATGGCCCTGCTTGAAGAGAGGAATTTAATGGCTTGAAAGTTATCTAGTCACCGATCTTATGATGACAGATCTTCACACTCTCTTGAAAACTAAGAAAGTCGACAACCAATTCATCCAATACTTCCTTTATCAAATAATGGTGCCAATCCATCACCTCCTCAATCTCGCTGCTCACAGCTGACTGATTATTAGCGGGGTCTCAAATATGTGCACTCAGCGGGTGTCATTCATCGCGACCTCAAACCAAGCAACATCCTAATCAATGAAAATTGTGATCTCAAAATAAGTGGTTTTAGATTGGCACGTGTACAGGAATCACAAATGACGGGTTATGTGTCGACTAGATACTACCGTGCACCAGAGATCATGCTCACGTGGAGACGATATGATGGAAAAATCGACATTTGGAGTGCGGGTTGTATCTTTGCTGAAATGATGATAGGTCGACCTCTTTTCCCTGGAGAAAATCATATAGACCAGTTCTGTGTCATCACACAGGTTCTGGGAAATCCACCAGATCACGTCCTTGCCCATGTCAGGAGTCAAAAAGTCGGTGATTTAAGCATGTCATCTTCCAATGAGTGCTGTATTGATTTTTCGCCTTATTAGACCTTGGATTTTATCCGAACGCTTCCGGAGCGATCTCCTAAGTCTTTGGCCACTATCATCTCTACCGCTAGCAGTGAAGGTACTTAAGCCACTCTCTGGAGCCTTGATGAATAAATACACTGACTTAGACAGCTATCAACCTGCTGAATAAATTACTTGAACTGGATCCACAGAATCGCTGTTCCGCCGTGGACGCACTCGAATCCCAATATCTTTCCCCATATCATGACCCGGAAGATGAGCCAGAGGCACCAAAATCTTTTGACTGGTCATTCCTTGAAACGGATCTTTCTACAGACGTTTGGAAGACTATCATCTACACGGAGGTCCTCGATTATCACCAGAAATCTGATGAGCCATTCCAGCTCACTGCGTCATTTGATGGCATGGACCTAGGTTGAATACCATTTATCATGCACTTCATGATCTCACTGATGTTGTGTTCGGATAATATCTCTTCTTAATATGGTCCGGTTGGGGGACTGGTTTAAGACTGATGAAAGTAGCTATAGTTGATTCCCAACATGCAAAAATTATTGCAGTATACTGGGGTGGGCTGTCTTATAATCCGGTGAGATTGGACTGTTAATTTTCTCGTGGCATTTCACCTGACAGCCGAGGTCGAAAACGAACTGCCTCTGGGAGTCTTTCGCAATTGCCCGCTTTGATGTGGAGATGACTGAACTCTGACCTTTTTCTCACCTAAAGAAAACACTTACGAAAAGTCCTTCCTACTAATCATGCCATTATCGAGACTAAAAACGTAAAATTAAAAAGGACGATGATAGGCATCCTCACCCATCGTCATTTCTCTGTTGATGGCTGTGATCTTCAGAATCGTATCTTGAATCTTGAATAATGAAGGGTGAGAGTGTAATTATTGCTTCGGGGAAGAGGAGAAGCTGATAAATCTACCTGGTTAGCATCTTGGTGGCTAAGTGTGAACCTAACTTGAATGAGGTCAAGCCACACGATAGCACGCGAAAGTACATTGATGATCAAATACATTTGATGACCATTATAACCACAAGTTGAATCGAGCTCCGCCTTTCCGGTTTGCCTTCTGATCTTCTCACTCGAGGGAAGCAGTTTTCTCATACAAATACAGCATTTTATTTATGAAATAGGTCTCTGGTATCGAGGCCCAGTCTTAGTACGGCTGCTAGCAGTGGTAGCCGTCGAAATTCAGCTTAGCGCCATGGTTATCACCTTCTTGCTGAGAAGCCGAGTCCTCCTCTCAAAGCGTTACATAGCTAGTCATGGATTTAGATTTGTGTTCTCGCGTGGATGTGGAATCGTTTTCTTCGGTAGTCTAGCGATCGCCCTAGCCGTGACTGCCGGGCTTTGTACGAAATTTCTGTTCCTGTGTGAATCTGTCGTACTTATCTTCTTTTGATTCATGATTATGAACGCATTTTGCACCCGGCATTTCCAAGAATGTGCTTCGACCGGATCGAAGCCCCAACCATATTGATTATTGTATTGGCTTCCCCAGCTTGTGGTGTTTTAGCCGTGCTGGCATTGTTCGAACCATTCGCATTACGGGCATCTACCCAGAGGTCAGCATATCAAACGTTCGGAGTAGGAAAGATCTATGAATAAGGTATTGTAAAATTGATCGGGATAATTAAAATCATTATGAGCATCAGAGCCAGAGCCGAATGTTGGGCCGGGACCGCGAGCGTTGTAGTCTGCACTATCAGAGCGTTACATACCTGAAGAGCTATTCTGATTCGTTTGGTTGTTTATTTCGGTAGGATTAGGCGACCCATGACCAAGGTGACTGAAATTCTTGGAGGGGGACGCATTGTCATCGTTTTTGTGCACGACTTCCTTGACTTTGTGCACGAAGTTCGCCATGCCAGGTTGGAACCAAATATGGAATTTAGATACTAGTTGCTTCGTAATAAATGCTTAACAATATAGTACGTTGGCTTATCTATTCTTACGGCCGTAGATTCTGCGCTATTTATACCACTGGTTCTCGTTTCTTTTCTCTCTTGGCTCTATTTTACCTCCCTCCTTCAAATCACAACAGGATGACGAAGATTTGCGTGAATGTTATGACACAGTATAAATGTGGGGTGCACCAGTGGACGGCTATGAAACCCGCACATAGATCCAAAAAAAAGAATGAAACATGGATTAATAGGACATGGATTAATAGGACATGGATTAATAGGACATGGATTTTAAAGGTTATATGATTGGTCGGATAGTTGAGCCGTGCATTCATCTCTCCTCACGGGCCTCATTGGCTCTGGGAGTTTAGATCCACTAATTACCAGCCGTTGGGAAAGATTCACTTGGCTCTGAATATTTGCAAGACCCCTGGTTCTGTATTTTCTCAGTATCCATTCGGGGCAGAATCTTACACGGGCTGGAGATTCCCCAACCTTTTTTGCGAATGAAAAAAACCACAGAAAGTATTTAAAATATCACTCCTGAACAGGGCCCAACAGAGTGATTATTGGTGCGAGGGTTGTAGGTCTTGGACATATCCACCGTCCGACCCCTACAAAATTACTCCGCTTTCACTTTCGGTTTCCTCAACCACAATAAGGATTCAAGTGGGCGTCTTTCTTCACAAAATTCGTCCGCTGGAGGATCCCAAAAAAACCCGTTGTCAACGGACTCTTTCATATCCGCGGAACCAACATCAAACCAAGCCTCAGTGACAGCTTCAAGCATGTACAGCATTGGAAGAATCGGCCTAGATTATATTAAATCCAAAGAAAGCTTAGTTCAAGTTGATTGGAAATCAAGTTGCTTCCTTCACATACATAGAGCAGGAATTATTTCCGATAGTGAGGCTTCATTACTGAGCAGCAAGTATCTAGTACTGTTGAGGTGTAACTGATTTTGAAAACCACACTTTTACAACTTGATTCACGGAAAGAAATCCGGAACGTGTAAGTCCTGGTTGGTTAGACTCTGGTGCCCCGCTTTTAGGCCGCTTCCTAAAACTTCGTACTTTATAATACGAGCGTAACACCTGTTCTATGTATCTTTCACGAAATCACTATCCATACATGAACTGCTTAACCAGTTATGTACGTTTTTATTACATCATCCACAATCGATCTAGCGTAATCGAGGATATTCCGCACAGTGAAATTAGGTCGACTTGGCCTTTACTGATTTGTGTGTTGTTTTGTGAGCTTGGCTTGGCAGATTTCTGCGGAAATCTTGAGCCCAGACAAGGTAGAATAAATACAGGAGGACGAATAAGGACATTAATGGAAGGACACGAAGGCTGAATGGGTGCGCACTAGGCGAAGTTTTTAATCGAAGCTTTTTGAGATTCTCGTTTACAATCCTTTTCTGATTCATGCTATTGAGGAGAATGTCGTTCCTTCGACTCTTTAAGACAGTAAAAGGATCTACTGTCGGTAGGGCGTTTGCCGACCCTGCGATTCTATATCGTTACCTTCGCTGTAGCTTTGCTGTTAATTAGTTGTTTATTGGCTTCTCTCTACGTTCCTACCGCTCATTCTCTCTCGTGCCGGATTACCTTGAGCTTCCCTACCTTACTAGCTATTAGTGCTTTACGTACGCAGCTTACAGTATCCACCTTCGTCACTGTGGACAAAGACAGGCGCCCGTGCCACAGTTCCATTTTCAGCTAAACCATTTCATTGGAGGTCTAGATCTAGGCCTAGACCTAATGTTCTACATGTTCTCTTACCTGCTTGTTAACTGTCCCATGAATCCTATGATGTAGCCCTACAGTATCCTAAACCGGGACTCCGGGAGTGTAAGCAGATTAGTCATAAGGAAGGATGTAATCAGGTATAAAGCAGCAGAGATACACATTTAACATTCATTCACTGTTCGAAAAACGCAGTCATATTGTTTCACTCTACTACTACCACTATCAGCGCAGAAATATCATGAGTGCGATTAACGATAAAACCGCCACGGAGGGCCATGATCTTATTCACAATGCAAAGGCGGATGAAGGAAAGGTTGGCCACACTGTCCATCCCTCCTAGAAATCGAAATAATCAACCTCATTACTCGTTTAACTAACGGAGAGACTGATAATATAGCTCCATGAGCATGACGTCAAAATGAATAGGGAAACTGAACAACCCGACGCCCCAGGGGTAACTTCAACAGGAAGCGCCGCGGGTGACCACGAGGAGTCAACCTTACATAAAGTTAAGGAGGCATTCCATAGGCAGAGACTTCGTGCCGAAGAAGGTGTCTAGCGTTCCGTTCCAATTCCGGAAACTCGATCATCTCGGGCTTAAAGAGATTATATTGCGTCAATTCTCCGCTCTCACCCCTTTCTGCGGTTTTGAAAGTCTATTACTAGTTTGAAAAGTTCGATTTTCTGATTTTGTGGGGATTTAATACTTGTAACTTTAGGTGTGTCATGAACCGGGAGGTTAAAAGGTTGCAATGGAGTAGTAGTTCGAATGAATATACCCTACCTCCTTGTTGTTTTTACTGTCTAAATCTCTCTCTGTTGTAAAATAATAGCGAAGAAAAGCTTTTGGGAGAAAGATGGTACATATGAGGAGGACCTTGGACATCCTGCACTCCTCCCTTACCCCCCCTTTGGGTCATCCTTTGCCAGCTCCGCGGAGAATGGGTTTTGCTCTAATCTTGGGCCTAGTGTCGTGGAAGAGGTCTTCAGTTTCAGCTTCCGATATCGAGGTGGTTGTTTCTTGATCGCCACCCCAAAACCTACGAGGCCGTTTCGTGCTGAACTGCTGACCGCAACTTGCAATGATCCGCCCGGTACGGTGTGCGAGTGCGGCATTGTTTCAACATCGCTCTGTATGCGAGTCTCCCACGGTGCTAACACGAACGGATTGATGGTTTCCAGAGTTTCCATCTCAATGTTTTTCAGCGCGTCCGCTACCTGGTACAGCGGCGAACGGTGGTATCTCCTGAACTTCTTCATGCCGGCTGTGCTCCTGCTGAGCGGGTGGGTTCCTGGAAGGGCCCAAAGAGAGAGCTCAGGATGAACTTTCTCTCAACAACTAGAGATGTACCCGCAATTTCAACTCAGTAGCAGGACTAGAAGTAATCATAGAGTCCGCATGGACAGGCACAAACTCAATATGCAGGGGTTGTTCGTTGAACAGTCTCCGCAGAACCTCATCATTTGTCCTGTTTATGATCCCCTCGGTATCCAGAAATACTAGCTCCGTCACGCGCGTACTATCAACCGAAGACTTCTCGCAAATTCCTCGGACAAAATTTTCATAAGTCCGTTCTCGGAGGTACACAGCACGGTATATATCATCGTCCCCGTGATACCCTTCCTCCTTATAGAGGCGAAAGTAGATACAAAGAGCTACTTATGTCAGCCTCAGTCGCGACCAGGATTTCTCAGTTGACTAACTTGATTCTTTTGGCTTGGAGTCAGATTCCGCAGTCAATGGCGCTCCCTCCTGGCCGCCTTTCATTTGCGTGCGTTCTGCTGTAGGGGTGAGATCCAAGGACTGTAGATTTAGGTAGGAGTCCCATTCCATATCACTTTCTTTTGATCCTTCATTGGTCACTGACGACCCCGCATTGGATGGTGCTGTGGAAGCAAACTTGATAGGTCGAAAATAATCGCCATATTTCTGCCTGAACGCAGCTGATATCTCCGAGGGTCTGCATGGATCGCCTATAGTTTAACCTCAGTGACCTCCAAGCGTGAGGTTGCAAAGACCTTACCGTTTTTTTGACATGAGATATGCGAAAATTCACAAGTGGCCTCAATGACAATTGGCTAGGTCTTGTGAAAACTACCGACGGAAACGCGGGACCTAATTGTCTTCTTCGGACAAATGTATCTCCGGCTCGCCTCCATGTCGGAACAGAAGCAGCAGTGGACCCCGGAGAACGGAGAATATAGTAAACCCGCATGTATTAGTCATTATTATGCCCGCATAAATTGCCAGATAGGGGCTTTATAGCAATTCAGACTTGTTGACATCCAATTGGTGCACCATGTATTTGACTAAGCAGTAATTCCGACTGTTATGAGCCCGATTCGCCAGTAAGAGGGTGATATTCGTCAATTGAATTGAATTGAAGCTATACGCAAGGTTTAACCGCGGTAGCTAAACGGCCTGACGACCTCTTACCCCTTGTTTACCTTCCTATCGATCGAAACGACTGCAACCGAAGAGTGCGATAGTATGGAGTCAACCGCTGTCTCCGCCATGAAGGGCGATAAACTGAAGGACCCAGTGCATTGGAGGAATTGGTTCGCACGAATCAAGATATATGCACGCCAGAAGAGGGTGTGGGATCTTGTAGATCCTCATACCGAAGAAGAGTATCTTGAGCAACCGATTCGCAAGCCTAGAAGGCCTCAATACCCCGAAGGAGGCACCGAAATAGCGAAGAGAGAGTGGAGAGATCGCATGGATATCTATAAGCTTGACTTAGCCGATTGGGAGCAACAGAATAAGGCCCTTGACGCTGTCAACGAATGGATCACCACCAATTTGGACCCAATCCACCATACCTCCATGCTGAACTACCAGACCCCATACGAACGTCTTGTGTATCTCCATACTCGATTTGGTAGATCAACGGCAGCAGAAGAAGACATCCGTGCGCAATGGAAACGAGTATCAGCGTCACCACCAAAGAGAGGTGTTGACATTGATCAGTGGATCAACGAATGGGATTCACTAAGAGAGCAAGGTGTTAGCCTAAGCCTGCCAGAGGTGAAAAGCGCTAACAAGGATTTTCTCCGTGCTGTCAAGGATATACTCCCTGTGTGGTGGCAGCTTAAATTCGAAGCGATCGTACTGCACCAGGAGGAATGGGATACACGCGATTTGATCGAAAACTTCAGAGGAACATATCGTGAGCTACACCCGCAGCGAGGGAGTAGCACCAGCACGATTTCAAAAGCATCCTTTTCGACGCTGCAAGGCTTCGAAGAAGCTAAAGCAGAGCAACCGCAGGAACAACAGCCGCAGCCGCAGCCGCAGCAACCGCCACGAGAGCGTTCCTTACCACCTATCCCTAAGCGTTGGTGCCCTTGTGGTGATAAGCGTCATAAGCCATGGAATTGCTGGGTGATTAATAGAGAGGCATTCGCTGATAAACCCCTCTCTAAGTGGAAAGCAAAGATTGTAGAAGAACGTCTTGCAAAGGATGAAGCCTGGAAGGCCTGGATAGAGAAGGTTGTGAAGGAACATAATGAGAAGAACAACACCACCAAAACAGCTAATATCACACAGCTGTATGGCTCCTTCACCACTAGCCTTCCAAGGAATCAGGTCTATCAGAGCATCAAAGCGAATGGCAGTGACGATACTCGACATAGATGGTTCCTCGATACTGCATCATCAGTGCATGTATGCAACCAGAGGGACCTATTCACCACATTCGAACCGCTTGAGGAAGGCCTAAAGACAGGTGATTCAGTCACGGCAGCGAAAGGGATTGGAAGCGCGATCATGACAGGAGTAGGCCCTGACGGCTCTACTAGACCAATCCAGCTCAGCAATGTCGTGTATTCGCCTCATTTCCATGCCAATTTAATGTCGTACGCAGCCCTGAAGGCGAAGGGTATTCGATGGGATGAGGATACCGAATGCATCAAGGATTCTAGTGGCAAGCCAGTCATTAGTGTGCGTCTTATGAAGCCGTTGAATATATGGGCATTCGATCAACCGGAGAAGAATCCTGAGCATAAACCTCCACTGCATGCGCATGCAGTGCGTACATCAGTGAAACCGCTGATTTCAGAGGCCTCAGCAGATCGTTGGCACCGCCGATTAGCACACGTATCCACTCGTGTGATGAAGAAGACTGCCGAAATGGTAGATGGTGTCAAAATCAACGAAGATCTGCCAGAAACAGAGGAAGAAGGAGAGCTTTGCCAGGTGTGCAATCTCTCGCATGCACCAAGACAGATCTCACGACGACCAATTGGCCAAACCTTTGGAAGATACGGCCGAATTCACTTCGATCTGGTCCAATTTCCACCTGGTTATAATCGACACCAATGGATGACGCATTTCTATGTGGAAGGCATCCGATTTCACTGGATATATACGCATGAAGCGAGGTCACAGTGTAGAGATGCTATAAGGAAGTTCATCGCTCTTATCAAAAACTGGTGGAACATACCAATCAAAGCGTTTCACTATGACAACGAACAAGCTGCTGGAGATGAAGTCGAAGGCTTCCTAAGCAATATTGGCATCGTTGTATCGCACAGCATTCCCTATCACCCTGAGCAGAACGGCCCTGCTGAACGATCAGGAGGAGTGATTTTAACCATGACGAGACACCTTCAAATGGAAAGCAAGCTACCGAAGCAACTGTGGCCTGAGATGGTTAGCGCTGCTGTGTGGATTCTGAACCGAATTCCTACTCACCTGAAGGAGGAGAATCGCTGGATCGTGCCGTGGGATGAAGCTCGAAGGGATTTCGGTGGCGAAAGGATGAAGAAAGCTAACCTAGCCAACCTGCGCGTGTATGGCTCGCTATCATACTGCCGAATCCGCAACATACCGAAGCTTCAAAAGACTGCTCCAAGCGCTGAAATCGGTTTCCTCGTTGGTTATGTTGCATCGAATGTGTGGAAGATCTGGTTCCCTGCGAGAAGAAAGATAGAGGTCGTGAGAGATGCACGCTTCGACGAATCGAGGAAATGGAGACCCGATATGGAGTATTGGGAAGAGAGGGAACTGCCTGAGCCTGAACCGACGATTTTGACCGAAGACGAACAGCTAGATGTGATGCGTGAGGACATTGGAATCCCTACTGAATCAGTCAACCGGAACACGCAGGAGGATATGCACGAAGGCCAGCACGAAGGCCAGCACGAAGGCCAGCACGAAGGCCAGCGTGAAGCTATCCTGCTAAATGAAGAAATGGTGACACCTCAGGGGGTGGATGCACCACCACCGATCACCCCGGAACCTGATGAGGGAGGCCACCTACTGGTAGACCAAGCTCCTCCGAATGATATCCTACCTGGATCGTTTCCAATGGAAGAGCCACCACAATTGCCGCCGAGTCCGCCGGACGAACAAAATGCCATACAATTTAGCCCTGCCGCTGTTCAGGGGGTGAACGAGCAGACAATATCCCAGCCTGAAGATCAGATCGCCTGCGAGGAGGAAGACCAGCCGCCAGAGCCAAATCTACCACCCGAAGACCTTACCGAAGAAGTCACTCCCACCGATGAAACCGATCAACCTGATGCACTATCCGATAGCGAACAGCAGCTACACGCAGAGCTCCACACACGAAGGAATGACGGCATCGACACAGCGAATATTATCGAGGGAAGCAGGAGAAGAAGGCCACGAGAGGATCCTGATTATCATGCGTATGCAACAACCGTGCCGATAGAAGACGATCCACCAGAGCTACTGCGCACATTCGCCGCAGCGCTATACACAGAGAAGCCGATACAGCGTCATAGAGACGATCTACCACCTGCACCTGATGGCTACAGGAACATGTTGAAGCACCCGATGGCCGAAGGCTTTCTAGCCGCCTGCGCGAAGGAGATACGATCGTTGCAAGAGAAATCGACGTTTACCGTCACTAATCGACCGAAGGATGTGTCGAAACAGATCCTGCCACTCCGATGGGTGTTCACATACAAATTTGACCAAGACGGCTATCTACTGAAGCTAAAAGCACGCATTTGTGTGAGAGGAGACCTCGAAACGATATCTCCTAAGGATAAAAGGGCTGTAACACTCGCAGCAAGGGCAGTAAGGCTCATCTTCGCCTTAGTTGCAGCATTCAACCTCGACCTACGCCAGCGTGATGCAGTCACGGCGTTCCTGAATAGCCCGCTACCTACCGAAACGTACACGTTGATGCCCGAAGGATTTCAACAGCCAGGGATGTGTTGGAAGCTTGATCGTGCGCTATATGGCCTACGCGTTTCACCGAAGCTTTGGCAACAGGAAGCATCGAAGGTTTTGATAAAGCTTGGCCTCACGCCTGTTCCAGAAGACCCCTGCGTCTTCGTCACACACGGCATCATCGTCTTCTTCTATGTTGACGACTTCATCATTGCAAGCTTCCCTACACCGGCAATACGAGAGAAAGCCCGCCAGCTTGAGAAGGATCTAGAGGCACACTGGGAGCTCACAGATCATGGTGAAGCAGAGTGGTTTCTAAACATTCGAATTATGAGAGATCGGCAGCAGCGAAAGCTTTGGCTTTGCCAAGACGCCTATATCACTAGTATGGCTACTCGATACCATTTGACCGATCGTGCACCTGTCTATACACCACTCCCTGTGGAAGAAATGAAGCCATTCGATGGCACAGCATCACCAGCGGAAATCAAACTATATCAGGGCAAGGTTGGTTCAGTCCAATACCCCACAACGATAACAAGACCAGATGCAGCAAAGGCAGCCTCGAAGCTCTCACAGTTCCTTCGAAACCCCGGCCCACAGCACCAACGAGCCGTTGATAGAGTGATCTGCTACCTATACACCACACGATACCTAGCACTGCAGTATGGGGATAAGGGAGATATGGAATCGGTTGAACTGGCAAGTGATGCATCCTTCGCTGATAACAAGGATCGGCGAAGCTCTGCAGGATATATCTATCAAGTTTATGGAGGCCCAGTCGATTGGAAAGCCTCCAAGCAGCCCACTGTCACCACATCCACCACCGAAGCTGAGCTGCTGGGTATGTCAGACGCTGCACGCTCGCTGCAGTGGTGGAACAGGTTCCTCGAGCGAATCGCATTCAAACCAAGCCATATTATCACCCTTCGATGCGATAACCAGCAGACCGTCACATTACTGACCTCCGAGCACGCCAAAATCGATACGAAGCTTCGCCACGTCGATATACATGGGCACTGGCTGAGGCAAGAGGTCAGCAAAGGTCGAATCAACATCAAATGGGTTCCCACGGCACGCATGGCCGCAGATGGTCTTACAAAGCTTTTACCGCGGCAAAAGCATGACGAATTCGTCAAAATGATGCGAATGGAGGATATACAGCACCTCATTGAGAGATAAATGAGAGGAAAGAGAGGCCCTGCTGCAAGGAATCAGCGCTCAGCTCATTGAATTCAACATTGGCGAAGCTATTCAACACTCGCTAATCGCTGAGGGGGTGTGTCGGAACAGAAGCAGCAGTGGACCCCGGAGAACGGAGAATATAGTAAACCCGCATGTATTAGTCATTATTATGCCCGCATAAATTGCCAGATAGGGGCTTTATAGCAATTCAGACTTGTTGACATCCAATTGGTGCACCATGTATTTGACTAAGCAGTAATTCCGACTCTCCATACGCGTTTTCGATTTGCCTTGCTGACCAGACATATCATCCTCAGTACACTGATGCACTGATCAGCGATCGGTTTTGACAATGGATCCATGACATACCTTCGCTAGTAAACATGATATAGCAGCGGCAACCGTTGGGCTGACCATAAAATTGCCTTCTATGGTCAGTCTTCCTAGTCGTGCGCCTCGGCCCGAAAGTTGATTGAGCATCCTATATTCCATGATTTAGTACGGAAGAAAAAAGGTATGAGGTACACTTCACTACCAGCAACTTTCATATTTGAAACTGAGCTGGTACGAGCAACTGAAAAGTGCGAGCATTATAACGCTGGCACTCTGCCTGTTGCCGTATTCGTTTTGATTTGCTTATACGGAATAGATCAAAAGCTCGAGGTACACGGCCTTCACGACTCTAGGGTCATCCATGTTAATTCTAGGTTGTTTTTGGTCTTCTTCGTATAGGTACTCCGTAACGCACAAATATTTGCTGTTGTGGCTTGCGCACGCTCCGGTTGTTTGCAGGTCGTTGGTGCGGTTATTCTGTGGCTCAAAACAGTACACTGATAGGGATAGGGTGGACGAAGTCGGCTTTTCCTGGAGACCTGCAGGTAGCGAACGAGGGGACAAATTTCATGTCGAGCGAGTGGCATGCGAAAAAGCATTATTTCTTAAAGGGATAGAATGTAAGCCTTCATTGTATTGGAGGGCAGCCAAGTGTGACCGATGTTTAAGACCTTTCATTGATTGGATTGAGACCAGGAACGAACACCTACATATGCGATTTTGATGCCATTTGTGACAGGATACATTCGAATACTGGATGGCCATGAGCCGCTACGGCAGCTCTCGTTCACCCGCTGCCGGAACCTGTATTTACGGTTATTTTCTTGATCTACCTGAGATACGCCAAGGAAAGATGGTGGAGAACTTTGTTGTCCGAGTTTGGACTAGTGCGGCATAAGTGGGGAGCTGAGAAAGGAAGCGTGTGTGTCTGGGGGGGGGGGTAATCTGTTTTCGAATTCTACTGTAGGACAGGAGCCAGCCTGGTCGATCTAGTCTCAGCTTTGACGTTTCGCCCAGCTGGTTTGTTTGTCGAAAATGTCTCTTTCTTGGCCTTTCATGCTCTTGAGACCTAATTTCCGGAGGTTGGAGAAGAAATCAAAGGCAGCATCAAACGTTTCAGGATGGGTCCAGAAAATCAAAGGCAGCATCAAACGTTTCAGGATGGGTCCAGCCATCCCTCTTCACGAGGCCTTCGATGCTATCAAAAAAGTCCTGGACCTCATTCCAACCCTCGGCATCTGCAGCATGGCCTTTTAACTCTTCCTCCGTGAAGTGATAAGGGCAATTACCTTGGATGCCCATCTCTTGCCAGTGCCTATTTGTATGGTCAGCTTTCGTCGGTGTTACAGGATTCGGAGTCATACTTTTCAGCATTGATGAGTGCCTCTCGGAAAGGCACAATTTCATCGTCCCAGGTATTCCCAGCCAATTCGACGGCAAGACGTCTTGTTTTTCCATGGTTCAGATGGAACACTTTTGCAAGCAGCGGATTCCTTCTCTCAGTCTCCATCAAGTAAAGCTGGAAAAGAATCGATTTGAAAATTCGTCGCTTAATTTGAACTTGTTGCTCGGAATCAAGGTCGTCAAAATTGGCTGGACGCTTAAGTAAAATGCTGCCCTGATAATTCACCAGCGGAGATGGTTGTGCCTGCAGTAGAAGTGGACCGGCCCACGAGCCTTGCCAATCAATGACTGCAGTAATACGATTGTTATCAACAAAAAAGTTGGATGAGTGGAGGTCGCTGTGCCAAAGAGTGGGACGGCTAAGAAGGGGATCAATGTCCATGAGACTGGGGGCAATGCTAAGGTATTTCTCCAGCAGATTGAGATGCGCACGTGGCTCGTTTTGGGATGTACAGCTCAAAATATCGTCGGATGGCTTTGGAACGGCGTACTTTGTTATCCAGTCAACTTCGCGCCAACCAACACTCGATGCGTACTCCTTGGCACTTGACCCTTCAAGCAGTTAGACGCCGAAATCTGGATAGTAGGGAAATAATACCTACAAGGACCTCGTGATATGTCCATTGTACCACGCTCTTTTTTCCAGAAATCTCGCTCGACAGTTGGGCCAATAGTGAATCTCTTAGAGACCCGCTCTTTCAATTCAATAGGGGCATCGCTTGTGATTTGAGCCGGAACCGCGCCATCTACTTTGTCACTCGAGAAATATAAACTCCCGTAGCTAGTAACCACAAAGTAAGCATGTAAATCAAGAAACGACAAGAGCGATAGGAACATACTGCGAAAAATATACCGACAATAACTTTGTCTCTATAGCCACAATCTCTCTCATGATAGCTAGCTTTGAACCAGGAGTTAGGCCATCCCAATGCGTTGCTAGTTGTTTTCCGGCCGCCTCCTCCATGAAGATATATTCTGACCCCACATCGTTTTGGGAGCTTGCACTCCATCCCAGTATTCGAGGGACTGGCACCTGGAGAATGTCTCGAACCTTGGAGCGATATGAGTCATCTGTTGTTTCACATTTGCTGGGGGAAACTCACGAACTCCATAGTAGCAACTTCGGAGGCAGTTGTGTAAAAGGCGGGCCCAGCATTTGGGTTAGGAATACGCGCCAAAAGCGATTTCCCATCACTCATCTGGAGGCGGAAAACTTTGTTGAACCCCCCCCCCCCTCTGCCAGCTCTGTGATCGAGACACAGCCATCCGAACCTATTGCTTGAGCTGCCAAGGTTTGAAGCTGAGTGACGTTGAAGGCCTTGTATCTGTCTCGGAGCTGCTGTTCTTCATCCCAGAGCCATCGCCCGCTTGTATAGCGAAATAATTGTTCGATATCCGGATCATCTGTTGCCATCTTCTCCTGGCAGGTAAACAGGGTGCGCACAGGGAGCAGCTTCCGGAATCTGCGACCAGTCTCGCTGGCTGGGAATGGTTGGAGAGTTGGGGCGGGAAGTATGGGTCTTCGTGGCTGGAGCAGGAAGGCCGTATGATATTTCAATCGTAGCAGAGTCGTAAGGACCGAACGCCGCGCATCTGCAGTCATCGCTGGACGTTGGTGGTATGTTGGAACCAAGGAGCTCAGCAGCGAGTTGCTGAAGCCCGCGGGTACGGCAGCCGTAATCTAACTAGAAGCGGTTAGTAATTTTGGAAGAGCTTGCTTAGTAATCCCGGGTTACAAGTGGCCTGCCTCACATTTAAGCTGCGTAGTTAGCCGCTGGTCATCCTAGGGTAGACGGAAAGTGATTGATTGATTCATTGATTACCTCTAGAACTAATCTAATATGAATAGTCTCAGTTTTTCCGCCGAAATGAAGCTTATTAGACCCATAAAAAATGATGGTCCCAGTATGGGCACAGTTACTCCCAGGAATGGGTTTGAAGCTCTCAGGATTGCGGGTTAGCTTGCCTAGGACTGAATAAATCAATCAATCAATCAATCAATGTAAAATCTGTCCCTGGGAACGTCAACACCAATACTGGGAGGTATATTGATCCTGGAACACTAGGTAAGGTTGATTGATTGATTGATTGATTGATTTACTCATAGACTGTCCCAGCCGCCCAATTATTAGCAGCTATGCAGCGTGTGACTATAAGTACAGGTGTCCCCTACCCTCACTTTCAGAAAACAAGCCGTTCCTTGTCCGAATGTCTTCTCCGTCCGTTCCAGTAAGTTTCCCCCCAACCCGTAGTCTTGTTGACCGTTCTGTTTCTATGTACCTGTCGGGCCTTTCCTGGCCCTCCTCTACTTCTATTTACCAAAAATCACTCGTCTTCGCTATATGTATTTGAGCACTGTGGATGGTACTGCCTGGAATTGTCCTAGCAGTCCGGTCCTCAAGATCATCTTGGAACACTAGGTAAGGTTACCAGAAACACTTCCGTCGATTCTGGGAACAGAAATCCCTCAAAAATATGGAAGAAGAAGCCTTGGGCTGCTTCATGGACATGTTCACTCCTTTCTTTCACAGCTCTATCGATTTCGGGAACGTGTTGGGCAGTCCCACTAACTCTACTGCTCCTGGAACCTCAAGCCGTTCTTAGAGGTCAACAGCGGATCTTCGGGTGATTGAAGTACTTCTGGGATGGCCTAGAGTGTACCTAAGATTGATGTTACGGATACAGTATACGGAGTACATAAGCTTACACGGCGCCAGCTCTGTCGGCTCCAAGAACGTGTAAGCCGACTCTAGGGGCTTTTTTGCTCTTGGAATCTCGCTTACAGTTCCCAGGCGCAGCAAAGTAGCCTCCGGGGAGCGAGTAGAGTGCCTCTGAGATTGGTGTTGATTGATAGAGGCTTCCAATAAACATCCGCGGGTTCATGGTTTCCATGTCTCTTTTTCCTGCGGTCTCAATTTTAACACGGAACCTGCTACGAGGTACAGACAGTCAGGATAAGCTGTGTATTCAGAACGATGCTAATTTGAGCTTCACGTTCCTACCCAGCCCATCTCTAAAGCACGTTAGAATATTAACGTACAGGAAAGAGCCAGAGAAATGACGTCACTCGGACTTATTGGCGGTGATTAGTGGGGCCCAGTGGAGGTTTGGGACTGCTAAACTAGAATGGACTAATGTGCTCTCAAGAATGAACTTAATATTTAAAAACGCTACTGTGAGGTCTACTTTGTCAGCCCGTGCTACAGAGACTGCTCTCGTGGAGAGCACAACGCTGCTAGTACAAGCCCACTCGAACACTACTAGTTCGGCATACAACCGGTTCAGCGAAGCTGAGCGTTGAAGTCGAGGGATCGCCGGAAAGATGAGGAGAGAGGTTGATCTACCAGATAAAAATATACCTCCGTTCAGAAAATTATGTACCTGTGCTGAAATTTCTGCAATGCCAAAAAACGCGATCTAAATAGCGGGTAAGCAGGAGATAATTCATGTACATTTTCTTGGTGTTTTAGTTGATGCTGGATAAAGGATCGTTTCGTGAGGATCGCTCGAGGAAGAATATGGGCAAACATATTAAAAATATGAGGCATGCAAAGCAGTGGGTATAATCCATGGAACACCTAACACCAGCTTTAATTGAGGATAAGGAATGTTGTTTTCGGTGCGGGTGATTATCTACTCGGCCTCATTTTTTTTTCGGCGGGGATACTCCATTCTACAGTACCCGTCCAATTTTCCATTAACTTGTTCAAGTCTGAGGATACAGTCAAAGACTACCATGTTCAAGAATGCTTCGTAACTATAAATGCTGTGTCAGAGATCTACGTTCACCCCTCCGGCCATGGGTTCTGTGAGCGACCGCACTTCAGTTTGCCTCGTGCACAGATCCTATTCCTTAAAAGGGACCTAACTGCCTAGATAAGTCAGGTACGTCATTTATTTTTTCTCGAGGTCCCTCGGAATGATTGCATGATATTTAACCGCAAAGACTAGAGCATGCCGAAGCGTGTTTCGTCAGACGGATAGCGATAGATGTAAGCGTATTCTTTCTATTTCAAAAGAACTTCGCTGACTTCTAGCTTTATTGTGTACCTTCCTCACAGCGAAATGACACAACATAATTATCCTTCGAAGTAAAGGGCTGCTATAGGAGGACGGAATGCGGACGTCGCGAGAGATGCAATTGAGATAGTGATCTCGCTATGGTGACTCTACTTGAAAGGATTTTGAAGATGGACAGAACTAATCTATGTACTGACGAGGCACATTAGGTACCATCGAATCGGTGTATGTCTTGGAAGCGGTGATTAAAATCAATCGTGGCCAAAGAATTGTCTATGCCAGAGGCAACAATCCAGTCTGGAGTCAAGGAGTAAATCCCTTCCGCGACATTCCATACCCCTCGCTAGCTAGCGGGCTCCCTATTATGTTGCTTTCAACTTGCGTCGTTCGTCTATTTGCTGAATACTTCTTTCGACAAGGGATGGAGCAAACATTAACCGAAGTATGATGTCAGCTTTGAAGAAAAACGAAGGCTTCAAGAAACGGCAAAGCGCCGTCATAGAGAAGCCAAATAGCAATCCCAGCCCCACACTCTATTTGCCCTTTCGGCCGCTGCCACATCTGTCTCAAGCGACAACCACGGGGAGATCCTCCGCGAGATTCAATCTCTGCGCGATGCCATCAGCCCTTCTGTTCCTACTGGCTCCCCGTCCTATGCAGAGGTGGCCCGTACTCCTCCACTTAGTCACCCGAGTAACATACGGACGCTCTCAACCTTAAACTACAACACCGACCACGTTCACCGACACATTGTATTGCACAATAGACACTTCGAGAATGACAGAAAATGGAAACGAGAGGATGTCCGCAAGCCCAATCCGGACGACGGTCGAGACAGAGATCCGGAAGATGGAAGACCACATACACTGGCGTTGTCGCGCCGTTACGGTGGATCCAAGAAACACTAACCGAATCCGAATCGCCTGCCGCGATGAAGACGAACATCAGCTAGTGAAACAAGTGGCGGAAACAAAAATCGGGTCAGGAGCCCGGGTGCTGCGGGACGAGCTGTACCCGATCAAGGTCGATAGCGTCAAGAGAGCGGCAGTACTGGATAAAAACCACAATGTCTTAGCAGGAGCGGCGGTAGCTCTCGGCGAAGAGAACGAAACTACGGTCGCCAAGATCGCATGGCTCAGCAGCAAGGAAGTCACGAAGCCTTATGGATCGATGGTCGTGTACCTCACGAAATCAACTGACGCGCGGAGACTCCTGGCCGATGGGTATTTCCACGTCGGAGGAGAATCCGGGACAACCAGCATCTTCGAGTATCGGCCGCGGCCAATGCAATGCTACAACTGCCAGGAGATTGGTCATAAGGCTTTCCAGTGCAAGAATGCCCAGAGATGCGCAAAGTGCGCCGCAGAAGGCCATCGCCACAGTAGCTGCGACCAGACGGTTCCGAAGTGCGTTCCATGCGGAGGCCCTCACGAATCGTTCAGCAGGAATTGTCGGAAGCTCTACCCGCCACGCAATGAATAAAACGCTCCGAGTGTTGCAATTGAATGTGAGGAAACAGGGTGCAGTGCATGACAGTTTGATGAACGATGTAGAGACACAGGACGCAGTCGCACTAGCGATCCAGGAACCCCAGGCGAGGAGGATTCAAGGCCGGCTCTTGACCACCCCGATGGGGCATCATAAATGGACCAAGATGGTTCCCTCCACGTGGAGGGAAGGGAGATGGGCGATCCGAAGCATGCTGTGGGTCAACAAGGATGTGGAAGCGGAGCAAGCGCGGATCGAGTCGCCGGACCTAACGGCGGCCGTCATTCGGCTTCCGAGCGACGGATTTTTATCGCATCAGTATATGTAGATGGAGGGGACGCCTCCGCATTAGACGATGCATGCGATCACCTCCGAAAAGCAATCACTAAAGTACGGCGAGACTCGGGAACGGTGGTGGACATCATGATTATGGGAGACTTTAACCGCCATAATCAACTGTGGGGAGGAGACGAGGTGTCCTCGGCCAGGCAAGGCGAAGCGGATCCGATCATCGACCTTATGAATGAATTTGGACTCAGCAGCCTGCTTAAACGAGGCACCAAGACATGGCACGGCGGAGGATATTCGGGGGACTGCGAGTCGACGATCGACCTCGCTCTCGCTTCGGAAAACTTGACGGACTCGATGATCAAATGTGCGGTCCATGGAACGGAGCACGGCTCAGATCACGGCACCATTGAGACCGTTTTTGATGCACCTTGGACGGCTCCAACGCAGACGGACAAACTGCTACTCAAGAATGCACCGTGGAAAGAGATCAAGGCTAGAATCGCGAGGACGCTAGCTGCCACTCCGGTGGAAGGCTCTGTACAGCAGAAGACCGATCGGCTTATGTGCGCGGTGTCGGAAGCGGTTCGTGCGTTGACGCCGAAGGCCAAGCCGTCACCGCATGCAAAGCGATGGTGGACAGCGGACCTGACGCAACTCCGTCAGATATACACATACTGGAGAAACCGCGCCCGCTCGGAAAGACGCGCAGGACGAAAGGTGCCACAGCTAGAGGACATGGCCGCAAGCGCCGCGAAGCAATACCATAACGCAATTCGGAAACAAAAGAAGAAACACTGGAACGAGTTTCTGGCCGACAATGACAACATCTGGAAAGCTGCCAGGTATCTGAACGCAGGGGAAGATACAGCCTTCGGGAAGGTACCGCAGCTCCTCAGAGCAGATGGAACGGTTACCACTGATCATAGGGAGCAGGCAGAAGAACTACTAACCAAATTCTTCCCGCCGCTACCAGACAGCATTGACGATGAGGGAACCAGGCCACAAAGAGCGCCGGTAGAGATGCCGACCATCACCATGGAAGAGGTAGAGCGGCAGTTGCTCGCAACGAAGTCTTGGAAGGCGCCAGGCGATGATGGCCTACCAGCCATAGTGTGGAAGATGACCTGGCCCACGGTCAAACACCGGGTCCTCGATCTCTTCCAGGCGTCACTGGAAGAAGGCACGCTGCCGAAACAGTGGAGACACGCAAAGATCATCCCGCTGAGGAAACCGAACAAGGAAGACTACACCATTGCCAAGGCATGGAGGCCGATCTCACTGCTCGCAACATTAGGCAAGATTCTAGAATCGGTGGTAGCAGAAAGAATCTCGCACGCAGTGGAGACCCACGGCCTGCTCCCGACCAGCCACTTCGGGGCCCGAAAGCAGCGGTCCGCGGAGCAAGCACTCTTACTCCTACAGGAGCAAATCTACGCAGCATGGCGAGGACGACGGGTGCTGAGCCTGATCAGCTTCGACGTCAAAGGGGCCTACAATGGGGTCTGTAAGGAACGACTGATCCAGAGGATGAAAGCGCGAGGTATACCGGAGGTTCTGCTTCGGTGAGTTGAGGCGTTCTGCTCGGGACGAACGGCGGCCATCCAGATCAATGGGCAACTGTCGGAGGTTCAGGACCTGCCACAGCCTGGACTGCCTCAGGGCTCGCCCCTGTCTCCAATCCTATTTCTCTTCTTCAACGCCGACCTCGTGCAGAGACCGATCGACGGCCAAGGAGGAGCAATTGCCTTCGTGGATGACTTTACCGCATGGGTGACAGGGCCAACCGTGCAGAGTAATCGGGAAGGTATCACAACCATCATCAATGAAGCTCTCGACTGGGAGAAGAGGAGCGGAGCAACTTTTGAAGCAGACAAAACGGCGATCATACATTTCGCACCTAAGGCCTGCAAAGTGGATCAAGAGCCGTTCACTGTCAAGGGACAGACGGTCGAGCCTAAGGACAAGGTCAAAATCCTCGGGGTCCTGATGGACACGCGACTGAAGTACAGGGAGCATATTGCAAGAGCAGCATCCAAGGGCTTGGAGGCCTCGATGGAGCTACGACGGCTTCGAGGCCTCTCCCCAGCGACCGCACGGCAGCTCTTCACAGCGACCGTGGCTCCGGTGGTGGACTATGCGTCGAATGTTTGGATGCATGCATTCAAGAATAAGAACATCGGACCGATCAACCGGGTGCAAAGGGTAGGAGCACAAGCAATTGTGGGAACATTCCTCACAGTTGCGACCAGCGTAGCGGAGGCCGAGGCCCATATTGCCACAGTACAACACCGATTCTGGAGACGAGCCGTGAAGATGTGGGCAGATCTCCACACACTGCCAGAAACCAATCCTCTTCGCAGAAACACAGATCGGATCCGGAAGTTCAGGAGATACCACCGCTCGCCACTATATCAAGTAGCGGACGCGCTGAAAAACATCGCGATGGAATCACTGGAAACCATCAACCCATTCACACTGGCCCCATGGGAAGCACGCGTGCAGACTGAGAAGCCTATTTCGGAGGGATCAATTGTACCCGGCGGATCAATGCAGATCGCGTTCAGCAGCTCGGCACGGAATGAGCTGGTCGGGTTTGGAGTGGCGATCGAGAAACAACCACCCCGCTATCGGAAAGTGAGACTGAAGACCTTGTCCGTCACGTTGAGCGCGAGAACAGAGCAAAATCCATTTTCCGCGGAGCTGGCGGCAATGGCGCATACACTGAAGACACTCGTGGGATTGAAAGGCTTTAGGGTCACACTGATCACGAGCAACAAAGCGGCGGCTCTCACTTGACGAACCCTCGACAACAGTCGGGCCAGGAATTTGTCTGTCAAATCTACAAGCTTGTGAGACGACTGCAGAGGCATGGAAATCATATCAGCATCCGGTGGATCCCCACTAGCGAGGACAACAAACTGCTAGGTCTCGCGAAAGATCAAGCTAGAGCTGCGACGCAAGAAGATACTATCCCGCAAAGACAGGTTCCCAATATGAAATCGACGACTCTAAAGATTGCGCGTGCCCAAGCAATCCCCAGCAGTAACCTCCCCGAGAGCATCGGAAAACATTCCAGACGAGTGGATAAAGCCCTTCCGGGAAAACACACGCGACAGCTGTATGACCGGTTATCGTGGAAAGAGGCGAGCGTGCTGGCCCAGCTCCGCACGGGTATGGCAAGACTCAATGGATATCTCTTTCGAATCAATGCCGCCGAGACAGATCAATGTGCATGTGGACAAGCAAGAGAGACGGTGGACCACTTTCTCTTTCGATGTCGGAAGTGGACCGCGCACCGGACGGAAATGCTGCAATGTACCCACACTCACCGAAGTAATATCTCCTTCTTCTTGGGTGGAAAATCGCCCTCCGATGACCAGAAGTGGACGCCCAATTTGGATGCAGTGCGATCCTCAGTACGGTTTGCCATCGCTACGGGCCGACTTGAGGCCACTTAACCTTGCCGACGAACGGACAAAATAACCCCTCTTACTAACCCCAACCCCTTGTGACAGACGGTAGACGCGCTTCAACTGCCGAAGATAGGATGTTGAACACTTGAAGAAGCGCCTTCAAGCCAGTCTACTAACCAATACTAACCCACAGGGACCTGCTATGAGATTGGAAATTGAAATGGCAAATACGGAAGGAAATACTGTATGGGCTCCAAGGAGACACGGCTTATACCCAAACATGCATGTACTGGTAGATTAGTGATAGTTGCCCTTTCGGCTCAGCCGCCGGGCGTTAATGAATTGTGTGTGTGTGTGTGTGTGTGTGTGTAATAAAATCAATCATTCAATCACTCAATTCAATATCAATCTCCCCTTTTTGATTCCGTTGCCCTGATTGGCCCATTTCCAAGTACTCCGTAGCTGTTACATTGTTGATATTATGTTAATGGCGGACGCTAGAGGCGATCGGTGGAAGTGCGGAGACACGAGCTGCATCCAGGCGACGCGACGCGAGCCCTCTCTACTTGGGCGAACCTGGTTTTTGCAGCCATATTTGAGCATTAAAATAACACGACACAGGAAGTTAACACAAAATGAACACTGAATGGCCAGATCCGTGAGAGGAAACTGATCGAACACAAAAAATCTAAATATCGTTCGGAAATGACGACGCGTGGAGGATTCGAACGTGCGACCCCAATTAAGGAGATAATCAGTAGGCCGAAAATCACTACGTTTTCTTTCAAGGCTGTTATTACTGAAAGATGGTCTGTCTCTGATAAGCATCGACCACCCACAATTGCGAAAAGTTCTAGATAGGTTTGTATTCTTCTTCGGTCTCAACTGCGATTATTCAGGCCAAGGAAAGTTGTTCAGAAAGGCAAAGTTTGTTCAAAGAACACAGTCCTGCAAATTGCTGGCACCTACGACCACCCCCAGGTGTTGGTGCTGTGTAGAATATGCATTCGAGTTAATGAAGGGCACGATATATTTTGTCCATTTAGGTCTAAGACGCATTACAGTATCGTGCAGCCATGAATCTGCGTACAGGATTACCCAGTACACTACAAGAAACATGCGAACCATTCAAAATTCAAGAGCTAAGATTAAATAATTCGCCATTCAACAATTTAATGGATCCTACCGGATCTGGTTGTGCCTGTTGTGGTTCCTAATGTTAGAAAGCGCGACCGCAAATTAACACCAATGGGTCCTAATTGGCAAAGCCGCAATTCGTATCACCCATGTTTATTTGCGAAGTGTGAGCCGCCAACTATTCCAGTCTACCGCCTCAACCATGTAATAGTCGCCGCACAGAAATGTAATTTTGATGTTGCGAGAGCGGTCGTTGAGTCAACCGGTGCTGCAGTGAACAAAAAGCCTCGTTGGAGGACCAACCATCATCAATCATTGGATTGACCGTCACCGTTAATTATGTGTGTGAGATACAATGTTTGGCAGCCAAGTACGACCTCATAAAAGCGATCCTGACAAGCCGGTCTCAGCCTGCCTGCTGTTGAAAAGCGCCGTAATGCACACTTAGCAAATGATAAAGTAACTTGTGCAGGCGGGGTCTTGTGCCTAACGGACAAATATTTGCGGCGCCAGGGATGAGTCTGGTTCACCGCCTGGTGATTCACAGTTTCAACGTTTCACCACTTCCGTTTATCAACGCAGCGTCCTCACCATCCTCACCATCCTCACCATCCTCACCGTCAACACCATCCTCACCGTCAACACCATCCTCACCGTCAACACCATCCTCACCGTCAACACCATCCTCACCGTCAACACCATCCTCACCGTCAACACCATCCTCACCGTCAACACCATCCTCACCGTCAACACCATCCTCACCGTCAACACCATCCTCACCGTCAACACCATCCTCACCGTCAACACCATCCTCACCGTCAACACCATCCTCACCGTCAACACCATCCTCACCGTCAACACCGTCAACACCATCCTCACCATCGTCACCATCAAGACCGTCCACACCGTCAACAAGCATCTAAATATCCGTGAATTACAAGGAGACACCGCCGTGAACAAATGCTTCTAATACTGACGGGTCGCCTGTGATCTAATTGTCTCCATTCGATAAGACAATATTGTATGTATGATCGTTCTTCTCGTGCGATTTAAGGATTTCCACGTAGTGTCCTCCTTTATATTGGAATTTCGGTGATAGGGCTTACAAGATCTAACTCTACATCAGGATAAGTCAGAATCGAGAATTTGTCTTCATTGCAACGCTACTGTATCAATTTCTCCCATGGTTCGGGCTACATGGTTCGGGCTACATGGTTCGGGCTACATAATGTACCCAGAGATGAGTCGTGCAGGTCTTGGCTTCTTCAAGCGCCGAAGCGACACTTGAATACTGGTCCCTAGCACCACGGAGAGGTGCCTGCATGTCGCTAGAGGATCATGGTGTAGACCCTGGCCCCAGGTCCTACCCGATCGAGCACGCTTTTACAAACACAGGGCTCATGGTCTGTGAGGGAGGATGTTGGTAAAGCAGACCTCAAGCTGCGAGGATTTTGTCATCACAGATTCTATCTGCGGAGTTCACTTCGTAACGCAGCGCCCCCCTGCGAGGATTTTGTCATCACAGTTCCTATCTGCGGAGTTCCCTTGTTATCGCAGCGCCCCCCTGCGAAGGTCCTTGGTTGCGCAGCTCTCCCCTGCGAAGTCCCTTGGTTGCGCAGCTCTTCCCTGCGAAGTCCCTTGGTTGCGCAGCTCTTCCCTGCGGAGGTCCTTGTTTGCGCAGCGCTCCCCTGCGAAGTCCCTTGGTTGCGCAGCTCTTCCCTGCGGAGACTCTTGATTTCGCAGACGTCCCTGCGGAGACTCTTGGTTTCGCAGACGTCCCTGCGGATTCCCCTGATAACGCAGAGCGTGTCCTCCGAGAGGACGTATCCCCCACTTCACTGGGCTCATGACAGTGAATGCTAAGACCAAAAAGATTTGAACTCTGCGGGCAGACAAGACCGTGCCGTCTCGGAGGATGAGGATCGAAGTCCTGACTTTCTAGACCGGTCGTGGAGCGTCCTTTTATGTCTTTTCGCCTCCGGCTGCCCATATCTGCCAGCTATGCAGATTTTATGAGAGAGATGATGGACTATGCTGTAATTCCGCAGAAAATATTTCATTTTTGCGGCCAGTTGAGGTGATTCAACATCCGTTGAAGTATGCGATCTAGAGTTTGCGGCCAATCTCGCCAAGCGCCCCACTTCGAACCGTGGCGTGCATGAATCTAGACGGGGCCACCCATGGAACCATATCTTGGCGGTTGCATCTTATATTCAAGATGTTTACGGTGAACCACCTTCAACGGTCGTTGAAAAGCGCGTTCAACCGAGTGTTGAGCAACATCGGTTGCGTTTGAACTGGCAAGAGGAAGATTCTCCCGGTTACGTGGCCAGCCTAACGACTATACAGCTACTTGCGCTCCAATTGTGGATTTGGCGTCCTCTCCTGTTCATGACTGTTATTAGTATATGCTACGTTTCTTAGCGCATCTTGCCTGACTGTCTGGCTTGCTAAAAGATCAAATTTTCAAACAGTCCACCAGAGCAGGTCATCCGTCCCTTCCACTACGGGCGCTGGGACAGAACGATGTCGAAGATAACGAGGCGACGTCGAAGACGAGAATTGCCAGGCGGCAAATGCGTCAAGAGGATGTCGCGGCCTGACCAGGACATGACTTTGAATCAGACATCTCCGCTCGCCCGCGTGCGTTCACGACCGGAAACCACAAGGTGAGTACGGACACAGCCCCTTCTTCAACCTAGACGCTCTCTAATACACTTCGTATAGAATGCTCAGATGTTTCGTCCGTTCCCTGCAAGAAAAACCCGTGTCCGGTGAGAACACAAATTCGGATGATGCCAACGTCTTTTGACTGACTGGCTGACCAGAAGTACTCTACGCATTATATTCTCTCGTCGGGATACCAGAGGGCCGGGTTCCGTTTCCGGCACAGCATAGGATTCTGCAGTCAATCCAGCGGCATCTCGAACATCATGCATTTTGGTATGTCGAGCGGTATTTCCTCTCGGAATCGGTACAAAATGGGTGGACATACCCTGATGCTTTGGAACTCCACAAGCTGTTTCAATTTCTCAATCGACACCGACGCGCATCAAAAGCAAATCCTTCAGGTCCAGCTGTCAGCGATATCCAAGGCTGGCGAGATTCGATCTCGGGTATTCGCCACGCGGCGGTCCATCGTCTCGCACAAGATCGACAATCGCTTCTGCGGATGACTCGAGCAGCCATAGGTTTTGTTCAATGTATGGGTGGTTCCTCTCATACCAAAAGTCTCCGGCGTCTCAGGCGTCTCAGGAAATACCTGCGAGTCGCGCTTCCAAAGCCATCTCGACGGTCTGTCGTTCCACGGCGACAGGCCATGTTCCAGTCGTGCCGAGTAGAGAATGGGCTCAGTCATTCGTCGCACCCTTCCATCACATTGCCAGAACCCCCCAAAGGAGTTCTTCACCTTGTAGAGAACGACTTCTCCCACGAGGTACGAAAATTTTTAGACAAAGAGTTTGAATGAGAAGCGGCAACAAATCATGGTATGGCCGAGCTCTGGGTCGTTGAGCTCTGCTATTCAGTCAGACCCGGGCAGTTGTTATTGCCGTCATATCATCACGAACAGGTCCATGTATATCTTGAGAGAAATTAATATAAAATCACGAGGTTGTGGCTGTATTTGGTACTTTAATTTCCAAGACCGGCGTACTCGTTGCACTTGGAAACTCAAGTACGCATCCAAAAAGTACGGAGTAGCTTAAAGAAAAGCGAATGCCATAGCTCTGAGTCCGATTGCCATGGTCTATGCTCACTACATTACTGTTAGAAAAATGCCGAATGCATTTAATGGAGAATCAATGCTCCCTGAGCCATTGAAGGCTCTGGACCCAATCGAGGACCCCGCATCAGCCGATTCGTCATACAGATTTTGGAATAATCCCCCTGAATAGCGGGATGATACTACAGCAGTTCTTTGGTGCTGTTAAGCCCTGAAATCAAATTTTCTGTTCGCTCTACGTAATTAATCTGGGGGATGCCGTACTATTGGGAACCGCACACCCGAATTTCTTTCACTCCGGATTTGACTTTGCAGACAGTTTTGCGTACCATGGATCGTACATCTGAGAAAACTATTTCGAACACGAAGTGAGCAAGTAGGGCTCACCGTTGAACGTCGGCGGTTAACCGTTAGGATGCTTCAACAGTCGCCATGTTCAAAAAGTTCGCTCCCGTGAACGGTCGCTGCATACTCGATACACCTCAAATTTGCACTAGAAAGAAGGGGAGGGGTCTGAAGTGTTCCACCCTCCACCGGTTACGTGGGAGCCCAGGACCATACAAGTCATCCCACTCTACGAGACACCACTTTCCAAAGGAACCATCAAAGTCTGGTTTCTGTTCACCATGAACTCAACATGTACTCATAAACACAAAATCTGGGGTGCTTTCAGGTCATACAAAAACGATAAGCTATCAATTGGTTATGCATCGTCTCTCACAACATGAATTGTCATATTGAATTCAGGACGACTTGCGACTGGCTAATGGAATAAAAAGCTCACTGATGAGTGATTTCAGATGAGATATGCTGCGGGAAGACTGAAAAGTACTAAAGGTTTTCTTTTGGCCGCACAGCCTGTGATGTACGTACTTGGATGTTGTGGTCTATACCAGAACCCATTTCTGACTGGTGATCACCAGAATGTTGAAACGGCCTGGGAAGTCGACTTATTTCGGAAATGATGAAAGTACCGCACTGGCTGGCATCATAGGTCTTAATGCTCGCCTATAAATTCCCGTCAAATCCCACTACTCTCTCCCATCAATTTTGGTCTCGCATTCCAGCTCCCTTTCCCATGGTTGTGATAAAGCAGTCACACTGTGGCAATCCTACTACTATAGCCTCGATGCAGCCAAACAATCCCCCCAAAAATGTCGTTGGAGAGCTGGATCCAAACAAAACTCTCCAAGTTGAGCCAGCTCATCATCAAAACCAGAGTGGTTGCGGGAAAACAGTTTTCTTTGGCGTCTCTTCGTCATATGTCCCAGACTGGGATACCCGGGCCGCGTTCAGGGAGCTCTATCAGAATTGGTCAGTTCTATGTCGCCACTGCTAAACACGTGGCCAGAGACTAAAGCTAACTAAACATAGGAGAGATGCCATTTTGGCACGTTCCAACTTAGGCCGTCTCGACTTTCAGCCATTTTATGAAGATAGAGGCGATTGTGTTGCGATCATCGTCCCTGATCTCTCAGATCGACATCGACAAGGTCGTGCTTTGGGATTCATCAAGTATGACAAGCACAGCGGTTGCGTGACAATCTCCAACTCCTGCGCTGAACTAGGTCTCAACGCACTTGAACTCGGTAGCTCATCGAAGCAACATGATTCCAACTCCGCTGGCTGTCATGGAGAGGGTCTGAAGCTGGCAGCTCTGGTGATGGTGCGCAGTGGATTCGAGGTGGAACTATCTGCTAGCAGGCGCTACTGGCGTTTTGGCCTCTTGGAATCTCGTCTCTTCTGCGATATTAAGCCTTCCAATCAGCCCAGCCCCGAGAGCTCTGATCCACGAGGCGACATGTTTCGGCTCCGTTCTCGCGTGGAGAGAGATGTAACGGTCGAGATCCGAGCTCCAAAAGAATCGCGAAAAAACGCTGTGTCGCTCGCAGAATTTTGTACTTGGCTGACAGTCACGCTCGACATTCGAGGGTTTTCGCATCCCTCAGATGTTCTTGAAACCGAGGTTGGAGATCTGATCCTCGATCCCGATTTCCACAGCCGGGTCTACCTCAAGGGAATGCGTCTGCCGTGCTCTGGGTCCGGACTCAAGCAGTATCGATTTGCTTACAACTTCTTGCAGGGAAAGGTGAATCGCGACCGACAGATTCTGGTCGATCGAGATGAGGAAGCCAACATGGTGCGACGAATCTGGGAAGCCGCAATACGGAAACATCGCACCGCTTTTCTTCCCATCTATGTTGGTCTCCTACGCAATTCCCCGGAGGCACTCGATGTTGAATCGGCTACCCATTTTCTGCAATCATCGACCAAGCTTCTCATCTGGAAGCATCTTCTGGGCGAGGCTGGCGATGACAAATTTTTCTACAATGAAGCCTCCAGTGCCGAGGTAAGTTTCCTTTGATGGGGTATTGCGTGGCGCGCAGCTCACGGAAAAACAGAGCATCGCAAGCATTCGAGAAATCTTGGAGAGACAGCCGGTCAAGCTTCCGGAATCTCTGTGGACTTTGTTGCGCTCCTGTTCGCCAATCCAGACGCCAAAGGAAGAACAAATCGGGTGTTTCAACAATGCAGAGGTGTGTCCAGTCCCAGAGACCAGCTACGCACAAACCATACACAGAGCGTTTCTGGCTTGCATAGCGATCCTTCTAGACGGCAGAAAGATCGAGGTACAGTATGTGCGTGCTCAACGCAGTGCAATCCAGGCGCTCTATAACTCTCACTCCAGGGTCTTGAAGGTCGCTCACCAGTGGCTGGACTTTGTCGGTTCGCACGGACTAGGCTTTTGTCGCGAAGTTCTGTCAAGAAGATCGGACGCGCAATCATTTTTCTGCAATCACGTCAACTTCCGCGATAACGTCTTCTTCTGCGACCACATTGTCGAAGAGTTGTTGAAATTTTGCCTGGTTCCCCTGCTGGGACGGTCCGCTGCTTCCAAATCCGCGGAAGTGGTGATTCTGCGGAGAATTCGAAGATTGCTTCGGCACGTGCCGCATACAATCACCGTGTCCAGGTCGTTCTTGGCTGGAGCCTTGAAGGTTACGTGGGAAGACAACGAGACGGAATCAATCCGCAAACGCTCTATTCATGACCCACCGTATCACGTGGTCCTCCATGAAGAGAAATGTAGTGGTGTGAGAGCAGACCTGATTCACGGCGATTCAAGTATGTGGTTTTCCTTCCCTCATAAACTTTGATTACTATCAATTGCTGACACGGGCGGACTCAGTGGACAGTGCTGCGGACCGTGCTTCGTGCGGATGCCCTCAACAGTTTGTCAGCCAGAAAACAAAGACAGCTGTTTTTGAAAATCTGCAGTGCTCAAAACGGTATTTTCCAATGATATCTTTAAATCGGCTACAAGCCATCTACGGCTTTCCGCCTCTGCCAAAGCATCCTGCATCGCCGAATCGTCGTATCATGAATGAGGAGAAGGGTGGTGAAGTTGTACCATCCCCCGACAAGGACTTACGTCTATCGGCCTCGGATCAGGCTCCACACGCAGCTCTGGACGCTTTGAACACCACACCCCGGCATGGGGGGCCCGATCATCATGATCGAGAACTCTCGCTGCCGGTTAAACGGCCTTTCTCAGATGAGTCAGATCTGGTGAAGGCTGAGAGTCGCAAAAAGTTGAAAATCTCTCAACTGGTGGAGAATCCTGCTCAGCTTTAGAACGCATTCATGGTCCAACATCCCCTGTTTTTTAACCAGATCGAGGTGATGGGTATCGTTTATTCGGCGACACCGGAGTACAGGAGCGGGAAATTTGAGTTTAAATAAATTCAAGAACGATTAACCATTGGTGAACTGGTAGGATAGTAGGGTACGCATCTTTTACACCTTCCGACATCACAGGCTACCCGCAATGAATTGACTTCGGAGTGCACGACTTTGTCCTTTCAACCAGGAAATCTTAAACAAGCGTCAGATATCTGATTCTGCGCGAGCTTCAAAAGTAAGTTGGGAATCGCTAAGTGCTGATATCAAGACCTATATTTATTAAGACCTTCTTCCCAGGTCTTGGATTCCACCGTCTATAGCCATTGCATCGGCGTCGTATGGCTGCCTATAACACTGTCATCGATGGAGAATTCCGACGACTGAAACAAATGAGAGACAACCAAGTCAGCGAAGAGATCATGGATTTCCTCGAAAAAGCCCATTGGGATCTCAAGTTTAGAGGCATTTCTAACCCATCGGGCCCATTTAACAGGTCTCTTATTCATTATGCAGCTATGGGTGACTGCAAAGAACTTTTGCTTCAACTATTAGTGATCCGCACACCCATAAATCCTCGCGATGGAGACAAAAGAACGCCTCTTTCATGGGCCACCCAATATGGCTCGTATGTCACCGCGAGAATTCTGGTGGAGAACGGAGCCGATATCAATGCGTTGGATAATATGTACTTGACCCCTCTTTCACGGCTCTTGCAACAAGACAAGGCTGAGACAAATCATTATCAAGCTCTAAAGCTGTATCTTGAGAAGAACGGAGCAACTAGAAAGGGCAGGAAACGTGCTTGGATCATGAGGAGGATTGGGCTTCTTTGACAATTGATAAATAGACACCAAAAGCAATTCTCATGTTATACCGGAAAGGTTCTCGGCCTTTTGGCCAGAAAGCTTTTGTATTTTATGTAGTATCAAATCACTCACCACCTGGACTTTATACTGCACTGGATAGGTACCCTACCTAGTTATAAGCAAGTACGGCATAGTTATACGCTCCATGTTTCCCGCTCGTCAAGCGGATCTGATACGAGTCTCCGATGATTAGAGATCGTCATTTCCAATGATCACGAACTGTTTCGAAGAGGACGATTTATTCTTTCTACCTAGACCAAGCGTTTACTGTATCGATCTTTATTTTAGTTGCTACACGCTGGCAAGCGGCTCTCAAGCTTCCATCAATTTTATGTTTCACCGTCACTTACCTCAAGAAATGGATTACAACATCCGGTCGATGCCAGTTAAAAAGGTTGCCCTCCAAGAAAGTCAGCTCAGCTTGATATAGCGGTATCACAGAGAAAGCATCACTCTGCACCGCTGGTCTTTTTGCCACCTCATATAAAGTCATTGGTGTGGGAAGTGCCCTCACGGCAAGTATTTATACTGACAGCCTCCGCCTTCGCCAATTTGTCAGCTTAAGCCAAAAGTCAATTTCTTCTCTCTCCCTAGCTCGCCCTTACCGCTACTATGACGGAAAGTACATCCCAGGCTAATATGATGTTCGATTTCGCTGCAATCCAGGCTCAGGCACGCCCCTCAACAACAGTTGATCGTTCCGCCATCAATGCGGATAGTAAGTGGATAGCGAAGAGAGAGAGTCGCCCATCCTGTCGCGCGCCCTCACCGAAAGTCATCACTGGCCCCCCAAAGACCCTTTATCTTCCTCGCTTGTGCAATACCGACGATATCGCATCCGTCTTGATTGTCAGACGAGAATCGCCATGGGATACCTATCACCCAGTGGTCACCTACGACGGCGCAGGGAAAGTTACCATCGCCACTCGCTGCTCCCGTCCCTCTCGCATGGTTGCCATCCGGAAGTATCCCAAACAGGATACGCGGCGGCTAATCGGACGATTTGGGCGGCTTCAACACAGAAATGTGCTTTCTTTGTTGGAGTGTTACCTTGATGTTGATTTCGCGTATTTTCTGGTGGACGATCTGGCGTTAACCCTCGGCCATCTCATAGCCTGCCCGACAATTCGTCCTGCGGAGTTCGAGCTCGGATGTATTATGGTTCAAGTAGGTGGCCTTCTGCAGCAATAGGGACTGGAATGACTTATTATCAGGTTCTCAACGGTGTATCCTACCTCAGCACCTTTGGTCTGACTCATCCATCCTTGACATGTCATGATATACTGTTTGGACTGGATGGAGTGGTAAAGATCGGTATGTCAGCAATCATCCTCTCAGATTCACCCCGTTACTGATGACTTGTAGCACGCCTAGAATGGTGTGTAGATTGTACCGCGGCCCAGGCGGAGGCAACTTATATTGCAGCAATACCATCTATTGTGATGCAGCTCATGATTCGAGATGACAAGGATGTAGCTACGAACGACATGCTGAGTGGCTCGCCCATCAAATCCAACATCGTTCAATTTCTGAATGCCGCCAAGGGAGAATCATCCCTCTTTGTTTTGAAACAAGTAAGAGACATATATGACCGAAGCGTTACTGTCAGACACTGACCGCCGCTAGCAACCACTTGTCGCAGAGAGGCACCATTCCATTAGCGACCTCATGAGCCTCGCCAGAGCGACATTGCATTTGAGTGAGATCAGAAATGAGAATTGAAGAGCCCGCAGAGGTCTACTTAGTACTATGAATATGCCGGTAATACTCGCACAATTTTGCCATGTTTGTGCTATCTACATCATTTCATGTGGAGAGGTAGATTATGACGCCACAAGATGCTGTAAGGATCGAATGAACTACTGTCCTTCTACAACATCGAGGATGGCGGTGCAAAACGGGAAAGACCAGTCCTTTTTGAAAATTTCATAATCAGGTGCTGATTTTTCCGAGAAGACGCCTAGTCTGCCGTCCATGAAACCTGACACGTTCCTCAAGTCATCTTGCATCGTGATCACCGTGACGGGTAGTATTGATACAGTACAGCATGAGAGAATTTAAGAATGGGACGAAACTAGCTTTGTTTGCGGGTTGGATTATTATCTGAACCAATATGTGGTCTTGGATCCTAATTTCAAGGAGCGAGATCCGGTTTCGAACTGTGTCTGAGCCACGAGGTATTTTTCACACTACCAAGCTCTCAGGTTCTGCGTGTGTGATTGGTTTGTGCGAAGACGTGGTGCGAATATTGGACACTTCAAGCAACTCAGCCTGTATAGCTGTCTTCATCCGGGTCGAGATTGCCAGTTCGAAAGTAAGTTTCGCCTCTACCAATAATGACTTGCTGCCCATTTGCTTCTGCATGTACAGAAATGGATGGTGGATAGGGTCCTGGAGTGTATCTGATTTCATCGAGAACGTCTTCACGTCCAACAAGGCTTCTACCCAAATGAAGCCATTGGAAAGCTCAAAAGAGTCTGTGCCACCGTTGTGTGTGGATACGATAGTATTGAACAGTGGGCCAAATGTGGTGACTGGTAGTCCGATGCAGATGAAAACTCTCGCGGAACTCTCTTTAGATCGCAACGCCGATATCACCAGTTTTTGTTTTTCTGGGCTCATTCGATCAATGACAACGCAATCCGAGATCCAGAATTCAGTCGACCAGCCAACGCGACGCTGCTGAAATTTCCTCCATCGAGTCTGACCATGGGGATGCAAAAACCTCGGGAATTTGAATATCGGACCATGGCTCCGATAACCGAGCAAAATGATCTTCCTGCTGACTGATGTGGGTGATTGGAAAATTCCAATCTTGTACCCGTCCCAGTCCAGATTGGTGAGATGTGCTGGAGGTAAGACTTTGAGGGTGCTTCCTTCACCAGAAATGTACTGGTGATCTCGGTCCGACCAGTTGATTGGTTGGTCGTCCAGTATTTCGACTGTCTCTAGAGCAATGTCGATACTCTGGCCACAAAGCCTTAATTGATCCCATCGCCAGACCAACTCCTCCGTCTTAGAGTAAATAAATGGAAATCGAGGGACCGATGGAGATGAAAACTCCGGCTGGACCATCTCAGTCAAGCTTTGAAAATCAGCATTTGTGTTCACTACTCTATACTGTAAGTGACATACCTTTTGTATAGGCTATGGAATTGCCACAAAATCCGCTCAGAGGTTACTTCAATCATCAACATACCCGGCGCTTTGGATTGGGTCGGATGGTTGTTCACCTTCAAAGAGCGCTTGAAAGCTCTTTACCGAGTGTGAAGTCAGGAAAAAGAACCTTGTTCTTTCTAAGGCAAGAGCATCCTTACCATTGACTAAAATATGAGCGCTGGGCTGTGTTCTGTGCGTGCAAGGCTTGGCTCATGGTGAATATAAAGGTCTCACTGTTTCTGAACAGACAAGGTGAAATCAACCTGTTAAACCAATGGCGGCAGATTTCAACATTGTGCCCAGCCCCATCCCACTTGCACTTCACGGGTCTCATGGATAGAATTTTCCAGAGATAGGCGCAGGTGTTATTTGCAGGTACGCCCTTTCATTATGCTGTCTTGTTTCCTCCAGAATTGACGGCAGCCTACCGACGATTTTTATTCTCCATCTCTCTCGTTTGAATCAAAAGTTCAAAGCCCATAGTAGACAATAATACATCCTGGATCGTTTTTGGCCTTTTGTAAAGTATCTATAGCCACATGACCAGGCAACTCTGCGGGACACAGGAGGACAAGCAATTTACCCATCATCCCGGCTGCAAACCCCGAAAAGGTCAAAGCAACGCCTGAATACAGTCCACTTTCGATGGAATCTGGTTTGATTATGTCCGTCATGAATTTAGATATCTTCCTGAAAATGATGAAAGGTAGAGTCACCTCATATTACTCTGATTCTTTTGAAATTGGGCGGTACATTTTGATACTGGAAAGCCCCTCACTTGATCTATGCTGGCCTCAGTAACGAAGCCACATACCGTTCTCCTAGCCTCATGGATATGAATCTTCCCAGGACTGCCAAAGAACCAAATACTGCGTCACCAGAACTCCGTTTCGATTGATGACGCGTTGTGCGATGGCACTTATGGGAAATTTCTTACCAACCTGTTCCGAATGTTAAATTACCCACAATCATTCAAAATTGAAGTCACCTCACTGGCTCTACTTACCCCAGCGGCATCGTCATATTCCGAATTTGGTTCCTCGAGCTCACTGTCATCAGAGGAGACTGATGAACCTTCCGTGTAGACCAGGGATTCGCCATCGGAAACCACGAAATCGCGATCTTCGCTGATTTCTGTGTTGTCGTCTTCTGAAGATGCTAAGAAAGAGCTCTCTGAGCCTGCACTTTCAGATTCGTAGTAGGATGACAAAACTTCAAAGATGTCGGTCGGCTCTTGAGTCATTATTGCTGTCGAGGGAATTCTTGATGATAACTTCTTAGACTGGAATGAGAAGCTCGTCAGTTTCCCAGGATATCACCACCCTTCAAGTACTAAATTGATCCAATTTAACACCCCACAATCACCTTCCGGTTTCCTTAAATTGTTCAGTTGTCACAATCACTGAATAGAAACGGTTATTAACGTTGAATACGCAAATACACGCTTGGGTATCAAGAGTGACGGGCTTCAACAGTGACAAACGGATCACCAAAACACCTTGCTAGGCTCTGATCTACAGAAAAAAATTTCATTGACCGCAGGCTGGGGGCTGTTCAAAATGATTAGCCCCATCCACACTCAATATTTACTTCCCATGTCTCGAAAATCAATTGCCCTCTAACTGGGTAATTTATAAGTGGCTGATGGGTTCCAAATCATTCACTTCTCATTCTCTTTATACAGTACTCCACACAGACGAGATGAATCTTTCTCAGGCTTGTGACTCGATAATCATCTCCGCGCTTCATCTTTTTGGAGCAGCATACTTTTCAACTTTGGCTTCACAAACAACACTCGCATATCCAAAACAGACGAAACCAGATTCGAACATGACTGTTCCCTTCCTACTGTACTGCTTTGGAGCCATTGTTTGGTGTGCTTCCTCTCTCTGGTCATGGAGCCAGCTGTGTCTTGAAGGCAGCCATGCTGCACTCAGAAGAGGGGTAGAATATGGAGGGGTTCTTGCTCTCATCTGGGGAAGCACTTTGTCTGTTATCATGCTTTTCTTTGATACCGAACCATTACTGCAATCTTCATATCTGATTGCTTCTACCTGGATGTTCCTTGTGAGCATCACCGATCTTTATACCAGCTCTTTGGATACCGCAGCAATTGAGGCCCGGTTCCCATACCTGTGTGCGCGTTTTGGACTGCTATCTCTTGTTCCCGCTTTTCATACTTTGGTCATATCGGGAGAGAAAACTAGGCTTGCGGTGGAGTTTCTTCACATGTCATTACAAAATGCTCTTGGTGCTGGCATTTACATGATATGCAACTCGGGTACTTTTCAAATGCGGTTTTTACCCCGAATAGGCTTGGTCATAATGCACGTGGTCTTGCTCCAGAGCATCATCATGTACGCCGGTGTGATGGCGCCCGCTGGAGGTCCAGGTATACAGTTGAATACCGTCTAACCTATCGGGGAATATTGGGTCTTGGGTGAACAAAGTTTTCTGAAATAGGGAGAAGCTGTGAGAATTCGCGAAGCATATGAATTTCTATTGGAACTTATCTCAAAGTTTGTAGCTCCATCTTCAGACTGTTGCAAAAGCTCTGATAAAATTCATCACAAAATGGAAAAATATAGTGTTGCTCCTCTATATCGTGGTATGTCAATGTGATCTTGGTGTTGATCTCTTCGCACTTGGAAACCCCAGTGCATACGAACCTTTATGTGCAAACCCGCCCTCAGCGTGCGTTTACAATTCACCAGAACCGGAATGAAGATGGCCACACATCACGCCTTGATTATATACGATACGGTTCTCTATTCCAAGTCTATATTTAAGGAACTTGGTAAAGGATAGATGATTATCGCTTTGGCGGGTAAGAGGAAAAGACTGTATTATTCAGCGGACATGTGAGACTCAATAGTGAACGATCAATAACTCGAGAATCATAACTATATCACCCACAGTGCGACTGCGATGATTCCTGTTCAAGGTCGAAATAGTATCAAACTTCCTTAAAGAACCATAGAGGAAGTTCATCTGCACACTGCCCGTGTTGACAGGAATGGGTAAATGGAGAGTATTCATTCAAAATACCGCGTTGTCTGAATTTTTCACCTTAATATGACTGGCCTGACACATCTTCAGGTTGCTAGATTCAACAGGCGAAACCTCTGGATTTCTGTTCCATGGCTCTCCTGTACTGCCTGCAGAGTGTCTCTAGCTGATCTTGGAAGTAACTCGATCGGAAATAGGATTTCAGCTCGCCCATATCAGATCATGTGTTTTGAAAACACTGACGCGCTATTTCGTTCAGCCAATTTTTGGCTTGTTTCATCTGGGTCCTTGCATCATTTTGCCAGGGTGGGCCTGTCAACATCGCCTGAGAATTTGACTCAGAAGTGATGGTTTGCCCTCCGTTATAGTATTGCGCACGTAATGTTGCTTCCGGATGGCGGAGATAATATGTATAGCATTCGTCCGGACAGATCAGTCGTCCGTCTGGTACCGCAATACTAAAAGAGTGCTGATTCAGTCCGTGCTGAAACAAATTCATGAATTCATGGTCATCGGGCAAATTCAGCGATTTCTGGTCACTGCCGATCGTGACAAGCATGGGGAAATACAATTGCCCTTGGCTTGGGTGAGTTGTCACACCTGGGTCACCCTCAATGGCAGCGGTGGGTAGAGCCGTGAATGTCTCGACTGGGATGGCAGATCCCGGTGCATGTTCAATTCTTGATGCCATCTCTGTGTTTCTGATATCTACATCTGCGTTTGGACGAACTACCTCTCGTGAGAAATTGTTGAGATCGATCGGGGCACTATGGACTGCCAGTCCTTGGTTGAATTCCTGGCCCTCTTCGATGAGATAAGAGAAAAATGCCTTGAACACGGACCTCCGTAGGAATCCTGCCGTCACTTGAGGAGTCGTCCAACTTTGTCGAAGAGATTCGGCGGATAGAGCATGACGGTCTGCCTCAACTGTATTGGAGAAGGGTTTTCCCGAGCGCTTCTCCACTTCAACGTCTTTTCCCAGGCCTATCTCGGGAAAATCACAGGCAACCGGGTCGGGAAGTCGGGTCCGAGGTACGAAGTCGAATCTAGTAGGAGGTCGAAAGCCTTTAGATTGAATAATTTGGCAGAAGTGGCCCCATATATGCATCCTGTCTGGAGGGCCGGGCTCCTCGAAAACTAGACTAGGAGTGGACTCCCTTGAAGCCTTAACCAGAGCTTTGCGACGTTGGTGATCTGTCAGCTCAAACCCGTATTGGAAGCTAAAGCGCCAGAATTCCAGTAAATCATGTCCAAGCCTTTGCTGACTCATGGTATAAAGGACTGGCAAGGGTGTATCGAATAACTCACTGACCCTTTGATCAACGGTGAGTTGTCGGTGCGGATCAGATGGATAAAGTTGTTTCATGACGCTTTGGCCGACCTCGAGATAGGAACGATCTTTGAAGAACGTCTCCAGAGTTGGAATTGGGTAGTCGATTTCTTGTAACTGTTGCCAAAATTCTTGCCGCTGTGAAGGCGACAGGTTTGGAAACAGCTCAGCGCGATCCTTCTTCCCTTTTAAGAATCCATGATCGCGAGGAGAGACTTTCGGGGCCCGAGATTGGAGCAACTTCACCGTAGCTCCATCCATCAGAGGCAGGAGCTCATGCCGGTCGCCCGCAATTTTAAGAAATGTCTTGAGAATCAAGTCCCAATAACAAAGGATTGGCTGCAACGTAAGGAATCAGCCAAAGCTTTAGCACTTCTGGATAGCGACGTACCTCATCACAATGCATGGCTAGCAGCTTGTGTAAAAGACCAATACGCATTCCTCCCCATAGACCACCGATGATCAGCAAGGAATCAAGCTTCTGGGGAAATCGTGGATGCCTCAAGAATGCACGGAGGTATTTCCCTTTTTTACTGCCAGGTGTCGTCTCCAACATAGCCCACCAGTCCTTCGCAGCCCACTCATCGATTGGCCCATCTAGATGACCTTCATAGTAACGAATCCGCTCATATACCAGCCCATCAGGGGGCCGACGGTCGTTGGAGAATCGCTCGTTCAGCGACCGAAAAAATCGCTTCACAGTATCTGGGTTGGTGTCACGGTCGTCTGAATGGCATAATAATTAGCGATGATCTTTCACGTCTTTGTGCACTAAAACTGACGTACCGTCCTCATCCACTACGTAGACATCAGCGATCCACCATTGATTGTGAATACTGAGCCCACCAAGGGCGGCTCTGATGAGGCTCTCGTGGTCCTGGGCACGGAGCTGATAATCTGGATCAACATCTAGCCAGACATTGATACCATCGCGTGAACGTGGACGAACACGGGTGTTCCAGTCTGCTTTGGGTACGATGACGGGGACATGGTTATTTTGCATTAATCGACGACAACCTTGAATTGTCATGATTCGTTTTATCCGGCGGGTGTTCTGACCACTGTCCATTCGTTTGCGAAAACTCTGTTCAAAAGAAAAATGTGCTATGTGGACTCTTGCAGATAACTGAAAGCGTCGCTGGCGATGAGCAAAGACATCCCGCTCCATTTCATCGATTTCAGACTGCTGATACATCGGGTGGATGTTTTGAATTTTCTGGCTGACCAATTCTCCAGCCTTTCTGTGTAGATAATAATGAGAAAACGTCTAAGACTCTACAAGATGGCGTTTCATGAAGCTTTATATCTCCAAATTGGCACCTCTTCAAAAAAGAATATTGAGGCTCCTCAAAACAACGTTCTTTGCTGAGAGAATTTCTAGTCATCAAATTTGAAATTGGTCGCACCAGACATTGCAGGTGCCTTATGACAGACCTCATTCAGCCTGATATTATCGAATTATGAGAGCCTCATTTCAGAATACCTATAATTTTACTTGAGGATGGAAAACGTAGTGTGAAGAACGCACCATGCTACAGTAGGCTAGACTCGTGTGTTTTGAGTCTAACAAGGTACTAAGAAACCTTAGCTTTTCCACCGCCATACCGTCGGAACTCGTATTTTCCTGCGGTTAACGGATGTCTACGGACGAGAAATCTCACAGCGGAATCTCTCTTAGTACTTCTCATTACATGGTGTCCTGCAGTCGAGTCATGTGTAGCTCATATACGTTAGCTGAGCTTTCTAACAAGGCCTTGATCAAAACTTTTCTACGACTGAACTCTCCATAACAGTAACAGTCTCATGGCATCTTTCAGAGCCATGATTGAATCAATCATGCTATTAACCTACCCGATGTTCTTTTGGTGTCAAATATTAACTTCATGCGCGGCGATGTTCCGTTTACTGATATCAGCCTAGGAGAACAAAAGAACTTGTTTTGATATGTTGTCACGATAATCAAACATTGGCCTCCAAACTATTTGCGGACCATCCGAATAATTTCCTCGTTGGCCGTCATTTCGGGCAATATCAAACGTTGACCTCATCGTTGATTCATCCCAGACACTGCACTTATTTTCACCTGTTTACATGTTTAAACCACCAGTTAGTTAAGGATTTGATGTACCGGAACAAAGAGGTACCAGAAATTATTTTTTAGCATGGAAGTGCCATCAGACCGCTTTGATAGTGGCTGCTAGCAAGACCTAAAGTATTTGTAGGCCATCGAATCGTGTCAAAAGTTCTCCTTTTCCAAAATATCACCGTACCGTATACATCATTCTTTCCGCTTTGCAATATTCGTCTGTCGACCATGCTATCCCATTTCTGGGTTCTCGCATGGTCCTTCCTGCAATCATGCTGTCGTGGCTATGAGTACTCCAACGCCACAGACGCGTCCCAGATCATGTTCAACTGGAACATCGCTTATATGAGTGCACCTCCTTCTGCATTGATATCCCTCAGACCTCCAACTTTCTTGGTGAAAAGGGTTCAATACCTGGGCAACGTTGGCGATCCATATGGTAGCAATATCATCGAAGTATCTGCCGAGGCCGCAAACCAGTACAAATATGTTGTCCGGTTCGAAGCTCCCAGCAATGGACGTAGCTGGACCGTGTCGATATGGAATAATTTTGCTTCCGACGGATATCTAGGAGGTTGGCTTGGCAACGCTTGCAGAACATTCACTCTGGACCGCGGTCAAGTTCGGTATATAGCTTTCGATGACAACTCTCAAGGTGGATGGGCCGCTGCTTCAGGTTCATCCATTCCAGTTGACCGGGATGGTAGCTATGCCGCAACATGGGGAGAGTTCGACTTTGGGTCAGCGATCAACTTTGGAAGATCAGCTTTCGTTGTTTCCACGATAGCTGCAGAGAAGGCGGGCTTGGAAGTCCAAGGTATGAGAATATGTGACGTCCACACAGACACTTGCTCATCGGTCGACGCGAGAAGCGCAGCTGTCCATAACGCCTACACTACCACGGTGGCCGGCAATGCTAAGATGGGAGGTACGATTCGACCTGGTCCAGCCAGGCTTGCAGTCAGTATTGGCTATGATGAATTTCCATTGCCAGAAAACCGCGGTTAGACTTGCCGACCGTGCCTAAGCCTATCGTTAGGAATCAATTATAGCGTGAAAATCCGCCAATGTAACAATCTATTCGTTCAACTATGCCGTAAATGCCAGCGGAGAAGATGTCGTCGTACGATGTCTAGGGAACACCAGACAACAAATTTGCCATGTACTAGCCAGATTCAATTTCAGATATGCCAGTCCTGGACGGTCGATAGTCCGCGCATGATAGAATACTGTCCTCCTTTCCACGGAGCTGTACTTTCTCATTCACCCGGCGAATGGATAACAGACAAAGTATCCCATGACATCAGCTCTGCAATATGGACATCTCCGTGGCTTCTCGAGGCTTTCAACACATGACCAGCAGAACATGTGTCCACATAAAAGCACAGTCCATTTTTCGTCCCGTCTGTAACAAACTTTGCACTCAGGGTTCAATTTTCTGCCCAGCTCTAGGACTTCAGCTTGTAATTTCTGGGTTTTATCCCTCTCCACACTAATATCATTTTTAAGCTTCTGATTTTCTTTTCGTAATGTTGTGAATTCAGTATCAATTGCAGTTCGGAGTTTCTTAAAAGTATGATCCTAGTCTCAATCAGTCCCAGATGATAATGATCAAGTCACGAAACCAGGACATACCAAGTCGGACAGTTCCTTCGATTTCGTTCGTTTTCGTTTCAGAGAGGTCGAGGTCTCATGTGCATTCATGCTAGATCCAACGAGTACACCCGCAGCCTCCACGTATCCTGAAGTAGTCAAGAGGCGGCCCGCTGATCGTACAGAATCCGATTCTACTGCCAGATTTCGTGTGTCATCCTCATCTGGTACAATAATAGTGTTGGGATGATCAACCCATGCACTATGGCTGGTCATTGTGAGCGGAGAAGGGAAAGAGCGAGCTCCGAAACAGGGTATGTTGAAAAGAGTGTGCTACAACAAAAAAGTAATTGGCGGCGTTTTATGATATGGTATTGAGCGGGGCCGACGCAGTGATATACCCTGAGTGTGACATTGCGGGTATTCCAGGCAGCTCGATACGGCTGATCTGGTAGAGGGGGTACACTATTTGGAATGTTTCATAATATTACCTATTCCCAGGAAGGGGAAGTTTCTAGAAATCTTCGAGGCAAGTCCTGGGGCCACCCCTTCCATTCCTGAGTCCCAGTCTGTTACATCCTGGGAGGGTTTGTCCATATTATTGGTAAGGACATCAAGTTCCTAGGGCCAGTGCTGGCCTTAGGAATTGGTGTGCGTTTTATTCTCCATGCTGCATATTTTACCTGGTGTTCAGCAACCATCCATCCTCAATCTATTCGTTATTTACGGCCGTTAAGGTGACGAATTTCTGGCTGTGTATCAGATCACGTCCGACAGGACAACTGCACAACGAACGAGCCATCGCTTTTGTAGACTACCGTTATCTCAAAGTTGACAACAGTTCTCAAAAATTGTAGATCTGTGAAGTTGGTGGTCACCAGGAGGCGTAGCCCGGGAATCTTCTATTCAAACTAATTGAACCACAAAAATGCCTACATAGGAAATGTTGCCAGAGGAAATCAGGCACCACCGGATACCCGTCTTGCCTTGTAACCAAGTGACTGTTGACAGATCTGAACGGTTACACTTCGGAAGTCAACGGTGAGACCCACTTTGGTCTGCAAAAATTCTCCGGATATACGATCCATGGTACACAAAACGATCTGCAGAGATCAACTTGGCCAGCGACCAAGATTTGGATCACGTGTGGCTCCTAATAGTATGAGATTGCCCAGGTTGTAGGTAGAGTGAAAAGAAAATCTGATTTCAGGGGCTTGTAGTAGCACCACGAAATGTCTCCATGGCCGTCCAGAACTGTCCCAACCTCCGTAGAGTCTGGGAGGAAATACCGCTTGAGGTACCAAAATGCATGATATTCAAGATGCCGCTGGATTGACTGAAGAATCATATGCTGTGTCTGACATGGAACTCGGTCCTCCAGCATCTCAAAGAAGGTATACAGCGCATACAGCACTTCTAGTCAATCTTTCAGTCCATAGGCAATCGTAGCATCCGAGGTTCTGTTCTCACCGGATACGTTCTTTCCTTGCAGGGATTTAACGAAATGCCTGAACCTCCTACAACTGAATTAGATAATGCCCTCGTTGGAAAAAGCCGTGTTCGAACTCACATCTTAGTCTCCATTGTGGGAAGCACGTGTGGTTCGGGCAGAGGTATCGGGTCAGAAGCGAGATCCTGGCTAGGCCTTCGCATCTTCTTGACGTCTTTACCTACTGACAAGCATCGTTTTCGAAACCACCTCGCCATCTTTAGCACACAATAGCGCCAGTATTCTGAGATATGGCAGATAGATTTCATTTCATAATTTCTGCCCAGGTGATAGATAATGATGTTTTATGTGTTGATCAATGGGCTTGTCGGGAAGGGCAGTATCTAACTCTTCTGACGATATATAATGCTCGACTATCATCCAAAGGTCGCCCACATGGTATAATACCCGCTACTTCTCATCACCGCACTGATACTGATCACTCCCTTACCCTTTAGCTCCACCTTGTTATCCGTCAAGAAGTGCTGGATTCCATTGCCATTGGGGCTCCCCAGCAGCGCCCAGAAAGGGTTGGTATCTTGATTAGTATCGGCCGGGTACCACGTCTGGATGGAATTGATATCCAGGTCATTGAAAGCGTCGTGGAGGATGGACTGGGTGTCCTCATTGTCGATCTCCCGGCGCCAGAAAGACGTGATGCCTGAGTAGTCTGCTTTTGACATGTCATTTTTCCATTCCGGGTTCTCTGTCAGCACGGTTCTTTTCCACAATTCCCAGGCAACCGCTGAAAACTGCCAGGCCACAGGTGGGCTGCCGCGGTCGTTCGCGTTGGCCAGAAAGACGCCCTGGGTGGCGCTGATGGTGTTGGTAAAGTCAGCGATGGGGTTGTCCTTGGGGCCTTCGATAGAGACAGCGAGATACTCCCGGCCAGTGCCGTATCCTGCTTCTTGGAGGATGCCTCGGATACCGCTCGCTGGCTGTGCTCGGTTCAAGGCTACGACATTGAAGAAATCGTCGAAGTCGCATGAGTATACTATGTCATTGCCTGTCTTTTCTTGCCACTCTTTGAAATATCGTGCTCCACTTGGGGCGTACTTGACCCACGCTGCGCCATGGCTTGCTTGGGGATTCAGATCTCGTATCTCATAGAGTTGCTCAACACTAGGTGACGGGTCGTTGCCGATAGTCGGCGAAGGACTTTTCAAGTCTTGCTTCCATCCTTTGTCATGATGCTCAACCATATCCCGTTTCTCACTATTATCTGGAGCCGGGCAGTCAAATAAGCAATCGATTTGGCGATTAGGCAAAAAGTCTTCACCGAAAATCAGGGATCCAAAGAAGTCGTTCGCGTTGCCGTTATTCCAGTCTCCCACCGAGCATTGTGAAGAGGTGGTATCCCACGTTTGCGAAGCATACGCAAAATAAACCGGGCCGCTCTCGAACAACAGCCGATTAGAGTGAATAGGACCCCCCGCCCTCTTTCGAAGGAATGCCCCAGATGTTCCTCTCTTGCTGGTAATACCACTCTGCGGAGTCACTATGAGGACCCATGGGAGTAGACTGTCTGTATTGAGTGTTTGACCCCACTTAACGGAGCCCTTGTTATTACCAATAGTGGTGCCATGCGCGTCAGTGATATTAATGCCGAGCACGACTTCAGGATCTCTAAATTGTTGTCCGAGGGCTTGCACGATATGCACCTTGCACTTTCCAGGTGCATATGAGCGGGCTGGCGTAGCAGATGGCGGCGTCCGCCCCGGGTTGTAGGAATGAGTTGGCAGAGCCGTGTAGGCACAGTTTAGCAGCCCAGAAGCGGTGGGATTGAGGGTTGGAGCCAGTATACCACCGCAGTTACAGTATGCTGATGTTTCCTTGCTTGAAGCAACCGCAACACAGGCCGGAATACCGCCTTGGCCTGGGATATTCGTTGGCGCGGCGGACGTACTCGTAGGTTGAATGGTTGATGCAGGCAGCGAAGTGTATGCACAATTGGCTATCGTAGAACCAGAGGTAACAGGCAGTGTTGGATAGGTTGAACCCGGTCCACAGTCGCACCAACTTGTAGGGCTGTACCACGGAGCCCCATCTGCCAGACAATCTGGGATGGATGTGCTCAACTTGATGGTTGCATTCGATGAGGTTGGGAAGCCGACACTTGTCACTACAGGAACTGAGGAGCTGGGCCGAGCTCCCAGTCGTAGGCTCCGTGCAATTGACGTAGAGCGCCAGGACGCACTTGCGCCACTGGGTGCAGCTATACCTGATGTGCCAAGGTGCTGGGACATAGGAAAATCCTCCCCGTCCGCCACATTGCTCCAGCCTGAGGGTTTTGTACAAGCTTCGACAGTGGTGGTTGTGATTGTGCCTGTCGAACTACAATCCAAGAATGTAGAATAGCAAGTGGTAGAGCAAGATACGGTAGAAGTGGGTAGGGTTGATATGTCACAAATGACACTGCAATCGCTGACTGTTGCTGGCGCAGAGCAAGATAACGATGAAGTTGATGGGTTCGAAGACGATTGGCTTCGAGACTGAGTGGGCTGTTTATCTGGCCCCGTTTCTTGAGGAAGGCTGTCAACCTCATTCTGAAGGTCCTTGAGGTTCGATTTCACGTCGTTCAGAATGTTGTCCCTGACATTGTTTTTGATATCATTTACCGAACAAAGGGTGTTATCCACGAGATCAAACAAGGACAGGAAAGCGCTGCGGCTAGAGATGTCTCTCTTAATGCGTTTCCTACTCGTGCTCTTACAACTCCTTGAGCCCGATTCGGGATCGAGCCTCTTGAGGAGGCCCTCAATATCCGGATGAATATTCTCGATAGCATGAATAACGCCTGTAGCCTCGGGGGCGTCAGGATGCTCGACCCATGAGTTAATCTTGCGAATAAGGCCAACAAGCTCCACTGACAGGTGGCTAATACTCGACTGAGCCTCCGGACTTGTTGGTGCAATGATTTCCAGTGTAGGATTGGAAGTAGCTGACGGGGATGTAATCGGTCCGCCAGAGATGATCGGAATGAAAGTGGTCAGACCATAGATACCAGTTTTTGAGCCCACGACGACGGGCCTCGGGGAAAGAGCATCTCCCACTTTACCAAAAAGTTCAGACAAAGTATGCTCTGTTCCTAGAGAAACAGAGCTTGATAAGCTAACAGTAGTCTTGGGAGGGGGAGAAGGACGCGGGCTAACTCCAGGTTTGACTGACACTGGGTACCTGATTCCACGGCTCCCAGGAGGAATTGAGCTTGAGAAAGACGAGGGGCTTTGATAAGTTCCAGTTAAGGTAATCGGTGAGAATTTGCATGATTCTTTGCACAAGGCTGACGCAGAGCCTCTGGAGCCCGCCCCGTTATTTGGGAGGTTGGACGAATATGAAGCAAGCGTCGCCGCCTCCCAGAGAGCTGTCTCGAAAATATTCTTTTCAGTATCACTGCATCTGGAGTCCTTCTCGTGATATAGAGGACCACTGGTTCCGATGGTGCGGAAGCGGTCGTCGGACGGAAATTTCCCATCACATTTGCCCGGCTGATTTGGAATGCCGTTGGGGAAGGGGTTATCCAGACATTTGGTGAACAAAATCTGCTTGGGCGGTATCTTAAGATCCGATGGAGGTGAGTTGTGAATGTCCACACTTTGCGGTGGATCAGCTACAGGAGATGCAACAATGAGACCGCATAGCGGCAGAAGGGCAAGACCAAAGGTGCGCATCCTAACTTTTTGATACTCAGAAAACGATGATTCAATTTGACTGGAGTTCTAATTGTTTATGTACTTTCTAAAAACAGCTTATACAAATCAAGGTGTATTCGATGGGACAGGAATCCTAGCAAGGATTGCAGTACTATAACATCTGAACTTTAGGAGGGTGAATATCCTCCCCTCCCTACTCGATGCTGTTGACGCCGTTGGCACAGTTGCACCCGTAATGCCGTTAACATCATTCACCTGCATAATAGAAGTGAAGAACAAACAGTGAGCAAATCTTTCTCCGCCGTTAACGACTCCCTCCGCAGGCTCAGCTGTTATGTACTGTTAGCTTAAATTACATTTTGCTTAGGCTGAAAGGAAACCAGCATTGGGATTAAGATCTTTGACAGGATCGAAGTTTACCAACAGTAGGTAACACAGTCCGTGCCTAAAATCTATGAACCAGTGGCTGCCCAGTGAAGAAAACGGCCTTCGATGTTAATCCCGACGGTAAACTCTAACCATACGAGCTAGCCGAACACAACCAAGGCGCTTGGGGACAGAGATGGGTAGATGGGTGGCCCACAGCAAACCTTAAATGCGCCTCAACGGTCGTTCTGTTTACTCAAGTCTGACGATTTCTCAACAGCAAAATGTGGTAGCCAGAAAAGAGGAAATGTCTTGTTGGGTCAATGTTGTATGAGTGTGTTGTATAAGCTTATCTGCAAAGTAAATGTTACTCCAATTTCTCGCAGAGTCGGATTGACGAATACAAGCCCACAAGAGCTGAGCCTGTTACTGGACGAGTTCAGCAAAAGGTGAGACGAAGCGGTTCCAGGTAGGTGATGGCGTCTCCATAGAGGACCTTTTGAGCCCCAATTTAAACCTTCAATTGTTGATGTGAGAGTTCGGAGTAAAGGAAACGCATGGAGAGATCTTATCAACAGTTAAACTCACTGAGGGAACTTATTGAATGAGTTGAGTGAAGAACTATCCTGGAGATCGCTGTTGAGAGCGTCTTATAGCTTCAGAGGCAAGAGGCTAGTGTTGCGTGTTACAACACGGGTATTCCGAGTTGACTCGGTTTACCATCCAAGAACACATGGTCTGGAGTGGGTGGGTAGTCGCTGAGTCAGCCAGCTTTTAGTGGTAAAATGCCCTCTCAGCTTAACATATAGTCTACTACCCCACTTTCTTCATCTAGATCTCGCTGTCGTCTCTTTGTCAAGAGTATATTTTCTGACCGACAATCCTCGCGTTTTACCCTCGATCTTCTCGAACCAAAATGCCTTTCACATCCAGTCAAGCCGGACGAAAAAGGTCCGACAGAAAACCGATGCAGAAGGCCACCGTCATTGAGACCGCAGACCAAGACCAAGCCCCGAGTACTTCTGCCGTCGACAAAAAGATTCTGGAAAGGATTCGAAAATGCCTCGATCGAGCGCATCACGCCAACTCATCCGAGTTAGAAGCAAAAGCTGCTCTATTCGTCTCCCAAAAACTTATGAGCCAACACAATGTGACACAAGCGGATCTTCTAGCCAGCGACAGAAGCAACAGCAAGGCTTCGTTTGGCGGACACAGCAAGGTCCGTATCACAAAAACCAATGGCTCGGATAAGAGGGTCATGATGGAAGCTTTTGCCGGCAAACTAGCCAATGCAATGTGTACTTTCTTCGACTGCAAGTGCTATTCAACGTACTGCGGTGACTGTGTGGAATGGAGCTTCTTCGGAATCGCTAGCAACACGGTTGCCGCAGCGATGTCCTTCGAGATGGCGCACAATAGGATCCTAAACTGGGCGTGCGCTTACAAAGGTGGCAAGCCCACATTCAGCTATCGTATCGGTGTAGCCGACGGGCTTGCCGCGATGGCTAATCACGAAAAACAAAGAGAGCTGGATCAAGCTTGGCGCAAGGAATTGGATATTTTTGCATCTCAAGAGCACGACGAAGCGGAAAATCGCCGGCGAGAGATCGAGAGGCTACGGCTTCGCCCTGCCAATTATGCCGATCCCCTCAGTGCAAATGGTTCTGATGATGAAATCGTCGACCAAACAAATATCAAGATCGAGCTTGATATAAGTTCGTGCGGCGAGGTTGATGACGTAAACTCCAACACCAAGGCCGACTTTGATATGGACGATATAAAGGTAACAGACCTCTGTGACAATGTGGATGAGGCGATCGACATGTATGTGAAGCGAGAGCCCACAGAGCCGCCGAACCCAACCGAGATGCCTCTCTTCAACATGGACTCAAAGGCTCACATTGACACCAAAACCGGGGCTCCACCGGCAACGGAAGCATCTCCTTGGGAAACTGGCGCTCAGCTTATTCGGTTCCGCGCAACAGCGGAACAGGTGGCGGAGGATTATCTGAAAGAGAAAAAGATAAAGCTGTCTCAAGGGAGACAGCGATACTATATGATTCGAGACTTTGATGCGTACCGTCAAGGCCAGGCGGACAGCGCAATGATTGAGATCAATCGGCAGATACGGCGTTAATGATTTTTCTATTCGGAACGACCGACTGTCCTACGGCGATACGCGATGAAAATAAAGTTTTGCTTTTCCGCTGGAATGAATTCTTTCCAGCATCCCCATCTGTCCACCTTTCTTGCAAGTAAAAAACTCTCTCAAACTATAGACTAAACTAAATTTTGTACATTGCCTTACTAGAGTGAAGCGCAGGGCTCATTTGTCTCTGTAGAACAGTTAATGCATCGCCACCTCCAGCTCTGTAGCCTCCCGTACTTTCACAGCGACCCAAACAATGGGACCTTTAAAAATTGTTGAAATATCTCGATTTTGACCAGGTGACAGTTAAGAAAGAGTAACTTGCCTGGGGGTTATCAGATTTCTTTGCCGGTAGTCTAGGAGGGAGTGCGATCGACGAATTCTAGTTTCTTACAGCTGATTACACCGCTGCCCTGATGAGGCTATCCCCCGCCAAATTCAGCTGAGAGCCCTCGAAAGAGGTAAGTTATCTGAGGAATAAATTTTGTGTCTGGAAGATTAAGCCGTTTCAATAACTTCTGTACTAACCATGACCCTTTGAAAACAGCACACCTCCCAGCTTAGCCAAGGAAACTACAGAACCAGTAAACCGGTCAAGTGGGTTGCCCTGGCTTGTTTTAATACACGTGCAGTCACCATACTTCAATAGTTCGATCAGACTACAACTTTCGCAAAAGGTACAGTAAAACATTTGAATTTTTCCGAGACCTGCCAATTGGGGACACGGGAGATGCAGGACAGCAAGAAATCCACAGATCATATGTATCCACGGCCACCGGGTGAACTCAGTTTCGAAAGACAAAACGGCCACTCACGCAGCAAAGTGGCCCTGATAGGTGAATGCTTTCGTATCTAACAATCCACTGTAGAACTTGAAAAGCTCGAGTTCGAAAGGGTCGTGGTCGGTACTGTTGGCGCGGCTGGGGCTCGGGAGGATGTGGCGTCAAATGGAGTCGGCTGGGGACTTTTGCTTGGCATCAAGGTCCGTGAACTGCTGGCAGCGGTGCATAAGCTACCCTTTTGTAGAGCGTTGTCCACCTTGCAGCTCGCTTCGTCTCCTTCGTCATTATGAAAGTAGAGTAGACCATTTCGATACACTTCTACCCACGCGGAATGTCCGGAAGAGATACATAAATTGACTTTGACTGTATCGGACTCGGATTTGGTGTCGTTCCGCGCTGTAATCAGAACTGGGATCCGTTAGTACTAGCTTTTCATCCACAATGGCCGTCTTACTGGAGCAAGAAGTGCCATTCAGAGGGGCAAATGGCTCTGAGATCCCAGTACAGTCGAAGATCTCCGTAGAATACACAAAGCATCGGTCTTCATGGTCCATTATCTGAAGTGTCCCGGCAAGAACCACCGAGATGGAGGTGAAAAATGCCAGTAAAAGGTGCATGTCTGATTCACTCTATGTGCTAGAATACCTGTCCAGTAGGAAAAGGATTGTATCGTGCGAGAGTCATTGGGTGTCGTGTATGTGCATTTATAGTTTTGGTTCGGCAGCCAGGAAGAGATCATATTTGGAATCCATCCAATGCGACAAACCTTTCCGTGGCCATCAAAATTTTGACTTGTTCTAGACACCGTACACATATGCGAGGAAGAAAATGGCCGGTGGCAACAAGCTGATGCTAAAAGTGTTGGTATCATCAGCTAGGTACTGTGTACACAGTTAAGTGGACAGTTTATGCTAAAGCAAAAGTTGATTGATTCGTGTATGATAGATGTGTATTCCAGGTCCTCGTCCAATGCCCCTGAATCTGTGCGGCGGGAGCCGCAGCTGAGCAAGATTACGTACAATATGTCTTTGCTTATTCTGACGGGAGGATATGTCCCGACAAAAAGGGATGGGGATCGTTGATTCAGGTAATTAGCTGTCGAGGAATATGATACGCTAGTCTGTCCAGCTAGCTACTAGCCATATTTAGTTAGATCCACTCGCTTTGCACATGTTTATGTACCCCTTTTCCTATGTTAGGCAACGACCACCAATACACACATCTTTGATCCCATTCGCTCTGCCGCATACTAGTCTATACTGTTTTGTCTTGCTCCGACATTAGCACTCCCCATCCTGTAAACCAATGTATTCGTTAAGTTGTGTTTAACAATGATTACCGTGCCCTTCTGTGGAACTTGAATCTAGCCTCGTTGCGGCTTCATCTGCTATTGAATTTCCTCTACTCCGTACACACACACAACTCATTAACGCCCGACGGCTAAGCCGAAAGGGCAACTATCGCTGATCTATCAATACAGGTCCCAATGTGCACATACCGTATCTCCTTCGAACCCATACATGGATCCTTTCAGTATATGTCCTCTCAGCTATCGATTATCTTCCACGATGGTCTGTTCAATGTTGCTGCTGAAAAGTCTCAATTCTTTAGTGAGGGTGTCCAGCGTGTACATTAGGGCCAGTACCACATAGGTCATCCCATTCGGCCCTGGCAAAACTGGAATGATGATTTGGCTATGGGCAATAGACAACAATCTCGCTAGCGAAGAGGCATGGATTTGTTCTTGACTATTTGTACCGAAGATGACGCTCCGGAGCCTACCGAGCTTCTCACCAAATAAGACGATCCCGCCCACATTCGACACGCATCCCAACCCAGCCCCAAAATATTGACACTCAATTACCTTGCCATCACCTGATTTGGCTCACTTGAAAGAGAAGGGCAAAGGAGCTCCACACCCCCTATTCTTCCCGGGCCAGAAAAGCAGGCATGCGAGTACGCAATCTCGGGGGGTGAAAGACAAAATAAATCATCGAAAATATGTACTGCAAATAACATCATTTAGCTGTTGAAAGGCGTAAAGAGGACCGGGAAACCTACGGTAGCATCCATTTTTGATGTATTCTATTCGTAAAGACTCAAAATAGCCTTCACTAGGGACATGGCAAGTTGAAATTCCCAGGTCGTAGATACCTAACTCCCCTTCATTTTCCTGAAAGCACCCGGGCTTGTTATAAAACCGAACTTGGGCCCGCCGTTCTTGATGATCAAGTGAATCAATAGCAAGACGCCCAGAATATAAAATAGAACTCAAGAAAGCTCCATGCATCATGAGGTGTATGATGATGTTTCTCCTGACCGTGTGCCAATGCATATGTTGGTCGGTCTGGATTCCCGACAGGATCTTGTTGCTTTCCAGAAGTGATTTGCTAGTGGACTGAGGATGGCGATACACTACAGTATGCATCATCCGTCGAGCCCGGACTGATTAATAGTCCTCGCAAGTAGAATTTGCCACAATAGATCTTTGGACTCCACTTTCTGCGGATTCCACCCTCCGCGCATCCGAAGTACTAAGCCGTGGGGGCGCTGAGAAGGCAGCAGCCATTTACAAAGAAAGGATTTTGTAAACGTTGACGGTTAACGCATCACGACGGTTGACCATCACGACTCAACGGTGAGACCCACTTGGTATTCGGAAAAGTTCTCCAGGTACGATCCATGGTACACAAGGCGATCTGCAAAGAGCGATCCGTAGAGTAGTCCTGCCGCAAGACCAAAAGATTTGGGTCACGTGCGTTTCCCAATAGTATGGCAGCCCCGGATTGTCAATTAGGTAGAGTGAATAGAAAATTTAATTCCAAGGGCCTTTGTTAGACCAAAGAGCTGCTGTTCATTCATTTTTCTATTCAACTGCCTCCCAGAATTGTCGCAACGCCCACATCATCTCGTTCAGGACAGGAGTTCTCAATGGCTCAGATGCATTCAGTCTCTATTAAGTGACATTCGGCATGGTGTTAATAGTACAGTGCTACAGTCAGTGCAGAATTGGACAATTGGACATGGATATGGCATTCGTGTGTTTCTTCTACTGTAAAGCTCCCCTGCATTCCCCTGGATGTGTATGGTTTCTAGGTGTAATAAGTACTCGGCGAAAATACCTACGAGTGTCGTACTTCGTAGCAGAGCGCGGCCAATCCAGACCTCGGCTGTTCGAATACTTGCGTTGTTCCTCATCCAAAGTCATTTCCAAGGTATTGTTCTTTATCGTGGAGAAGTGCATTCGATGGGTCATGACAACACAACTATTGCCAGAAGTTACGTGGGAGCAGCAACTTCAGTCATATGTACCATATGGGTTGCGCCCGTCTTTTATCGGAGACTGCCTGGAACACTAGCAATCCACTGACAATCATTTTTCACTTTCAGTATTTAGGCAATGAATAGATGAATGAATTTACCGGAGAGTATGCTTTGCGAAGAAGCTCACTGTTACATTTAGAAGAAAGGGAAGTTTTTCATTGCGTAGAAAATCCTCGATTGGGCTTATTTATCTGAGTTCGTCTTGGAAAGCGACTCGCTTCCCTCTGCCTCACTCAGACAGGAGGGGCTGTAGAGAGATGACTATTTGTTTAAGATCTTCCATCTCGCTCTTCAGAATTTCGATTTCACCAGCCAGATCTCGTTTGAGCAGCCGCTTAGAAGCCTTGCTTTCCCACTCTCTGCCTCGTTCCATCTGCCTCGTTCCATCTGCCTCGCTCTTCTGGATAGAGCTTTGAAGGGACCTTGCTTCACTTGCTCCGAAGGTCTGAGCAAGATTAATCAGAATTAAGGCACAGAAATACATGGACGTTCGCCTTTTTACTAACCGGTGGCTCGCATGTCTTGTAGACTGGTGCAGTCTGTATGGTGAAGGATCGACCAGTTCCGTTTCTCGATCGGATTGGTGTATGGTCTTGCTGCCATTATGGCTTTCAGGCTCCATTTGAATTAACCCAGATGACTTAGACTGGCATTCAGCTGCATCTTCATGACGAGCGGGGTTTTTTTGCTTTAGCCTCATCTTCGAGAGCTTTGGCTAGCTTGGCGGTATCGCGGCCCGGCCGAAAGGTAGGGGGGTCTTGGTAATGCGATTCGCCATTCCGAACGAAACTGAGTGAATGAGATGGGTAAGAGCGATTATTTCTAAGCTTTCGTAGACGTCAAGCTGACAATGAATGTTTGTAAAAGAAAAACGCTTGGCAGAAAAGGGAAATTTCGATAAAGGGTGGGCGCATCTTGGCGAAAAGGCGAACCACGGGTGCAATCGAGGTGTGACCAGGTCGGGTTGATTCTCTTCAACACTGTTTCAACACCCGTTTAAACAATTCAACGTTGGTTTAAATATTTCAACACCCAAGAAGAACCAGCGATTATTACAGGTCATCTGCACAAGAGATGGGTTATGTAGAGACGTAACCGAGTTGACCTGAAAACAGCCAGATGTTCATTCCAGGAATATCAGGGCCTGGCCCCACACTCTGATGTAGCAGCCGCCCATAGGATGAGCTGTGAAATTACGAGAGAACCCTGCAATTGGGTGCCGTAATGACGGAATCCTCGCAGCTTGAGGTCTTCATTACCAACATCCTTCCTCGCGGACGATAACCCCTGGGTGAGTAAAAGTGTGCTCGGTTAGGTAGGCCCTGAGGTTCGACATCTTTACAACGATCCTATACGAATGAGATGGTGTCTGCCTCTCTGCCATGCAAAAGAACTGCACTCTCCCAACGACGAGGCATCGGCTGTCTCTTGTCTGTTTTGTTTAGGAGACAATGAAAAGCAGATGGGCGAGAGTGATCCTGCGACGTAAACAGTGCTGGGGGTTAGCTCATCCGAGCTGCGTGGAAGATGGCTGAAGCATGATGTCGGACGTGTTCTCCTATGAGAGCTTACTCGATGTAGCCGAAGCGACGAGGCTCCGGATGTCCTGCTCCGCTCAGCGAAGACGAGAGCAAATATTAACCCAGCACGTGAAGACTCGCAGATACACGTGGCTTGAGTGATGGGACGTACGGATACCACGGATAGCCCTCGGCAGAATGGGTTAGATCGTTGACTGGTGCAGTCTGTGTCATCGCGCCGCAGACGAGCACCTAGCACAGGACGCAGTGTCGGTCAGCTCGTCTGGCCAGCACCATGAATTTGGCCGGTTGTAACTTCTGAACCGAACGTGAACGCAAGGCTATCTCGATATGGGCCACTGTCGGGCGGATAGAGTATCAGATGGAGACTGGAGATTAGAAGAAATGACCAGGGATATTACAGGCCCCTATACGTGCGATGTTAGCATAGAATGTGCTAGGCTCCATATCATGATCATACCGCTTATCTTCTGGTAACAGGGCTCACCCAGTCCTTCCTGTCAGATCCTCATATGGTGCAGAGCGCAAAGCGAAGCCGCTTTCCGAATAGTCTACTAGGAGAGGGGTTCCACCCTCTCATACAACCCCGGCGATAGTCGATCAGGCGGCACCCCATAAAAAGCTCGATCTTCGTTCAGCGCAATCATGGCAGAATATGTCGATGTGTGCGACAGACCGGTAAAGAGGCACATTCGGTGCGTCTGACGAGCGAACTGCTGGCGGCAACCACAGGGCACCACGTCGTTGGGGAGGGCTGTACCAAAGGGTCAGCGTTGTTCCCTGGATGATTAATGACCACTTACCTGCTTTATCGTGGAGAAGCCCCGTCTCAGCATTTGCACAATTGTCATCATGAAGTACAACGTGGTAGTCCGGGCCGCTGGAGCCGAGCGTGCGAAAGGATTCTGCCTCATTGTCTTCCCAACTGACCAGAATGCCCCCGGGGTATGGCTTCAAGTTGATGCTGTGCGGCAGATATCGTAGTCGCCGTCCAATCTGGCGCATGAACTTTATCTCTGCAGGTCGAGATGTCGGATGTGCTTTGAACATGGATGCAATCGATCGAACCAAGAGCTCTTCCACCACATGGCAACAGAAAAAGGGGGCGTTTGTGTCGGCAAGGTTGCTCGGAGACCAGGGCCGGCAGAATGACCGGTGGTGCACACAAGCAAAGTCCAACCATCGGCAATGTATCTTGAGCGTACCCTGTCCCTTGTCAAAGTATACGTCGACTTTGCCGGTCGAGCCTCGGATGTAGACTACCTGAATATGGTCGGTGAACCTCAGCAGAGCGAAGCAGGCTCGCAGCGCTCGGTCGACTGCTCTCGCGAATGTGGTATCCGGGATGGTGCAGGACTTTGCATCCTTAAACAGCTCTTGCTGCTCCTCTTCGACGGTCCCGATTGGGCTGTGGGCACGCAGCATCTGCCACAGCGTGTCCGGCAGGCGTGCCTGGCGCTTGCCGAGGCTGTCCCGGATGGTGTTCGCGATCTATCTGCATCAGTTATCAAAATGCGACACTATCTCTGCCTGAATACGTACTTGATCATGGGATTTCAGAGCCATTTGCCACTCTTAATGGCACTTCTTGCTCTGGTAAGACGACAATTGTTGATGAAGAGCTAGTATTAATGTCTTCCAGATCTTATTACAGCGCGGAACGACACCAAATCCGAGTCCGACACAGTCAAAGCCAATTTATGTATCTCTAGTGGACATTTCGCCTGGGTAAAGGTGTACCGAAGTGGTCTGCTCTACTTTCGTAATGACCAAGGAGACGCAGTGAGCTGCAAAATTGACAAAGCTCTACTAAAGGGTAGCATACGTACTGCTGAAAGCAGTTCATGGACCGCGATACCAAGCAAAAGTCCCCAGCCGACTTCATTTGACACAATGTCCTCCCAGGTCTCAGTTGCGCCAACTGCGCCAACCACGACCCTTTCGAACTGGAGCTTTTCAAGTTCTACGGCGAATTGCTAGATTTAAAGCATTCAACAATTGAGCCCTCTTGTTGCATGAGTTGCCGTCTTTTGAAACTGTGTTCACCCGGTGACGTGGCTACATGTGATCTGTGTCGTTCTCGCCATGGCGTACATCGCTCTCTGGTCCTTGATGGGAATTTTTTGAAAAAGTGGAAAGTCTTACTGTGCTATCCGCAGAAATTGTTGTCGACCTAAATATTAAACGATGGTAATGTCACAAGTATTCAAACAGGCTAGGGCAGTCCACCTTGTTGCTTGTGTAGTTTCGGTGGATTCCTTGGCTGAGCTAGGAGGTGTCCTGTTAGACATTATCGATACAGATTACTCTTTCACAGACACAAAAGCTTTCCCACAATCCCTCTTTCAATGACTCTCCTTGAATTTGGCTACAGATAACTCCACCTGGTAGCGATATAATCAACTGTAAGGATTTAGAGTTCGTCGAATGGGGATCGGCTCCCCTAAGTTACTGGCGAAGAAACCTGATCCTGCAATGCCCAGGCAAGTTACTGTTGTTTCTTACCAGTAGCAGAAGTCAAGCAGAATTTATCCAATATGATGGCACAAGTGAAGTATTGTATCGGACATCTTGGAAAGTAGTTGCCTTTGCTCAGGGAATATAGCCGCGGCGGCCACTGCTAAGGTCTGCGATTATATTCCTGTGGCCATTGAAATCTATCGAGCAAATTCGTGCTACGTTGACCAGCTGTCTACTGGTCCACAATGCTGCCGTTGCACATCTTAATATGCAGGTAATACTTTGAATGGAGACCAGAATAGTCATCAATTATTTTTTGAGTACAGCACGAATGTTGGAAATCGATTTTATTAAAGGGCCATTGAACTCGAAATTCTAGAACAAAACTAGCCTGTTTCAGCCCAAAATATGAAGTAAACCAACCAATAAGACCCTGGCTAGGCTTGATGGTCGCGCTACTGCTTTCTATTCAACAGAAATTGCCTTCGGCTTCGTTCGCCATTGTACTAACCCATCCGATCATATCCATTCAGCATTTGAACAACATAATCAACTGCATCCTGATCTGTTGGCAAGATTTGCAACTGCGAAACCAACCATGATATCTCCTGGGGACCTCCGGAGCGCAGCGTGGCAACTAGCCAACAAAGAGTAGTATGAAATTTCAGCAGCCCCGCCGTATACTCTTTGCGTCGGCGATCGCCAGTTTGATCGTATAGACACAACTGACCTTTTGTTGCACATCTTGTGCACGGCGCCGTTCCGGAGCACTACTCCAAGGACGTGATGTTAGTCCCACTGTCAAGCTTGGGAGAGGGCTTTTGGGAGTTTGACCATGGTCTTCTTTCTCTGACACTCTGTGCAAGCAATAGAAATGTTGCGTCGAATCTCTTTCACCGTGCCTGCTTCCAAGGGCTGTGTTGTATGCTTTTCTTCCGCTGGTAAAAGCGTACGCAATCTCTTTTCCTTCGGCATTGTGGATCGACCTGAAGACCTCAAATAAAAGCCATGTGAAGATTGCGAGGGGGCTGGGTCTGAGGGAAATTTGTTAAGGAGAATCAGTGAAGGTCTCAAGAAATCAGGGGTAACAACGATGAACAATCTCTTCATTTTTTCACCTTTACCAGAAATTCTCTTTGTTTGCTCAACAAAGTACTGCACCCTTGTAGCAAACAAAGAAATAGCCATGGAGACCCACTCCGGTTACAGCTCACGGTCGGATTGGCTAACCCACTCAAAGAGCTCGGCAGATTCGCTGGCATCCAATCTTCGGAGAAGTTTGCTTTAACGAGCACCATAGATTTCTCAAAATGAAGAGACAAACGGTGCATTAATGACTTGTTTTGAGCATCCAGACCGACACGTGACGTAGTAGCGTTCAGGCCATATCGGCTTCTTATTGAATCCTAGAAGCGCCATCCACGGCCGGATTATTTGTAATGCCGATGCCTGCAACCGTTAGTTTCCAAGCAGTGCAGCTACTCGGCTGCCTAGTAGGGTTAGGATACACTTACGTAACGATTAAAGAGTCACATTTCGTTATGCCCTCTTCTATATCCTATATATTAAACCACTTGGTACAGTTGTGGACCATTGTTTATTACAGCAGCGTAAACTCCTAAAGTAACCGTTCATTAGTACAGTATTTGCACTGCCATCCTTCCATCCCATACCTGGATCCTGGGAAGCCAAGGTAATCTATGACAGAACACTAATCGTATACCGGAGTACATTGTACCTTGTATTTCCATCTCAATTTGATTGTCTACTGTATCAATATCACCTGATTCGCTCACAAGCTACCACATTGGATCACGTGCGTGTCGCCGCTATTTGAAGGAATACGAACCCCGATTCCTCTCCTTCTTCCTCGCCCTCTCAAAAGAGAGTCTCACGAATCTATTTGCTGTGCACCAGTCAACATTCTCTTCACCGAACCCGGCCATGGCTGCAAATTACCCCCTTTTACTTGCGGAAGAGAATCGAGGAACGACTATGCCTCAACAAACACCCCCTATTCCTCCAGAACTCACTCAAAACCAAAAAAAGTTTGGAAAAATGATCCACAATCTGGTACGCAAGCCCTACCAAGTCTCCACCTGTAAGCCTATTTCTGTCAATTTAGTTATTTTGCGAACAACTGATCTTTCTCGCCGCAGTTTCCTTCGGTGTAGAGGAAATTCGATTTCAATTTCCATGGTTCATGCGTATCCCCAAAGTCAATGACTGCGTCCTCGAATTTTTGTTGAGAATTATTTTTGGTGGTCCTCCTAAGTCGGTGTCTACCGTGGAGGGAGACTTGAAGTAAATAGAAAATTTGAAACGACGAACGAGGAGGGAATTAATCTGAAGGCACAAAGAACTACGTTTTGATCAAGATTAGGAGGGTGATCGGGGATAGGAGTGTTTCGATGGTTGGAAACAATATCGACGCAGGATGCAGCACAGCGGTGAGTGCCTGTGTTTTGTTTTCCCAGAAAGGGCCAAGGGCCAGACCAAACGGTCGGTAATTGGTAATGGGGAATGAAAGGCAGGGTCGCGACAGCGAGGACAATACGGTATTTCACGTGCACTTCGGGAAAGGCAAGGATGGAAATATATCGAGCGCTGTTACGGTTCAGACTTCTGTCCGGGTTTCTATCCTTGGTATCGCTCTTGAAATTACTCGTAGGGAAAGGTTGCCGGGGGGAGAAGCAGGTCAGGATTTGAAATGGAACGACTATGGAGTCTGACGAACAAGCAAGCAGCCGTAAACCTCTCACTAGCTGATGGGTACCCGCTCGTTACCGTCTATTCAAACATGCAGTCTCCTTTCCACTGAGCCGAACTGGCTTGAGTCCAAAGTGGAGAGGCGTGTGGCTGCAAGAGGAACATAAGAGAAGGGTGTTTCTAATTGGTTCTTTCCCGTCCAAAGCCCCGTCTCAGTATTAATTTAGCAAACAAGCAGGGGAAGTAATTCGATGCCCTGCAAACAAAGAGAATGACGCTAGGGAAGACTAAATACCCAACGGATCCCGCCCTCAGCTTTGATTCCCTAATCCTTTTATTCCATTTGTTTCTCCTAAATCGTCCGCTAGCCTTATTCTTATATTCTATCTATTCCAACGATGCTGCAGGCAAATAACCTCCCCATGCATGCTCCTACCAAAGGGCAATCCCAAGATTCGAGAAGTTGTACTTCCGAGAATCAATCGTCCAATATGCAACGAAAAGAAAGACAAAAGTCAGAACTTCTGATCTCCGTCTACCATGGTTTGCTATTGCGTGACATTGCTAGTAGACCAATCAGTGCTCCGGCGAGATTCCATATGCAAATTGCGCAGCGAAAGACAAATAATACACCTACCACTATCGAAGTGATCGTAGGCGAAAGGCGCACATTCTCGAGCTGTCAAAAATAGCATGGCGAGATTCAGGCTCTAATGGACTTTTGTGCACAGGTCTATGCCCGGTGGCATATCTATTAGAACACTGTGAGGCTGCGTTATGTGAGAGGGGACACTGTCAGTAACCGATGGGTGACCAAAATTTCGGCAACCCACGCATTGGGCAATTGCATTGTGGTATTTGCTTCCATACAAATTGACAGCGAATGCACCTCCTAGCTCAAGAATGTGTACACCAAGTAAGGGGGTAGATTATTTACTTACTACTTACCGCTGGTTTATTCCGACACAAGAATACGTCGCGACTGAATCGGAGCCATTATTGAACTAGCAAATTGGAAGGACACTGCTACTGACCTGCGACTCGGCTAGCAAGAAGCAACACTTGAAAGAAGCATAACATAAGAACTGGACCGGAATGATTTGGTAAATTCTGTTGGTGTAATCCACATGCAGTCATTATCCGATCACCTTCAGTTATTATGAAGGTATTTATCAAAGTGCTGAGAAAGATTAATTATCTTGAGGTAAGGATAAGGCGTTTGAGTTTTTGTGGCGGACCGGTGCAGTATGTGGCGCCAACAATCACTGTAACCCTGAGTTTGAGGTATCGAGGGGCGGGAAATTTCCACTCTCAAGAATATTCACTTGGTCAGGGTGCACGAGAGACTTTAACATAAATGTAGATTACACGCTTATAAGTACGGCATATTGACTAGTTCTCCGTAGACAAATCCTACCTTTTTCCATTATTTACAGGCATTATGACTTTGAAAAACTTCACAACAGAGGGTCTTGAAGAGTTATGTACTCAAGAGCAACTGCATCTTCTGGATTCCATCGACACTCTTCGATCGCAAGGCATTAACCACTACGTCTCTCTTCCTCAAATCATTGTTTGTGGAGACCAGTCTTCAGGAAAGAGCTCCGTCCTCGAGGCCATCTCAGGAGTTTCTTTTCCAGCCAAAAGCAATCTGTGCACTAGGTTTCCAACTGAGCTAGTCCTCCGCAAAAATTCTCAAGTCGGAGTCCGAGTTTCCATTGTCCCCCACCACTCTCGAAGTGAGGCAGAGCAGCAATCTTTGGGTAGCTTTTGCGAGCAGCTTGATGGATTCGACGGCCTTGCAGATTTGATAGAGAAGGCAAAGACAGCAATGGGTATATCAATCCACGGGAAAGCATTTTCCAATGACCTTTTGCGGGTTGAAGTCTCGGGTCCTGATCGCCCACATCTCACGATAGTGGATCTTCCAGGACTAATCCACTCAGAAACTCGACAGCAGTCAGCGGCGGATGTACAACTAGTCCAAGACGTGGTTCAGTCATACATGAAAGAGCCCCGCAGTGTCATTCTTGCGGTTGTTTCCGCCAAGAATGATTTTGCGAATCAGATTGTCCTGCGTCTCGCACGGGACGCTGACGCATCTGGCAACCGAACCTTAGGCGTCATCTCGAAGCCCGACATGCTGGTCCCAGGGTCAGAGAGTGAAGCCTCATTTTTGTCTCTTGCTAGGAACCAAGAAGTCGAGTTCCGGCTAGGATGGCATGTATTGAAAAATATGGACTCGGAGAAAGGTCACTGGAATTTGTCTGATCGCAACATCCAAGAAGCGGAATTTTTCTCTCAGGGAATCTGGGCAGATCTGCCTCAATCACTTGTGGGTGTGGATTCATTACGGACCCGAATGAGCAGTCTGCTACTTGGTCAGATTGCAAGTGAACTCCCAAGCTTGATCGACGAGATAAATTCCAAAATTGATTCCTGTCGGTCGCAATTGCAGAAACTTGGCGACCCTCGCGCGACTGTGGATGAACAACGATCATACCTGTTACAAATCAGCCAAGCATTTCAAAGTGTTGTTAAAGCGGCTGTGAACGGTACTTACAACGAGCTCTTCTTCGGGGATGCGAAGACCATGTCTGGGTACCAGAAGCGCATCCGAGCGGTCATTCAAAATTTGAACGAGCAATTTGCACAGAAGATTTCACAGCGCGGGCATTTCCGTCATATCCTCGAAACTACAGATCAAAAATCGAGCTCTAAGCGTCAAATACGTCTCACAAGAGACAAATACCTTGAACATATTGAAACGCTTCTTAGACGAACAAGGGGCCGTGAGCTACCGGGAACTTTTAACCCTATGATTGTTGAGGATCTTTTCAAGAGCAATGCAGTCCTTGGGAAGAGATCACGAGTGACCATATCACTGCAGCCCATTCGGCTGCACAAGACTTCCTTCAACACGCAGTATCCTATGTGGCAGATGAAGCTACTTCAAAGGCCTTGTTTAACAAGGTCATACTGTCAGCCCTAGGAACTTTACGGCATGATATGGAGAAGGTAACCAAAGAGCTCCTAGCGCCGCATCAGCGAGGTCATCCCATCACTTACAATCACTACTTCACTGAAACACTCCAAAAGACTCGTGGCACGCGTCAGAAAGAGACATTACGTACAGCCCTTCAATCTTACTTTGGCGTTGATACTCTATCGACTCCCGAACCTGTATTGCATTCGATCAATCTCCAGGGCCTCCTGAACTGTCTTGTTCAGACCACGGTACCGGACATGACAAGGTTTGCATCTGAAGAGGCGCTGGATTGTACGCTTGCTTACTATAAAGTAACTTTCACTGGCTTCTTATGTTTCGAACATTTCATTAACTCTTGTGACGTAAAACATAGGTGGCACTGAAGCGATTCATTGACGATATTGCGACCGAAGTTATAGAGTGAAGCTGCTCAGTGCACTATCTACT